>CM033398.1:16266182-17466182 GCA_019426215.1 Buddleja alternifolia
GGATTTTAGACGGAAAACAAGTCACATTTTTCATCTGCAATCAGAGACGAATCAGAGACGGATTTATAAATAAAAATCTTTATTCTTATTTTGAGACCGAAGTAGAGACGGATCTTTTCGTCCCATTTTGAGACGGATATTTCCGTCTCAGATGGAGACGGTGTTTGAGATGAGCTATCATACCAGTACACTGGGTCAATTTTGATGTCAAATGTGCTGAAATATTACTTATAGTATATGAGATATCGATGAATTTTTTTTATAATATTATAATAAATGAACAAAAGTTATTATATATCGAGGCTCGCTAGCCTCCTATAAACAAGTATTTTTTGCTCGATCAAATCTTGTTATGTTCGACTCGGACTCAAAAATTATCAATTTGGTTCGACTTGATGTCCACCCCTACCCTAAACCCTAAACTAACCCTAAACCCCAAACCCTAAACTAACCCTAAACCCAAACAAACCTAAAGACTATATAAAGTGAGGAATTATACCTAAATTGGGGTTAAGTTGTGATTTTCTTGTAAAAACCAGAGTATCCTGCTTTTTCTTAATTGGTTTTGATGAGAGTTTGAACGTGTCAACTATTTAATATATGATGGAGTTAAAGGGATTATATAATTTTAAGTAGTGAATTTATTTGAGATACTTTGGAGTTTTCAATTTTAAGTAGTGAATTGATTATTAAACATTACACTCTTATTTTTTTTGTTGTTAACATTTCATCATTCTATAAACCGATTGATTAATTAATTAATTGTTAATTTGTATTCATTTGAATTTGATTAATAAGCAAATTTGAATATATAAAAAAATGAAAAAAAAATAAAAAAAAAGATCAGGTACCCGATACCTGAATTATCGTCAAATTTGTTGTCAAATGTGCTTGAAATATTATATATACTATATGAGATGAAAATAAATATTAATTTAAAAATAAGAATAAATTAAAAAAATAATGAGCTTACCCAAATTGAACTCTAAACCTATTCCAAACTCACACAAATATAGAGACAGTTTATTTGTAAAAGAGTTATGAAAAAAGCGACAGAATTAGAGACGGAACAATTTTCCGTCTCTGAAATTAGAGACGGAAAAATTCCATCTCAATTAGCGTCGTGCTGTTTAAAGACGGGTGTCAGAGACGGAATTTTTCCGTCTCTGATTATTTTCAGAGACGAAAAATTGAGTTTCAGAGACGGATTTTTCTGTCTCTGAAACTCTGTTTTCTTGTAGTGTTCTTTTGTTTTCCTATGGCCGCTTTTTTATTTTATGCAGCTGCCTTCTCTCACGGCCACCGCGCTTAGCCGCCGCCGCCTTTAGTTTTATTAGTTGCCGCCGTTCACCCTTGAAAAAACAAGAATTTGGAGTCGCCGCCTTATTTAATGATTTTCAGACAAAACTGCTCCATATTGAGAAGTGCCTTCGTAGAACTGCCGCCGCGCTTAGCCGCCGCCGCCTTTAGTTTTGTTAGTTGTCACTGCTCACCCTTGAAAAATGAGGACTTGGAGTCGCCGCTGCCGCCTCTTTAGGCCGCAGCCACCTTTTATCTTTGTCGTTGTCTTTTTCTCAAATTCTCTATGACTGGATTTCTTCAGTCCAGTCTCAACGTTCAAGACTCCCACGTTTCGACTGCGGGGGAGTGTTAGATAATATAATATATTTACATATCTTTTTAGTATTTATGTTAATTTAGGTTTCTTTATGTTTTCTTGTATTTATCTTTTTCTTATTTATAGTTACGGTTTCTTGTTTACTAAGTACATGTATCTCTATAAATATGTTACTCAGTAATACAAATTCCCTACGAGGTTTTATCTAATCTAACAATTAGAACCATTAGACTCGATCTAGCATAGATTTTTCCGGTATATACTTACTAGCAGGAACGGAGCCAGGATTCAGGGGGGGGGGGCGAATGTAAAAATTTGGGAAAATCTTAATATTTTTAGATTTTGAGGGGGCGCAATGTCAAAAATCAAAAATTTATGGGGGGCAAAATGTGAAATATTAAAATTTTATAGGGCAAATTTTTTTTTTTAAATTGTGGGGGTTGGTGGTCCCCACTAGCCCCTCACCCCATCTGCGTCTCTGCTTACTAAAATCACCATAGCAAAAAATGCACAGGATGCGATGACCAAAATAAATTTTAGGGGTAATTGCATAATACCCCCCGTGTTATTTCGAAAATGCTAAAAAAAACCCTGTGTTAACAAAATAGGCTAATTACCCTGTGTTCTTAAAAAGTGTGCAAAAAAGCCAAATTTCATTAAAAAATAAGCGTGTTTTTCATGTTTTTCACCTTTATTGACATGCTCATTTGTCATTTATATACTTTTCATACTTTATAAAAGGTAGATAGTATTAATTCACCCAAAAATACATATTTTCTTCTATCATTTTAAAAAATTAGTTTTTTTGCACAGGAACACAGTGGGATGATTAGCCTATTTCGTTAACACATAAGTTTTTTTAGCATTTTTAAAATAACATAGGGGAGTTTTATGCAATTATCCTCAAATTTTAATAGCTTAATTCTTCTATGGGTGATTTTTGGCAAAAGATTGGATTATGTTATATATTGTGTATATTGTTTTATGCATCTTTAAGGCTTTGCTTGGATATATTTTCATGTCAATATCGATTTTTATTTTTTAAAATATATGAGCGAATGAGATTTTTTACTTTTGTATGTTTTATTGTGTTTTAGAAAATTGTTGGAATTAATCATGTGTAAAATGATTGATTTAGTTAAAAGTAATGATTATATGAATAGTGTTGAATAGAATAGAAGTTGAAGGAGAGAGAAAGGTTATGGAAGTGAAAGAAAAATAAGGTCAGACGTAATTTGAAAAAAAAGATTGAAATTTGTTGAAGAATAAGAAAATGAAAATGAAAATGAAAATTGATGAATTTTTAGTTGAAATGGCGTATGTCATATATTCTCATTTTCAATTGAAAACGAAAATGAACAAAACAAAATGAAAACACAGGCAAACAAGACCTAAACTTTTGAGAGTAAATAAAACTAAATACATATAAACTTGGACATTAAAAAAGTATCTTAATACATAATCTAGGACTATCTTTGATTTGAATTTATACTATTTATTAAGATTTAGATCCTTAATAAATATATTAAACCCTCCGAACTATGTGGGTTTTGACACTTTTTCAGATAAACTATTCTTTTTTACACTTAACCTCCTTAAATTTGTGTGTTTTACAACTTTTTATATATATTTCGGCAGAATATTCAGCCGAATTTTGTCACATGCCATGTATGTGCCATTTTTAAGGGCAAATATGACATTTGACACAAAATTAAAAGGATTTTTTTGTCATCTGCACTAAACCCTCTTTTTCTTTTTTTTTTTTTTTTTTGCCCAACCTCTTTCTCTTTTTCTTCTCCAACAAAAAAATAAATAACACTCACACACACATACGTATAGACACATAACAGATCAACATATATACACATATAAATGTGCAATACACACACTAACACACATGCTTTATATATACATATACACAAAATCACCCTCAAATACACAATACACACACCCATATACACAATACATGCCCCCAAATACATACATATACATATATGTACATTAATGCATACGTATTCATTTTGTAACTAAAGGATCAAAGTGTAGATGAGAACTACAAAAGAAGCTAAACATTATAATTGGAAATGGGCTACACTTTTTATGGATTAAGAGCTGACTTCTCTTTGAACGGAGAATAAAAATGAATTAGGGGTAATTAATAATGCCTATGTGATATTTTCAGTTTTTAATTAAATGGATGATTCATGGTGGATTTGGGAGTCGATGGAGAGCCTGGAATGATATATATGTGGAAGTCAGATAGAGAGCGGATGACGGCTCGGTCGGGGTGGTGGCTGTTGGTAACTTGGTGGTCGTAATTTTTGGTGAAGACGGGGAAAAATTTATATTATATTTATTTTAATTAAATCATTTTGTTTAATTAGGAAATAAAGAAGTAAATTTTATGTATCTTTAATTTATTTGTTTAAAAAATTATATACTTTGTAATGGCAAAATAGTTATTTCAGCAAAATAGCATCTGAAATGGCATATTTACCCTTAAAAAGAGCACATGCTTGGCATGTGATAGAATTCCCGAAAGACGCCGTTCTATAAAAAGTTGTAAAACCTGTGAACTTAAGGAGGTTAATTGTAAAAAAAAATAAATTTCTCTGAAAAAGTGTGAAAACTCGCATAGTTCGGAGGGTTTATTGTTTTTAGCCCTAATAATTATTTGGTTTATCAAATCTGTGCTAACAAAATTAACCATCTTGCTTAATAATGCCTAGGAACTTTAAATATTACAGGGGAGCCACCTCTTGAGCCCATGAGAGTCACCGTTGGAGTCTAGACGTGTGGCAAAGGATATTGGACAAAATCACGTCGCGATGAAGACATTGCGTTCTGCTAAACGGGTGATTGTGAGGTCAACTTGTTAACTCGTCCCACAAGGGAAAAATAGAGAAAAAGTGAATTGTCGATAAAGAATGCCTACGGGCTCAAGTATAACAATGAATATTCATTTTAGACCGTAATTTATATCTCCAATTCCAGGATAGGTTCAATGAGCTCAGAGGCGCACATCGTTTCCGAGGGGCTCGCAGGCCCCGTGCTTAACATAATCCTCTATTTTGTTCTATCCAGTTTCTGAAGAAAAATATTTAATACTTTCATCCATACACAAAACCCCCAAGTTGATTGTTTCCGTACGGAATAGAGCTTCTTTAATCTATTTTTCGGTTTCCTTCCCATTCCTATCATCGCCATTAATCCTTTCTCATCTTTGCTTTCGCTAACAAGTTTAAATTCTAATAATGTATTTAATATAAAAAGTTCTCCCGAAAACATTGAATTATTTGATTTTGTTTGGTCATTATTTTGCACAAACAACGAGTGTATGCATAGTATGGCTATGAATATATGTACAAGTACAAATAAGTATCTTTATACATGCATATATAGTAGTAGAGAAAACCAAAAAAGTGAAAAACATTGGTTAAATTTGTTGGGAATTATACGAATAAAACGCAGCGGAAAGTAAATTTAATCCCCAAAGCCCGAATCATCTCTAACCCTCGTGTTTAATTGTTTATAGAAAAATGATCGTTCTCGCGTATGTTGATTTCTGAACGTGATCCTTTTCTCTAACGCCGAATTTGCCAACGTCTCTAATTCGTCACGTCAGAATCAAAAACGAAAAACTCCTCCTTTCTTCCTTGTCAAAGACGGCTAGAGAGAGAGAGAGAGAGGTGGGAGATTTTTTCTTGGAGAGAAAGTTATGTAAATTGCCTTGTGTTATTTTTCACCTTGTGATATATTTATATCATTATGAAACAATAACACTAGCATGCAAGAGCCCTATTTGGGCATCTATTTGCCCGCCCCTTAGTGGGCTCGGAAGCCTTCGGGCTTTCGTCTTGCTTGCTAATTAATTAATCGGATAATTTATTTATCCAATAAATAAATTGATAATCCAATTAATTTAATTCCTAATTAATTTATAATTCAATTTCTCCAAGAAATTAATTAACTCATTAATTTAATTAATTAATTAAATTATCCAATATTTAATTAATTAATTACGGCATCCAATGCCGTGAATTTCTCTCAAGTCTTTTTCCCATGTTTTTCCTTTTGCACTTCCTTTAAACGCGACTCTTTAAGTTCGTCTCAAAAGGAAATTGGGAGAAATCCAAAGGGGTGTGAGTGACACCTAGCCAGTCTCGTGGCTCACATCGTAACCCAATTGAGAACGAATGAATAGGATCATTCCAAACCTTTTACGCCGTGAATACCGTAAGTGTATAAACCTTTTATTCTTATATTCCAGTCAAGTAAGAGTCATGGTTTAAAGTCAAACTCATATAACTTGACCATATGCCTAAGCTCATAACAAGTCGAGGTATTGAAATGCTTTGGCCAAAGACTTTCATCCTCACTTATTCATAATCGCATAGGATATTCTACTCATTCACTTATGAGAGAATAAATTCCATATTGCAAATCAGTTAACAATGCTACTTGCCCATCAAGTCGCACTTCGAGGTCGATTCCACCAACAGGTGATTTGAATCTAACTACTCTAATGACAGACTTGATGTCACAAGTACATCTTCAACTCGATTTCTCAGGTCAGAGGTTCACACGTACCTATCACTACTTATCAGTTTCATCATTGACTGTCAATGAGTGAATACCCATGTGATGAACTGATGCGAGCTGTCTTCGAACATATCAGTCCAACTGACACGTCTATGTTATAAGTTCCCACTACCATTTCCATAGTGTACGACTGACACTTTCTTTGTCGAAACTTACATCATACAAGTCTTTATTCACTATTGATGCCCAATCAATATTTCTTAGACTTGCGAACCCTTTTAGATGTCAAGGGTCAAACCATTCTAGTGTCTTTCCTCCTATCCCATAGGAGGTAGAAGGTTCGCCTTGTCATCAAAGACTTTACGTTGTTTATTCACACCTTATAAATGTCTATAAGAAAACAACAATCAACTGGCTTATATTAATAGAAAAACCATAGTTTAGTTACAATGTTTATGCCCTATAAATCTATCCTTTTTATGGCATTCGAGGGCATATACTCTAACAATCTCCCACTTGCACTCAATGCCATTTGCTGTGGTATTTAATACCCATCTTTTCGAGATGTTTTTCCAGCACCGCCTGTGCCAATGGCTTGGTCAATGGATCAGCGACATTGTCGGCTGAGGCTATTTTCTGAACAACTATTTCACCTCATGCAACGATCTCTCTTATGATGTGATATCTCCTCTCTATGTGTTTGGATTTATTGTGAGACCTAGGTTCATTCGCTTGCGCTATAGCTCCGGTGTTGTCCCAATAAAGTGGCAACGAGAGCTTTATGCTAGGAACCACTTGAAGTTCCTAAACGAACTTCCTAATCCAAACAGCTTCTTTAGCTGCCTCCGAGGTAGCTATGTATTCAGCCTCTGTGGTGGAGTCTGCGGTTGTACTTTGCTTGACACTTTTCCAAGTCACCGCTCCACCATTTAGAGTAAATACAAATCCCGAGGTGGATTTCCAGTTATCAACATCAGATCGGAAATCCGAATCAGTGTACCCATCCACCCTCAGGTCACCCCTTCCATAGGTGAGAATCATATCCTTAATTCTTTTCAGATACTTTAGGATATTCTTCACAGCTATCCAATGTTCTTTACCTGGGTTTGCTTGAAATCGACTAACAACGCTCACAGCATAAGCAATGTCGGGTCTAGTACAGAGCATCGCGTACATCAAGCTGCCCACAACAGACGCATAGGGTATAATGTTCATTTCTTTTCTATCTTCCTCACTTTGAGGACACATAGATTTCAAAAGATGTATCCCATGTCTCATTGGTAGGAACCCTTTCTTAGAATCTTCCATCCTATACCTTTTTAGGACCTTTTCTAAGTAAAGGGCTTGAGAAAGTCCTGTCATTCTTTTGGTTCGATCTCTATAGATCCGAATCCCTAGAATATAGGTCGCTTCTCCCAAGTCTTTCATGGAGAATGTACTCGAAAGCCACTTCTTGGTTGTGGTGAGCATTCCTATGTCATTCCCAATGAGTAATATGTCATCTATATATAACACTAGGAATGTCAACTTGCTCCCACTGACCTTCTTGTAAGCACAGGGCTCGTCTTCGTTTTTGACGAAGTCAAATCCTTTGACAACCTCATCAAAACGTAGATTCCAGCTACGAGACGCTTGTTTGAGTCCATAAGATCTCTCAAGTTTACACACCTTATGAATACGCTCCTCGGATTCAAAACCTTTAGGCTGTTCCATATAGATATCCTCTTCTAGGAATCCATTTAGGAAAACAGTTTTGACATCCATTTGCCATATTTCATAATCTAGGTGTGCTGCTATTGCAAGTAGAATCCTTATTGATTTGATCATAGCCACTGGCGATAAGGTTTCTTGGTAGTCAATTCCTTCCTTTTGACTATACCCTTTTGCCACTAGCCTGGCTTTGTAGGTGTCTACTTTGCCATCAACACCAATCTCTCTCTTGTAGATCCATTTACACCCGATTGGTTTTACCCCTTCAGGTTGGTCTACAAGTTTCCAGACTTGGTTTGCATGCATCGAATCGATCTCAGTTTGCATAACTTCACGCCATCTAGCAGCATCCACATCCACCATCGCTTGATCAAAAGTGGAGGGATCATCTCCATGATCCTCCTCTAACACAGAATGGAGATCCAACTCCCTCTGCATTAGATATCCGTACCTCTCAGGTGGTTGAGATACTCTATTCGATCGTCGTGGTTGTGGTTGTGTTACAGAAGGTTCGGTTCTCACTCCCTGTGTAGATGTATCCAGTGGGGTTTCATTTTGTTCTTCTAGAACAATCTTTCTACCCGCTCCTCCTTCTTGAATGAACTCATCTTCAAGAAAGTGGGCTTGTAAGGCTACAATGATCCTTTGATCATTGTGCAGGTAAAAGAGGTATCCCATAAAATCTTCAGGATATCTAATGAAACGTCCCTTTAAGGACCTAGCCTCCAACTTGTCCACTTTAGTCTTTTTGACATAAGCCGGACATCCCCAAATCTTTATGTGGTTAAGATTTGGTTTCCTATTTCTCCACATTTCATAGGGAATCAGAGGAACGGACTTGGACGGATATCTATTTAAAATGTGTGTAGCTGTAAGCAGCGCGTGACCCCACAGTGAAATGGGTAAATCAGTGTAGCTAAGCATGGAGCGAACCATGTCCAACAAGGTTTGATTCCTTCGCTCTGCTACTCCATTCAACTATGGAGTCGCTGGAGGTGTGAGTTGCAATACTATACCATTCTCTGAGGTATAAGTCAAACTCATCGCTCATATATTCTCCTCCTCGATCAGATCGAAGAG
The DNA here is from genome assembly GCA_019426215.1 of Buddleja alternifolia. Classification (NCBI taxonomy): domain Eukaryota; kingdom Viridiplantae; phylum Streptophyta; class Magnoliopsida; order Lamiales; family Scrophulariaceae; genus Buddleja; species Buddleja alternifolia. The sequence goes on from CM033398.1 coordinate 16,275,133, forward strand.
TTTTTATACGTTGACTTGTTTGATTTTCCACTAAAGCCTTGAATTCCTTGAACTTGTCAATGGATTCAGACTTATGCTTCATCAGGTACACTAGACCATATCGAGAATGGTCATCAGTGAAGGTGATAAAGTAAAGGAAACCTCCTCTGGCCATTTCTCCAAATGGACCACAAACGTCAGTATGCAAGCCTAAGATTTGTGAGGCCCTTTCAAAATTTCCTGTGAAGGGCGATCAAGCCATCTTACCTTTGAGACAAGATTCACAAGTAGGATAGGGATCCAATCCCAATGGGCCAATTAGCCCATCCTTTTCCATTTTACGAATCTTTTGTTCGCCAGCATGGCCTAGTCGAAGGTGCCATATTAATCTTTGGTTTATTTCAAGCCTACTACGTTTCCTTTGTATTGTATTCACAGCACACTTATTCTTGACCTTAAGGTAACACAATGCATTTATCAAAGAAACAAAGCCTACTAATTTATTACCATAATAAATCTTGCATTGTTCATTAATAAAACGAAAGTGTAACCTTATTTAACTAAACGGAAATTGAACCAATGTTTAACAATATCCAGAAATAGCATATGTCTAGAATAAAAAATAATGAGGCAGATCTTGTTTTAGTAGCCGCGACGCCTTGCCCGCTGCCTACTTTGATCTTCTCCTCATTAGGGCTCAGCTCCCTTATTATTCCCAGATTCTGATTCACACAATTATACAAAAGGTATTAACTTCTGAATCATAATCCATGAAGAGGGAATATTATAAAGTAATTAGTTTCAAACTATAAAGTTATTCACCTTTTGCTTGTATATTAGGACAGTCTCTTCTCCAGTGGCCCAGCTCACCGCAGCATAAACATGTGTCCTGTTTTCTAGCCCTCTTATTTCTCCTTCGTTGTGCCTTGTAGCAAGTAGTAATAGCCATCAAATGTTTCTAGCCTCTTATTTTTCCTTCGTTGTGCCATCAAATGTTTTAGGAAATGTAATAGCCATCGGATTGTTCCATTTGTCCGTCTTTATTTGTTTTTGAGCAACCTTGAGTTTTTCCAATAGCCTAGCTAAAGATCCCTCAATGTCATTCATATCAAAATTTATGATGAAATAATAGAACGAATCTGGGAGTGATTGTAGAATAAGATCGACTTGGAGATGCAGGTCCATGTAGAAGTTTAAAGATTTTAGTTTTTCTATCATGGTCATCATTTTGAAAACGTGTTCTCCAACATCTTCTCCTTCAGTCATTTTAGTTCGGAATAGATCCCTTGAAATAAAGTATCTGGCGGTCCTACCGCGTTCTCCGAACAATTCATCCAGATGAAGGATAATGTCTCTTGCATTATCCATTTTATCATGAGACCTTTGCAGCTCTATGCACATTGAGCTCAATGTGTACACTCTTGCTCTATGGTTATCACAGCACCAATCCCAATGAGCTAGGCGAACTTCATCACCCTCGTCTGGTCTAGGAATGGAAGGACGACCAATTTCCAATACATAGTCAATGGATTCACTGCTAAGGACCATCCTAAGCATAGTGAGCCATTCTATGTAATTTGGACCGGTGAGAATCGTATTTTCCATTAACTTTGATAGTGGTTTGGGAGACATGGTTTTTGATTGAGAGAGATAAAACAAAATGACTGCAGAAAATAAGCCAGACTTAATTAGATTATTGAACTAAACTAAAATCAAGTTTAAAATCAAGGACTTCGACTTATGACTTGGCTCCCACTACATTTTTCGAAATTTCACACTCCCACTGTAAAAAGACGGAAGCGATCGTTGATGAAAACTTCGTGGTGGGGATTCAGTTCTTTAATTAATATAATGGATGGCAACCCTTTAACGATATTTGGTCCATTACTTAATTAAAGTGATGTCAAACATCAATCTATCAAATAGACGGTTCAATCATATTTATCCCATAATCCACAAAAACCGCAACCCTTTAACGATTTATTGGTAATGTGGACTGTCTAAGTTCATTCCCACTAACTCCTCATAATCTAACATTTGAATTTCACCTTGCAACCCTTTAACGATATTTGGGGTGAAATATGTCTCGATTAAGGCATCTAATGCACTTAATAAAATTCTAGAACTAAATCTTAATACATGACCCCCACTTACTGGGAAGATGCCACATATGGATTTAATCCTTGATCTTATCAAGTTTAGTCGAGGGAAAGGATGCCTAGCACCCCTTACTAACTTAGTATAATTTTTATTTGGGAGAATTCATGTTCTAAACATTTAATTCGTCTCACTTTGCACATTTGCCAAATTTATATAGCGCATATTAATAACACACATGCTACATACAACTAATGAACATGCATCGAAAGCAAGAATACAACACACAAGTATATGGGCTTTTATCTAGAGGGCCCAAGCCAATGGGCCATCATAAAATTGAAAAAGAAAAGCCTAGCTAATCTTCGTGGGCTCCAAGCTCCTCTTCTTTTGCATGATCTCCATCTTGAAAGGCCAATTCTATTTCTATTTATTACAAGAGGTAATTTAAAACCTATACATAAATCTAGAAATAAAATAAAATGGGCTCAAACCGGCCCTTACAACCCATCAAAAGAAATACATAATCAAAAGAAGCAACCTAAGCCCATAGACATATGTCACCATCACATAATACATGCTCGCGATAAATAAAGCACTTATGTTGGTGATTAATAAAAATTAATTAGTCCAACTTAATTAATTTCCACAATAAAATTCCAAATTTTGTTGATTCATATGAAAATAATTCTATTTATGAGAATTCTTTATTTAAATAAATAACTTAATAAATAAAATTCTCGAAGAGTTTATTAATTAATTATTTCATTCAAATAAAGATCATTAAAAATTATATTGGGCTTAATTTTATCAAAATTAAATTACCAACCATTGGCATATTCAAAATTAATTAATTAGGCCCAATAACTAATTTATTGAATTATCCACAATTTTAATCAAAACAATTTGGGCCCCTTTTTAATTAAATCCGGGTCATCGTCCTTTTGACCCACCCGGATAACTAAAATAGCCCAAACACCTATTCAATTAAAATTTGGACCTTAGGAAAATATAACCTAACCCATTAGAGCCCGAGTCACAAAAACCCGGGCCCCGAAACAGGTCCGTGCGCTGGGCGCATGACAAGGTGTATGCCGTGCCGTGCGCCCAGCGCACGGTTTAATCGTGCTTGTCCTACCGGCGCCGTGAAACGGCACGGCGTTGGGGGCCCACCCAGTGTGCACAGTGCGCACTCTGTGTGCGCAACGGGAGGCCGAAAAGGTCTCCTATTGCGCGCACAGCGCGCAGACTGCGCACGCTTTTTACGTTGCGCTCGTCTCGGGGTTATACTTCTCCGATTATCATAAAATTTATATTCCCAGATTCGCAACGCATTAAACTACAACTTCCATGAAGAAACTGAAGCGAGATTCAGAATAGTTTCATATGAAAAACACGTTCAAAGCAGGCCTCAAAAACGCGAAAAAAACAGTCAATCACATAAGCAATTAAACACAGAATTCAGAGATTGGCTCTGATACCACTGTTGGAAATTATACGAATAAAATGCAGCGGAAAGTAAATTTAATTCCCAAAGCCCGAATCATCTCTAATCCTCATGTTTAATTGTGTATAGAAAAATTACCGTTCTCGCATATGTTGATTTCTGAACGTGATCCTTTTCTCTAACGCCGAATTTGCCAACGTCTCTAATTCATCACGCCGGAATCAAAAACGAAAAACTCCTCCTTTCTTCCTTGTCAAAGACGACTAGAGAGAGAGAGAGGTGGGAGACTTTTTCTTGGAGAGAAAGTTATGTAAATTGCCTTGTGTTATTTTTCACCCTGTGATATATTTATATCATTTTGAAACAATAACATTAGCATGCAAGAGCCCTATTTGGGCGTCTATTTGGCCTCCCCTTAGTGGGCTCGGAAGCCTTCGGGCTTTCGTCTTGCTTGCTAATTAATTAATCGGATAATTTATTTATCCAATAAATAAATTGATAATCCAATTAATTCAATTCCTAATTAATTTATAATTCAATTTCTCCAAAGAATTAATTAACTCATTAATTTAATTAATTAATTAAATTATCCAATAATTAATTAATTAATTACGGCATCCAATGCCGTGAATTTCTCTCAAGTCTTTTTCCAATGTTTTTCCTTTTGCACTTCCTTTAAGCGCGACTCTTTAGGTTTGTCTCAAAAGGCAATTGGGAGGAATCCAAAGGGGTGTGAGTGACACCAAGCCAGTCTCGTGGCTCACACCGTAACCCAATTGAGAACGAATGAATAGGATCATTCCAAATCTTTTACGCCGTGAATACCGTACGTGCATAAACCTTTTATTCTTATATCTCAGTCAAGTAAGAGTCATGGTTTAAAGTCAAACTCATATAACTTGACCATATGCCTAAGCTCATAACAAGTCGAGGTATTGAAATGCTTTGGCCAAAGACTTTCATCCTCACTTATTCATAATCGCATAAGATATTCTACTCATTCACTTATGAGAGAATAAATTCCATATTGCAAATCAGTTAACAATGCTACTTGCCCATCAAGTCGCACTTCGAGGTCAATTCCACCAACAGGTGATTTGAATCTAACTACTCTAATGACAGACTTGATGTCACAAGTACATCTTCAACTCGATTTCTCAGGTCAGAGGTTCACACGTACCTATCACTACTTATCAGTTTCATCATTGACTGTCAATGAGTGAATACTCATGTGTGAACTGATGCGAGCCATGTTCGAACATATCAGTCCAACTGACACGTCTATGATATAAGTTCTCACTACCATTTCCATAGTGTACGACTGACACTTTCTCCGTTGAAACTTACATCATACAAGTCTTTATTCACTATTGATGCCCAATCAATATTTCTTAGACTTGCGAACCCTTTTAGATGTCAAGGGTCAAACCATTCTAGTGCCTTTCCTCCTATCCCATAGGAGGTAGAAGGTTCGCCTTGTCATCAAGGACTTTACGTTGTTTATTCACACCTTATGAATGCCTATAAGAAAACAACAATCAATTGCCTTATATTAATAGAAAAATCATAGTTTAGTTACAATGTTTATGCCCTATAAATCTATCCCACTACAAGAAAACACCCCAAATAGCATCGTAATTTAGCATGGACAATTATTTCGCTGCTGATTAGTATCGCTTTTAGCAAGGAATACGAATTTCGTGGGATCCAATTTCGAAAATTAAGAGCAGCAACGCGAATTGTCATTGCTGAGTTCAGGAGCGAATTTTTTCCTTGCTGTAATTCGATGCTGGCTTATATCGAAAATGTAACTTTTGGAGGGAGTTTTCCCTCCAAAAACTTCGTTGCTGCATTCCTTGCTGAATATTTCCATAAGAATACTTTATTATTAGCAGCAAAACGTTTCCTTGCAAAATGTAAATCGAAAAAATGATCAATCATAGCAACGAAAAGTGACGTTGCTAAATATATGTATGATAAATTAAAAAACAATATAATTATTTTTCTTAAACGTATAACTATTTAATAATTGCATTAACACTAGTTGCCTATATTATAAAGGGAAAACTGCAAAAAAAAAACCTGTGAAATTTAAAATTGGCTGAAAACCCCCTGTGAAAAAAAATAAGCTAAAAACCCCCTGTATTATTTTGAAATTGCACGAAACCCCTCCTCCGTCACAAACTTTAACACCGTTAATTTTAAAATGCAAAAAAACCCCTGTCAAATATTTTATTGGCTGAAACCCCCCTGTGAAAAAAATAAGTGGCTGAAAACCCCCTGTGTAATTCTGAAATTGCACGAAACCCCCCCCCCCCTGCGGTTAACTTTTTTGGAGCTTCTCGGCTGGCTGTGCGCGTCTTTACGAGAATATAAAGAAATCAACCACATTGTCAATTGGGTCCATCATTTCATTGCATTATTTTTCTCTTTTATCACTATTTTTTTGCCTAATAAGCTAAATATGCCCTTACCAATAATCTAAGAGTAAAAAAGAGAAACATAAGAAAAAGATACAATAGTTACCTTTTTTAAACATAGAAAATAAATTTTAATGCAAGTTTGTCCTATTATATAAAAAATATTCAATTTATAATTTAAAAAATTAAATGTAGAAATTCTAAGATATACCTAACAAATTATTTGTACATCAAATAACTTTGACATTTAAATTTTGGAATCCATACATTTCGCATTCAACCATTTTAAAGCATAAAGTTACGCTATATCTATATACATATGGAAGAGAAGACATTTCTGGTTTTACTCAGCAGACATTTTTTACTCAGCCGCCGTGTCCTTTAATTTCAAAAGTCATGTGACTGTGCTCGCTTTAATGTCAAGAGATATTTTTTAATCAGTCGTCGTGTCCTTTAATGTGCTTATGTTTAATAATAATTCTTTGTACCCTAAAGTTGTTTCCTTATCTCGATGAAAGATCTTGGGCAGATCTTGAAATTCTATATCCTCGATAAAGGTTAATTAAAGTTGTCAATTGGGTCCATCGTTTCATTGCATTGTTTTTCTCTTTTATCACTATTTTTTTACCTAATAAACTAAATATGCCCTTACAAAGAATTAATTAAAGTTAAAGGTTAATTATTAAAGTTAAAGAATTAATTAAAGTTAAAGTTAAAGGTTAATTTCAAGCTAGGATAAAGCTAAATATGCCCTTACAAAAACAATCTCTTCCTCCACCAAACCCTACAAAGAATTTTCAGAGTATAAACAGGGGATATTTGTGAATATCATCTACCACGAAAAAGGGGAGATATAAACAGAGGAGATAGGGGATCATCTTGCACGAGTAGAAACAGAGTATAAACAGGGGATAGTTCATATAAACCACCATGGAACGAGGTACAATTTCTAATAATGGACTCAGTTTTCTTTCTGAGGATATAATTTTTCATGTTATGGGAAGGTTATCAAGGGATGCATGCATTGTGGAGGCAGCCCGATTGGGTCTTTTATCAAAATATTTTCAACATTGTTGGTATTCCATCCCTACTCTTTTATTCGATATTAACCGTTTCGAACAAAGAGGTTATCATGGTTTAGATTTTATTCATTTTGTTAATCGCACTATACTTGAACATAATGAAAGTGTGGTTGAAACCTTGAGCTTTGAGTTACCAATGGGGGCCGAGGCATTGCATTGGATAAGGCAAGAGTGGGTGGCGTTTGGAATAGATCATTCTGTGCGTATACTGAAATTAGTCGGCCGGTTGTCCACTTCACTCCCTAACGGCCTGTTTTTGTCACAAACTCTTGTTCAGTTAAAATTATATCTACCGAACTACATTGTTAGGTGGGAAGATAGATATAATTTACGAAATTTAAAAAGACTCATATTGAAGCACATCGTGCTGTATGATAACACATTTTCTTCCCGCCTTGGAAAATGGTGTCCCGAGTTGAATGATTTGCAGTTATTCAACTGTGATTTTAGAGGACTAACAGAATTTGAGGCATATTTGCCTTCTGTAAAAATATTCAAAATGGCATTCAATCGGGCCCAAGGAAATGTGAATATAAAAGTACACTTCCCCAATGTAGATGTCCTTGTTATTTTATTGAAACAAGACGAACAGGGTCCGGGGCATTTACAAGTATTGGGGCCATTAGCTCGTTCTTTACAGTGGATAGTACATCGTCATCGACACTACATCGGATCAACTTGCTCGACATACCGACTACTTCGAGAGGTTGTAAAAATGACGAAAGAATTGCTGTCCAGCGAACGAGCACGTGTCCCGGTTGATTTTGTTAGGGTATATCTATCTATCATTGTTTGAATAAGTGCAAATGCTTTTAAGAAGTTGTTTAGATTTCCATTTTTTTTTGAATTGTTTGTTTAGAGGTTGGCGCATGTGGAGTCTCTACATCGCATTATGGCGAGGTACTTTTTTGTTAATATGCACCGCCTAGAGATCAGGTGTTCAAAGCTGCTTGACAATCTTGCTGTCACATTGGTGCTCATCAGTAGATGTACAGGCTTGAATGAGCTTAAAATCGATTTGGTGGTAATATTTTAAGTTTTATGGTTTGTCGCTTATTAGTTATTACATGGTTTATTAAACACGTTCTTTGTTTGGGTTTCTAAAATAAAATTGTAATTGACTTAACATGTGTAGGGTGCACCATGGAAAAACGCGGGCATTAGTGTATCCAACTACGTAAAGGACTGGAAGTTGCAAGCAATGGGATTGGAGGCATTGAATGAGGTCACGATCTTCAACTTCTCGGGTTCTGATTGCGAGCTAAGCTACATTCTGTACGTGTTGTCGCAAGCAACTGAGTTGGATACACTAAATATCTACTGTGTTAATCAATTTTTTGATGATCCAATTGGTGTGTATAAGAGGGCATCAATTAGAGTGTATGAAGCTACCGCGTCAAACAATGTGCAAATTCGTTTCATAAAAGGGGCTTACCCTAGAATAAGAGGAGAATGAAAATTGCACCGAGTCAACTTTGTTGTCAAATGTGTTGAAATATTATTTATATTATATATATTCGTTTGTATTTTTCATGTATTTATTAATCAAATAATAATGCTCCCTCGAAAATTTTATCAAATAATAATGCTCCCTCGCAACTTCAAATTAACAATATCTAATATTTGAAACAAAATATTTAATTAATATTTTTAAAACAAAAATTGCAATTTAGTGGAATTGAACGTGGGAAACCTCACACCAAGTAGATTAATACTTAGTACCACCACACTAAGAAGACTTTTGAAAGCATTGGGCCCAAAAACTTTATATTCAACTAGTCAAAAGAATCAAAAACTTTATCATTTTGGAGCCCTCCTCTTCAAGAAAAAAACGCAGCCCTCCTCTTCATTTCCACAGCTCCGTGTCTTCAAAGAAAAAAACTCACCAGCTCCGACCACCGGTGTACACCGCTACCGCCGACGCTTCCTGTTACGTCCCCCTTCGCCGCTTCCTACTTAATATCTATTAACTTTTGTAAGGTATATTTTTCCCCAAAACTAAGGGTTTTATATTTTTTTGATTTTTTTGGCTTAAGTTGCATATTTCTTTCAAATGTCAACTAATGTTGCTGTAGTTGAGTTATGTGTTTGATTTCTTGTCTTTTGATTGTTGAATTCATAGCCCACAACAAAGTGGGTACAGTGGTTTGTTGTTTTTGGCAAAGTGATGATTTATGCCTATGAAGGATGCCTCTTTATTTGTTATCTTGTGTTTGTGTTGTGATTATATTCATCTCTATTGCTTTGGAAAAGCTTCTCCTGTGTAGACAGTTGTGCGCGTCATCACGAGAAAATTCATAACTTATTGTAGGGAGCTCGGATTTATGAACCGTTTTCTTCCCGTGAAACTAGACACATAGGGCTATCCACACATATATGGCACATAATCTAGAGACTTCTAGAACGAAGCAATTTTGTATTCAAATTTAGCAAAAAATCTGTCGGCTGTGCAGACAGCTATGCGCGTCTTCACGAGAAAATTCATAAGTCATTGTAGAAAGTTCGGATTCATGAACCGTTTTGTTCCCATGAAACTATACACATAGGTCTATCCACACATATATCGCACATAATCAGGCGACATTTAGAAAAAAGCAGTTTTGTATTCAAATTTAGCAAAAAATCTGTCGGCTGTGCAGACAGCTATGCGCGTCTTCACGAGAAAATTCATAAGTCATTGTAGAAAATTTGGATTCATGAACCGTTTTGTTCCTATGAAACTATACACATAGGTCTATCCACACATATATCGCACATAATCAGGCGACATTTAGAAAAAAGCAGTTTTGTATTCAAAATCTATTTTAAATCTTTCAAAAATCTTTAAGTTTTGTCACTTTCAAAATCCAAAAGTTCATTATATGCAGAATCATCATTCCTCCAGATAGGAGTTGGATTAAGAATCGTGTTTGTCCCGGTGGATATGGTGTTACAGATGAGTATCGAATGGGGGTTAAAGAATTCATAGAGTTATTCCATCAATACCCAAGATATATGGACCGAGGAAAAATTAGATGTCCATGTTGGGATTGTAAGAGTTTAAAATTTATTCTTGCTGATTTGGTTAGTTTTCACCTTATTTCGAGGGGATTTGAACGTGGTTATATTAATTGGGTGAAACAAGGGGAACCAATTTGGGACAGAACGCCCACTCAAGCCCCGACGAACCTTATGAGTGAACCGATGGTATTTGAACCAACAATTAGTCAAGAGAACCATGATCAGTTCACGGAAATGGTGATGGATGCAGCTGGCCCTGCATTTGATTGGAATAGTAGGGACGAGCCAGAAACTCCAAACCCTACAGCTCAAAAATTTTTCAAAATGAAGGATGCTGCAGATAGTCCTCTGTGGTCTGGATGTGAGGGTTACTCGGAATTATCAGCATTGTCGGAGCTCTTAAACATCAAATCTGAATCAAACTTGAGCGAGAGGCACTATAATCGATTTTTAAAGGCATTTGGCCGAATGTTGCCAAAGGGACATAAGTTGCCAGATAGCTTCTATTCAAGCAAGAAGGTGGTTGCACCACTCGGACTTGGAGTTGAAAAGATTGATGCATGTGAAAATGATTGCATGTTGTACTGGAAAAATGAAAAAGAGTTGCAACAATGTAAAATATGTCACCATCCTAGATTCAAGCCTAAGAAGCGTGGGAAGAAAAAAGGGCACAAGGATATATCATTTAAGCAGTTAAATTACTTGCCACTTATACCGAGGCTACAAAGGTTATACATGTCCAAGACTACTGCAGAGCATATGGCATGGCACAAAGAGAGCCCCAGTGAAGAGGGAAAACTCTGCCATCCACGGGATGGTGAGGCTTGGAAGCACTTTGACAGAACTTATCCTACATTTGCAGTTGAGGGCCGAAATGTTAGGCTTGGGTTATCAGCGGATGGGTTTAATCCACATAATCAAACATCAAGGCCTTACTCTTGTTGGCCGGTTATTGTCACGCCTTATAATTTACCTCCGTGGATGTGCATGGATCATCCTTACATGTTCCTTACTTTACTCGTTCCTGGTCCAAGGAGTCCAGGTAGGAGCTTGGATGTCTATTTGCAACCTTTAATAGACGAATTGAAAACATTATGGAATGATGGAGTTGAGACTTATGATGTGTCCAAAAAACAGAATTTCCAGATGAGAGCATCACTAATGTGGACTGTTAGTGACTTTCCCGCTTACGGAATGTTGTCGGGTTGGAGTACACATGGTAAGTTGTCTTGTCCATATTGCATGAGTGGCATCAAGTCTTTTAGACTTAAACATGGTCGAAAACCATGCTTCTTTGATTGTCATCGACAATTTTTGCCATTAAATCATCCCTATAGGTATCAAAAAGACAATTTCACCAAGGGAAGGATTGAGATAGATCCACCTTTTATACGTTTAACTGGTGAAGAGCTCGAGGCTGTAGTTGCATCATTACCAACCATTGAGTTTGGTAAGACCAAGGATAAGGAGAGAATAGAAGGGTTTGGTGAAACTCACAATTGGTTGAAACGAAGTATCTTTTGGGATTTGCCATATTGGAACACAAACTTGATACGGCATAATTTAGATGTGATGCACATTGAAAAAAACATGTTTGACAATGTATTCAACACTGTTATGGATGTAAAAGGCAAGAGTAAGGATAATTTAAACGCCCGTCTAGACCTCCAAAGCATCTGTAAGCGATGGGATCTTGAACTAAAAGAGGTGAACGAGAAATATCTCAAACCTAAAGCCAGTTATACGTTGTCAAAGGATCAACGACAGATCGTTCTAAAGTGGATTAAAAACTTGAGACTTCCAGATGGGTATGTGTCGAACTTGGCTAGATGTGTAAATTTGGATGATTGCTCTTTGCACGGAATGAAGAGTCACGACTGTCATGTTTTTATGCAGAGGTTGCTTCCTCTTGCATTCCGAGATTTATTGCCAGAATCTGTGTGGAATGGCTTGACTGAGCTTAGCCAGTTCTTTAGAGATTTATGTTCAACTATGTTCTCTGAGCCTGATATGAAAAATTTGGAGGATAATATTGTTGTAACATTGTGCAAGCTTGAGAAGATATTTCCCCCTGGTTTTTTGATTCCATGGAGCATTTGCCAATACACTTGGCATACGAAGCACGGGTTGGTGGACCTGTTCAGTATCGGTGGATGTATCCCTTTGAGAGGTAACTATCTTGGAAACATTCTTTTCTATTTTGTATTGCGTTGAATTGAATTTAATTATTGTGACATCCATAGGTTTTTGAACACATTGAAACGTAAAGTCAAAAATAAGGCACGCGTGGAGGGATCAATAATTGAAGCTTATTTAACCGAGGAAACTTCGACATTCTGCTCTCATTTCTTTGCTCCTGAGGTGGAAACAAGGTCTAGGACCGTAGGACGTAATGATAACGTCAATCAAATGGAATCCAGCAGTCGATTATCTGTATTCAAGTTCCTTGGTCGCCCCTTTAGCCCAAAAGATCCCAATCGAACTTTAAGTCCAACTGAGAAGGTTGCATCCACAATTTATATTCTTTTGAATTGTCCAGAGATCTCTGAATATGTCGAGTAAGTAAATATTCTAGTTCATGTTTCGTTGGTTAGTCTCAGATGTTAATTAAATCTTAATGATATAAAACTTACAGGTTATATGATGCTGAGAAACAAGCTCAAATACCAAATCTCACTCATAAGTCATTAGGAGTGATGCGCGATAACGAGTTCGCCACATGGTTTTGCAATTATGTGAGTTCTTATTTTGTTATTTATGGTAGAATTTCATACAAAAAATATGATTCATATTGAAATGACTGTTCATTCCTATGCTTATAGGTTGAGAATCCTTCCAACCAAATAACAGACAATGACATCAAACAATTTTCACGTGGGTTTAATAGCATTGTTAAGCGTTGGAATGGGTGTTTTGTGAATGGGTATAGATTCCACACACTCGAGTATGGGGAAACAAGATCGACAATGAATAGTGGAGTCTGTATAAATGGGGGTTATTATGATGATTCCAGTACAGACTATTATGGGGAATTGTTGGAAATTCTTGAGTTGAGTTTCTTAGGTTCTGGAAACACTGTCATATTATTTAAGTGTAAATGGTTTGATACGGGAAAATATGGAAGAAAGGTTCATTCGAGATACAAGCTTGTGGATATTAACTATAATCGTACAATAGCAGAAGACAATCCTTTTGTGCTTGCTTCTCAATGTCATCAAGTGTATTATGCACCATATCCTTGGAGAAAGAAAGCAACTGATCGCAATTGGTGGGCAGTTTTTAAAGTTAAGGCAAGAAGCACATATGAGATAAGTCATACCACTGTGCACAATGAACAGGCATCAGTAGGAGATGTTTACCAGGAGTTAACTTCTGATCCAGCATGTATTATATTAGATAATGAACTTGATGATGTTGCTATATTGACTGATGCCAATCGCCAAGAAGAAGAAGTCAATCCAAATGAATTACAACCATCAAGAAGGGAACTTGAAGAAGAATTTGAGTCTGATGAGCTAGAAATAGGATCAATGGACTTAAATGAGGAAGAATTAGAAGAGGAAGAATCGGGAAATGACAATGACCTTACTTCAGATGATAGTGATAGTGGAGATTGATATATTTTGCAACAGTTACTTATTTCATGAACTCATATTACTTATTTATGTAAGGGGTTTGCAGACATTATCTTACAAATTTGCAGTTGATACTTATCGTGGAAAATGTTGCCATTATTGTTGTATTACAATTTCGTTATATAATTGTCTTACATTTCATTCATTACTTAATTTTGCATTATAATTTGGCAATCATTAACTATTAAATTATTTCTTACAGTTATTATGTCAGCAACAAGAGGGAAGGTCAAGATAAGATTGATGTCTGATGCAGGTCGTGTAAGTTTCACGAGTATGTTGACAGGTAATGTGTCTAATCTAGGGGACTTAGAATTAGGCTTGCAACCTGATGAGGATAAAGATGAGGAGGTGGTGGAGGAGGTACAGGAGGAGGTAGATAAAGAGGTAGATGAGGACATAGATGAGGGGATAGAGGAACAACATGATGAGCATACATCCGAGCAACATGACCCAGCAAACTTGGAAATCAAAGACAAAATCGAGCTTGATGAACTCGGTCGTGAGATACTCATCATCGAGGGGAAAAAGTAATTTTGTTCTGTTAAAAGTTTAATTTTTCAATTTATGATCATTTATTGCTATATTGAGACCATGTAGTTGTTTATATCTATTATAGGGAGTTTTCTTGTTTTTTAAAAATTTTTAGTACGAGTATAGAAAAGTTATTTTACACGACTTAGCTGCTAATGTTGGTGAATTATTTCTATTGCATTGTCATCATTCTTTTGCAGTTTCATTAGTGTTGCTGCGCCTCGAAGCATGCTAGGAGACATGCGTGGCTGGTATACTGATGTTTGGCCAACTTTTTCTAAAATTCCGGAACATGTAAAAGGGTACTTCTTTGAAAGGTTCAAGGTAATAAATAATACATTTATGTTTCGATTTTGTAATAAAATAGTACATTTATATAAATTTGTGATTACACTTTTTTAGGCTTTTCTAAGTTCTTGAAAAGTATAATTCTTATGTACATGAACTTCAAAATTTATGTAGGAAAAATTTAGTTGGCGTGCTCCATGGACAAATGAGCAAGTTTATGCAATTTTCAAAAGCTATTGTAGTCGTGCTTTTTCCTCAGAGATGACGCGACTCAGAAATGTAAAGAAATCAAGGTCTGCACCCCCCCCCGGACTATATGAGGGCAGATATTTGGGAGGCCCTTTGGGATACATGGGAAGATCCCCAGTTTAAAAAACTTCAAGAAAATAATCGTAAAAATAGACTTTCTGATCGAGATGGTAATGGGGTGGTCAAGAGTTGCTCGGGTACTATTTCTATTGCTCATCATGCTCATAGGATGGTAAGTGAAATTTTCATTATGTATTGAATAATGCATTTTGAAGAATTAGTATCGATGGGTGTTTGACTTGTTAAGTATAATATCACTTTGACTAGAATATATCACTAGAAAATGACATTCTTGCCTTGACTTTGAGTTGAAATTGTATATTATATGACGTCAATTATATGTTGTAAATTGTAGGCTACTAAAAATGGTGGAAACCCAGTGCCCAAAGAATCTGTTTTTAATCGAACTCATAAAAGGAATAAAGGAAAGGGACCTTTTATTGATAAGAAGTCAAAACGAACATCAGTGAGTGTCTTTTGGTTAATTAGTAGTAAACATCACAATAAAAAGTTACTATTTTGATTTTAAATATGTCTTACTTTGCAGGAAACTTACACTAAATTAAAGGAGATTCGGTCTCAGGGTAGTGGTAACACAATTTTGTCCCCACAAGGGTCATCTACATTTATTCCTGAAGCGTGGGCTGAGGCATGCGGTGGCATAAAAAATAGGCATAATTCATATGGGTTTGGCAAATCAAACAGTGGAAGTTTCACCTTTTCTGGTACTATCCCAAGCAACAACACCTCGAATTTAGAAGTAGAACAGCTGAAGGAAGAACTTCAAAATATGAAGAACAAGCAATTCGAGATGGATGAAAAAATTAATCAACTGCTTGCTATCACTCGGGCCAATCATTCTAATTTTTCAGGCCATCATTTTTCTCCTGGCCAGTACTCTTCTCCGCAGTACTCTGGCCTATCTCCGGGTCAGTACCCACCTTCGGCTTCAGCTCCTGCCGGACAGTACCCACCTCCAGCTCCAGCTCCAGCTCATAGTCAGTACACCGCTACTGGTTCTGGACAGTACCCACCTCCAACTCCGGGTTACTATCCAACTCCACCTCCTGGCTACTTTATGACGCCAGCTACTCAATTTCATGTTCCTGGTAATTATATAGCACCTGGTCAACATCCTCCAATTCCTACTCAGCAGTCTGACCAACTTCCTTCTCCCGATCAGCGTCATTCTCAAGAGTAGTCGGAATGTGAGACTTTTATTTGGTTTCATTATGACATTTTATTATATTATGTTATGACGATAGATATTTTTATATTTGGATATGCATTGATGTAGTTTATGATGACATTTGGGATATTGTGATCGATATTTTATATTAATGGAATCGTGTTAGATTTCTATTTTGGTGATTTTGTTTAATATGCATTATTATTAATTTGTTAATTAGGTACATTTGGAAATAAATGTAATTTAATTTTTCAAGAAAACTATTTAAAATATTAGCAACGAAATTAGTATCGAATATATTTCTTGCTTAATAATATTATTTTAATATTTCGAAATAAATCAGCATCGAATTTTGCAACGTAATAATTTCGATAGTGAATTTCGATGATCATTTAGCAAGGACAAACACCCTTGCTGACATTAGCAAGGTAACAAATTTCGCTGCTGCTCAGCATCGAAATATAGCCTTGCAGTATTTCGATGCTCCATCAGCATTGCAAAATTGCTCCTTGCTGAGGTTAGTGACGAGCGATATAGGATCGTGGTCCCTTGCGTTGCTGAGGTCGTTGCTGACATAAATCAGCATCGAAAATCACCATTTAGCTTCGAATTTCCCTCCTTGCTTTTTGGACATTTTCTAGTAGTGTCCTTTTTATGGCATTCGAGGGCATATACTCTAACAAAATCCTGGTCACAACCTTTTACCTCCATCTTAAACTGGTCTATGTAGTTCTAAATTTTTCGAATGCAGTCTCTTTACTTAGCAAAAAGAAAATGTAGTCCATTCAACGAATCTCCGACATTGATTTCCTGACAAAAAAGGAATGCTTCAGTTGTTTGATTATAATACCTTTAAAATACTAAAAATTTAAATTTAAAGTCAAACTCATCCTCTGATTTTGAAGATGATATTCAATTTAGTCCCTGGTATGGATATCCAAATCATGCATCCTCAACTTTTAAGGATGAAGTTAATATAGTGCCTCGTGTTGAAAATGTTTGTTGGTTATGCATATGTCGAGGAATGCAACGCGCAGTGGAATCAAATAAGAATCATGCCTAAAACCAAACTTCTTGCATCTAAATGTGTACAAAATCGATCATGCAAGTACTGATAGAGTTGAATCTTACAGACTAATTAGTTTAAGCGTTTCGTAAACAAACTATACCATAACAATATTATTTATTAAAATATGGAAAACAATGAAGAGATAATTTTAATTGTAAATTGTATTATCATATAATAAAGTCCCTTCACATGGGCGCATCGGCGGCCACAAAATATGTCTCAAAGTTGTGATTCTAAAACTAGTTCCAAATTATAGGATCATCAAGAGGTGGACATGGATGATTCTCCGAGACTTGTTCGCACGATATATTTCCTTGTGTGAACGTATCATATTTCTTGGATACTAGTACAAATACACCAGTGCATGTGCAAAGGTTATCATTGAAAGCGAGCAAACTGAATAACCCTGCCGAAGATCCTCCTTTGTTGAAGTCGAATATAGAACTTCCTCCATTACATAGACGTAAAATTTAGATCTTATGCTCCAGAGGCTCCATCAATATTTTTTACATCGCCTACTGTACTTTGATATATCTTATGACTCTTAACATGTGGCCCAAGATATTGTTGGCTGTAGTCTATTTATGTATGAAGCAACCGGAGTTCCAAAATAGGATCCATTTATAATTTTATTGAATCAATTAATTTCTCATGGTTTCATAGTAAATAATAAGGACGATGTAATAGCCCAGTTTTGTAGTAGTGTATTGGCTAAAAGAAATCTCTAACCAATGTCAAATATCTAAGGAGACAAAGTATCTTATCGCTTAATTTATCAATATAATATGTTACTTGAAACAGAGACATAGTCATTGAGTTATTAGGTTTCGACGGAACCACTACCCTAGATCAATGGGAGATTAGATTGAGGGATTGTACTTTATGGATGAATCATAATTGAAAAGGTTTTCCAAAAGGGCCGGACAATGACCGTGATTGTAGGTGCCTATGATATTAATATGGTGATTAATTCAAGGATAAATTAAAAATACTTGGAGTATTATTTACTCTAGTTGTTTAATAGAATAATAATTATCTAGCCACGGTGGGATTGTGGCGTTACTACTGGCTCGTAAATGCAACTAAGGGTTTACACACAAACTCGACGAAGAGTACCAATTGTGGCATTAATTCATCCATTTGTGAGGATTAAAAGAAATTAATTAATTAGATATTAACTAGTTTGTGGTGAATAATTACCTGACTGGGTCATTTAATGAATTTTAATTAATCATTGAATTTATTTAGGAAGCCCACATAATAAGTAATTAATTAATTGGAAAGCAAAAAAGTAAAATATGTAATTTTTTTAATATTGGTGATTAACTTCCTACAAGATAAGAATATCTATTGCATGGAAGGAGCCCAATCCTAATTAGAATGATAGTTCAACACATGACAGGAGATGAAGTCCTGGAGTTGAAATTAAACTTGGATATAAATATTAGGTTGGGGACAAAGTTAAGTAGTAAGTACCCTTGAGTTTTTGTCAGCCTAGGTTTCTAGCATTCCAAAAAGAATTTTGTTGGAAAAATTCTAGTGCGAGAATAGGTGGTGTTTATGAACATACAATATGATATGTCGAGGCATGAGTTTGACTCATTTTCCTTAAGATATTATTGCCCCGCGCTTTGTGGTTACGGATTACAGCAATTGTCTCCCAAATACAGTGACGTCGTCTCAGAAATAGTACTGTTAGGTATGTGCCCTTGATGCCAACGAAGAGTTAGAACTTGTAGGGCACTGATTTATATTGAACAAATCAATAGAGGCATTTGTTTAGTTCATATCAATCTTGATAGCATTAATATAAATATTGAACAAATAATTTCTGAGTAATCAAGAGGGAGCTTCTACTCCTCAATGTTTAGAGAAGATGAACACTAGAAATATCGGTTCCTTGTTTACTTAAACTAGAGTTCGCAAGTCAACGAGTCATAATTGGGCATTAAGACCAGACTTGTATGACCCAAACTTTGACAAGGAGTGTCAGTCAGTCACTCTGGAAGGTGGGAGTTTGGTCATAGATATACCAATGGAATTGATATATTCGAACACGACTTGCCGTAATTCAATCACAGGGGTAATTAATCGTTGACTGTCAATGATTGAATTACTGGTCACGGTAGTGTGTGTGAGCCTTAGACCTAAGGATTCACGAAGATTGGACTTGTGACACTGAACGAGTTATTAGAGTTGTTAGATCCAATTCGCCCTTTGGTGGAATTAAGCTCGAAGTGCGGTTCAAAAGGACAAGTGGCAATTATTTGGTTATTGCCAATATGGGATTCACTGTCTCGAGTAGTAACAAGTTAATGTCCTGTGCGATCGTAGTTAAATGTAATTATAAGTCTTTGGTCAAAGTAGGAGAACTAACTTGTGTATTGTACACAAGGGTAGTTTAATAATTTCATCTTACTATGATTCATTGAGGACAACATCGAGTCCTATGAGTTTGACACAATCCATTACTCTCATTCGATCGGGATGTTACAGTGAAAGGCTTATACTCACAGGGTGTCTGTGACCTAAAGGTTCGTATATGATCTATTTGATTTGATCTTAACTGGGTTTCGATTTGAGTCCACGAGACTAGCTAGGTGACACTCACATCCTCAGTCTCCCAATGCCAATTGAGACAAACCTAGAGAGTCTCGCTTTCAAGGAATTAAGCGAAGAATTTCTTTCGCTGTCAAATAACATGAATTAGGTAATTTGTCATTTGATGGACAAATTAATTTATTTGATTAATTAGATTAATGGAAATAAACTAAAAATAAATAATTAGATTTATCTGTTATATTCATCCTATCCTAAATTAATTATTGAATTACTTAATTTAGATGATTATTAATTAATATCATATTTTAATTTGATTAAAATGTGTTGGACTTAATTAATAATTGGGCTAAGTTGAAATTCAACTTAGCCTCATAGATGATGAAGTAGGCGTGTACAATAGGAGTTGATAGGGTCAAGAAATTGATTAATTCCAAGCCCGTCATTCCTTATAAATACATGATACCTAGTGAAAGAACCTAAGTCACTCATAATAAACTTGACAGCATAGAAAGAAGAAGAGAAAATTCTCTCTCCCTTTCCTTTATAGCCGTCGGCCATGGTGGAGCCAAAAAGAGGTGGATTTTCTTCAAGTCTTATTCCGGCGTGTTATCTAGACGTAAGAGTCCTGGGGATTGCTGCTGTGTAGACGGTAGATCATGAAATGGATCACGCTTCGATAATGGTAAATCGTTGTGTTCTTGTTTCTGTTTATATAAAATTATTAAATGCCATAAAATGATCCGGCTGTAGGAATCCAGGATTGTTTGTCTTCCGCTGCGCATCCGATCGGATTCCTAACAAGTACCACTACAAATTTCAGAGTCTATCAAACAAAATGCTTATTTCAAACTCTTTCGATGTACACGAATGAATTAAATGCACATCTAAGCGTTTAATATGCAAAACTATTCTTACAATATTCAAATAAAATTCAAGAATATTCAAAGTACTCAAATTAGTACTAAATGGTCTTAAAATAATATGTAAGAACTTGAATAATAATTTAAATGCTCAATTTAGAATTTAATATTCAACATTATTCTTAAAATATTAAAATTAAAATTTAAGAAACAAAAAAAATCTCAAAATACTCAAAATAGTATTTAAGAGAAGAAGTGAGAAGAATGATTATGGTGTGTTAAATTTTGAAAACGGAGGGCGTATTTATAGAGAATGAAAAGTTTTAGGTCAAAAGTTGCAGCTTTTTGAATTTCTACAGAAGGGCCCAAAAGTTGTGACATTTGGACAAAAAACCTCCTGAAGGCAGCTTTTCAAAAAGTGCAGATTCGCCTAGTAAGTTGTAGTTGTTGGCGAAAACCCCCTGGGCTGGTGTGGATTAGGTGTGGGTTGTTGCATCGTGCACCCGCTCAACAGCCAATCAGTTCACTCCTTGGATGGGCTCTGATTCAATACGGGCAGTTGCACCCGTTTCTATGCAATTCAGTCATCAAAATGGTCCTTTCAAATTGGTCCGCAACTTTTTGATTTGAACACTTTAGTCCCTGGACTAAATGAACCAATTTTCATATGATCACGGCCATCGATTGTATGATAATGATCATATAATTATGTACGTTCCTATCGATTGATTGATTCCAATTAAGGATCACTTTTTAAGTAACATACTTCATTAATTAATTTCTCATTCACCCGAAATCGGATTTGAGTAATTAAATACATAAAATTTGGGAAAATTAGTTTTTTGGTCCCTTAAATAGGCCTCATTTGAATTTTGGTCCTTTAATTTGACCCATTGCAAAAAAGGTCCTCTATCTTCTTAACTGTTTGCAATTTTGGTCCTCTAATTTATTAAAAGATTGGTAAAATTTGTATCAGGCATTCATAAGGGCAAAATAAACTTACGCTTCAAAAAATGGAATCAGAGACTATAGGTTTTATTGATGAAATATTTAATTATTATTACATATGTTATTCTATTTCCTAACGGAGGAGATT
The DNA here is from genome assembly GCA_019426215.1 of Buddleja alternifolia. Taxonomy (NCBI): domain Eukaryota; kingdom Viridiplantae; phylum Streptophyta; class Magnoliopsida; order Lamiales; family Scrophulariaceae; genus Buddleja; species Buddleja alternifolia. Next base: position 16,296,700 of record CM033398.1, read on the forward strand.
TAAACAAGTATGGGACAACCGAACGATTGTTCGAGTAGTTATGAAAAACAGGTGTCCTTCATTGCATGGAAGGAAATTGAGCTAGATAATTCTAAGCTCTCTCAGGATCTTAGAGAAATCCAAAAGGCTATTGAAGACTATGGCCACAGGTTAATCCATATGCCTGTAAAAATAGAAAGTTTGAACCAAAAGATCGACGAAATACTTTAGATCCTACCAGATCTGTGTAAAATAATGACAGATCTGAAGAAAGACATAGCAGATCTAAAAGAAAAACAAGCAGGGACATCCAAATCCAACAAAGAGAGGATCAGTGATGCCCTTGGAAAGGTACCTCTTCTACACCAGAAAGGTAAGGTTACGGAAATTCCAACACCTAAAACTCAGAAAGACCTAATTAATCATATCCTTAAAAATATAAATTAATATGGATATATCAAGAGTAGATCTATCTGAATTTCAGGAACTAGCTGAGTCCTTTTCTCATCTAGCGGTTATGGATTTAGTTAATGTAAAAACTAATTAATCAACTCTGGCATTACCACCGCCAGAAGGAAGTTCCGCATCACATAATCCTCCAGGATTTGCATGCTAACGCTGGCCCAGCTCTTGGGGGAACAATGTTTAGAGCAAATCCAGTAAGAAATCCAAATAGGGTACCAGAAAATACACCTTGGGCAAGGACTATGTTACAACCCTTGCATCCATATGTTACTGTCCTTAATTTGGATGTTATCGATTTCAGAAACATCAAGAAATTAATCGATGAATGGACAACGGCTTTAAAAATAGCAGCGACCACACTGGAACTTGATAAAGAAAACTTCATTAGATTAATGGAGTTAATCTTGGAAGGATCCGTAAAAACCGGATGGGTTAACACCCCTGAAACTACCAAGCGAGAAGTTTTAGTCGGAGAACCTAAAAGCACTATTGCAGAAAGATTTGGAAGGCTAGTTAAATTGCGTTTCATTGGAGATGGATAATTCGATCAAAGAAGTATTGAGAAAACCAGAGAGTACACATAAGCTCTTTATGGTATTGAATTAAGAAATATTTGTGCAGTAGATGAATATATTTATTGGTTCCTCAAATACTTCTTTCAGAGTGACGTAACATCACAAATTTTGGCACCGATGTTCCTTGCAAAAATTTGCAATCCCTGGAGGGAAATGTTAAGACAATCTTACAAGGTACCAGAAGGAAAACTTGATTCAGTAGCCAGACGTATGTCTTTCTTAAAAGACAAACTGAAGGACTAGTGTTATCAAGCTTCCCTTCAAAAGAACATGAAAAAGCTAAGAGGAAAATAAAGAAATCCCCTCTCTGTTGTGACAACAATGATTTTCCAACAATTATAGGAGAATCGATTGAGCAAAGAAAGAAAACAAAACAATATAGTAACTCCGATAATAGGGGTTATAAAAATTGTTCTCCTTTCAAACGAAAGTCTCGGTGGTCTAAATCAAAAGCCCGATCCTATAAATTTTGCCAGAGATCCGGACCAACAAGGGTGTCTTCTCAAGGATCTCGGAAATACGACGAAAAAATACCCTCAAGACGAATTTTCAGATGGGCACAGACCAGGACAAATGAAAGTTTCAAGGATTGTAACTGCTGGACATGTGGAGCTCGAGGCCACATTTCACCAGACTGTCCGCAAAAAAGTGGCGAAATAAAACAATTTGAAGCCACGACTAACATTCTGGATGCAATGTTCTATGGAGAATTGGTACCAATTTACCAATTAAAAAGTATCCCCTCAGATGAAAGTGTCTATGAGGAAGAAATAGAAAGTGATTCGGATGGATCTTCAACCGAATCAAAATAACTTCAACTAAGGTGATAGGCTTCAAATATCGGATAGCCTGTTCGGATTCTTCTCAAGGTCATCTATAACAGATAAAACCATGGAAAGAATAATGAGGCAAAACTCTAACCTTGGACCATACGATGGTTTCAGAGTTATTGGAATTAGCCGAATCTAAATCAAATAGGATTAAATCAGAGGCGGCATAGCATCATATAAAAAGTAAGCTCTGGAGAGTTTGCAATCCCTATGGAATTAACGGGTAATGTGATGGATATGCAACTTAAGAAATTCTAGAGGAATTAAGTAGGCTTCGTGAAGAAGTAGATATTACTATGAAATGGATCCACATCGGAACTATTGAAGTAGTAATCAAAGTCACTTTCAAAGAAGGAGTTGATTCTCCCTTACATTTATCTATAATGGATAAAAGAATCAATAACTTAAGAGATGGTTGTCTTGGTACAATGGTAGGAAACTCATATGCAGGAAAATTGATGTTTGATATTCATCCCAGAATTGCATATAATCTAGCTGACCAAGATTTTAGTCGTGTCTTAACCTTTCATCAAGATTTCATAAGAAATGATCTTATGAAAGAAGGTAATAGACCATATTCTATAACATATAGAATAGCATATGCACTCTCCAATACACATCATTCTGATTTGTTTATAAGGAAAGTGTATATTGAAATTCCATGAATTTCAAGGAATTTGCTAAAGTAATGGCACCTGATCCCATTCAAATACCAAGAATTGGGGGTGTTGATATTTTAATACGAGATCATCCAGTTCTAGATCGATCAATGAGATCTAAAACAGATTTTAATAGTAGAATGTCCTTTTCAGAAGAAAGGATTAGGAGTTTAAAAGGAAAAGAATTAATTGAAAATTTAACTCCTCAAGCTATTAGGGTAAATAATGTAAAAATTAGATGCCCTGAAGGATGGAAAGAAGTACAAGTAATATTTGATATTACAAAGAAAGATAATTACTTTCCTTGTGAAGATTTATATTACTTACATCAACCTGAGATTAACAAATATGAAGGAATGTTAGAAATGGCAGGCCATGAAGTATTTGTTTGAGGAATTGCAGGACGGGACCAAGAAATTGTTACCTTGGGATTAATTTTCCTTGAGGATCATAATCCTTAGGGAAGAAAAGGAAAAGGTATGGAATTTTGTGTAAATGGTCATATCATTAAAGTTGAATGACTAAGGCAATTTTCTATAACTATAGCTTATGATTTAAAGCATGGCTGACTTTAATCATCAAGTTCTACACCATAATTTAGGATGTCGAATTTTTTATATGTATCCTCATGTGCATTAAGCCATTGATCCCTGTTACGGTAGAGGTTATAACCAAGTTAATTGTTTGAAAAGAATTAAAATCAAACAATATTATGTTTTAAAAAGTATCGAGTTTCGAAAACAGGAGAGAGCATCACCTAATTTCCAAAATAGAGATGTGGTTTATCAAACCTAGGTAATTCATCATTTACTTTATTGTTTACCAGATAAGTTACAATTACTATAAGAAGCAGCCTCAAAACTGGCAGCTTAAATGACAAGCCCATTTTCAATATACATATTTGTCGGTATGTTATATGAACTGGTGGTCCCAAGTGGCATACAAAAGTGTCTAGAAAAGGGGGGGAGGGGGTTGAATAGACCCTGAAGTCTTTTTCGACTTCAAAAATTTCGTATCACTTTTAAAGATTTGAACGCTTAGAGAGCTGAGCGCTGAGGTCAGGCGCTTCAGTAAAGATAACTTAGACTTAGTGATTTTGGCAATTTACCAAAGTAGGGTAACGCTTAGATCGCTTAATCAGGGTTAGCACAGCTAAAATGATGTTTAAAGCTTTAGCGTTCGTTTTGGTCAAATAGTCGCTTAACCGTTTTACTTATCTTTTTCAGGATAAATGATAAAATATAAAGTCAGATAATAAAACAGTAAATAACACAAGAATTTGTAAGGTTCACTGGGTGGTGTAATCCCAGCTACGTCCTTCTTCTCCTTGAACACTTGGAGGAATTCCACTAAGTTGATTATCGAAAGATCACACAGAGGCTTCTACAAAAGTAGAGGTGGAGATGATGATCTTAAGCTCCTTGATCACACAGACTTCAGCACCAATGAAGATCTTCACCAACAAGCTTCTCTCACTCAGAAATAATGTTTGTAGAGTCAACAACTTCTTCACACAGACAGAGGATGTTGAGGGTTTTAATCACACGTTTGTTTGATTTTATAAAGTTCAAACAACTTAGGATATCTCAATAATAGTGTATGGTTCTTCTTTGAAGATGTTTGCGATATTTATGATTGTATGGAATGTATGTAAAATCTAGGAAGAATTTTGGCTATGGAGTTTCTAAGATTTTTCTTGAGAGAGAATCTCAGCAAAGTTTTGACTTTATTGTGCATGTACGTATATTAGGGTTTGCTGGGGCTAAGGTATTTATAGACATTTTCTTGGGATTTGTCCGTTGGACACATACGTGCCTCTCACGCGCGAGTGAGTCATACCTTTTCTCTGACATTCCTGAAATCCTGCTGCACTAATTTGATGTGGCAGATTTGAACTCTGAAATTCTGACAGTCTCCGTATACAATCTATTCTTATCACATTTAATGCTCTTATCAAGCATTTAATGCATTTGAGTTTATTTCCCGTTGGAAATAAATTCCCATTAAATGATTGCATTTAAGTCCTTAGTGACTTCGGAATTTATTTCAGGTGAATTTGATCTACTTGAGCGCTTGAGTGCTTTGATCGCTTGATTCATAAACCCTTAAACAGTCTATAACGATTGGCAGTCACTTAAGACAAAATTGTCATCTTCACTTGTCTTCAGACGCTGATCTTCAACTTCATCTCTAATAGACTCACCTAGAATTCTACTAGCGACTTGGTATCCAATACTTAGTCTAAAGTCTACAAAGATAAATATTTCAAGCTTAATAAAATTACAACCTTTCAAGCGCTTATACATTTGTTCTATAGACTTACATTCTTTTGGGGTCCAACATAAAATTCTATCTTGTCATCATCAAAACATCAACATGAAATTTCCTAACAATTTCTTCCTTTTTAATGATGTCAAGACCTTAACTTTTATAACTCTTTTATAGATTAAGAGTTCAAAGAAAAGCCCAAAAATAATCAAGTTAGCGTTTAGAAAGTTAGTTAAGTTAGCTAAAGTTAGATTAGCCTCAACAAGTTGTTTCAACGATAAATCATTCATTCATTCATATAAGAGAATTAAGCATATATGATTTACACTGAAGGTAGATAATTTAAAGCGACAACAGAAATATAAAAAACACTATAAGCAATCATCTTTTCTGTCGCTTCCTATTTGCCTCTTCTTCTTGGTAGATTTCTGTTGCAAAGTCCAGTAGAAGTCTATCAACATCTATCATGGTTGTATGCTGAATTTAATTGTAATCATGTCTTCTTTGTTTAGCGCTTTCATTCAGCTCTATCAATCTTTCCACCCAATCCCTCGGAGGGATTCCAAGTTCACAAATCAAGTCATGATAAATGTCTTGTCTTCGATTATTGGTGGATTTCCAGTGGATAGGTCTTCTAAGCGGTCCGGCATATGGATGAAAACCCATACTCACTAAGAATTCAACGTCTAAGTCCGGAAGCAAGTGCCTGCCTTGATAGTATCTAGGCTTTCGCTTTTTAGTAAGCATTTTCTTTATGCTCACTATTTCTTCGAACATAGAGCGCCAGTGCTTGTTATCTGTTTTAGAGATGGACTTGGACTGGGACTTTTCTTTTAGATCTTCCCCTTTCTTAGCATCATCAAGGGAGGTCTTTAATTCAACAATGTCCCGACGAAGAAGTTTGACTTCATCTGCTAGAAGAGCAACTTGCTCAACGATACTTTGAAAGACCAAATTTGAAGAAGTAGGTCGCTCAGTATCAGCTGATGCATTTTGAGCAATTGTCCAGTTAAAGTCATCTGAAAGTTCTTTGACAAGCGGAGTGATACTATTCATCATAGAGATTGTAAGCTTGTTGACGTTTCTCATGTCAGCTTGAAGAAGTCTCTCTACTTGGTTAAGCATTGAATTGCTTCGCACTTCCAAACGAGAACATAAGCCTGTGATATTACCAAGAGAGTCTCTAACTACTTTTCTGAAATCTCTAGCCTCTGGATCACTTTCGGAATCCGAGTTTGATGAATCGCGAAGGAGATTTTGCTTGAGAGGACATCGCTGCAGGAGCCTTGCCTTTAGCCGGATCACAAAGAATAGGTTCTTCAGACTCATCAAGTGCTTCCTGAACTTCCTGAATCGCTTAATCCAGAGTTGGATCTATAGTCGCTGGTTGTATAATTGATTCTTGAGGAAGGATCTCGACTAGTGGGGCGCTTGAAAGTTCTGGCAAAGAAGCGTCGGGTAGTTGAGTGGCTTCCAAAGTAGGAGTATCTTCCTCTACTTCAACAATTTCCAATTGGGGAGATGGTACTTGAATAGCAATGACCTAAAGGGGACCAATTGCTTCCATCATGTGCCTCGGACTTATAAGGTTGGTCTACGGAATAAAGAATGTAGCGTCTTCGTGCTCTTCATTGCTAAGTGCAAATTACACATCCTCTGGCAGATCAACCTCGAAAATGTAAGAATTGTAAAAGTCCAAAATAACAGGAATCAGCGCTTGAGCAGCCTCTTGGTCCATTGACCTGATTAGTGAGATCATCTTGGCCATTTGAACGTTCTGCTCACATACAAAAACAGGATGATGGTTATAGCCTCTGAAGTTATTCAGGCCAAATATTCACTGAAGGAGATGTCCAACGATTGGGCATTCTCAAGAATCGCTCTCCTGTCTCTATAGAGTTCTGCAAACTTAGCATGATCAGTTATTGGTCCCAAGTGGCATATGAAAGGGTCTAGAAGGGGGGAGGGAGGTAGAATAGACCCTGAAGTATTTTTCGACTTCAAAAAGTTTCGTATTAAAATGGTTTTGGACGCTTGAAATGTAGACGCTTGACTGAGCGTTTTCTTGAAAACTGTTTTTAGAAAGTTAACTTAGACTTCAAGATTTGAATACTTTAACCAAGTCGGTTTAAGCGTTCAGTTCTTTAATCAGTGTTAGCACAGCGGAATAATTTTAGAGTCTTTTCTTTTGGAAATCTTTGGCGTCACAAGTTGTTTCTGGATAGAGCGTTCTGAGGAGAATAAACGACTTTGGGATAGGCTGAGTATCCAATTATGTTAAGAATTTCTTCATCAGGGTTCTTCAACCAATCACCCATATGGGGATTCTTGATGACGATCTTGTTTTGGCGCAAATGAAAAAAGGATTCTTCAAAATGGCCAGTAAAATTGAAACGCTTCTCGTCAAATTCTGTCATATTGAATGTTGGTCGCCTAATATACTCAAGACGAGATTGAAGATGCTCAAGAGAGTAGAGGCCCAGATCATCGAATTGCTCGAAGAAATTGAACTTATCCGAATTAGAGACATCAGTCCTACGGAGCGTATTTTGAAAGTTTATGTCCATATCGACCAATTGCTTGGTGTTAAGCTCCCTGGTGGCAAAGTAAAACTCGTCATTTGCATCATAGCCACGGGGAAAGAAATTGATGACACAAGGAGGAGATCCAGTTGGAGTAAAGACAAAAGCAATTGATTCGGTTGGAATAGGGGCCACTTCTATCGACCGCTCAACGTGCACAGTCGCTTCACTGACTGGAGAAGTTTCAGCGTCAAGAAGGACTTGAGCTACTTCTTTAGTGATATCCACAACCTTTGCCATATTGACATCCACTTCAACAGGAACCTCTGAAGGTTGAGGTGCATCAGCGTTTGGAGCATTTTGAGCTGATACAGGCAACCGTTTGAGAAAAGCAAGCAAAATTTCTACTAAGTAGAAATAACAAATAAAAGACTACAATGCTTACCCTGAGGACTATCATCGATTGACTCAGTCACTTGTTGTGTTTCAACAATTGGTACAGTTTCCTCAGGCTCCGGGACAACTTCTTCAGGATGTAAATCGAGGAAAGAAGTGAGGGGAACAACTTTAATAAGGATTTTGCAAGCATCCAAAGTATTCAGTACATACTGAATATCATGATCTATTTGAGCTGTAAGAAATTTTATCCTAGCGTTAAAGAAAGATAACGAGGAAAGGATAAAAATATGTTGTTCTTCACAAGTACTTACCCTTAAAGAGTTTTGCCTTTTCAAAAGGTATAGCAGGTTCTGGTTCGGGAACAAGAGCAGATTCAGAGATGGAAAGAGGAGGAGAATGGACACTTGCTTGTGCTTCAAGCGCAGACTCAGAGGGAACGCTAGTGGATCCTTCTGGAGTGGAACACTTGCGTGCTAAAGGCACTTCTTCTTCTTTAGCCTCTTTTTATTCCGGAGAAATAACAAAGGCAAGAGAGGGAGAGGGAGATTTAGGAGGAAGAGATGGAGATTTTTGCTTCTGGGTCTTTTTCTTCTTCTGCTTCTTGGCAGGCTTGGCTTGCTCAGCGACCTTAACAACAATCTTATGTTTTGGTCGCTTAACCACCACTTCCTCTTCTGATGAAGATGATGAAGAAGAAGTCACTTTCTCTTCATCATCGCTGCGAACAATACCATCCGCAAGGAGTCACTTACGCTCTTCCTTGGGAACCGGTGCACACCTCGACGCCTGGGTTTGAGCAGCTCACCGATCATCTTTTTCCCGTAAAATTTAAGCGCTGGGACTTTCTTTCCAGCGGTGTTGACAAAACCGCTAGCGCTGAAAATTAAACTTAATACTATCCCATAAGGCTTGGGATTCACCGACTCAGCCATCGCTGCCTTAAAGCGATTAAAAACGTAAAGCGACCAGTTGATCTTCAACTTGGTCAGAATAGCTACCATCATTTTGTACTGAACGTTGGAGATCTTATCGAAGCTTCCTTTCCTGCATTCGATCATCTTTGAGCATATGTCATCCAGAATGACATATTCGGCCTTCATGTCATTCTTTTTGAAGTTGGGTTCGTAGGCAGCTTCAACTTCATCTTTCTTAATGAGTGCCCAGACCTTGGTGGCATCGCCAAGAGTGACATCTTCAACTTCGCCACCATCATTTGGCAGATGTAGTAAAGACGATAGAAGATGAGGAGTGAGAACAAAGGTTTCACGAGCAAACGGAAAGACGCAGCAAATGGAGTTTCCATCGTCAGAAATCTTGGCGTTCTTGAAGAAGAAAAGGGTTTCTTTCTCATAAATGTTTGAATGGGAGGTTATCATTTTGCGTAAACCAGATTCTTGGACCAAAAAAAGAACAGTTCTTAGAGGGAAGTGTTGGTTATCATAGAGGTAGTCCCAGTTCACAAGAAATCCAGCATTAACAGTGACTGGTTTCTGAGATTTGGAAGATTTTTCGGTGGTCGATTTGGAGGATTTTGAAGATTTTGGTGGCGCCATTGATGAAGGTTTGAAGCTTTCTGAGAGTTAAGAAAAAGTCTTTTGCCTTGAGAAAGAGAGAGATTTTACAGCAAGGAAAGTACTGAAGTGATAAAGCTTTTTTGTAAAATCATGGAGGGTTTAAATAGAGGCAAAAAATAACTCCTTAGTTGCTTGGATTAATGCCACGTTTTAAATCATTAATTTTGAAAATTGAAGCATTTAATCTGAGCCGTTTACTCATAAAGACGGACGTCAAAAAGTGCGGTAAAATAGGATAACAGCTGTGAATTATAAAAGTTTGAAATCCGCAGTTACTTTTTCAAAATGTTTGAATAATTTTGAAATTTTCAGCGTGAATTACACGCAGTTACTCAGACAGGTGCAGTTACTGAACCGCCTAGTTGTTAGATAGGAATCATTAACCGTCAGTTTGATTTGATAGGCACGTGTGAGCAGTTGTCAAATCTCATCTTTTGAACTTATCCACACGCTACCTGTTTAGCGATGAAAACAATGCATGAATTTCAGAAAAAGTAACTTAGCTTTTAAGTGGGAATATTCTTAACACTGAAGTTTTTAATAAAGTTCAATCGTTTTGAAAAGACATTTTCATATAATTTTATTAGAGATTGATTTTGTCATGCATAATAGGTAAACGCTAGTGATCAAATGCATAAAATTTTCAAAGTCATTTTTTATCACGGTCGCTCATAGATTGGAATAAGTACAATTTTAAGGTTCCCTCTAAAATTGATAACTCATTTCAATTTTGAAAAACGCTTAAGACATAAAATAAGGTGGATACCCCTAAATTATATGCCTATAAAATATAATGCTTTATGATTTAAGCGTTTAAATCAATCATACCTAATTCACTTCTCAAAGTGAGAAAACGTTGTTCGTTGAGCTCTTTGGTGAAGATATCTGCCAATTGTTTGTCAGTACCAATGAAATGCATGGAGATATCTTTCTTTTGAACATGGTCACGCAAGAAATGGTAGTGAATGTCAATGTGTTTAGTTCTAGAATGAAAAACTGGGTTTTGGGTCATAGCTAAAGCGCTTTGGTTATCACAATGGATTGAGGTACGACCTAAGATTGTTCCATAATCTCTAAGTTGTTGCCTCATCCAAAGGATTTGTGCACAACACCTCTCAGAGGCTACGTACTCTGCTTCTGCGGTAGAAGTCGCTATGGATTGTGGTTTCTTACTATGCCACGACATCAATCTATCACCTAGAAATTGACATGCACCACTAGTACTCCTTCTATCGATTTTGCATCCTGCAAAATCTGCGTCTGAATAACCAATTAGTTCAAAAGGAGAGTCCCTTGGATACCATAAGCCCACATTTTGTGTGTCTTTTAGGTATTTAAGGATTTTCTTGGCAGCATTTAAGTGTGATTCTCTAGGATCAGCTTGAAAGCGTGCACACATGTATACCAAAAATATAATATCAGGTCTACTAGCGGTAAGATAAAGAAGTGATCCAATGATACCTCTATAGTTAGTGATATCAATTTTTTTCCCACTTTCATCTTTATCTATCTTAAGCATTTAGCTCATTGGAATTTCTGAAAATGATGCATTTTCCATACCAAATTTCTTAATCATATCTCTTGTATATTTAGCTTGGTTTATAAATATGCCATTAAGGAGTTGTTTAACTTGAATCCTAAGAAGAAAGTTAATTCACACATCATTCTCATTTTAAATTGATCTTGCATCATTTTTGGAAAATTCTCACACAATCGCTTATTAGTAGATCTGAATATAATATCATCAACATAAATTTGGACTAAGAGAATATCTTCATTATGGATAATTTTAAATAACGTTGTATCAACGCTGCCTTTTGAAAAGCCTTTACCTATGAAGAAGATAGAGAAAGTGTCATACCATGCTCTTAGTGCTTGTTTAAGGCCATAGAGTACCTTATCCAATTTGTAGACCATACTTTTCCCATGGTTGTTGATGAATCCTGGTGGTTGCTCCACATATACTTCTTCTTGGAGTTTATCATTCAGGAATGCACTCTTCACGTCCATTTGATACACTGTGAACTTGTTGAATTCGGCAAACGCTAGGAATATACGAATCGCTTCAAGATGGGCTACTGGAGCATACGTCTCATCTAAATCAATACCCCCTTCTTGGCAATAACCCTGAGCGACCAATCTGGCTTTATTTCTTATAACAATGCCATCTTCATTCATCTTGTTCCTGAAAACCCATCTAGTCCCAATAACTCCTTGGTGAGTTGGTCTTGGTACTAGCATCCAAACCTTGATTCTCTCAAATTGGTTAAGCTCCTCTTGCATCGCTTCTACCCAACTTGAATCACTGAGCGCTTCATCCACTTTCTTTGGTTCCATTTGAGATAGGAATCTTGCGAACATGGCCTCATTAATTGTTGCGGTCCTAGTTCTAACAGGTGCTTCAATATCTCCAATCACTAGCTCTGGTGGATGGTCTCTAAGCCATTTACGATCTAGTTGGAAGGGGTTGAGAGACTCTTGATCATCAGTCGCTTGATCCTCATTTGTCTCTTGCATAGTCGCTGCATCATTCACAGTTCCAATTTGCTCTTGATGATCATTCTCTTCATGATCATCAGCATTTCTGACAATATCATCATTTGTAACCTCACGAGTAACCTTAGGATTGGGCACAAAGATCTCACTATCCTCATCATCATCGCTATCATCACCAAGATTGATTTGTGACGCTTGTTAGGAAAGATCTTCAATTCCTACATCATCAGGATTAACCTTACTCGGTTCTTGGTTAGCATCATCAAACACAACTTGATGGATTCTTCAACCTTCGATTTGATATTATTTAGGATGCTTTTTCCATTCCCTCATCCGCTTTAGGATCAAATGTCCTTAAACTTTGGGATCCATTGTTATGAATGAAACATTTTGAACCAAATACATGAAAATATAAAACGATAGGCTTACGTCCCTTCCACAACTCATATGGAGTCTTCTCATGTTGCTTGTTGATCATACACAGGTTCTGAGTGTAGCAAGCGGTATTGATAGCTTCGGCCCAAAACCTTTGAGGCAGCTTAGACTCTGTAAGCATTGTCCTAGCGGCTTCTTTAAGCGTTCTGCTCCATCGCTCGACAACTCCATTCTATTGAGGTGTTCTAAGAACAGAATACTCATGAAGTATTCCAAATATGTACAAAACTTCTCAACAAATTGGTTAGTAAATTCAGTTCCTCTATCGCTTCGAATTCTCGTCACCTTTAGATCTTTTGAGGTTTGTAATTAACAAATTAGAGTTGTGAGCTTGACACTGGTTTCAGCTTTGGTTGCTAAAAATTCTACCCATGTATAGCGAGAGAAATCATCAACTATTACTAGCGAATACTTTTTACCGCTAACACTCATGATTTGAATAGGACCAAACAAATTTAAATGCAATAGTTCAAGAATTCTAGAATTAGATAGGCATGGTTTCTTCTTAAAAGATGATTTAACTTGTTTACCCATTTGACATACATCACATAAGCGATTTTTCTTAAAGGAACCTTTAGGTAATCCCTCTACTGAATTTAGCGATATTAACTGAGAGATTGCCTTAAAGTTGAGGTGATTCATTTTTCTATGCCATAACCAATCCAATTCATTTTGACTCTTAGCAACAAAGCATGTGGGGTTGTTATCAATTGTAGAATCCCAATCCACTAAATACACATTGTTTTTTCTTTTTCCTCTTAATTTAGTAGACTTAGTCTTAGTGTCGTTAACATAGCAACAATCGCTTGAGAATTTAACTTCAAAGCCTTTATCACAAATTTGACTAATGCTTAATAAATTATGCTTAAGACCCTCAACCTAATATACATCACTAATCATGATGTTCCCCCTATGCATGATACCTAAACCTTTGGTTTTACCTTTGGGGTTATCACCGAATATAACTTGAGGCTCGTTGGTTGCACGATAGTTGACCAAAAGATCTTTTAAGCCAGTCATGTGCCTTGATGACCCACTATCAATCTACCAAACTGAAGTATCAGTGTTGGCTCTAGGTACCTGCATTTAAATGGCAGTTCTAATTCTTCTTAACTACCCATGTTGTTTTGGGTCCTTCAATGTTAGTGACTTTAGTTTGAATTAAAACTTTCGAAACCCATATTTGCTTTGTCTTCATTACGAAAAGATTGGCCTTCTTGTGTTTCGGTTTGTGTTGTGTGTGCTTTTTAGGTGTATAGTAGTACCCTCGATTATAATCATACCCTCGATTATAGTCATAATCGTAATCATAATCATCATAGTATAGATAATATGATCTAGATCTTTGAGGATATTGAGGCTGGTATTTCCTCGGCACTGCCTTAGGAGTTGTTTTTGGCGATTGACGCTTAGCGTTTGATTCACTTGTAGATGGTTTATCTTTAGCCTTTTGACCGTTTGGATGAACCTTCTTCTGTGAATCATTCACTTTTGTCTTCTCCTTGTTGCTTGAGTTGGTATTGACCTTCTCATTTGGCCTCTTACCATTGTCCTTAGGTTCATTCAGCGTTTGACTGTTTGAACTTTTCTCAACAATGAATACACCTTTTCCTTTGTTGGCTGCCGTAACTTTAGATGCTTTTGATTTTTGACCAAATTTATCACAACCTAAACCGGTCTATTCACCAAAAAGTCTAGTTACCTCAGTCACATTATCTAGCTTTCTTGATGCTTTTGATAATGATGAGACAAGCATTTCTGATTTGGCAACTCCAGCGATCAATTCAGCTTCTCTCTTGACTATTATATCAATGTCACTTTTCAATTGGGTAATTTCACTCTCAAGCGATTGATTCTTCTCAATACATTGTTGCTGAACTTGCAACTCTGCTTTGAGCGTCATTTTATCACTTGTAAGCAATGAAATAATATCGAAGTGATTTTGATATATCTTAGCGGCATCTTGACAATTTTTATAATATTCATTTACTTTGTCAAGTAATTCATCATAAGAAAAAGGATGAGATAATTCATTGTTTACCTTAGATAGCGAGTTATCAGATGCTTCTTCATCTCTTACCATAAGATAAATTAACATTGAGTTGCTTGTTGGCTCATCATCACTGCTTTCTGATGATTCTAAATCCTCTTCAGGTGGGGAGAATAGTTCAGATTCCGCTAGCGAACCTTGTTGGCGAAGGTTGCTCTTGAATTGGTTTCTATCCGCGTAATCTTGCCTTGTGGGCTTAGACACATTCGGATAAGGGCAATTTACCTGGTAGTGCCCTGGTTTCCTGCAATTGTAACACAAATTAGTTTTCATTTTCTGTTCATTGGTTAATCGCTTGGAAACTACTGGCGCTGAAACATTCTGTACTGGAGACGGAGGCGCTTGGTATTGAACTGGTGCTGGAGGCTGAGGAGCAGAATACACTCGCGCTTAATACTGCGGCACTGGAGCAGGAGGAGGGGTTTGGAATGAGTTCTGTCCACTAGGGTTTCGCTTTTCGTATCTTAGAAATTTCTTAAATTTCTTAACCAATAAAGCTATTTCCTTTTCCTGATATGATTCTGTCGCTTTCACCTCACTAACTGACTTTTCCTTGTTCTTAGTAGTAGCTATTAGGGCTCCAGATTTAGTCGCTGATGTAGAAGTTGTTGTGTCACTGACTTTTCCTAGTTCAAATTCAAATGCCTTTAATTCTGAAAACACATGTTTCGGAGTTAGAGTTTCCAAAGTTTGTGATTCTTTCATTGCAACTGTTTTAATCAAATATTTTCTTGAAAGATTTCTAAATATCTTGTTGACCATTTCTTTGTTAGTCAACTCCTTGTCTAGTGACGCTA
Organism: Buddleja alternifolia; assembly: GCA_019426215.1. Lineage (NCBI taxonomy): Eukaryota > Viridiplantae > Streptophyta > Magnoliopsida > Lamiales > Scrophulariaceae > Buddleja > Buddleja alternifolia. The sequence goes on from CM033398.1 coordinate 16,311,749, forward strand.
ACTCAGCAATGAGCATAGTGAATCTTGCGTCCAATTGTTCTAGCGTCTCATTGGGCTGCATTTTGAAATGCTCAAATCTTTGCATGGCTATGGAGAGCTTGTTCTCCTTCATCTGTGCTGAACCTTCACACACGATAGCCAACTTATCCCATATTCCTTTTGATGTCTTACATTGCTTGATCTCGTTGAACAACGTATCATTGTCTCCTAACACTAAGTAGAGTGAACTTCGTCCAACATTATTCAGATTTGCTCTTTTTCTATCATCTGGTGTCCATTCTAACTTGGGTGTTTCAACATAACAATCTGGAGTTGCTTCAGTCGCTCCAAGGGCTCGATTTACAACTTTCATGATCTGAATGGGGCCATCTGTAATTACCTCACACATTTCATTATCGCAAGAGCATAAATAAGCGAATGTGATAAGAGGTGTTTTTACGTGTTTTTAAGACCGTAATTCTTATGATTTGGATTCACTTATTGCTTAAATCATATCACATTTGCATTTAATAGGTGTGTTAAGTGAATACAGGTAATAAATGAGAATACATGAAGAAAAGGGAAGAAAAACGATGTACAAAACAAGTTCAAGCATGTTTTTCAACACCTAGGCGGTTAATGCATCTCCTACCACATTCGAGCGATAATTCCGTACATTTTGAGACCGACTTAGACAAAGTTTCCTTCTACAAAGTTTTAGATTTATGTCTTAGCTTCAAATGGGAACTTGAAACATCCAAATCGGAGGTCTATAGAGATAATTGTGAAGGAAATACGATTGCTGCGCCGAACAGAGAAGTACATGTGCGAAGATACGTCCCAACGCCCTCCTAGTCATGCCTAGGCATGGATAGTCCGAATGTTACTCCTTTTCAGCCTAAATTCCAGCATTATATGATGGGTAAGAATCACTTTTGGCCATAATTCAGCACATGTGTTGAGGGGTTGTCATAAGTGTGTTTCTTGGTAGATTTACTTTATGGGCGCCAAATCAGAAACAACCTCCATGTTGAAACGTAATTTAGGTATACTTAGAGACCGAATTGGACAAAACGTCCTTGTGGAAAGTTGTAGATCTATGTGTTATCTGAACATGGGGACTTGAATCATCCAATTTGGAGATCGGTGGAGAAGTTTATGAGTAAAATACTAAGACTGCGCTGGAAAGCAAGAAAATGGCAGCATGCATGTGTTTTGTTGAAGTTTTCACATGGTTATGCTTGGTGGAATTCTTAAGGGCCGAAAGTTTAGCATTTTTTAGCTGGTTGGAATCTTAAAAGCCAAACTTTAAGCATCACCTTAGGTGGAATTCTCATTGGGGAACTTTAATGGGAATTCTTAATGCATACTTTAGTGGAATTTTGGCTATAAAAGGAGGGGGAACCCATACTCTTCATCATTCACTATCAATTTCAGATTCTTAGAGGAGAGGGGGGCAGCCCCTAATCTGATTTCTCCACCATTCATCACCATTCTTCATCACTCTTGGAGGGGAAACTAGAGGAAGGAAAAGAGCTTGGGGATTGAAGGCTCAACTTCAAGATCCATCATCATTCACCATTTGAGGGAGTTTTTATAGCTTTTCATTTCAATTATGTCTATGAACATGTGTATTAATTCATTTATGTTTTTCATATTATCCATTATGAACTAAATTCATAAGACTAGGGCCATGTAAGGCCAAATTGTGATATATGCTTATAATAGATGATTGTTGAGGTGTTCTTATATTGTTATGTGATGTGAATTTGTGTTTTTGCCTATCTTGCATATACTTGATCACTATATGTTAGAATCTTATGCCTAGGTTAATATTTCGGGAGAAAATTGACTTAGGGTGCAAGAAATTCACATCATGACCCGTAACTAATGAGGAATTGCCCTAGACATAGGTAAAGATTCCCGGGTGAAGTTGTTCGATTCAAATCGAGTGAACTCTAGTACGTTAATGCATGTTTAGTGGTTAGATTTCCGGATAGGAATATTTGGGAAATCACGATCTAATCATAGGAGTTTATACGCGAGACATCGGTTATTCTCTACCCTCGGAGTTCTCACCATAACAATATAAGCGTAATCCTTCAACTAGAATCTTTATAAGTATAATTGATCAATTTGAACCTAGCATGTGCCTTAGTCTCCCTTTATACTTTGTGTAAAATCAATTGTGTAATCTTGTTCTTATTGTATGCATTTTACCTATAATTTATTTTAATTATATTTGTTCTTTTTTTCGTTAAAATCATAAACTAAAATTCAAGTCTCCGTGGTTCGACAATCCGGACTTTTAGTCCACTTATTACTACACACGACTAGTGCACTTGCTATCATAGCACGTTGGCTTTTAGCGTGTCAAGTTTTTGGCGCCGTTGCCGGGGACTTGTTCATTTTAGTTTTTGGTTTTTCGTTTAAATTTTCATAATTCTTAGTTCTTCGTTTATTTCTAACCTTTCTTTTATTTTATTATTATAATTTTGTTTTTTGTGTTTAATTGTTAGGTGTAATTTGTGGTGCATGACCCGCTCTTCTAACGAGCCTCTATACAATTTTGAGCCGGAGATAGAGCGTGTTCTTCGATCTAGTAGACGCACTCGAGAAATGGCCGACAATCTAAATCCAAATGGGAATTTTCCCGACATAAATCTCCCGGAAAATAGGGAATGGTTGCAAAATCTATTCCAAGCTATGCAACCGGCACCTCCTCAAAGACTTCCATCGGTCCGGGAAAGTCTACCTCCAAGGGTCCACACTATATCGGGGCCCGTAGTCTTTCCAAATTTCTTTGCACCAAATTATCACATTCCGTCACACATCTTTAGCATGGTGCAAAGCGAACCCTTCTATGGAGAGCCCCATGAATCACCTCATGAGCATTTGGAGACTTTAGACGATACTCTCATGACTACCCAATTTCATCCAAGGGATCTCGATGCAATTCGTCTAAGAGTCTTCCACTTCTCATTAAAGGAAAGGGCGACTATGTGGTACAAATCTCTACCACCCCAATCCATCACAACATGGGGACAATTGGTCGATGCCTTTTTGAGCAAATTCTTTCCACCCTCCAAAATCAATGAGCTAAGGAGCAACATTAAGGAGTTTAAGCAGGGGAATCATGAGTCCTTAGCCAAGGCATGGGCTAGATATAAAAACATGCTCCGAAAATGTCCGGATCACAACCTAAGATTGAGCGAGCAAGTACTACGATTCCATGATGGAGTCCGTTCGCGCATCCGAAATAGGCTCAATGCCGGCGCCGGTGGTGATCTCCTTGGGCTCGATTGCCAAAGTGTGTGGGACAAGATTGAGCAATTAGCCCGGGAAGATGAACTCTATCCCGATGATGAAGAAATCACACCCACTAAAAAGATTGCTTGTGTTCAAGAGTTGGGCGAAGAAGTTGCTTTGGAAACAATGGTTGGTAATGTAAACTATGTTGGAAATGCCAATCGACCTCAATTGAACTTCCATGTGCCCGAAAATTTTCCAAGGAGGCCCATCCCGGCGTCTATCAAGCACCAAGGCCCTCATTCAACAATAACCAAGCTCAAAGGCAAGGTAATCCTCATGTACAAAGGCAAGTTAGGCCTCCTACAACCGATGAACGTCTTGATGAGGAAATAAAGAAATCGGATTCAGCAATCAACGAACTCCGTACTATGATGAAGGATTTGAAGACACAAATGGGTCAAATGGCAAAGACAATCAGCGAGAGAGCCCCCGGAACTTTACCAAGTGACACGGAAAAGAACCCGAAAGAGCAATGCTATGGAATTACCTTGAGAAGTGGCGAACAGGTAAAAGATGATAATGTTCGCACTGATGCGCCCGAGGGCCCATCCATCCACGCCCAGGCGCCCTTGTCGCTACGCCAAGGCGCCGATTGTCACGCCCAAACGCCACATTCTGTATCCTCCACAGCTGGCCCTTCAACTCCAACGCATCATCCCATCGAGGTTCGTCTTCCATTTCCACATGCACAAAAAACGAAAAAGAAGGATATGGATCAGATTTTCCGTAGGATTGTGGCGACTCTTTGTGAGGACCCGGGGAGGCTCACCATTCCGTGCACCATTGGCCCTCTTACTTTTGAAAAGGTTATTTGCGATACGGGAGCAAGTATCAATCTCCTCCCGTATTCTCTCTTCAAGAAGTTGGGCCTTGGAAATCCCAAACCGACATCAATGAGCCTCCAACTCGCCGATGGATCAATTAAGAGACCAAAGGGGATAATAGAAGATGTTATTGTACAAGTTGACAAATTCTTTTTCCGGGTTGACTTTGTGGTCCTTGATATGGAGGAAGATGTTGAGATGCCCTTGATTCTAGGAAGACCTTTCCTAGTCACTAGCAATGCCAAGATCGACATGGGAAAAGGTAAGTTATCATTGAGGGTAGGAGATGTAAAAGTGATATTTGATGCTTCTAATAACAGGAAACCATCTATGGATGATCTTACTTGTTCCAATATCGATGTTATTAACCCTTCTCTTGATGAGAAATGTGCAAATGGCAAGGCTAAGGGCACACTCGAGTTGGAGGATGAGATTCCCTATGATAAACACAACAAAGAGGGAAAAGAAGATTTATGCATGAAATACATTCCACCCCATCGCCGTGCTCGTAAGATTGAAAAGACTCATCCAATACAAAGGGCTTATTGCAAAATCCCGCAATATGAGTGGAAGCAAGTAGACCATGGAGCTAAAAGGAGGCATGACAAGGATTTGGTCGTGTTAAATGGACCACCTATTTGAACCTCAAAGTCGAGCTACCGACTCTAAACTAGCGCTTCTTGGGAGGCAACCCAAGTTTGTAAGTTTGTTTTTCTTTTTGATTTTGTTTTTGTTTTGTTTAGTTTGTTTCTTTATGTTGTGTTCAAACATGCACTTTTGGCATGTATGTTTTCTTATGCTTGATGGTTTGAAAAGTTGAAGTGTTAGATATGATGCAAATTTGGACCATGCTCATTTTACTCGAGAGGAGGAGAAGCTATAGGATTATGTATTGGAAGTTTAAGGATGTTTTTCAACATCCTTGGTTGTAAGTGTTCTTTTACTGTTGTGTATGCTTGTTGTAACAACATTGGGGACAATGTTGGATTTAAGTTTGGGGGTGTTTAGAAGAGTACTTATTTTGAACTTTGATGGTGCAATCCTAATTTTTAGCTTAATTTTAGGGAAAGTTTGTTTGATATCATGTTTATATGCTTCTTTGTTGAGAAAATCAAGCATGAAATTTTTTTAGTCCTTCCAATTGATGCATTGAAATTGATTGACTTGGAAAAATGGCATGAATTCTTGAAATAATTTGAATTTAATGGAATATATATCTTTGAAATTGCTCGTGGAGACCTTAGACTAGAATTGATTCTTTAGATGATTCACAATGCACTTAAATCGAAGGTAGAGGAGTTGAGAGGATAACCATCTTGAGACAGTTAAGGAATTATTCCCGGAAATATTAACTTAGATTTCTCATAAAGTTATAAGTTGAGTAGTAATTTTATATGCTAACAATGAATTGAAAAGGTTGAATTTTGGTATGACCAAAAGTGGTCAGGCTAATACGTACCGGAGGTGAAAAGTTTCATACTTATATACTGTACTATTATGCTAATTTGAGCTATGCTCAAGCCAAAAGAAGTTAATTGTTTAAAAGATCTAGTTTTATTTCGTGGCCTTTGATACTCGAGTGATTAAATCCTTAGGAGTGTCTCTACACTTAATGCCCCAAAACTATCTAGTTTGGGAGTCATTGATCTAAAACTTGTTACATGGGTGTCATAGAAAGCCTAATGGAATAAAACATTGCACATGATCTAGCCTTAATGAAGTTTAATGGAAATTCCATATGAATTGAATGTTGAACATTTGAGATAATGAAATTTAAATGGCTATGAGATTATCTATAATTATTGTGCCTTGTGTTTGATCAAAAGTTGATAGATATGGGATTAATGTCCAAAATTTGGTAAGGATGCCTCTCGACTATAATACCCTAGATTTATTTTTCACTACACCCTAGGGAGTCGTTTCAAGTATTGGTGTCACATGAGCAAAAGTAGTTGATATGTATATATATATTTGTGAACTTTAAAAGGTTGATTTTATGCCATTCATTCTTGTTGATCATATTGAGATGTGTTGATTCGGTTGGGATTGAAAATTTGCTAGATTTTGTGGGTATATCTTATGCAAACCCTCACGAGACTATCACTCGTCCTTTGAGGTAACTCAAAGGTTTAAAAGCTTGTTGCACCCGCTAAGTGCAATCGTTTACTCCACGAAAGTGAGTTAGTTAGTTGTTTTGTTTTCTCCCATTGAATGATGTTGGTCTTGCCTTATAGATCTTATTGCTCGAGGTCGAGCAATTGATAAGTTTTGGGGTGTTGATAAGAGGTGTTTTTACGTGTTTTTAAGACCGTAATTTTTATGATTTGGATTCACTTATTGCTTAAATCATGTCACATTTGCATTTAATAGGTGTGTTAAGTGAATACAGGTAATAAATGAGAATACATGAAGAAAAGGGAAGAAAAACGATGTACAAAATAAGTTCAAGCATGTTTTTCAACACCTAGGCGGTTAATGCATCTCCTACCACATTCGAGCGATAATTCCGTACATTTTCAGACCGACTTAGACAAAGTTTCCTTCTACAAAGTTTTAGATGTATGTCTTAGCTTCAAATGGGAACTTGAAACATCCAAATCGGAGGTCTATAGAGATAATTGTGAAGGAAATACGATTGCTGCGCCGAACAGAGAAGTACATGTGCGAAGATACGTCCCAATGCCCTCCTAGTCATGCCTAGGCATGGATAGTCCGAATGTTACTCCTTTTCAGCCTAAATTCCAGCATTATATGATGGGTAAGAATCACTTTTGGCCATAATTCAGCACATGTGTTGAGGGGTTGTCATAAGTGTGTTTCTTGGTAGATTTACTTTATGGGCGCCAAATCAGAAACAACCTCCATGTTGAAACGTAATTTAGGTATACTTAGAGACCGAATTGGACAAAATGTCCTTCTAGAAAGTTGTAGATCTGTGTGTTATCTGAACATGGGGACTTGAATCATCCAATTTGGAGATCTGTGGAGAAGTTTATGAGTAAACTACTAATACTGCGCTGGAAAGCAAGAAAATGGCAGCATGCATGTGTTTTGTTGAAGTTTTCACATGGTTATGCTTGGTGGAATTCTTAAGGGCCGAAAGTTTAGCATTTTTTAGCTGGTTGGAATCTTAAAAGCCAAAATTTAAGCATCACCTTAGGTGGAATTCTCATTGGGGAACTTTAATGGGAATTCTTAATGCATACTTTAGTGGAATTTTGGCTATAAAAGGAGGGGGAACCCATACTCTTCATCATTCACTATCAATTTCAGATTCTTAGAGGAGAGGGGGGCAGCCCCTAATCTGATTTCTCCACCATTCATCACCATTCTTCATCACTCTTGGAGGGGAAAACTAGAGGAAGGAAAAGAGCTTGGGGATTGAAGGCTCAACTTCAAGATCCATCATCATTCACCATTTGAGGGAGTTTTTATAGCTTTTCATTTCAATTATGTCTATGAACATGTGTATTAATTCATTTATGTTTTTCATATTATCCATTATGAACTAAATTCATAAGACTAGGGTCATGTAAGGCCAAATTGTGAAATATGCTTATAATAGATGATTGTTGAGGTTGTTCTTATATTGTTATGTGATGTGAATTTGTATTTTTACCTATCTTGCATATACTTGATCACTATATGTTAGAATCTTATGCCTAGGTTAATATTTCGGGAGAAAATTGACTTAGGGTGCAAGAAATTCACATCATGACCCGTAACTAATGAGGAATTGCCCTAGACATAGGTAAAGATTCCCGGGTGAAGTTGTTCGATTCAAATCGAGTGAACTCTAGTACGTTAATGCATGTTTAGTGGTTAGATTTCCGGATAGGAATATTTGGGAAATCACGATCTAATCATAGGAGTTTATACGCGAGACATCGGTTATTCTCTACCCTCGGAGTTCTCACCATAACAATATAAGCGTAATCCTTCAACTAGAATCTTTATAAGTATAATTGATCAATTTGAACCTAGCAGGTGCCTTAGTCTCCCTTTATACTTTGTGTAAAATCAATTGTGTAATCTTGTTCTTATTGTATGCATTTTACCTATAATTTATTTTAATTATATTTGTTCTTTTTCTCGTTAAAATCATAAACTAAAATTCAAGTCTCCGTGGTTCGACAATCCGGACTTTTAGTCCACTTATTACTACACACGACTAGTGCACTTGCTATCATAGCACGTTGGCTTTTAGCGTGTCAGAATGCTCGTAGTTTCCAAGAATCATAGTTTGATTCAACCAACTTAGGCATTTTGTTAAAAGCCACAATGAGATGTTAAAACCAATAAAGCGACTAGGTTTAGAAAAATGGATCTAAATAAGCAGTTACGCTCGAAAACGCTTAGGTTTCTACTTCAACCGCTCTGATACCACTTGGTAGTCCCAAGTGGCATACAAAAGGGTCTAGAACGGGAGGGGGGGTTGAATAGACCCTGAACTCTTTTTCCACTTCAAAAATTTCGTATCACTTTTAAAGATTTGAACACTTAGAGAGCTGAGCGTTTAGGTCAAGCGCTTCAGTAAAGATAACTTAGACTTAGTGATTTTAGCAATTTACCAAAGTAGGGTAACGCTTAGAACGCTTAATCAGGGTTAGCACAGCGGAAATGATTTTTAAAGCTTTAGCGTTCGTTTTGGTCAAATAGTCGCTTAACCGTTTTACTTGTAAGGTTCACTGGGTGGTGTAATCTCAGCTACGTCCTTCTTCTCCTTAAACACTTGGAGAAATTCCACTAAGTTGATTATCGAAGGATCACACAGAGGCTTCTACAAAAATAGAGGTGGAGATGATGATCTTTGGCTCCTTGATCACACAGACTTCAGCACCAATGAAGATCTTCACCAACAAGCTTCTCTCACTCAGAATTATTGCTTGTAGAGTCAACAACATCTTCACATAGACAGAGGATGGTGAGGGTTTTGATCACAGGTTTGTTTAATTTTATAAAGTTGAAACAACTTAGGATATCTCAATAATAGTGTATGGTTCTTCTTTGAAGATGTTTGAGATATCTATGACTGTATGGAATGTATGTAAAAAGCTTTGAAGAATTTTGGCTATGGAGTTTCTAAGCTTTTTCTTGAGAGAGAATTTCAGGAAAGTTTTGACTTTCTTGTGTACGTACGTATATTAGGGTTTGCTGGGGGTAAGGTATTCATAGGCATTTTCTTGGAATTTGTCCGTTGGACACATATAGGTGCGTGCCTCTCACGCGCGAGTGAGTCATACCTTTTCTCTGACATTCCTAAAATCCTGCTGCACTGATTTAATGTGGCAGGTTTGAACTCTGAAATTCTGACAGTCTTAGCCAATAGGTATCTTGCTCAGTATACAATCTATCCTTATCACATTTAATGCTCTTATTAAGCATTTAATGCATTTGAATTTATTTCCCGTTGGAAATAAATTCCCGTTGAATGATTGCATTTAAGTCCTTAGTATCTTCAGAATTTATTTCAGGTGAATCTGATCTGCTTGAACGCTTGAGTGCTTTGATCGCTTGATTCATAAACCCTGAAACAGTCCATAGCGATTGGCAGTTGCTTAAGACAAAATCTTCATGTTCACTTGTCTTCAAACGCGGATCTTCAACTTCATCTCTAATAGACTCACCTAGAATTCTACTAGCGACTTGGTATCCAATACTTAGTCTAAAGTTTACAAAGATAAAAATTTCAAGCTTAATAAAATTACAACCTTTCAAACGCTTATACATTTGTTCTATAGACTTGCATTCTTTAGGAGTCTAACATAAAATCCTATCTTGTCATCATCGAAACATCTAACATGAAATTTCCTAACATGAACAATATAGGTTAGAATATTGTGCAGCTTATATTGATTCTGGATTAGAGATTTGTACAGCAAAATCCGGTGTTTTTCCTATCAAGGCTATGAAATCTTTACCTATTATTGCAGGAAGGGATTTTTCTCAAAAAGTCCTAATACTCAATAAAGGTATACGACAAGCGCAAATCATGATTGGCGGTGCATTTGGTACACCTTGGTTTAAGGTAAAAATGCCACCTATCTACTTTCATGATACAGGAGCAGATATTTTATTGGGTAATAATTTTTCCAAACTTTTGCAAAATATGTGCAAGATAACCACAAGAACTTGCTCACATTTACTACTAATTTAATCGTATAATGCCTATTCATTTTCGCAGCAAACGTGGTGATTTAGATGATGATGCCAAATTAACTCACCCTAAAATGCAGGATAAACGGGAATTTGGTAAAGCCTTTTTGTCTTTCGGACAACAGGGATATTGTGAAGTTACTAAAGAAGGAACTAAAGATCTTGATGAGAGTGGAATAAACCTTCTTGAAAATACTTTACAAGAAAAGAAGTCCTTATTTGATATGGATGAAGAAAGTAAGCTTTCTCTTGAACATATCAAAAGATTAATTCAAAGGAATTTCAATGAGAATCCTTTGGCATGGTGGGACAGAAACAAGATCGAAGCTACTCTGAAAGTAAAAGAACAATGTAAGTACGAGTATGTTCGATATAAACTAATCAAGATGAATATGGTGGATAAGAAAGATATGCAAGAAATAATTAATGAGTATATCAATCTTAAACTCATTGAACCTGGAGTCTCTTCTTACAATAGCCCGTGGTTTTTGGTAAGAAACCACAGCGAAGTAAAAAGAGGAAAAGCCCGACTAGTTATCAATTATCAAGGTATTAACAAGATACTCGAATTTAATGGTTACTATATCCCGAGTAGAGAACACTTAATGGATTGCGTTAAAAATGCTAAAGTGTTTTCTAAGTTTGATTGTAAATCTGGATTTTATCAGATTAAGATGGAAAATGAGTCTAAAAAATATACTGCATTCTCACTCCACAAGGACACTATATCTGGAATGTACTTCCAATGGGTTTAGCAAATGCACCCCAGATATACCAAAGAAAAATGGATAATCTATTTAAAGATTATTTTGAGTTTATGTTTGTCTATATAGACGATATCCTAATTGCATCAAAGAATATGAATGATCATATTAAACATCTTGAGATATTTTTTTGATGTATGCTTTAAAGAAGGATTAGTGCTATCTGGAAAAAAAAAGAAATAATTGGTGTTAATAGGATAGAATTTTTGGGTATCCTTCTTGACGAAACAAGTATTGAACTTCAAGAACATATTGTGGAGAAAACCAGCAATTTTCCTGATATTCTAAAAGATAAGAAACAACTACAAAGTTTCTTGGGAGTTGTTAACTTTGCAGGTATCTTCATCAAAGACCTTGCGAGATATAGGAAAGATTTTCGACCACTTTTAAACGAAACCGAAAGTTCAAAATGGAAGTGGGAAGAAATTCACACTCAAAGGGTCCGGGAGTTGAAACAATTTTTGCGATAACTTGCCTAAACTCGCAATCCCACAAGATAGTGATGATTTGGTAGTTTATACAGATGCCAATGATTATAGATGGGCAGCAGTGCTCATGAAACGAACAACTATGGGTGAAGAACCTTGTAGATATACAGGAGGATTATTCACTGAACAACAAGCCAAACTGTGGCATATAAATGAGAAAGAATTCTATGCAGTCTGGAAGGCATTTAAAAAATGACCTTTATTATATTAGCTAAAGAATTCACTTTGAAAGTTGATAATACGAATGTAAAAGCTTTTTTAAAAAATAAACTGGAATCAAAGATTGAAAAAGCACGTATTATTAGATGGCAAGCTGAGTGTCAATATTATTGCTTTGACATCACTATTGTGAAATTTCATGAGAATGTTCTTGCAGATTTCGTAACAAGAGATGGAAGAATCTGAAGCAAATTCCATCCTTACAAGATACAATCATCTCAGGGAAAACCCAGAGAAACTTGACAAAAATTTTGGAGAGCTATCAGTTAACGCTGAGTCAATTGGCCATGTACAACGAGTTTATTTGGACACAGTCCAGAACACAATCAAGGGAACTATGTATGCCATGACTATGTTATGGGATACTTTACAAGAACCAATTTGAAAGGCATCATCCTCAGTGATGACTCAAGAATTAAGAGAGCAGGACTCGAAACCTGCGTTTAGAGAATGGGGCTCTATACCCGGAGCGGCAAATTCAAATACTACTTGCACAAGTCCTATACCAGACTCTGGTAAAAAGGAAACAATTGAACAATCGGAAGTGCAAACTCCTATTGCTTCAAGTCAACCCATCACCTCTGGGGTTAAAGAGAGAGAGGTTAACCTTAGGCCACAGACCGGCACTTCTAAGGTTAATACTAATGAGATTAATTTACCATGGCAAGTATACCAAAGATCAAGGGAGAAACTAGTCTTAAGGAAGGGAATAAATCCGAGCAAGTCCCTGGTTGAAACAACAGGGAGATATTGGATGCTTAAGGGGTCAAACCCAGAAGAGGTCCAAGAATGGTATGATTTTGGGGCACTTGCCTCAATCCATACTATGTCACCACGTTTTTCGAAAATCTCCAAACTTCCGGAATGGATTAGTGCAGCTGTGTACAATTCATGGAAGAACAATCAACACCTGAAGAGAGGCGAAATTGTGGAGCTAAAATTCATTTCAGCAAATCCTGAAATCGTCGGAAAAGGGTCTCATCCGGCTTTTCATTTCATCAAATTACAGAGACCAGACATGGCGGCCTACAACCGAGTAAAGGTCATTAAGAAGAAGCCCCTTTAGTAGTCTCTATATGTGAAGATGAGATTTCTACCCGAAGGGCTTGGGGGTTTTGGGCCTGTTTCACTGAGATGGACAATGTAAAATATCCATTTAAAAATTTTTCACAAAAAATAAATGGGTCATTCTTACTCAATTATATGACAGGAAAGAGCACAGAATTTGCAAAGAAATTTTTCAAACAAAAACGAACGCTTATCTAGACGACAAGCTACCGGCAACAGAGAACATAAGAAAGAAGGCATGCAATATGATGCATGTAGATCAATGGCATAATCATGTATGCCCTAGTTGCGAAACACAAGAAAAACCCTTGTTTGGTACAAGAATTAGGGTTATAAAGAAGAAGCCCGAGTCCGAACAGGACAAGGGTAAAAGACCATCATACCCGAGGGGTTTTCATAGACCTCGGTAAAAATTACGAGATGTAATAAAAAACAAAAACGAGTCTAATTTAGGCTTAATTAGTTGACAATTTTAAACAAAATGTAATAATTAGTTAAAAAATGTAATTTGTAAAATTTTGTCCAACAAAGGGCATAATTGTAATTTATTACAGAGAGGCTGACGGAAGCAATAACGTCAGAAAGCAATAATCAAAAGCGGACAAATGGCCGACAAAACCAAAAGCCACTTTTAACAAAAAATAGGTAAAATGTCGGGGTAAACCAACAGTAACGGGTAAACGGATGAAAGTTCTGACGTAGGGTGGCTGAAGAAAAAATCAAAAAGAAGCCAACAAGGACTGCGGAGTAACTGTGGATTAGGACAATTGTTGACGCACGCAATGAAATCAGAAATAAAATTGTTTTGAAATCCACGGCATGAAGTCCGAAGTCTGCCTATAAAAGGCAAAGGAAGAAGCAAAAGGAAGGCATCAGTCATTCCCTCCTACTCTTCACTTATTCAAGAATCCAGAAAGAAAAAAAAAGTCTGTAAAATAGTTTTAATTTTTATTCTGAATGTATGGGGACTTCCCCAAAGAGTGTAGACCTCTCTCATACATGAGAGGCTAACTAGTTTTCAACTTTAATATCGGAGTAGAATATATCTATGTAATAATAATTTTATTTCATCAATAAAAGTTTTAGGCTTTTGTTCAACCTCTGCCATCTGAGGTTTATTAATCCTTTATTCTGGAGTAGTTTTTACGCTCAAAGGTAGGAAACAAAATTGGGTTGAGTTGTGTATTGATGAAGGAGCTGAGTACCTGCAAACCATCGACTAAGGTTGTGTAGTTGGATCCGATCCGTAAAAACGAGGACTCGGAATACCCGATGATAAGGCGGTCAACCAATGGTATTATATTATGAAACTTTAATATTCTTTGGAAGCATGTTGGGCCTGAATTATTTGGAAAATTATTTTGCTAAAATCAAAGATTATTACAAAATTTACCATGATCTTACAAAGAAACCAAAATGGTTAACAAAGAACAAGATAAAGGACTAATTTGGCAAGATGACAAGCTAGAGGACCAAACCTCAAAGTAAGCCAACTTAAAGGATGAAAATCTAATTTTGTTGGGAATCCTAGTGTCATGCACAGCGAAAATATAAATTCATATCCGAATTCCCAAAGCCAACATCAATTTGTTTGTTCGTTGATTTTAATGAAAAAGATGAATACGAAAACTTACATTTTGCGTATTCAATCAATCCTTGGGAATCTTCGTTCAACGGTCCACGTGTCCCTTCTCTAGATTGTCACGCGACGGAATTGACTTCGGAATTCTCCATCTCAAACTCCATAATGGTGGCTAGGTGAGAGAGAGTGGAAGAAAACTTTTTTTCTGTGTTATATTTCTGATGGAGGAGTTTTTTACGTAATATTTTTGTTATGTGAATTGTGTTACTTTAGAGCTTGTGTTGGAGAATTAAATTAATCCTCCAAGTAAGCCCATCAGTTCACACGCCCCATAGGGCCTTATTGGACGATTATTGGCTATGTTGACCAAGTCAACTTAGTCCAAATAATTTTACCCTTTAATATTTAATCCAATTAAATATACACAGATTAAATTAATATTATAATTAATTAATTAATTAAAATTCATAGTTGACCTAGTCAACCTAATTAATTTAGTTATCCATGTTTTATCCAATTAAATAAATAATTATATTAATTCGTCCTTCCAAAGGACAAATTACCAAAATGCCCTCCAAATACAAAAATTGATTTCCCGTCTATTCCTTTAGTGCAACTCTCTAGGTTCATCTCGATTGGCAATGAGAGGATACCAAAGAATGTGAGTGACACCTAGCCTGCACTGTGGCCCCACATCGTAGCCCAACCGAGTACGAAATGACTATGTCATTACGAATCTCTATATTATGAATACTGTATAAGTATATGCCCTTTACTGACGTATCCCGATCAAGTGAGTGTCATGGAATATGTCAAACTCACAGAACTTGATGCTATGCTAAGAATCATAGTAACATGAAATTACAAAACTACCCTCCGTGTCAAACACAAGTTAGTTCATGAGCTCTGGCTAGAGACTTTCAGTCTCATTTACCTATGATCACATAGGATACTTCTCATTTACTTTCGAGACAGTGAATTCCCTCTTGACAATAACTCCACAACTACTACTTGCCCATTGGAACGCACTTTGAGGTCGGCCACACCAATGAGTTAATTGGGTCTAACTACTCTAATGACAGAACCAATATCACAAGCACACTGTGACCGTGACTCCTCAAGTCTAAGGCTCACGCATACTATCATAATCAGTAATCCAATCATTGACAGTCATTGAGTAAAAACCCATGTGATCGGATTACTACGAGCCGTGTTTGAATACACTAATCCCAGCAATGTATCTATGACACAAAGTCCTACTATCCAATTGTTGGGTTTCGCGAAAAAACTCATAAATCCAGCGGAAGGATTTCAAAAAATTGATTAAGACCCAAAGTGTTTCTCTAATTGCATAATTGAATCCATAAATTGCTTTAACGAATAAATTCAACTTACCCGTCGAAGCGAGGTGGTAGGATAATCCAATTCTTCTTCAAAACTTCAAATTGATGAACATCTTGAATTCTTCAATCCTTGTATTCTTCATGTCTTGATTTCTTGAAGTTTCTTGTAAATAAATCCAAACAACGAAGCATGTTGTCTCTAAGTTTCTTCTCTATATGAACGACGGCTAGTGTGTATAGAGGGGGAGGATATTTTTCTTCTGCTTTTCTTCGGAGAATTACAATTAATTGTAAATTGTTGTCTAGGTTAAAGTCAAGAGAAGCTTTTTATTTCTCAATGACATATTGACCAAGACAAAACAAAAGAGACCAACATGATCATCCTTCAAGCCCTATTGGGCATCCTCTAGGACGCCCCACATGGGGTCCAGATTTTTTCTCTTGCTTTGTTTAATTCATTATTTATTCAATTAATAATTTATTTTATCCAATAAATAAATTAATTAATTAAATTATAAAATTAATTAGATAAATTAATTCATTAATATATTTCTCTAAGAAATTAATTAATAATTAATCTTATTAATTATCTTATCCAATAAGTAATTAATTAATTATTTAACTTATCCAATAAATTGAATCTCTCCAAAAATAAAATAGAAAATCCTTTTCTATTTCCTTCATCAATTCTTTAGCGCGACTTTTCGGGTTCGTTTCATTTAGCAATGAGAGGAAAACAAAGGAAGTGGGTAATACCTAGCCAGTCACGTGGCCCACTTCGTAGCCCAAATGAAATACGAATTAATGGATCATTCTACAACCTTCCAATCGTAAATACCGTATATATATAAACCCTTTGTTCACGTTCCCCGGTCAAGTGAGAGTCATGGTCATGTCAAACTCATTGGACTTCACCATATGTATAAATTATAATAATACACGATCATTGAGATCAATTAAGTGCCTAGCACAATCGTCTCTTTTGCTTTGGCCAAAGACTTTGATTTCTATTTATCTATAATCACATAAGGTACATTCTCATTCACTTATGAGAGAACAAATCCCATATTAGATATCTGCTAAGACTACCACTTGCCCATCAAGTCCGCATTTCGAGGTCGACCCCACCAACGGGTGAATTGGGTCTAACTACTCTAGTGAAAGACTTGACGTTACAAGTGCATCTTCAGCCTAATACTTCAGGTCAAAGGTTCACATATACCTATTACTCATAATCAGTTCTGTCATTGACAGTCACAGATAGAAAACCCATGTGACAGAACTGATGCGAGTCGTGTTCGAGCATATCAGTTCCACTGATGTGCCTACAGTCTTAAGCTCCCACCATCCCATGGTGTTCGACTTGCACTTCCCTGTCAGAGCTAAGATTGTACAAGTATTCGAAGTCTTTATTTGTCCATTAAAGAATTCATATTACTTGCAAACTAGTTTTAGTAATCAAGGTCGATCTCTCTAGTGCCATTCTTCCTATCCCATAGGAAGTAGAGGGACTGCACTGAAAACACGGGCAAAACGTTTTACACAACTTATAGATGCAGATAAGAATTAAGTGAAAAACTAAATAGTGCCTTTTATTAATAAGAACTAAGTTCAATACAAAATAGATGTCCTACTAATTTTATTCTCTATGACATCTGAGGGCATAATTCTAACAATCTCCCACTTGCACTCAATGTCACTAATTGTGGTATCTTATACCCATCCTTTCCAGGTGTCGGTCCAAAACAACCTGAGGTAGTGGTTTGGTGAACGGGTCAGCTACATTGTCAGCTAAGAATATTTTTTGCACTGCTATCTCTCCTCTGCCAACGATCTCCCTGATGATGTGAAATATTCTCTTAATGTGTTTGGACTTGTTATGAGACCTCGGTTCCTTGGCTTGTGCTATTGCTCCATTGTTATCACAATAAAGTGGTAACGGGAGCTGAGCACTAGGGACCGATTCAAGTTCTCCAAGAAATTTCCTCATCCAAGAAGCTTCTTTGGCTGCCTCTGAGGCTGCCACATACTCCGCTTCAGTGGTGGAATCAGCGGTTGTGCTTTTCTTGGAACTTTTCCAAAACACCGCTCCACCATTGAGAGTAAAAACAAACCCTGAAGTGGATTTTAGGCCATCAACATCATATTGAAAGTCTGAATTAGAATACCCTTCCATTTTAAAGTCTCCACCTCTATAGATGAGAATCATATCCTTAGTTCTTTTGAGATACTTTTGGATATTCTTCACAGCTATCCAATGTTCCTTTCCAGGTTTGCCTGAAATTGACTCACCACGTCTACGGCAGAGGCAATGTCAGGTCTAGTACACAGCATTGCATACATCAGGCTATCAACTGTAGAAGCATAGGGCACATTACTCATCTCCTATCTATCTTCCTCACTTTAAGGACACATAGACTTGGATAAGTGTACTCCATGGATCATGGAAGAAATCCTTTCTTAGAATTGTCCATCCTAAACCTCTTTAGGACCTTTTCTAAGTAAAGGTCTTGGGTGATACCTATCATTCTATTCGTTCTATCTTTGTAGATACGAATTCCTAGAATATATGTCGCTTCTCCCAAGTCTTTCATGGAAAACGTACTCGAAAGCCATTTCTTGACTGTGGTGAGCATTCCTACGTCATTTCCTATAATTAGAATGTCATCCACATATAGTACTAAGAACGAGAGTTTGCTCCTACTAGTCTTCTTGTAGACACAAGGTTCATCTTCATTCTTGATGTGTCCATATCCCTTTACTACTTCATCAAAATGAAGATTCTATCTTCTAGATGCTTGCTTGAGACCGTATATGGACCTCTCACGTTGACATACTTTATGGATATCGATCTCGGATACAAAACCCTTTGGCTATTCCATATAGATATCCTCCTCGAGGAATCCATTCAGGAAAGCCAATTTGACATCCATTTGCCATATCTCATAATCTAAGTATGCAGCTATGGATAACAGTATTCGGATGGACTTTATCATGGCCACGAGTGAAAAGGTTTCTTAATAGTCCATTCCTTCTCTTTGACTATACCCTTTCGCAACGAGCCCGGCTTTAAAGGTGTCAACCTTGCCATCGCTACCTATCTTTCTTTTATAGACTCACTTATATCCCACAGGTTTGATACCTTTAGGACGATCTACCAAAGTCCAGACTTGGTTCGATTGCATAGAGTCCATCTCCGTTTCCATGGCTTCTTGCCATCTTGAAGCATCGACATCCACCACCGCTTGATCATAGGTACAAAGATCATCTTCATGACCTTCTTGTACTACAGTGCGAAGCTCTGGCTCCCCCTGCAGTAGATACACATACCTCTCAGTTTCATGTGGTATTCTACCAGATCTACATGGTGGTTGTGCTACTATTGGTTCATGCCTTGGTTCTTGGACATATATCTCTGAGGGAGTTTCATTTTGTTCTTCTAGGACAATTTTCCTACCTTTGCCCCCTTTCAAGATGAACTCATCTTCAAGGAAGTGAGCTTGTAGAGCGATGATGATTCTCTGATCATCATGCAGGTAAAAGAAGAATCCCATGGAATCTTCAGGATAACCAATGAAACGTCCCAAGAGGGATATTGTCTCCAATTTCTCCACTTTAGTCTTTTTGACATAAGCGGGACATCCCCAAATCTTAATGTGGTTAAGACTTGGTTTCCTATTATTCCACATCTCATGCAAAGTTTTAGGAACGGATTTGGAAGGACATTTGTTCAATATATAAGCAGCAGTAAGGAGCGCATGTCCCCACAACGAAATGGGTAAATCAGTGTAACTAAGTATGGAACGAACCATGTCCAACAGTGTTTGGTTCCTTCTCTCAGCTACCCCATTTAGTTGAGGAGTTGCTGGTGGTGTCAGTTGTAACATTATTCTTTGTTGTTTAAGGAATTCATCAAACTCAACACTCATATATTCTCCTCCACGATCCGATCATAGAGTTTTTATATTTTTCCCAGTTTGATTTTCTACTAAGGCTTTGAACTCTTTGAACCTTTCAAAGGATTCAGACTTTTGCTTTATGAGATACACTAGACCATATCTTGAATGATCGTTTGTGAAAGTGATGAAGTAGTAGAAACCCCCATGAGCCATTTCTCCAAATGGTCCTCAAACGTCGATATGCACTAACCCTAAGACTTGAGTAGCTCTTTCAAAAATCCCGGTGAAGGGCGATCTAGCCATTTTTCCTAAGAGACATGATTCACATGTTGGATAGGGATCCAACCCCAGTGAGCTTAAAAGCCCATATTTTTCCATTTTGTTTATCTTCTGCTCTCCGGCATGGCCTAGTCTAAGATGCCACTTAAGTCTTAAGTTAGGTTCTTGCCTACCACGTTTATGAGTTACAACATTCACAACAGATGAATTAAGGACATTTAAATAATACAAACCATTAACTAAAGAAACATTGCCAACCAATTTATTTCCATAGTAAATGTCGCAATTCAATTTAGAAAAATGGAATGTATAACCAGTCTTAACTAATATAGGAATGGAAACAATGCTCTTAAGCCCCTTGGGTAAAACTAAACCATCATTTAATAACAATAAATGTCTAGAATTCAAATAAAGAGAAGTTGATCCAATCCTAGTAGCTGCGACGCTTTTCCCGCTGCCTACTTTGATCATCACTTCTTCTCGGCACAACTTTCTACTTCTCCGCAGATCCTGATCCATACAACAAACATGGGCACTAGCCCTTGAATCTAGAATCCACGAAGCAGAAAATACGGTCATAGAAAAATTAATTTCAAAAACAAAGAGTTCCATACCTTTTGCGCCTTTGCCTAATTTGGGACTGTTCCTCTTCCAGTGGCCAGGCACACCACACTCGAGACATCTATCCATTTTCTTAGGCCCTTTGCTCTTATAAAACCCTTGAGCCTTCCCCTTACCCTTTTGAACACCCCCTTGAGCTCCAAGTTCACCAGACTGCTTCTTGTTCTTCTTCTTCGTAGACTTAAACTTTTTAGGTCCAGAAGAGATGAACAAGGCAGTTTCCTTTCCCTTTGGTTTCATTTGAGATTATGCAGTAGCCAATTTGTTCATTAGCCCAGCTAAATTGCACTCTATCTCATTGCAGTTAAAGTTAACTACAAATTGGGAGAAGGAATCAGGAAGAGACTGCAAGATTAAGACAGTTTGAAGGGTGGTGTTCATGGTGAATTCGAGAGCTTCCAATTTCTCAATCCTTGAAATCATTTTGAGTACGTGACACCAACCTTCTCACTTTCTTTCATCTGGGCTCCGAAGAGATCTTTCGATATCTTATATCAAGCAGTTCGACTATGCTCGCTATAGAGCTCTACCAGGTGAGCTAGGATAGCTCTTGCAATGGGCATCTTATCATGTCACCTTTAAAGATCATTGGTCATAGATCCCACCATGTATCCTCTCACCCGGAGGTCGTCCTTAACCCATTTTTCGTGGGCTTGGACCTCTTCCTCTTTGGCACGTGTTCTAGCAGGAGCTGCCAGGATATCAGCCTCCAAGACGTATCCCAAAGATTCCATTTTGAGGACAATCCTCAAATTTTTAAGTCAGTACACATAGTTGGGTCTAGTAAGAGTATTCTTTTTTAGCATAATTGAAAGTGGGTTTGTCATATTTGAGAGACATAAACGAGAAAATAACTACAGAAATAAACCAGATTAATTAGATTACTTGTTTTGACTTAACCAAGAAAAATTAGGGATTTAAAATTTATCTTGGCTCCCACTGCATTTTGTGAATCTCACACTCCCATGTGAAAATCAGGAATCATCATTGGCATCGATTCCACGGCGGGTATTGAGGTCCTCAATTAATTAGATGGGTTACAACCTAACCTGTTTCTGGCCCATTAATTATTTGAAGTGATATCTAATATCAATTTATCCAATAAACATTTCAATACATTTCCCCATAGTTCACCAAGCCGCAACCTAACCGATTTCTAAGCTCCTGAACTACCCGAGTTTATTGCCACTAACTCCTATAATCTAACATTTGAATTTCACCTTGCAACCTAATCGGTTTCTGGGGTGAAATATGCTTCGATTAAGGCATTTAATGCAGTTACTAAAATTTTAAATTATTTCCAAATGTATAACCCCCATAACTGGGAAGCATTACACATTCGTAGTAATTTTAATTTTTTGTAAGCTTAGTGGAGGGAGAAGATGTCAAACATCCTTTACTAACTCGGTATTATTTATTTGGGAGAATTTTAATTCGTCAAATGTTTTGGTCTCACTTTGCACATTATTCAATTTATATAGCACTTTTATTCTATATTGATCATGCATACAAATACTACTAATAATCATGCCTTTCAATATAAATAATCATGGAATTTAAATAAATAAATTCATCACTCGATTATGGACTTTTACTAGAGGACCCGAGCCAATGGGTCATCACAAAAGGCATAAATTAAAACCTATTTAACATTCATGGGCCTTTTGACTTTATCAATTTTGAACTATTCTATTTTAATTCCTAAAACAACTCGTGCATTATTTCTAATAATATAATAAATAGCCTCAAACTTGATAACCCATAAAATATAAAGGTAAAACAAATAAACCTAAGTCAACGATCGGTGTTACAATCACATAAGACATGCTTGCATCAATTAATACATGCTCGCAATATTAAATCACTTATGTTGATTATTAAAATTTTAGTCCAATTAAAAAGTCCTTTGTAAAATTTCCAACCTTTTATACATTCGATACTTCAATTAAAATCACTCTAGTCCAACTAGATGGCTTAGATATACAAAATTAAAAAATTAAGTATATCTACCTTTAATTAAAATAACATTAGTCCTACTAAAAGAATACATAAAATATGAAATTCTATTTCATTATGATTTAATGCCATCATTAATTGGAAATACATTTATTTGATCAAAGAATTAATTATTAATCTCTAAGAAAAATAATTTATATTCCTTATTCAAAAATTAAGTAATTTCCAAGTGGAGGAAATATAATAATATTTAATCCATAAATTAATTATTAATCTCTAAGATAAATAATTAATTAAATCTAATTAAATATTTTATTCCAATTAATCTTATTGGACTCTATTTCATCAAACCCAAGTCACCATCCTTTTGGTCCACTTGGATTTAATTTAATTGGGCTCAAATTAATTAATTAGAAAAATATGCACGTTTTCATTAATTTCTTATTGGGCTAAATTTAATTTAAGCCCAAATCACCAATCTAATTGGCCCATTTAGATTTAATTAAATTAAGTCCAAACTAATTAACAAATTGAAATTGGATAGTTTTCAATTGAGCTTAATTTAAATTATTCGGGTCATCATTCTTTTGACCCACCCGATTAATTAAACTTGCCCGACTACCCTAATATCAATTTCGATCCAAACATAGCCCGTTTTAAGATCCGGATCCAAGACCCTGTTCAGCAGGTCGTGTGTCGGAGCACCTGACCCATCAGGCCGTGTGGCTGCGTGGCCCGCTGGCTAGGCCACACGGCCCAACCAGACCGAGCAGCGTGCGCTGCTGTGCGCGCTCATCGTTCGGGGCCTACAAGCTCCATTTTTCCTCGAGGTTTTCAGTTTTTTTATATTATCAAATATTCTCAGATTTACAATAACTAAAAAATCAAAAGTTCTAGGCAAAAATCATGAAAAAACCAGATTCAAGAAAACATACAAACATGCTTCAAAAACACATAATATGCATATCTTAAATCATGTAAACAAGATCAAATATGCAAATCAGAGATTGGCTCTGATACCACTATTGGGTTTCGCAAAAAAACTCATAAACGCAGCGGAAAGATTTAAAAAAATTGATTAAAACCCAAAGTGTTTCTCTAATTCCATAATTGAATCCAAAAATTGCTTTAACGAATAAATTCAACTTACCCATCGAAGCGAGGTGGTAGGAGAATCCATTTCTTTTTTAGAACTTCGAATTGATGAACTTCTTAAATTCTTCAGTCCTCATATTCTTCAAGTCTTGATATCTTGAAATTTCTTGTAAATAAATCCAAACAACGCAGCACATTGTCTCTAAATTATCACGCACGAATTGATGATGAAAAAAATCCTTTTTTCTTCTCTATATGAACGACGGCTAGTGTGTATAGAGGGGGGGATATTTTTCTTCTTCTTTTCTTTGGAGAGTTACAATTAATTGTAAATTGTTGTCTAGGTTAAAATCAAGAGAAGCCTTTTATTTCTCAATGACTTATTGACCAAGACAAAACAAAATAGACCAACATGATCATCCTTCTAGCCCTAATGGCCATCCTCCAGGACACCCCATATGGAGCTCGAATTTTTTCTCTTACTTTGTTTAATTAATTCTTTATTCAATTAATAATTTATTTTATCCAATAAATAAATTAATCCATTAAATAATAAAATTAATTAGATAAATTAATTCATTAATATATTTCTCTAAGAAATTAAATAATAATTAATCTTATCCATTTAATTAATTATCTTATCCAATAAGTAATTAATTAATTATTTAACTTATCCAATAAATTAAATCTCTCTAAAAATAAAATAGAAAATCCTTTTGAATTTTCTTCATCAATTCTTTAGCGCAACTTTTTAGGTTCATTTCATTTGGCAATGAGAGGAAACCAAAGGAAGTGGGTAATACCTAGCCAGTCACGTGGCCCATTTCGTAGCCCAAATGAAATACGAATGAATGGATCATTCCACAACCTTCCAATTGTAAATACCGTATATGTATAAACTCTTTGCTCACGTTCCCTGGTCAAGTGAGAGTTATGTTTATGTCAAACTCACTGGATTTAACCATATGTATAAATTATAATAATACGAGATCGATTAAGTGACTAGCACAATCGTCTCTTTTGCTTTGGCCAAAGACTTTGATCTCTATTTATCTGTAATCACATATGGTACATTCTCATTCACTTATGAGAGAACAAATCCCATATTAGATATCTGCTAAGACTACCACTTGTCCATCAAGTCTGCATTTCGAGGTCGACCCCACCAACGGGTGAATTGGGTCTAACTATTCTAGTGAAAGACTTGACGTTACAAGTGCATCTTCAGCCTAATACTTCAGGTCAAAGGTTCACATATACCTATTACTCATAATCAGTTCTGTCATTGACAGTCACAGATAGAAAACCCATGTGACAGAACTGATGCGAGTCGCGTTCGAGCTTATCAGTTCCACTGATGTGCCTACAGTCTTAAGCTCCCACCATCACATAGTGGTCGACTGGCACTCCCATGTCAAAGCTAAGATTGTATAAGTTTTCGAAGTCTTTATTTGCCTATTAAAGACTTCATATAACTTGCGAACTAGTTTTAGTAATCAAGGTCGATCTCTCTAGTGCCATTCTTCCTATCCCATAGGAAGTAGAGGGATCGCATTGAAAACACGGGCAAAGCATTTTACACAACTTATAGATGCAGATAAGAATTAAGTGAAAAACTAAATTGTGCCTTTTATTAATAATAATTAAGTTCAATACAAGATAGATGCCCTACTCATTCTATCCTCTATGGCATCTGAGGGTATAATCTTAACACCAATAGTATTCGACTGACACTTATTGTCAGAGCATGTGTCATACAAGTCAACAGGAATCTCAATTGGAATCTCAATGCCCAATTGAGATTCTCTGACTTGCGAACCGTTCGTACCCAAATCATTCCAGTGCCGATCTCCTTAACTACTATAAAGAGTGGAAGGTCTGCCTTGATACACATGGACTAGTTGTTTATTTAAGACTTATAAATGCCATTAAAAATTATATGAACAACTTACTAATGCCTTTATATTAATAATTAGTTGTACAATATAAACTAGTGTCCTATTCTCTAGCTCCTCGTTGTATTATTAATTAGTTGTACAATATATACTAGTGCCCTATTCTCTAACTCCTCGTTGGCATCGAGGGCACAAACCCAACAAATTTATCTACTTGAATTGTAGATTAATTTAAGACAAAGACATTATGCTTTTGACACACATACTTCACTTAATTTTCTAATAAATTGTGCTCAAACACAATTTACTCTATCAAGATTTCCAACAGTACCCACCATGAATGAAATTAACGCAATGCAGACTATGCATATGCTAATCCAGACTATGCACATACTGAGAGAGTTCGAGCGAAAAGCTATTGGATTAGGTAGGTAGCTTATGGCTTTGAACCTTCTTAGTGAAATACCATCAGATTTACTTGTTGCCCCATGCACGTGATATCTTGAATTGGTCTGTGTTTCGTGTAAATCAAGACAATGGTATGCACATAATAACTTCTCTAACAGGTTTTGTTCTCGGTTTAGTCCGTTTTGGCCATGGAACACGTCTTGGATTCATAATTGTTTTTCATTTGAAACGGCCCACACTTCACACTTATATAGGTGACCTCCTATTAAGAGTTCCCTGTCATACTCCACTTTGTTACGTCTCATACTTAGACAATATAGGAATCATTAAAAGCTTCTTGCTTAACCTCACCTGCGCTCTGCAGGATGCATTTGTTATCCTAGGAATGGGCAGAGTTTTTAAACTCCTCAAGTGCGACACGGAATCTTCCTAACTTAGTGGTTCCATTGAATAAAGATCTTGGGATCTCCTGTAACCAAGGTTGGGTTACCACAATGTTGATTCTTAATTTTGTAGGATTTAGCCTCATTCTCATAGATATGCAGTTTATTTGATCTTATAGGCTTACATTTTGGATCCATACATTCTCATTTGATTTTTCTCAATCAATAGATACAATACTACTTAAGATCAATTGCTTAATGGATTTATGTCTTCTGACGTATGTGCCGAGACTATCATTTTACATGCTACTTTGATACCTAGCATTGGTGTCGACCCACTATTCAACAAGTTCTCCGCCAAGTTGACGTCAGATACTACGGTCAATAGTATGACATTCGACCACCTATTATTTTCTTAGCTTGGTTTTAGTGATTTGATCACCCACCATTTTCCTCGCTCGATTTTTCTTGACGATCACCCACCATTTGTGTGGTTCAGATTGTCTTTGATAAACACCCACCATTTATATGGTTCGAATTGTCTTTGACGAACGCCCACCATATATATGGTTCGATTTGTCCTCGACGGTCATTCACCATTTACATAGTTTGGATTAGCTAGGATTAACCACTGTCAATGTGGTTCGGCCTACATGTTTGTGGTTTTCACCTTAGAACATTTGTTCCTTATCGATGACTATTGTCAGTACACCAACTGTAATTTGGTTTTACCAAATTCTATGGACTTAAGGTCATTTTCTCGGATTTAATTTCAGACGTTTTAACATCCTTTATTTTTGACCAAGTTGTGTATTTTGTACAATACGTCTACTCGAATTCCTCTTGTCAGAGAGCATATTTCATAATATGAAACATTCGGAATATTCTCACTAAGCAACCTTACAGGTTCACAGTGACGAGATTCCACATCGTCTATTTTAATTTCTTAAAAGCAGACTCAGTTTCCTTTCGCTTAAATGAATACACATATAGCTTTGCCTTTAAAATTATTTCACTTTTACGGTGAAAATTGTAGGCTAGAACTCTAAATAATGCAATAATTATTCTTAACACAAATTTGGCTTCTTTAAATAAACTCACTATCACATGAAAAGAACGTGCAAACAATATAAATCAACTATTTAAATGATGCATTTCTTCATATATTGTGATCAGACTTTATACTAAAGAATATCAAACATAGTGAAGAATCACACTTATTGCATTTATTCATAAGTCAAAAGAAAATTACAAATCAATTACTCCATATATGTGTAGTAAAATAAAGTAATCTTAAGCATGCACAATTATTTATTCTGTATCAAGAAAAAATCACAAAGATAATATATTAAATCACATATATCGTAAGCCCAAATTCATGTAGCATAACTAGATATTAAATCACATCTAATATTATTCAACAAAATATGTATCAAACGAAGCAATCATAAAATTGGTAATTCATAATATGAACTTATCTCATTATTGGTTTCGTAACCAATATTTCGCCTTCAATTGCTTCCATGTATTGAATTAATTTCCTTGACACTATGGAAGTTTGAATCTTCCTTCGTTTGGTTTGAATTTTACTACAAAAATAAATTCAAACTTGAATTAGTCATAAAATAATTATAATTATCAATTATGACAAAAATGAAAATTAAATGAAATTCCCTCCTGATTTCATCATCTTTTCATAGCGTCATCTTCAAGGAACACTTGAATAATGTCTTTACTTGTTGGGAAAATTCTAGTGCGAAAATGGGCGGTATTTATGAAGTTGCAATATGATACATCGGGGCACGAGTTTAGGCTCACTTTCCTTGAGACATTATTGCTCTGTTCTTGGTGGTTACGAAATACGACAATTGTCTCTCAAAATACAACGACGACATCTCAAAAATAGAACCACTATGAATTTCCGAGTCTATCGAACAAAATGCTTGTTCCAAACTTGCTCGATATATACGAATGAATTAAGTGCACATCTAAGCATTTAATATGTAAAACTATTCTTATAATATTAAAATAATATTCAAGAATATTCAAAGTACTCAAATTGGTACTATATAGTTCTCAAAATAATATTTAAGAACTTCAATAATAATCTAAATGCACAATTTAGCATTTAATTTTCAACACTATTCTAAATATATTATAATTAATATTTATGAAACAAAAGAGTTCTAAAAAACTCAAAGTAGTATTTAAGAGAAGAAGTGTGAAGAGAATATGATTACAATGTGTTAAATTTCAAAAATGGAGGGCCTATTTTTTGGTCAAAAGTTGCAACTTTTTGGATTTATGCAGAAGGGCCCAAAAGTTGTGACTTTTGGACAAAAAACCTCTGAAGGCAGCTTTTCATAAAGTGCAGATTTGCCCCACTAGTTTCAGCTGTTGGCGAAAAATCCCCTGGATTGACGAGGATTAAGTGTGGGTGGGTGCACCGTGCACCCGCTCGATAGCCAATCAGTTCGGTCCTTGGATGGGCGCTGATTCAATGCGGGCAGTTGCAACCGTTTTTGTGCAATTCAACCCCTGACTTTCTAGAACTTACAAATTGACCCCAAAACTTTGAATATTGATCCCTCAATCTTTTGATTTGAAAACTATAGTCTCCGGGGTAAATAAATCATTTTTCATATGATCACGTACGTCGATTGTATGATTATATCATTTAATCGTGTATGTTCATATCGATCTATTAATTTCAATGACGGAACACGTTTTGAGTGACACACTTTATTAATTTATTTTTCATTCATCCGAAATCGGTTTTGAGTATTTAAATATACACAATTTATCTACTTGAAGTATAGATTAATTTAATCTAAAGATATTTCGCTTTCGACACACTGAATTCACTTCAATCTCTAATAAATCGTGCTACAACACAATTTACTCAATCAAGATTTCTTACATTTTCTTTTTTCTCATGTATTAGGGTCAACAAAACACCAAAATTCCTTCCTAAGCATCAATGGCAAATTTAAAAAGGGAATTTGAATATTAGCAAATATGAATGCTCGAGGTATATGGTTTAGTTGTCGATATCCATAGAGAGATGAAACTTGGAGTTCTTCGGTAAATATTCAATATCGAAAAAGGGAAACACTCATTGTGCACGTGAATGGTTAAGGAGGCTGAAACTCACTACACAAAAATAATATATTAGTTACGAGATGTTAAATGACAGTGTAAAAGTTGTCAATAATTAATTACTAGTAGTAGTGGCACACTCCATGCGTGTGCTTAATAAATAAAAAAATGATTAATTTATTATTATCTAGTAGGAATATTTTTGCTTGATTTATAAGGTAAAATACAGTTTTTCTATCATTTTGGATGAGATCTTGTAAACAGTTAGAAATGAGTTGGAGAGAGAGTAATAAAATATTTAGGAAATAAATAATGAGAAAATATGATAAATGAGAGAGAAAGGTGAGAAAATGTGAGGAGAAATGAATACGTGTGACTGAGAGGAGAGAGAAAATAGTAAACTACCTCAATTTGTTTTTTTTTTAATTGAGGGTCACTCATTTTGGATGAGATCTTGTAATATTTAGAAATGAGTTGGAGAGAGAGTAATAAAATATTTAGGAAATAAATAATGAGAAAATATGATAAATGAGAGAGAAAAGAGAGAAAATGTGAGAAGAAATGAATACGTGTGACTGAGAGAAGAGAGAAAATAGTAAACAAAAACTACCACAATTTGTTTTTTCTTAATTGAGGGTAATATATTCACTCCATTTGACAAAAACCCAAAAGTAGTTATTCTAGGGTGTTAGTATTTTATAAAATAGTAAAGATAATGAGTTCTAAGATTTTTTATTTTGTCACAAAAATAATTTTCAAATATTTAATAATGTCAAAAAGTGTCTATAAGGTGTCATTCAAGATAATTAGTGATAAGAAAAGTGTTGCCACTATTGATAATTAGTGATACATATTTAGCGATAACTTAGTGACAACAAATATATTTGTCAATATATGTGTGTTGTCACCGATTGTTATTAGTTAGAACTTAAAAATAATTTTTGTCACTAAAAATCTTTATTGTAACAAAACAAAAATTATTGTCACTCATGATATATATATAGTGACGCCTTTAGTATTATTACTTTAATTTTTGTCACAAATATTGGTTTTTGTTGTAGAGACTTTGAGGCTTTAGATCCGTTTCTGCTAGATACAATTACTTTTATCTAATCATATTACTAGTATCGCTCGGAAGCTACAATCTATATTGAGATGCGAGTCATTACTATTTTCTAAAATTATGTTGTGCATGGTCCGGGGATTTACCAAACGCAACTATTACTACTACCTAAGTAAGATTGAAAAATTGGTGCCATTCATTTGGATAAACTAAAATTTGGTCTGTCGAACTAGAATGGACCCGACAAAGATACACTTTAAGGAGCTTCAATAGTCACTTCTCCAAAAAAAATTAATTAAAGGCAGATTATAATTTGACAAAGTGAATTAATTAATTTATTATTGGACCTTGTTGGGATCGTCGTACCGGCCTCAGGTCATGCGAACACAACGGAAACAGAGAATTAAAAACTTTAAATAGCGCATTACCCAATACGGGTCACGCTTACATTGTACAATCGAGTTTCAAAATGAAATCAATATTATACCTATTGACCATTTCATATAGAGTTCAATACCACGAGTAGTTAGGATGCTCGAACGAAATTCCTTGAAACTTTTGATCGTTTGCCTCAAGGCAAGACCAGGTTTTTTTAAATCGTACCTCCTAGTATCACAAGTGTAGACAATTAAAATTCGCAATCAATTAAATCACGACACGTGTAAATTAATATGTTCACTATCAAATAAATTCCTCTATTTATATTTAAGGGATTTAATATATTTTATCCCCAAATTAAATGGGAGAATAATTGATATTTTTTTTTTTTGAAAAAAAAAATAAAATCAATTATTCACCCATTTAAATACATATTTTTATTGGTCAATCATGAGATGCCATGTGGTCAAGTCAAGAAAAACATAATTTTAGCAATATTCAATCAAGTCTTGCAGATAGATGATGATTGCCATCTTCTTTGTCAAATATAATAATTGCCATAAAATTACATGATTGTGGCAGTTTGATCAATAATCAAATCAAATCAAGCCTTTAAATTGTAGTAGTGATTGTTAATCAAATCATGGCGGTCAATCACTTCATGCCACCTCATTCGATAATTATGAAAAGTCTTCAACCCATACAATTATAATTAAGTGTTCAAGTTCAAGGATTCATTCACCAATTCACCAACTTCTAAATACATTTGAGCCAAAAAGATATTGAGGAAAGTCTCAAAATTCTCTTAACTCAAATCATCAAGTTCAAGGAGATTCACAACGTTCTAGGAAAAATTCAAGGCGTTCGTCGAGGAGCTTCTCAAATTATAACGTTTGATTTGTGATAAGGTGTTAAACCTACAAGTTATACGTTATTGATGTCCAAATCGAAGTCGGTGGAAGATCAAAGATGTCAAATCCGTCATCAAATTCATCAAAGTTATAATGTTTAATTCGAAATTACAGCACAAAGTCTTCGAATTAACGTTATTGAAAATTAAATCAAAAATAAAGGAAATCAAAGCGCCAAACTCCTCCTTCAAGATTTCAAATTCAAAGTTTGCATTCTTAAAGTGAAAAATCAGAGGATAAACCATTAGAGATTTATACTCATTACATCGTTTGATTCAATAAAAATTATTTTGTGCAACTTTTCTTGTTTGTTATTTCGCAGATATAAAATTTGTTGTTTACAAATTTTGCAAGCCCAGTGGGACAATATCTACCTTGTTAGAGTAGATGTTTGGTGAGCCAATTATTTGGGTGCCATTATTTGTAATAAACAACCCGATGTAACGATCTTATTCAATAAATAAAGTAAAAATTTCTTTATAACATTCCTTATTTTTAAACGTTTATTACTTGCTTAGAATAAAGTCTCTTGGATCACACTATGATTATAGGGCATCATTGCATTCATTGGGTATGGGTGATGATGAAATATACCTCCAATGCTGTGGTCCTTAATTTAGTTCCAAGTTGTGAAAGGGACTGTCGAGATGAGGGATATCGATGGTCCCGAGAGACTTGCTTGGACACCATGCCCTTAGAGGGTGTACCTCGTTACATAGATATTCGCACAGTGAAATCCTGTGCACGTATGAGGGTTCTCATTTGGGAAATGGGTAAACTATATTGCCCCAAGGAGGTTCCGTAATAGTGTTAGGATTATGCCCTCAGATGTCATAGATGATAGATTGTATAGGGAATTCAATTTGTAATTGGCTTATTCTATCTATAATAAAAGGCATTTTATTGGTTTTCACATAAATCTTATTACATATAGTATAAAACACTTGTCCATATAATCAGTGTAATCTCTACACTTCCTACGAGATAGGAAGAAAGACACTAGAGAGATTGATTTTGATTACCTAACATGTTCGCAAGTAATAAGAAGTCTTTAATGGGCGTATAGACTCATTACACTTGTACAGTATGAGCTTTGACATAAAAGTGCCTGTCGGACACTATGTGATAGTGGAAGCTTATGATTGTAGACACATCAATGAAACTGATAAGTTCGAACACGACTCGTAATAGGGTTTAGATTTACGTAATTTGATCCCATGATTTCATATGGTTTTCGCTTGATTATGAGTAATTTATACCACAAATGCATGTAATGTGTTTGATATTTAAAGTCGGGCATAAATCATCGCAATTGAGGAAAATAGGGGAATAAAGTACGTATTCAGTAGAAAACCGAAGAAGCAGAGTTCAACAGAAGACACGACTTGTGATAGGGTTGAGATTTACGTAATTTGATCCCATGATTTCATATGGTTTTAGCTTGATTATGAGTAATTTATGCCACAAATGTATGTAACGTGTTTAATATTTAAAGTCAGGCATAAATCATCGCAATTGAGGAAAATAGGGGAATAAAGTATGTATTCAGTGGAAAACCGAAGAAGCAGCGTTCAACATAAGAACGTCCGGGACACAACATTCGGGCGTGGTGATTGTAACGTTCGGACATTAGGAAGAATTATGCACAAATGTGAAAGAGCTTACGCACGGATGCTAGAGGAAGAACGTTCGAACGTTGATGTCGACAAAACAATTTTGAAAATTTTCAATTCTAAACCTAAATGGACTCTTCCAACACTACACTTATAAATACAAGATGCAGGAGCAATGAGAGGAGCAGCTTTTTCAGTAGGGAAAAAATACACGTCAGTTTAGCTTAAGGTTAGGTTTAGTTTAGATTTATTCTTAGTTACTTTTGGATCAAGATTATATAGTTTGGAAGAACAAGAAGAAGGAAGGAGATCATCTTCTATACAAGGGAGTTTCTTAGATCTAGATAGATTTTTGTCTATGAATATTTATCTTTTTCTTTGTATCTTTTGTTTTGCAGTTATGAACTAATTTCTTAGATTAAGACCATAAAAAGACCAGATTGATCTTGAAAAATATATGATACTTGTTTGATTTAAGTTAATTCTGTGATTGCTCTGTATTGTGATTTTTGTGCTTTTATCATCTTCATATGATTAGCTACCATGTGTTGAATTATTGCCTAGTTTATCTATTCGGGAGAAAGTAAATTAGGATGCAGAATAAATCATAATATCTTCTAAGTCAGTTGATGCTAGGGATAGCTACATACTCCGGATGCTGTTAGCCAGGTTTATTTGGAGGGATAAATCTGAATAAATTTGGGGAAAATTCCCGTGTTTAATGCATGCAGTAAATATTGTTACTACCAATCTAGTATAGGTTATCATGAGCGAGGGATCCGCGAGATAATAATCTTAAGAAATTTTCCACCATAGCGTTGTAGTCGAATAACTTGAAGAAATAACAATCATATATGAAGCAAGTAAATCTGTGCTGATGTGTGAGTCTTAATTGCTTTTATCACCATAGTTTTAGTTACCATATTTAGAGAAAATAGCAGATACCCCCCCAAACTATGAGGTGATGTGCGCTTTGCCCCCCAAACTATTAAAAGTTGCACTCATCACCCTAAACTATCATATATATGCACTTTGCCCCCTCGGTCAGCTTCGGGCAGCACACAGGGGGTAAAGTGCTACAAACCGCATAGGTGAGGGGGCAAAGCGCACATCACCTCATAAGTTGAGGGGGTATCTGCTATTTCTCTTCTTTTTTTTAATTCAAATATTCTTAATATTAACTTAACCCCCCTCGGTCAGTTTTGGGAAAAAATTTACCCGTTAATCGTTCAATTTAAATCATGCATATTGGGATTTATTTGTATTTTTCTTGAAATATTATTTTTAGGTTTGAAATAAATAATTTTCAAATATGAAAATAAGAAAAATAAAAATAAAGCATGAAAATAAATAAGAAAACAATGGAAGGAAGTATAAATTCAAATATTCATAATTTTCTAAAAACAAAAAAGACAATTCAAAAATTCGGAAACATGAAAATAAAAAAAAATGAAAAAAAGTATAAAAATAAAAAAATTAGTAAAAATTTTCAAAAATAAAAAAATCTGGTGATGTGCGCTTTGCCCCCTCACCTATGCGGTTTGTAGCACTTTGCCCCCTGTGTGCTGCCCGAAGCTGACCGAGGGGGCAAAGTGCACATATATGATAGTTTAGGGTGTTGAGTGCAACTTTTAATAGTTTGGGGGGCAAAGTCCACATCACCTAATAGTTTGGGGGGGTATCTGCTATTTTCTCCCATATTTAATTCTAATTTAATTTTATTTCTTGTTTTGTTTATAAAAGTTTCGATTTTATACTTGTGTTAATTCTTGTAAAACTATAATACAAATCTCTAATGGTTAGACATCTCGGATTTAATTGTCCACTTTATTACTACATACGACCAATCTTCTTGTTGTAAAAACGTAGAGTTCTACCATGTCAAGTTTTTGGTGCCATTTTCGGGGATTCACTTGTTTTAGTTTTTGATTTCATTGCAAGTCTGATTTCTTTTTCTTTAATTTTGAGGATTCTAAGAATGGCCGAAAAATTTCACAGTTTACCGCTAAAATATAAAATCATCTAGTTACAAAACACTATCCGAGATATGAAACCGTTAGTAGTTCCACCGCGTCCTTGAGATGTATCACCGATGATTGGTTCGCCTACGCCAATTACCACGCCGGGGATAGCTGATGTCCTTCCGCAACAGAATCAAATACAGAACCTTGTCCAAGTTCCAAAACCCGATTTTACTTATGGGGATTTCCAGAAGTCAATGAGGGAATTCTATCAAGGGTTGAGAAAAACAAGGCTTCAGATTGAGAAATTGTTACGTATTACCCCTGTGAAAATATTCGAGGAAGTATCGATAGGGAACAAAAAATAAGTAGAGGGACAAATGTGCAGTGTCACGGCACTGGAGGAAAGAGAAGAAGAGCAAGCAGAAAATCCAAAAAATCATGCTCAGAAAGCAACGTCTGAACGTGCACTTAACCTTTGAGCGTGGGTGAATAAGTTGAAATTCGATGAACCACTATTGACATCCGAACGTTTTAGTTAGAACGTCCGAACGTGCTACACTCAATGTTCGGACATGGTGACTCTTGGCATTCGGACATCCTATGCAGTTAGCCCTATTCTCGATAAATCTGTTTCCACTTCTTCTCCACATCAAAAGTTTCGTTTACCATTCCCGTTAGCCCTGGAAAGAGAAGAGTAAATTTGATCAAATCTTGGATAATTTACAGAAGGTGAAGGTCAACAAACCCCTTATCGAGTCTATTTTGCAGATGTAGTGTATCTTGAAACTGTCAAGAGACATTCTGATGAAAAAACAATCTTGGAAGGAAGTTTACTCGGTAACTACTATCGCAAAACTGTCATCACAGTATAAAGATTCAGAACTGTTATCTATCTCATGCACTATAGGAGAAACAAAATTGGGTCGTGTTATTTTAGACGAGGAAAGCAAATATAATCTACTTCCTTACATATGGTTCAAAAAGTTGGGATTTAGCGGATTAATCGCATCAGATAGAGTGTTCAAACTCGAAGATGAGTCCTTCAACACTTGAAGGGGGTTATCGAGGATGTGCTAGTAAAGATTGACAAATATCACTTTCCAGTAGATTTTGTGATTGGTGAAAGTGGTGATTTCTGCACCACATCTCTGATCCTAGGAAAACCTTTCCTAGCCATTGGTAAGGCCACACTTGATAAGGTATAAAGGGTAAGTTAATCTTGAATATTGGATGAAAAAGAATAAGTCTTAATGGGTTCAAGGAAAAATGTCATTTATATGCTTATCTGAATTATTCACAATTAGATATAGTTAATCCTTTGAGTGTTGAGAGACTGCAAGAACATTCTTCAGATGATCCTCGAGAAATGAATCATAAAGAATTTTAAAAAAAACTGTTGGGGAATTGTCTGATTGATACTGCAAGATCATTACCTGAAACCGGTATTGGAACTCAGCTTAGTCCAAAAATTGATAGGAAGGTGGACGAGTCGTGCATTCCATGTCACAAACCTCCTTGAACAACTTGAAAAGTTAAGTTATTGACTCTAAACAAGCACTTCTTGGGAGGCAACCAAGCATTTTAATTTTTTGTTTTCAGTCTTCTTTTTGTTTTGTTTTAGTTGATTGGTTTTGTCATTTAATTCTTTCTTTTTATGTTTTTCAAATACAAAGTCCTAGGCCTGTTATGACATCATCCAGTTTACGGTTGGAGTGGGGTGACACTTTTTGAAACAATACAAGTTTTCACCAACTCAACATTCGAACGTGTGCATCATGAAGCTCGGGCGTAATCCAGTACTCAACGTCCGAAAGTGCGGATTCACAATGTTCGAACATGGAGCTCAATTTAAAAATATATATATATATATATATATATATATATATATAAAAACTCAAAACATTGGGGTGACTCTTCATTTGAAAACATTTGGACGCAGTCAAAAAACAACGTTCGAACGTGGAGCTCAACTTAAAATATATATATATATATATAAAAAAAAACTCAAACGTTGGGGTGACTCTTCAATTTAAAATGTTCCAACATAATCAAAACACCCCCAAACGTCCTAACCTTTTAAATTCAAAAGATTTCCCCCTTTAAAAACTCCATCTTTGCTAAATTAAAACCCACACCACCACTCCAATCGTCCCCACTATCCTCTCTATCAAAAAGAGCGCAGCAATCTCTGTCTAAAACAGACGAAGAATTACGCGCTAGATGTGACGTTCGAACGTGGTCTTCATAACGTTTGGGCGTACATTCTACATTTTCAAAATTTGCTTCTGTCTGGTGAGTGATTGGCTTAACTCTCTCAACAAAATTTTATTTTGAAGCCGTGTGGGGCTTATTGTTTGTGGATTTGTGCGAATTTGTGGATTGTTGTGGAGTTGTTGCTTGATTTGGTTGATTGAGGGTTGTGGGCTGTTGTTGGAGCAGGAGTAGTAAATTTGGGTTGAATTTTACTTTTGATTTCTGAAAAATGGTGAGAAGAGGAAGAGGATGAGTAGCGGGTAGTTTTTCTAGGAACCCTAACCCCACGCCGGAGAATGTTCAGGGGTCGGAGATTGAGCAGTTGGACTAAAGGTTCGATAACTTGATTGTCCAGAGCATATATAGGCAGTTGACTACGAGGATGAGTTTGAAAGAGCGTCCAATTATAGGTCGATCTAAGGCCGTCATCGGTATCATCCGTTTCCACATGTTGGAGCCGTTCTATGAGAAGCCACACAAGATAGTGGTATAATGGGTACATGAGTTTTACGCCCACGCGATGAAGATGTACAGGAGGGAGGAGTATTTGGATATGGACCTGATTTGGGTCCGAGGGACTGTAATTGATATCTCGCCGGAACAAGTACAGAACAGTTTGGGGTTAATAGTTCCAAATGAATGCGGTTATAATGTTGGAATTAAGTTTTGGGGTAGGAAAGTATTAAAGAATGCATGTTATGTGTTTTAGTATAAGTTTGGGGGAGGAGTGTCAATTTTTGAGATAAATGCTTTTATGTAGAGAAAAATCAAGCATGAAAAAAAATAAAAAATTTAGTCCTACCAATTGATGCATTAAGATTGATTAACTTGGAAAAATGGCATGATTTCTACAAATAATTTGAATTTAATGGAACATATATATCTTTGAAATTGCTCGTGGACCCTAGACTAGGATTGATTTTCTTAGATGATTCACAATGTACATAAGTCGAAGGTAGAGGAGTTGAATGGATAACCATCTTGAGACTCTTAACGAATTTTTCCCGAAAATATTGGCTTAGATTCTTTCATGAAGGTTATAAGTTGATTAGTTAATTTTGTATGCTAAATAAGGAAAAAGGTTGAAATTTTGGTATGACCAAAGAGGTCAGGCTAATATGTACTGGAGGTGAAGAGTTTCATGCCTACATACTGTACTATTATGCTAATTTGAGCTAAGTTCAAGCCAAAAGGAGCTTAATTGAATAAAAGATCTAGTTTTGTTTCGTGGTCTTTGACAC
The DNA here is from genome assembly GCA_019426215.1 of Buddleja alternifolia. Taxonomy (NCBI): domain Eukaryota; kingdom Viridiplantae; phylum Streptophyta; class Magnoliopsida; order Lamiales; family Scrophulariaceae; genus Buddleja; species Buddleja alternifolia. Next base: position 16,350,542 of record CM033398.1, read on the forward strand.
TCGAGTGATTAAATCCTTAGGAGTGTCTCTACACTTAATGCCCTAAAACTATCTAGTTTGGGAGTCATTGATCTAAAGCTTGCTACATGGCTGCCATAGAAAGCCTAATGGAATAAAATATTGCACATGATCTAGCCTTAATGAATTTAATGGAAAGTTTCATATGAGTTTAAAGTTTGAATGTTTGAAGTAATGGAATTTAAATGGCTATGAGGTTTTCTATGATTCGTGTGCCTTGTGTTTAATCGAAAGTTAATAGATATCGGATTAATGTCCAAAAATTGGTAAGAATGCCTCTCTACTATAATACCTTAGACTTATTTTCACTACATCCTTTGGAGTCCTTTCGAGTATTGGTGTCACATGAACAAAATTATTTGATATGTATATATCTTTTTGAGTTTTAAAAAGATGATTTTGTGCCATTGGTTCATGTAAATTATGTTGATGTGCATTGATTTGGTTGGATCTGAAATTTGCTAGATTTTGTGGGTATATCATCTACAAACCCTCACGAGACTATAACTCGTCCTTTTTGGGTAACATAAAGGTTTAAAGGTTTGTTACACATGCTAAGTGTAATCGTTTATTCCACAAAGGTTAGTTTATCCTTTTTCTTTTTGTTTTAATTTCTTTTTGTTAGAAGTTGTGATCCTATGTCTATGATTGTCATTGCTCGAGGACGATCAATGTTTAAGTTTGGGGGTGTTGATAGGGTTGAGATTTACGTAATTTGATCCCATGATTTCATATGGATTTAGCTTGATTATGAGTAATTTATGCCACAAATGCATGTAATGAGTTTGATATTTGAAGTCAGGTATAAATCATCGCAATTGAGGAAAATAGGGGAATAAAGTACGTATTCAGTGGAAAACCGAAGAAGCTTAGTTTAACGTACGAATGTCCGGGACACAACGTTCGGACATGGTGATTGTAACGTTCGGACGTTAGGAAGAATTACGCACGAACGTGAAAGAGCTTACGCATGGACGCCAGAGGAAGAACGTTCGAACATTGATGTAGGCAAAATAGTTTTGCAAATTTCCAATTCTAAACCTAAATGGATTCTTCCAACACTACACCTATAAATACAAGATGCAGGAGCAAAGAGAGGAGCAATTTTTTCAGTAGGGAGAAAATACACGTTAATTTAGCTTAGGGTTAGGTTAAGTTTAGATTTATTCTTGGTTACTTTTGGATCAAGATTACATAGTTTGGAAGAACAAGAAGAAGGAAGGAGATCATCTTCTATACAAGGGAGTTTCTTAGATCTAGATAGATTTTTATCTATGAATATTTATCCTTTTCTTTGTATCTTTTCTTTTATTGTTATGAACTAATTTCTTAGATTAAGACCATACAAAAGTGGGATTGATCTTGAATAATATATGATAGTTGTTTGATTCAATTTAATTCTATGACTGCTATGAATTGTGATTTTTGTGCTTTTATAATCTTCATATGATTAGCTACCATGTGTTGAATTATTGCCTAGTTTATCTGTTCGGGAGAAAGTAAATTAGGGTGTAGAAGAAATCCTTCCAAGTCAGTTGATGCTAGAGATAGCTACATACTCCGGATGCTGTTAGCCGGGTTTATTTGGAGGGATAAATCTGAATAAACTTGGGGAAAATTCTCGTGTTTAATGCATGCAATAGAGATTGCTACACCCAATCTAGTATAGATTATCATGAGCGATGGATCCGCGTGATAATAATCTTAAGGAATTTTCCCCCATATCATTCTAGTCTAATAACTTGAAGAAATAACGATCATATATGAAGCAGGTAAATCTGTGCTGATGTGTGAGTCTTAATTGCTTTTATCACCATAGCTCTAGTTATCATATTTTATTTTTATTTAATTATATTTCTTGTTTTGTTTATAAAAGTTTTGATTTTATACTTGTGTTAATTCTTATAAAATTATAATACGAATCTCTATGGGTTCGACATCTCGGACTTAATTGTCCATTTTATTACTATACACGACCAGTCCTCTTGTTGTAAAAACACGTAGAGTGCTACCGTGTTAACTCGCATTGATTCTGTCACATTGGTTTTCACTCTGTGACAGTCAATGACACAACTGATTATTTGCGATAGGTATAAGTGAACCTTTGACCTGAAGTTTCAAGCTGAAGATGCACTCATTGTGAAAATTGAGATTTGCTTAAGTGAAATAGTTACTAGCTAAAGTTTTTTATTTTTATGTAATGTGTTATCATGCCCATAGTTTTTTTTTTTTTTTGTCTTTTTGAAGAGGAGGACCTTAGCTATTCATACACCTATGAAGGGCTTGTGCGTTGCATGGATAAAGCTAAGGACTTGAGAGAAATCATCAAAAAAGAAGAGGGGAAAAGGAAATTAAAGATAATTACACTTTAGGCCTTAAGAAAAGTCTACAAATAGGGGAGACCTTTCATCTTCCTCACTCTTTACTCAAAACAAAAAAAAAAAAAGAGAAGAAGAAGGAAAGGGAAAGCTTGAAGGGAAGGGACGCTGCACACACACACACATAAGCAAACTCTCTCTTAAATTTCTTCATCATTTTTCTTCATAAGGAGCTTAAATCAAGGTATTATGTGGAAACCCATTTGTGATTTAGTAAGAGAGTATAAGTTCTAGAGTATATAGTATTGCATGTGTATTTAAATAGCTATATGCATGAGTTTTATCTTTGATTCTAGTGTTTAATTGTTAGTCTTGATGTTTTATGAAAGAAGAGTTCACATGCATGTTGATGACACAATTATTCCAAGGAAATTGTCTTAGATTTCGAAATATTTTGAGGGAAGAGATGAAATATTTATTCTTCAAAACATTTACTGTATATACCTGTGCATGTCAAGTGTGTCTCTGAAAGATTTCAACTTTTTTGGAGTTTTGGTGAATTTTAGAAAAATTAGCAAACAATTGTTGCCAGTGATTCACTCGTTTTCAGAAATAGGCTGTTTGGAGCTTCACTTTAGGTATTTACAGATTTTATTTAGCTTTCATAAATTTACAGGAGTATCTTGGGTCTTTTGATAATGTTACATATAAATTTGGAATTTTTTTGATAAATAGGGGATTTATAAAAAAATGTTGAAATGCAGCTGGTCTAGGTTAGAACTGTTTTAGTTCAGCCGGGTTTTGATGGTTGAAACACCGGCTTTAGAACATTAATTGATTTTGAAAATTTTATGTAATCATTTTCAACAAGTTATTAACATTTCTGAAAATGTTTAGAGATAAAATACTTTTCTACGAATTTTAACAATTTTCGAACTACAGTTGCGCAAAACTGATTTCTTGAGTTGTTTTTTTTTTTGTCATCCTTTGAGTTTGTTTGATTATAGCCTAATTTTAGAGAATGTGGTAATTATTAGTAATCATTTAGTTCATAGTATTACATAGATTAAGTCGGGAAGATTAAGGGCGAGTGTGGAGAATAGGATCCTAATATGATTCTTGGGTTAGCAGGTGGTGGTGGTGACCCGCTAGAGGACTACGCGGAATAATTTCAAAGTTGAGGGTGAGTTGCCTCCCGAAAACTATATCTATGATTTTCAAAACAAGAAGGAAGTGTATTTCAACATGTATCTACAATTACATATATATACCTATATATTTCATATCGTGCTTTCTCGTTTCAAAGAAATTGAAGCTCAAAACTTTCAAAGTTACCTTGGTCACTTAAGAGTGACAATTTTCTTGATTGCATGCATGAATGATTTTAAAGAAAATTTACATACTTGTTTCAAATGCATATTTTTGCAAGACTGATTTCAAAGTAAACATCAATTTCATGAATTTCGTGAAAATACTCCATCATTTAGCTCTTGTATCATAATCATACATCGTGACTACATTCATGTGATACGTGTTGTATATTACGTGGTTAAGTGTCGGGCGTGGATAGGGCAGGGTTCGGCCGATCAAGCATGGGCTTGCGGTCTTAAACGGTTCCCGCTATTCACAGCCAAATCCCAACACCTAAAGACGAAGTGTTGTAAGGGTGAGTGGGTACTAGATCGTGTGGCATACTCCGGATATGACCAATCAGGCATCGTGAGCCTTCGTGGGGAGGTATAAGGTGATGACTTTTACGCCACGTGTTCAGGGGTGATAAGGAAGAAGCAACGGGATCGAAAGTGTCATGGGTGAGTCATCGGACGCGATGTCATTGCTTACACGCCCCCTCCTGCTTAACGTGCCGTGTGAAACTTTTGTGTTTATTGCATGCAAAAGTTACTCGTTACATTGCATGAACAACTCATTTGCCAACTACATGTACAATTTACTTGTTAAATGCTTATTGCATAATTGCATGTGCTGCCATTTGGACATCATGATACATTTTTTTAAAGTAAAATCTAATTCTTTTCGAAACTCTTATTTATAAACGATTTTGTAACTATTACTCCGATGATCATGGAATGAAGCTTATGTCATTTCACTTTGCTAAAAATCATTGAGGTTAAATTCTTCAAAAGTAAAATACCTTTCACACGATCACTAGCGCTCACTAAGATTTTGCTTACGTGTTTTTTTTCTTCCTTCCAGTTATCGGCAAGATCGACATTGGGACTAATCCAGATGATCAATCATAGTAATGGACTTGTGTAGTAAATACATTCTCTTTTGACGTTTTTCGTTAGCAATCTTAAGGTTATGTCGGACTTGATAAGTGATCTGGTTTTTGTGTATGTATGTATGGTATGGTGGTGTATGTAGTTGTGGTTATGAAACTAGGAAATGATTTTTGCTTCTTGTCATCCGCTTTTGAACTGCTGTCTTAATCTATATATGGATGAACCTGGATAAAACTGATCTTGCTTATGTAAATTCGGGCGTTACACTCATGACATTAAATCTATCATTAGAGTAGTTAGATCCAATTTATCCATTGGTGGGGTCGACCTCAAAATGCAGCTCGATGGGTGAATGGTATTCTTAACTAATTACTAAGATGGGATTTTTTCTCTCATAAGTGAATGAGAAAGTGTATTATGTGATTATAAATAATAGAGATCAAAGTCTTTGACCAAAGCATAAGAGTTGCTTGTGCCGGGCACAAAAGCAAACTCAATGATCTCGTATTATTATGATTTATACATATTGTCAAGTCTAGTAAGTTTAACATAAACATGATTCTCACTTGATTGAGACAAGAGAACACACGGACGATTGGAAAGGTTTCAGAATGATCCATTCATTTGACCTCGTTTGGGCTACAAAATGGGCCACGTGAATGGCTAGGTGTTATCCACTTTCTTTGGATTTTTCTATTGCCAAACGAGACGAACCTAAAGAGTCGCGCTTAAAAGGAATTTTTCTATTGAGTATAGGAGAATTTAATTTATTGCATAAATTAAATGTTATTAATTGGGTACTCATTAGATGGGGTAATTAATTAATAGATTAAGATTAATTATTAATTAATTTCTTAGAGAAATAAATTGATGCATTAATTTATCTAGTTAATTTGGTTAATTAACTAATTAAATTATTTTTTGGGTAAAATAAACAATTAAATATTAATTAAATTATAAGACCAAGCCAGGCCAAGGTAGGCATCCAATTGGACGCGTACATGGGGCGAGTTGGAGGACGCCTAACACAAGGCTTTGGAGTCTTGTCTTGATCAAAAAGTCAAGTGAGATAAATAATTATTATTTGTGACTTTTTGACCTAAGTCTTTCATAACTCTCCTAGGTTAATTTGAAAAGATAAAATTCCTCTCCCTCTCCATACACACTAGCCGTTGCCGACCATAGAGAAAGAAGGAGGATTTTTTCTTCCACCAATCTGCGTGATTATTTAGAGATAGGGTAAATTCGTCGTTCGGACTAGACTTCAAGAATTCAAGCGAAGAATCAAAACGGATGGATATTCCGAGGAGTGGTATAGATAGCTCCATGGAAGATTTAGAAAATTTTGAAGAGTTGGATTCTCCAACCACTTCGCTACAAAGGGTAAGTTTTATCACTTTATCAATTTGAATATGCAAATCGAGATTATCACTTTGGGATTTTTATTGCTTTAATTGCTTCCGCTGCGTTTTTACATGCAATCCCAACAGTGGAATGAGATCCAATCTCTGATCTGGATATTTAATCATATATGTGATTTATAACATGCGTAGATATTACATGTTCTTGAGGAATGTTTGTATGTATGTATTAAATCTGCGTTTTATGATTTTTTAGCCTAGAATTGATTTTTTATGTAATTCGGGGTGATTATGAAAAAATTAAAATCAAAGAACGAAAAAAATCGGGGCTCGAAAGCCCCATCAGAAAACTCACCTCTTCCGTAAAGAACGGCAGGGCCGCTGTGCGCTCTGATTGTGCACAGCACCAGGCCTTATGCTGGGCACACAGCCACATAGCCTGTCAAAGCCGTGCATTAGATGGACGACCATCACTTATGGGTCTTGGACCCAATTCAGAAACGGGTCCGGTCAAACAAGTCAAATTTTGTTATTTGGGTAAATTTGATTAACTGGGTGGATCAAAAGGATGATGACCCAGATTAATTAATTTTAAGCCCAATTAGAGATTTACTAAACTATGACATATTAATTAGTTTGGGATCAATTTAATTTTTCCAAATGGGTCAATGGGTTGGTGATTTGGATTTTAATTAAAATTAGCTCAATTGGTATTAATAAAGGTTAATATTCTAATTAATTAATTGGCCCTAATTAAATTAAATCCGAGTGGGCGAAGCGGATGGTGACCCGGATTTGATGAAATCGAGTCCAAGTAAAATTAGTTGAAAAAAAATATTTAATGTGATTAATTAATTATTTTTCTTGGAGAATAATAATTAATTTTTGGATTAATATTATTTTTCTCAATTCAAAGGACTTAAATATTTGAATAGAAGAAATTAACTATTTTCTTGGAGGATAAGTATAATTATTTTTAGAATTAAATAAAAGGGGTAATTGCATAAAACCCCCCTGTGTTATTTCGAAAATGCTAAAAAAACCCTGTGTTAATGAAATAGGTTAATCACCCCATGTGTTCCTAAAAAGTGTGCAAAAAAGCCATTTTTTGTTAAAAAAACGAGCGCGTTTTTCATGTTTTTCACCTTTATTGACATGGTCATTTGTCATTTATATACTCTTCATAGTTTATAAAAGGTAGATAGTGTTAATTCACCCAAAAAACACATATTTTCTTCTATCATTTTAACAAAAAATGGTTTTTTTGCACACTTTTTAGGAACACAGGGAGGTAATTAGCCTATTTCGTTAACATAGGGGGTTTTTAGCATTTTCGAAATAACACAGGGGGGTTTTATTCAAGTATCCCTAAATAAAATTATTTCTAGATATGTTGCTTTAAATTATAATAAAGATGTAAATTTATTATTTTATATATTTAATTTTAGTTAGACTAAAATATTTTAATTAAAGGTAAATATACTAAATTTAGAATTTTATATATCTAAGTCAAATAGTTAGACTAGATTGTTTGTGATGAAATATTAAATATATAAAATTGAAAATTTTATAAAGGACTATTTAGTTGGACTAAATTGAATAATCATCAACTTAAGTGCTTTTTTTTTTTGCGAGCATGTATTATGTGATGGTTGTTGTGAATCGTGTATCATGCACAATGAAAAGAAAAATATATCTGAATTCAAAAGCCGGATCACTTTTGTGTTTAATAATTTTTATGAACATGAGATGAAATCGAATTTCATCAAAATACTAAACTTTGTTGCAGATTAGGATTTTTTTTATTTTCATAGTAGTAGCAACCAATCCCGGATCCCTGCCTCTAGATATCACGCCAGAATAAAACACGAAGAAAAATCCTCCTTTAGCTCAGTAGAGGATGACGACTAAGCGGAGGGCAGAGAGTGATTTTCTCTTTTTTTGTTATGCAGTAGAGTTATGAATGAGTAAGTTAGGTTTTTTCAATAGGCTTTGTGTATTTATATGAGCTGATGGGCTTGAAATTAACTAATTTCTTGAGCCCATCTCCTCTAAATACACACCTACTTCCTCTTCATTGGGCTAAGTTGATTTTCAACTTAGTCCACTTATTAATTAAATTCAATATTTATTTAATCTAATTAATATATGATATTAATTAATAATCTACTAAATTAATTAATCCAATAATTAATTTAGAATAAAAGGAAGATAATAAATTAATCAAATTATTTGTTATTATTAATTTATTTCAATTAATCTAATTAATTAAATTAATTATTTTGACCATCAAATGACAAATTACCTAATTAATCTCATTTGATAGCTCGAGACTTTCTTCGCTTAATTCTTTGAAAGCACGACTCTCTAGGTTCGTCTCAATTGGCAATGAGGGAAACCAAAGATGTGAGTGTCACCTAGTCAGTCACGTGGACTCACATCGAAACCCAATTGAGATTAAAAGCATTTTATCAATACGAACATTTAGATCACAAATACTATGTGATTATAAACCTTTCACTGTAACATCCAGATTGAGTGAGAATCATGAAATATATCAAACTCACAGGACTCGATGTTGTTCTTAATAAATCATAATAAGATAAAATTAGCAAACTACCCCTCGTGTTCCACACAAATTAGTTTTCCTACTTTGGCTAAAGACTTATATTTACCTATGATTCGTTTACTACTCGAGACCATGAATCCCATATTGGTAGTCACCGAACGATTGCTGCTTGCCCACTAAGACCGTGCTTCGAGATCGATCCCACCAAAGGGTGAATTGGATCTAACTACTCTAATAACAAGTCTAGTGTCACAAGCACAATCTTTGTGACTCCTCTGGTCTAAGGCTCACGCACACTATCGTGACCATAATTCAATCATTGACAGTCATTGAGTAAATACCCATGTGATTGAATTACGGCGAGCCGTGTTTGAATATATAAATTCCATTGATATATCTACGGAACAAGCTCCCATTATTCCCTAGTGACCGACTGGCGATCCTTGTCAGATCTTGTGTCATATAAGTTTGGTCATAATGCCCGATTCTTTGACTTGGGAACCCTATTTAAAATAATCAAGGAACCGATGCATCTTGTATCTGTCTCCTTAATCCTTAAGGAGTACAAGCTTCCTCTTGTTTACTTGGGACTTAAATGTTCAGTACTCATTAATGCCATTAAGATTCATATGAACAAATATAAAATTGCCTTTTATTACATAGAAAATGTTTGTACAACATAAACGTATAAGCCCTATACAATCTAATTCCTTATTGGCATTTAGGGAATAATCCTAACAATCTCCCACTTGCACTCAATGCCAATCGCTATGGTATCTAATACCCATCTTTTCCAGATGTCACTCTAGCACTGCTTGTGATAATGGTTTGGTGAGTGGGTCAGCTACGTTATTCGCTGAATATATTCTCTACATAGAGATGTCACCTCTTCCAACGATCTCTCTAATGATGTGATATCTTCTCTCGATGTGTTTGGATTTATTTTGAGACCTTAGTTCTTTAGCCTACGCGATGGCTCCATTGCTGTCAATGGGAGCTCCATGTCAGGAACCACTTGAAGTTCCCCCACAAACTTCTTTATCCAAACAGCCTCTTCGGCAGCCTAAGAGGCAGCCACTTACTTAGCTTCAGTGGTTGAATCAGCTGTTGTGTTTTTCTTGAAACTTTTTCAAGTCACTGCTCCACCATTTAAAGTGAATACAAATCCGGAAGTGGATTTACGATCATCAACATTTGATTGGAAATTAGAGTTGGTGTAACCTATCACTTTAAGTTCTCCGTCTCGATATGTTAAACATATATCCTTAGTCCTTCTCAAGTACTTAAGGATACATAGCGATCCAATGTTGTTCTCCTGGGTTAGCTTGAAACCTACTTACTACGCTCACAGCGAAAGCAATGTCTGGTCTCGTGCATAACATACCGTACATGAGACTTCCCATAGCTAACGTGTAGGGAATGGCATTCATTCTCTTTCGATCTTCCACACTTTAAAGGCTCATCGATTTGGAGAGATGAAGTCCATGTCTCATGGGCAACTGTTGGTCCCAAGTGGCATACGAAAGGGTCTAGAAGGGGGGGTTGAATAGACCCTAAAGTCTTTTTGGACTTCAAAAATTTCGTATTAAAATGGTTTTGGACGCTTGAAATGTAGACGCTTGACTGAGCGTTTACTTGAAATATAGACGCTTTGGCTGAGCGTCTAATGAAGACTGTTTTAGAAAGTTAACTTAGACTTTAAGATTTGAATACTTTAACCAAATAGGTTCAAGCGTTCAGTTCTTTGACCAGTGTTAGCACAGCGGAATAATTTTAGAGTCTTCTCTTTTTGAAAGCTTTAGCGTCGTAAGTTGTTTCTTAGTGGCTTAGGGTTTGATTGTGTTTTACTTAATCAATTTATGCAATGATATGATAATAAGAGAATTGACTGTAAAGTAAATGACACAATATTTGTAAGGTTCGTTGGGTGGTGTAATCCTCACTACGTCCTTCTTCTCCTTGGACAGTTGGAGGCAATCCAATAAAATGATTCTCAAAGAGTCACACAAAATTTTCTACAAATTAGGGAGAGATAGATGTCGATGACTTGAGCTCCTTGATCACACAGATTTCTGCTCCAAACCACTTCAATCCCCTTGCTTCTTTCACCTAGAAATAATGCAAGTATCCAACTTCGACTTCACACATATCGCGAGGCTTGGATGGGGTTTTTCTAAACGGTTTGTTTGATTTTGATGAAGTTCAAACAACTGGGAATATCTCAATAGTAATGTGGGTTTCTTCGAAAAGAATGTTTGAGATATTGGTTGACTGTCTCAGGAATTAAAGAAAAGCAAAGAGAATGTTTTGATTGAAATTCTGGCTTTTCTGAGAGTTTAAGGAATGAGATTTCAATGCAACAACAATTTGGATTGTAGTATGTTGTTCTGTGTTTGGCTTGTTGTTGAAGTCATATCTATAGGCATTCTTGGAAAAAGTGTCCGTTTGACACATGCACAGGCGCGTGTCTCTCACTTCCGCGAGTGAACAACTTTTGTCCTTTTTCCTGAAAATCTGCCGCACAAAAGTTGGTGCTGTAGTCTGTGAATAGTTGACAGTCCAATAAGATGGCTTCTCCGTACGTCCGAAAGAGCTTATCACATTTAATGCTGTTATAAGCATTTAATGCATTTGAATTAAATGCCCGTTGGCACTTAATGCACTGAGAATATTTGCATTAAACTCCTTCTAGACTTAGAAATAAATTTAGGTGAAATCAGTCATTGATAGACGCTCATTCATCTTTGAATTACTTTTGTCCTGTAAGTGACGCTTGATATAGCTGGTTCAATTTAGACGCTTGGAATCTTCATCTTCATTCAGACTTCAGGCGCTTGAGTCTTCAAACTAAAATACTGATAAACTCACTCAGAAATCATCAGACGCTTAGTCTAAGAATACTTAGCCTAACAATCTAGAATAAAAATAAAATAAAGCCTGTAAAGCCAATTACAATTCTAACGCTTCAAAGCTTATACATGATTTCTAATAAAATCAAACTTACATTTTTTTGGGGTCTAACAAAAATCCTAATTGTCATCATCAAAACATTTAACATGAAATTCCTAACAATTTTCCTCTTTTTGATGATGGCAATACTTACTCTTTTATAGTTCAAGAGTTAGACAGCCAAAAACAAAGTTAGCTTTGGTTAGAAAAAAAAGTTAATTGATGTTAGTTAAGCTTCAACGAGATGTTTCAGCTGAGAAATGCATTTTATATATGTCAATGATTTCAAGCATTTGTACAACTGAACAAAAGAGACAAGAATATAGATAAAGCAAAGTAAACAACAACTCTTAATCTTCTTCTTCTTCTTGGGCGTTGAGTCTTATGTTTACTTTTGTTCTGATTGCTTCAGAAATACTTTCTTCAAGCTTAATCATGGCAGTATGCTCTTTATTTATTACTATTTTTTGTTCTTCTTGTTGTCTCTTTTTATAAGCAAAAAATCGCTTATCCCATTCAACTGGATCAATACCTATCATCCTTAGGCATACTCTGAACGCCCTGATGAATTCTGATTTCTTTTGCTCTTTAGCAATGATCTTCGGGTCAGAAGGCTCTGGAATAGGCGGTCTAGAGAATGGAACATCAAATTGTTCAAGCAATGCCCTTGAAGGTACTGGTAAAGAACGAAGGAAAGTTTGACGCTTGAGTGGAGGACTGGAAGCTCTTGAACTAGAAGCTTTCCACTTCTCCCCTCTTTTCTGTCCTTCTCCTTTATTGCCATCATCATCCTTTAGAAAATGCTCTATGAGTAGGCTGACCTAATGAGCAATCTGAGACATGGAAGCTGTAAGATCATCCAGACACTTGTCGAAATGTTCTTGCACAGCGAGGATCTTAGCGCTGATAGCATCACTCAGTGAAGTCTCTAAGTTATCTAGACGTTTTTCAAATCGTTCTTGCATAGCGAGTAGCGTGCCGTTAGTAGCATCATTCATATTTTGAAAATCTTTGCGACACTCATCAACAGCTGCTTGAGCAGAACCACGCATATGAGCAATCTGGGCGCTCATAGTCTGAGATTCAATCTTCGCTAAATCTATCTTAATCCAGTGGAAGGATTCTTCATTTTGAGTAGCATGATTGCTCATCTCTTCTAAGACAGATTTTAACAGAGGACCAAAAGCTTGACCCACATCCGAAGGAACCGCTGGAGGAGCCGGTCGCTTAAATCTGGATGAATGCTTGAGTGAGTCAAGGGGAGCTTGATATGCAGGATCAAAAATTGTAACGAGTTCAGGAGCGTCAGGAATATCCTCTGGTAGAGACGCTTGAACTGGTTTTTCAGCAGACGCTGGAATACTTGCAACTTCTGCTGGTTCAGACACTTCAACCATCTTAGCAAATTCTTCTTCAAGCACTGACGCTGGTTGGCAAAAATCATCAAATTGGAAGTTCCAATTGGCTATATCTGCATATGAATTGGAAGCAACTTCCAGAAGTTCGGTCAGATGCTGGAGAGGAAGGCAAGTACCTTGAATGAATGTGCGAATTGGACTATCTATGGCGCTGATGTATATAGGACCAATGATATCCAGCACATGATTCGAGAAGACTTTGGACGGCGCTTGGCAGATAGAGAAAATTGCATCTGGGCAGTAATCCCTAGAAAATCCAATCAATCTATCTGTTGGAAGATGTTGGAGACGTTGAGATTCAGGTACATACGAATTGTAGTATTCTTCCAGGTAGGGATAGATAGCTTGAGCCAGTCCCTGATTTCTTTCCAGCAGTGAGAGCACAAACTCGTAGTGATTGAGTACCTCTTTGCAGATAGAAGGGAGCAAAGGGTGTCCTTGAAAAGAATTGATTACTGAGCTGTTCCATTGTCTGAGATTTGCAGTGAAGATTCTATCGAAATGAGATACGGGAGTCATAATCTTCACCATCAAGTTAAAGTTATCTTTGCAGTGGCTTGGAACGAAATTCAAGCAAGATATCGAAGAGCTGCCACTAGTGGATGTTTGAGCGTTGAAATGAAGAGGAGTAATGGACAGTCTGTGAAGCTCTTGACGCAAACACTGCTCAATCTAATGTCGAATAAGCGGGATCTTGAGAATAGGTCCAACTCTCTGTTGACGCTTCTTAAGGCAATACTTGGCGAATTGACGCTTCTTGTCATGCATGCCCATGCCAAATAAATGGGGAGCTTGAACTCATTCTGTGAACGTATATCTATTGCCCACGTACGCTTCAACCCAGTTGACCTCGGTCATACAGTAGTCTGTTCCAGCATTGACAATAGCTCGAATGCCTTCATGATGGATGTCTCTAATGGATTCAAAGTGATATTGATCAGTCTGATAGGTAGCATTCCAGACGCTGTCAAAGTATGCATCAGCTTCTGATTGAATCAAATCCGTTAGAGATTCTAGATGCTCACAACCATGAACCTTTTTATTCTTCTATAGTCAAAGCGGATTGACAGACTTCAAGTTCTCTTCACTGTTTGCTATGTGAGGAAAATGTGTGTACCTTCTCTGTTTAAGACTTCGTCTGAAGGGTTGAGAAAGGTTGGGCGAAAAGGATCATACACTCTGATGTTGTCATCTCTCAGAGCAAAACCTGTTGACTTACTGTGCCCATTGTCTAGATAGTAAGCCAGATCCACATCACACCTAGGAGTTCTACCCCCTTGTCTGTCTTGTTGAAGGGCAAGAGAAGCAGGAATCTGACTCGGTGATTTACCGAGTTGAATGGACAGATATTATTTCCTCTCAATTTTTGTCGGCTCGGTGTTGAACACTATATCCCTTATCTTACTGTCAATATCAATCAGCAGGGCAATGTTATTCTCAGCAGCAATGCATCTTTCTTCATAATAGCCAGCAGGAATGAAATCTTCTTCAAGCGCTGGAGGCATATAATTGATTGTGTGATCAATCGTCTTCAGTGGGTCCAATTTGAAGAAGTGCCTTGGCTTTGTAACGTCTTTAGCAACGCTCTGACCTTCTGAGCGTGCCTCTGTTATAGCTGGGATAAGAGTTGATGTTTGAACCTCTTTGGGAGTAGGGTCCTCGGTTTCAAGTGCAACAGCTTCGGCGGCAACATCTTTGGCAATAGCCACAACTTCTGTCATCTCAACATCCAGGTAGATGTCTGTTGATGCTTCAGCAGCAGCTGGAACTAAAGTTGTAACACATGAACTATCCTCTATAAGAGCAGGATCTTCTACAGATGTAGGAATAGAAATGCTGTGGGAAGAAATAAACTTACCCTAAGAACTTATCTCAATAGCAACTTGAGCGCTTGGCTCAACAGCAACTTGAGCGCTTGGCTCAACCATCTCAGGCTCTTCAGGAACAGGAGCAGCTTGACGCTTGCTTGTCCTGGTACGCTTAAAGATCTTCTTTACACTGACTCCTTCAACGATTTTCAGCGTTTGATCAGGAGGAGCGGCAGCTGATTCCTCAAAGTCAATTTGTTTAATAATGCCTTCCAGCTTCCTCTTCTTGATGAGAGGTATCTTGTCCTCTGCATCCTCATCAGTTTCCTCATCATCCTTTTGAGGAGAAGGAACAATTTGAGCCTTGGGCTTTCTGGGAGCCCTCTTCTTTGTAGCAGCAGGACGCTTCACGGCTTCTTCTGGAACTGGACACTCAGCTTTCTCATTGGACGCTTAACGTACTTCTAGACGCTCAGACAATGGCCTAGCAGCACCACCAACCTTGGGAGGATTGAAGAGATTGTTTAGAATCCTTTTTCCCAACAACTTGGCCTTATTCAGAGGCTGACCAAACGAGTAGACACACTTTGATCGATACGATAGGTCGCTTAAAATAAGCCCATAAGGTTTGTTTGGGGTGCTAAGACAGTCTCGAAACCTTCCAAATACATACTCACTCCAGTTGATCTTGAGGTTGAGGAGTATCGCCGTCATTATCTGAAATTGTATTGGGTTGACCTTATCAAAAGTATCCACTCTGCATTCTATGATTTTGTTGCAGAAATTAGCCATCAGTCGGTATTTTGATACCAGTTCTTTCTTTTCAAATTCTTGTTTGTATGGTACATCATTGTAAGCACTCATGGTTGTCCATGCTCTTTGATTTGATCCAAAATGACGCAGTCCAATGCCTCACCCTCATTTGGGAGATGAAGTTCTTGGCAATGGAGGCAGCAGTCAGCATGAATTCATTTGGCAATTCCTTCTTGGACAAAGGAATGAGGCAAAAGATAGACTTCTTATCTTCAGAGAGTTTAGTAGTCTTCCAGAAGGTGTCAACTTTCGTCGAAAATAGATAGGAGTATTGTGTTAAGAAAGTTTTAAGCCCAGCCTTAGTTACCAGGTCCATCATATCTATCAGGTTGATCTGAGGTTGTTCATAAAGAAATTTTCAATCGACAACAAGGCCTTCAGTAACTTTGATGGTAGGAGCAGTAGATTTCTTTGGTGCCATTTTTAGTGAAAAAGATGAACTGGGATTTTCTTTTCCTTTGAGAGAGAGTAACATTTGCACAGTAATTTTGCAGAAAGCTTTGAGTTAGAGTGAATGATTTCTCTAAAGAAATTGTGTTTTAAATGACACAGTAATGAATTTTTGAAACTTGTGTTTTTCTCGTCTCTGTAGGATTTAGACACGTGTAAAGATTTTTAATCTCATCCATGAAAAGTTTAACCGCAGACGTGAGTTTTGTGTACGAGAGAGAAATTACATTTGGTAACTCCCATATATAAAGATTTGACATCCGAGTTAAAGTTTTAAAAACGTTTGGCATTTTCAGAGTGTAACACACGCGCCTGATGGTACACTGACACGTACACAAACACGTGCTATCTCTGAACCATCATTTTGAAAAGTTTTTGATTATCCACCAGTTTGATGTGATAGAAGCTTGTGAATAGAGTACACAATAGACTGTTGAGTCTATCCACTACTTCAAAAAGCGTGTAAAATTTATGCATGGCTTTTATAAACAATTTTATGTTAAGTGTTTAATGGAATTGGTTCAACGCTTAACAGATATCACTTGTTATCATTTGTTGTAATATTGATGCTTGAGATCAAAACCTTTTTATGTTTGAGCGTCCAACATATTATGCATAAATAGTACTGAGCGGTGATGATCATGCATCTGAAAATTTTGATCATTGACGCTTATAGTTATGTTCAAGTACAATTTTAAGGTTCCCCCTAAATTTGATAACTTGTAACAATCTTTTCAAAAATCTTTTGGACATAAATAAAGTGGATTCTCCCTAAATTATATGCCTAATAAAATATGATGCAAAATAATCAAGCGTTTAAATCAATCATACCTAATTCACTTCTCAAAGTGAGAAAACGTTGTTCATTGAGCGCTTTGGTGAAGATATCTGCCAATTGTTTGTCAGTTCCTTCCAATAAAGTGCATGGAGATATCTTTCTTTTGAACATGGTTACGAAGAAAATGGTATCTAATGTCAATATGTTTGGTTCTGGAATGAAGAACAGGGTTCTGAGTCATGGCTAGAGCGCTTTGGTTATCACAATGAATAGGGGTTGGACCTAGGATTGTTCCATAATCTCTAAGTTGTTGCCTCATCCATAACACTTGTGCACAACAACTTCCTGCAGCTACATACTCAACTTCGGCCGTAGAGGTAGCTATGGATTGTTGTTTCTTACTATGCCATGAAACTAACCTATCACCTAGAAATTGACATGTACCACTAGTACTCTTTCGATCTATTTTGCAACCTGCAAAATCTGCATCTGAGTAACCAATTAGTTCAACAGGAGAATCCCTAGGATACCATAAGCCTACATTTTGTGTGTCTTTTAGGTATTTAAGGATCTTTTTGACAGCAATTAAGTGTGACTCTTTAGGATCAGCTTGAAATTGTGCACACATGCATACCGAAAACATAATATTAGGTCTACTGGTAGTAAGATAAAGAAGTGATCCAATGATAACTCTATAATTAGTGATATCAACCTTCTTCCCACTTTCACCTTTATCTAACTTAAGCGTTTGGCTCATTGGAATTTTTAATATGATGCATTTTCCATACCAAATTTCTTAATCATATCTCTTGTATATTTAGCTTGGTTAATAAATATGCCATTAGGGAGTTGTTTAATTTGTAATCCTAAGAAGAAAGTTAATTCACCCACCATGCTCATTTCAAATTGTTCTTGCACCATTTTCAAAAATTTCTCACACAGACGCTTATTAGTAGAACCAAATATAACATCATCAACATAAATTTGGACTAAGAGAATATCTTCGTCATTGGTAATTTTAAATAACGTTGTATCAACGCTGCCTTTTGAAAAACCTTTACCAATAAGAAAGATAGAGAGAGTGTCATACCATGCTCGGGGTGCTTGCTTAAGCCCATAAAGTGCTTTGACTAGCTTGTAGACCATACCCTTACCATGGTTGTTGATGAATCCCGGTGGTTGCTCCACATATACCTCTTCTTGGAGTTTACCATTTAGGAAGGCACTCTTCACGTCTATCTGATATACCGTAAACTTGTTGAACGCTGCATACGCTAAAAACATACGGACTGCTTCAAGACGGGCGACAGGAGCATATGTCTCATCAAAGTCAATACCCTCTTCTTGGCAATATCCTTGAGCTACGAGTCTGGCCTTGTTTCTTGTTACAATGCTATTCTCATTCATTTTGTTTCTATAAACCCATCTAGTTTCAATAAGTCCTTGGTGAGCTGGCCTTGGTACTAGCGTCCAAACCTTACTATGCTCAAATTGATTCAGCTCTTCTAGCATGGCTTCAATCCAACTTGGATCGCTTAGCGCTTCATCCACTTTCTTAGGTTCCATTTGAGATAGAAAGCTTGCGAACATAGCCTCATTGAATGTAGCGGCTCTAGTCCTAACAGGTGCTTCGATATCTCCAATAATCTGCTCGGGTGGATGGTTATGCAGTCAAAGTCTATCTGGTTGGAAAGGGTTAAGAGGTTGATCAGACGCTTGACTATCAGATGCTTGACTATCCTCATGCGTAGGCGCTTCAAGTTCACAAATCCTTGTTTGCTCTTGATGATCACTCTCTTCGTGATCATCAGCAATTCTTACATTGTTATCCAAAATAACCTCACGAGTAATCTTAGGAGGTGGTACTGAGATCTCATCATCGTCGTCACTATCATCATCAATGGTAATTTTAGACGCTTGTTGACACAGATCTTCAACTCCTACATCATTCATATTAACCTTACTCGGTTCTTGGTTAGCATCATCAAAAACAACATGAATAGATTCCTCAACCTTCAACTTGATTTTATTTAGGATGCGAAAATTCTTTCCATTCTTAGCATAGCCTAGAAAGATTCCCTCATCCGCTTTAGGATCAAATGTCTTTAGGCTTTGGGATCCATTATTATGGATAAAACATTTAGAACCAAAAACGTGAAAGTATGAAACATTTGGCTTACGTCCCTTCCATAGTTCATATGGAGTTTTCCCATGTTGTTTGTTGATTTTGCAACGATTTTAAGTATAACATGCAATGTTGATCGCTTCGGCCCAAAACTTAGGAGCAAGCTTGGACTCTGTTAACATCGTCCGATCGGCTTCCTTTAGCGTTCTGTTCTGGCGCTCAGCAACACCATTCTGTTGGGGAGTTCTGGGAGCTGAATACTCATGATGTATTCCATTCTCTGCACAAAATTTCTCAACAATCTTGTTAGTAAACTCAGTACCGTGATCGCTTCTTATTCTTGCAACCTTAAGGTTTCAATGTTTGAAGTTGCTAAATAAGCGTTGTTAACTTGTCACGTGTCTCAGCTTTGGATGAAAGAAATTCCACCCAAGTAAATCGAGAGAAATCATCTACTATCACCAAAGTATACTTTTTACCGCTTACACTGATCGTTTGAACAGGTCCAAATAGATCCATGGGAAGTAGTTCAAGTATTCTAGAGGTAGATAGATGAGGTTTTTTCTTGAATGATGATTTGACTTGTTTGCCCCATTTGACAAGCGTCACAATGGCGATCCTTGTGAAATGGTCCTTTTGGTAATCCCTCTACAAGATTTAGATTTATAAGCTGAGAGATTGTTTTAAAGTTGAGGTGATTCATTTTTCTATGCCATAACCAACCCATTTTAGATTCATTTTTAGCAACAAAACATGTTGGGATGTTATCAAGTGTTGAACCCCAATCTACCAAATATACATTGTTAGTTCTTTTACCTTTCAATTTAGTAGACTTAGTCTTAGCATCATTTATATAGCAACAGTCGCTTGAGAATATGACTTAAAAGCCTTTATCACAGAATTGACTTATGCTTAATAAATTGTGCTTTAGACCCTCAACATAATAAACATAACTTATCATGATGTTCCCCCTATGCATGGTACCTATACCTTTGGTTTTACCTTTGGAGTTGTCACCAAATACAACCTGAGGACCGTTGGTAGCTCAATAGTTGATCAGAAGATCCATGGAACCAGTCATGTGCCTTGATGATCCACTATCGAAGTACCAAACAGATGTATCAGCTCTAGCTCTAGGTACCTGCAATCAAAAGGGAAGTTCTATTTCTGTTTAGGTACCCATTGTTGCTTGGGTCCTTCAACATTAGTAGCATTGTTAGATTGAATTAGAACTTTAGGAACCCATATTTGCCTAGTCTTCATTGTAGGAACACTGGCCTTCTTGGGTTTCACATTGTGTTGTGTGTGCTTTTTGGGTGTATAATAATATCCTCGATTATAATAGTAATCATAATCATAGTCATAATCATAATCATCATAATATCGATAATATGATCTTGACTGCCTTAGATATTGACACTGGTATTTTCTTGGCACTAGCTTGGGTTGCACTTTTGGTGTTGGACGCTTAACGCTTGATTCACTTGTAGAAGGTTTCGCCTTAGCCTTTGTAGCGTTTGGATGAACCTTTCTTTGTGAATCATTTGCTTTTGCCTTGCCCTTGCCTGAGTCAATTTTGGCTTTCTCATTTGGCCTCGTACCATTGTCGCTTGGTTCAACAGGTGTTTGAATTTTTAAACCATTCTCAACAAAGAAAACACCCTTTCCTTTGTTGTTCGCCGTAACATTAGACTTGTTTGGCTATTTACCAAATTTATTGCATCCTAAACCAGTCTTTTCACCAAATAACCTTGTTACCTCAGTCACATTGTCTAGCTTTCTTGACACTTTAGACAATGATGATGTTAGGATTTTGCCCTCAGATGCCATAGAGGATAGAATGTATAGGGCATATATCTTGTATTGAACTTAAACTCTTCTTAAATAAAATCCATTATTGAGTTTTCACTTAATTCTTATCTGCATCTATAAGTTGTGTAAAACATTTTGTCTATGTTTTTAGTGCGATCCCTCTACTTCCTATGGGATAGGAAGATTGGCACTAGAGAGATCGATCTTGATTACTAATATAAGTTCACAAGTAATATGAAGTCTTTAATGGACAAATAAAGACTTCGAATACTTGTACAATCTTAGCTCTGACATGAGAGTGCCTGTTTGGCATCATGGGATGATAGGAGATTAAGATTGTAGACACGCTAGTGGAACTGATATGTTCGAACACGACTCGCATCGGTTCTGTCACATGGATTTTCACTCTGTGACTGTCAATGACGGAACTGATTATGCGTAATAGGTATATGTGAACCTTTGACCTGAAGTATCAGGCTGAAGATGCACTTGTGACGTCAAGTCTTTCACTAGAGTAGTTAGACCCAATTCACCCTTTGGTGGGGTCAACCTCGAAATGCGAACTTGATGGGCAAGTGGTAATCTTAGCAGATATCTAATATGGGATTTGTTCTCTCATAAGTGAATGAGTATGTACGCTATGTAATTATAGATAAATAGAGATCAAAGTCTTTGGCCAAAGCAAACGAGACGATTGTGTTTGGCACTAAATCAATCTCAATGATCTCGTATTTATTATGATTTATACATATGATCAAGTCCAATGAGTTTGACATAACCATGACTCTCACTTGACCGGGGAACGTGAACAAAGGGTTTATACATATACGATATTTACGATTGGAAGGTTTCGGAATGATTCTATCATTCATTTTCATTTGGGTTACGAAGTGAGTCACGTGACTGGCTAGGTGTTACCCACTTCCTTTGGTTTCCTCTCATTGCCAAACGAAACTAACCTAAAGAGTCACGCTAAAGGATTGACAAAGAAAAATGAGGAAAAAGGAATTTCTTTTATTTCTTCTGTGAGTTTTAATTTATTGGATAAATTAGATAATTAATTATTTATTAGATAAAATAATTAATTTTAATGATAAGATTAATTATTAATTAATTTCCTTGTGAAATATATTAATGAATTAATTTATCTAATTAATTTGGTTATTTAATTAATTAATTAATTTATTGGATACAATAAATTATTAATTGAAATAAGAAATTAATTAAACAAAACAAATCCCGGGGCTAAATAAGGAGTCCAATTGGACTCCTACTAGGCCTTAATATGGTGTCTTTGAGAGGCCACATATTAGGGCTCTTTTGTTTTGACTTGTTCAATAAGTCATGAGGTATATAAGGACTTTTTGACTTAGAACAAGTAAGAAGAATACACAACTCTCATAACTCTCAAAAGAACGAAAAATATTCCTCCCCTTCTCTATACCTAGCCGTCGACCATAGAGAAAGAAGAAAGGGGATTTTTCATTTGTTGATTCGTGCGTGACGATTTAGAGACGATGTATCTTGTTGTTCGGATCAAGTTCAAGTTTGAAGAAATCAAACCAAAGGATTGAAGATTTGGAAGCTTCAATATTTTGAGTTTGGAGAAGAAGAAGTTTTTCTCCATCATCATATTCATATTAACGAGTACGTTTTATTCGGTATACGCTTTTAGATTCAATTATGCGAATTAGAGTACCAATTGGGTTTTCGTTTTAATTTTTGAAATCGCTTCCGCTGTGTTTATGCTTTTTCGAACAAAACCCAACAAATGAGACGAGCTGTTCTGATTTAGCAAGTCTAGCAATCAACTCAACTTCTCTCTTGACTATTATATCAATATCACTTTTTTGCTGGATTATTTCACTCTCAAGCGATTGGTTCTTCTCAATGCATTGTTGAGCGATGAAATGATATCAAAATGATTTTGATATAATTTGGCGGCATCTTGACAATCATTATAATATTCTTTGACTTTGTCAAGTAATTCATCGTATGAAAGAGGGAGAGATAATTCAGTGTTTACCTTAGAAGATGCTTCAACATCTCTGGCCATGAGACAAATAAGAGCTGAGTCATCCACTAGCTCATCATCATCATCACCATCATCATCACTACTCTCCTCTGATGATTCCAAATCTTCAGGTGTGGACGCTGGTTCTAATTTCGCTAGCAAACCTTGTTGACGAAGGTTGCTCCTGAATTAGTTTCTATCTGCATAGTCTTGCCTGGTAGGCTTAGACACATTTGGATAAGGGCAATTTACCTGGTAATGCCTTGGTTTTCTGCAATTATAACAAAGATTAGCTTTCATCTTTTATTCATTTGTTAACCTTGCAGTGTGTGGTTTTGAGACCACTGGAGCTGAGAGATTTTGAGCAGACGCTTGGTATTGAACAGGCGCTTGGGATGAAGGAACAGAATACTGAGGTGCTTGAAATTGTTGTTGTGCTGGAGACGGCGCTTGATATGAACTTTGTCCTTGATTGTTGGAACCTTTTCCTTTCTCTTCATATCTCGAGAACTTCCTGAATCTATTGAGCAAGGCCAACTCCGCTTCCCCACTGATATCTGAAACCTTTCCCTTATTACCTGATTTGCCCTTGATTTATGCTACGAGCGCTCCAGACTCAATTACCAGACTACTCACAACATAATTGGTTGAATTCAACTCAAACTCAAATGTTTTGAGCTCTGAAAAGGCATCTTCTGGAGTTAGCAGATCCAACATATTCGATTCTCTCATAGCTGTTGTTTTCATCAAGAATTTACTTAGTAGGCTTCTAAAGATCTTAACCACCATTTCTCGATTTTGTAAGTCCATTCCCAATTATGTAAGTTCCGTAAAAAGAGCTGTGAATATTATGTCCAATTGCTCTAAAGTCTCATTGGGCAACATCTTAAATCCATTAAACCTTTCTTTGGCAATAGAAAGTTTGTTCTCTTTAATCTGTGCTAAGCCACCACAAATTGTAGCCAACTTATCCCAAATTTCCTTAATGGTTTTGCACAACCTGATCTTATTGGATATATTGTCATTATCACCGATAGCCGTATATAGAGCGTTACGACCAACATTGTCCAAATTCACTCTTCGACGCTCATTTAGACACCATTCTTGTTTCAGCTTTTCTACGTAACCATCTGGAGTATATTCTGTAACTCCAGGCGCTCTTGTGATAACTTTTAAAATTTGTATTGGCCCATCTGAAATAATATTGCACATGTCATCATCACATAAACAGAGATATGTAAATGCTTTGACTTTCCATGTGTCATAGTTTGACTCAGTCAGTTTGGGAACTTTAGCAAATGCCATATAGAATTTTTTTTAAAGCAACTAGATAAAAAATAAAGGATTTAAAGAAGCTGTTATGCTTGGAAATATTTAAAATTTCAACTTTAACCGCTCTGATACCACTTGTTGGTCCAAAGTGACATACGAAAGGGTCTAGAAAGGAGGGGGTGAATAGACCTTGAAGTCTTTTTGGACTTCAAAAATTTCATATTAAAATGGTTTTGGACGCTTGAAATGTAGACGCTTGACTGAGTGTTTACTTGAAATATAGACGCTTTGGTTGAGCGTCTAATGAAGACTATTTTAGAAAGTTAACTTAGACTTTAAGATTTGAATACATTAACCAAATAGGTTCAAGCGTTCAGTTCTTTGATCAGTGTTAGCACAGCGGAATAATTTTAGAGTCTTCTCTTTTTGAAAGCTTTAGCGTCACAAGTTGTTTCTTAGTTGCTTAGCGTTTGATTGTGTTTTACTTAATCAATTTATGCAATGATATGATAATAAGAGAATTGACTATAAAGTAAATGACACAAGATTTGTAAGGTTCGTTTGGTGGTGTAATCCCCACTACGTCCTTCTTCTCCTTGGACACTTGGAGGCAATCCACTAAAATGATTCTCAAAGAGTCACACAGAATCTTCTACAAATTAGGGAGAGATAGATGTCGATGACTTGAGCTCCTTGATCACACAGGTTTCTGCTCCAAATCACTTCAATCCCCTTGCTTCTTTCACCTAGAAATAATGCAAGCATCCAACTTCGACTTTACACAGAGATCAAGGCTTGCATGGGGTTTTTCTAAACGGTTTGTTTGATTTTGATGAAGTTCAAACAACTAGGAATATCTCAATAGTAATGTAGGTTTCTTCGAAAAGAATGTCTGAGATATTGGTTGACTGTCTCAGGAATTAAAGAAAAGCAAAGAGAATGTTTTGTTTGAAAATTCTGGCTTTTCTGAGAGTTTAAGGAATGAGACTTCAATGCAACAGCAATTTGGCTTGTAGTATGTTGTTCTGTGTTTGGCTTGTTGTTGAATTCCTATTTATAGGCATTCTTGGAAAAAGTGTTTGTTTGACACATGCACAGGCGCGTGTGTCTCACTTCCGCGAGTGAACAACTTTTGTCCTTTTTCCTGAAAATCTACTACACAAAAGTTGGTGCTGCAGTCTGTGAATAGTTGACAGTCCAATAGGATGGCTTCTCCATACGTCCGAAAGAGCTTATCACATTCAATGCTCTTATCAGCATTTAATGCATTCAAATTAAATGCCCATTGGCACTTAATGCACTGAGAATATTTGCATTAAACTACTTCTAGACTTAGTAATAAATTCAGGTGAAATCAGTCATTGATAGACGCTCATTCATCTTTGAATTACTTCTGTCCTGTAAGTGACGCTTGATATAGCTGGTTCAATTTAGACGCTTGGAATCTTCATCTTCATTCAGACTTCAGGCACTTGAGTCTTCAAACTAAAATACTGATAAACTCACTCAGAAATCATCAGACGCTTAGTCTAAGAATACTTAGCCTAACAATCTAGAATAAAAATAAAATAAAGCCTGTAAAGCCTATTACAATTCTAACGCTTCAAAGCTTATACATGATTTCTAATAAATTCAAACTTACATATTTTTGGGGTCTAACAAAAATCTTAATTGTCATCATCAAAATATTTAACATGAAATTCCTAACAGCAACAGGCCTCTCTTAGAATCATTAATCCCAAATAAGGACCTTTTTTGAGTAGTGCGCTTGGGATAGCCCCATTCTCCTATTCGCTCTATCTCTGTAGAATATTTGTGGCTTATCCCAAGTCTTTTATGGACAACATGCTTCAAAGCCATATTTTGACTGAGGTTAGGCCTTTATCATTTCTTGTTAGTAGAATGTCATCTATGTATAGGACCAGAAATGATATCTTACTCCCACTGGTCTTCTTGTAAACGCATGGTTCATCTTCATTTTTGATGAAACCATAGTTCCTAACTTCTTCATCAAAATGGAGATTCCAACTCCGTGATGCTTATTTGAGTCGACAAATGGATCTATTCAATTTACACACCTTATAAGAATCTTTGTTGGATATGAAACCTTTAGGTTGTTCCTATAAATGTCCTCCACGAGGAATCCAATTAGGAATGCGGTCTTCACATCCATCTGACAGATTTCATAATCCTGATGTGTGGTTATAGAAAGTAGAATCCTGAAGGATTTGATCATGGCTACAGATGATAAGGTTTCCTTATAGTCAACGCCCTCGTTTTGACGTTACCCTTTCGCCACTAGCCTGCCTTATAGGTATCCACCTTTCCATCCAGGTCAATCTTTCTCTTGTAGATCCACTTGCAACCTATCGGTGCAATGCCCCCTGGGCGATCTATTAAAGTCAAAACTTAGTTCAAAAATATCAAATCCAGCTCTGTTTTCATAGCCTCAAGCCATTTTGCAGAGTCAATATCCGTCATTGCCCGATCATAAGTAAAGGGATCATTTCCATAGTTCCCTTCCGCTATGGCATAGAAATTATGCTCTACTTATAGCAGATAACCATATCTATCAGGCGGATGAGATACTCTAATTGATCTACACGATGGTGATTGTGTTTGGGTTGGTTCATTTTGAGCTTCTTGAATGGGGATCTCCGAAGAAATTTAATTTTGTTCTTCCAGAACAATCTTTCTTCCTGCACCACCTTCTCAAACGAATTCATCTTCGAGAAAGTTAGCATGTAATGCCACAATGATCCTTTGATCATCGTGCAAGTAATAGAGGTATTCGATTGAATCTTCTAGGAAAGCAACGAATTGAACTTTCAGAAATCTATTTTCTACTTCCTCCATCTTTGTCTTTTTCACATAGGCTGGACAACCTTATATCCTTATGTGTTTAAATTTCGGTTTCTTTCCATTCCATATTTCACAAAGAGTTTTAGGAATAGAGTTAGATGGACACCTATTCAAGATCTATGATGCGGTAAGCAATGCATGGTCCCATAACGATATGGGAAGATCCTTATAGATGAGCATCGAATGAACCATATCCAATAGAGTTTAATTTCGGCGCCCAGCTATCCCATTTAGTTGTGGAGTTGAGTCAATTGCAATCATGTTCCCTATTCTAATAAGAACTCACCAAATTCAGCACTTATGTATTCTCCACCTCGATCTAATCGTAGGGCCTTGAATTCTTTAAGCAATTCAATGGATTCAGACTTGTACTTCATTAAGTATACAAGACCATTCTTAGAATGATCATCTGTAAACATTATGAAGTTTTGAAAACCTCCGCGAGCCATTTCACCGAAAGGCCCACAAATGTCAGTATGTATTAAACTAAGGACTTCACTAGCTCATTCAAAATTCTTTGTGAAGGGAGACCTAGTCATTTTGCCTTTGAGACAAGATTCGCAAGTGGGAAATAGGTCCCACCATAATTTGCTTATTAGCCCATCTTTCTCAAGTTCGGGAATTTTGTACTCTCCAGCGTGACCTAGTTTTAGGTGCCCAACAAGCCTTTGGTTTGTCATAAAACCACATTTTTTGATGATACTATTCACAATACATCTATTTTGGACATTTAAATGATATAAACCATTTAATAAAGATGTAAAGCCAACACATTTATTTCTAAAATAAATATTGCAAACATTGTTCATAAAACAAAAACTCGTATCCAAGTTTAACCAAAACAGGAATAAAACAAATATTTTTGAGCCCATTGGTCAAAACAAGACAATCTTGCAAATTAATTAAATGTCCAGTAGTTAAAGTAATAGAAGTGAATCCTATGTGAGTGACCGCCACACTATGTCCGCTGCCCACATTGATCATCACTCTTGCATACCTGTAACAGGAAGTGGAGAACACAGTCATAGAACAATTCGTTTCTAAAACATTAAGTTGCATACCTGTAACAGCTTCAGCCTTCAATTTCGGGCAGTCACGCTTCCAGTGACTAGGCTCTTTGCAATAAAGGCAGATGTCTGACTTTTTCATTCCATGCCCTTTGAACTTTTGAACCTTGGCAGCCTCGCCTTTTCCTATTTTTGCCTCAGCCTTCAGTGTTCCCTTTTGCTTTTCGCCTTTCTTCCTTTTGTAAGACTTAGGAATTCCTCCAGTGGTGGAGATAACTAAAGCTAACTCTTTTCCCTTTGAATTCATTTGGCTCTGGGCACTTATCAACTTGCTCATCAGTCCAACTAAAGTACATATTATTTCATTCATATTATATTTCATTATGAAGTGGAAAAAAGAGCTAGGGGGTGATCGTAGGATGAGATCATTCTGAAGGTGAACATCCATGAAAAAGTTGAGAGCCTCCAATCTCTCAATTATGGAAATCATTTTGAGTAAGTGGTCACCCACTTTATCTCCTTCTCCCATCCTTGCTCTAAAGAGTTCTCTCGATATCTCACATTGAGCAGTCCTACTGTACCCTTTATAAAGCTCCTTAGGATGCAGCATGATTGATCTCGAGTCATCCATGTTCTGTTGTCACCGCTGCAGTTCATTATTCATGGAGCCGAGCATTAGTAAATAATTATTCAAATGCCACTAGAGGATTAGTAAATAATAGGACATTATCAAATTATAATTATTTTTATCAATCAATAAAGCATTTTCGTTGTTTACTTTTATATTGGAATATATATATAGTAATTATCTATAAGTCCATGAACACAAGAGTTAACTCTCTAAAGCACTAGAGGAGTTTGATACTGGTGTACTAAAATAGTCTGCAAGCTAAAGATTTTCAATTGGGCATTGGAAATCATGAAGACTTGTATGATATGAGTTTTGACGAGAAAGGTGTCCGTCAATCACTAGGAAGTAGTGAAGAACTTATATCATAGGTGCACTGATGGAGATAGTGGCACTCAGACATAACTCGCACTGATTCTGTCACATGGGTTTTCACTCTTTGATAGTCAATGACAGAATTGATTAATTATAATGGGTGTGTCTGAACTTTAGACTTGAGGAATCGAGTTGAAGATATACTTGTGACATTAGGTTCGTCGTTAGAGTAGTTAGGCCCAATTCACCCGTTGGTGGGGTCAACCTCGAACTTCAACCTAATGGGCAAGTAGTAATCTTAACTGGTATCCAAGATAGAATTCATTCCCTCGTAAGTGAACGAGGAATTATCCTATGCATTTATAAGTAAGTTAGGTATTAAAGTCTTTGGCCAAAGCATTCACTGATCTGAACTTATTATAAATATAGCATAGAGTCAAGTTAGTGAGATTGACTAAAAACCATGACTCTCACTTAATCGGGATAAGGAAACGAAGAGTTTGTATTCACACGATATTTACAAATGGAAAGGTAAAAATGACCTAATCATTTCATCTTGTTTGGGTTAAAATATGGACCACTTGAATTGCTAGGTGGGACCCAAATTCAATGGAATTCTCCCATTGAAAAATATAGATGAACCTAAAGAGTCACGCTGAAAAAAGAAAAATTGATGGAAAAATAGAATATTTCTTGTTGTAATATTTTAAGTATTGGATTCTTGAAATTAAATAAATAGAATTAATTATTTGAAAAAATAAGTTAATTCATTTATGATTTAATTAATATAATATTTCTTGGAGAAATAAAATTAATTAAATAAGTTATCTATTATTTAATTAAATTAATTAATTGGATTGAATTAATTAATTAAATATTAGATTACACTAAGCTCAAATTGATGCACCAAGTGGCACACCAAGCCCTATAAGGGGTGGCTATTAGGCATGTTGCATGGGCTTAATTTGAGCCCAAGGTAATAACTTAAGTGATATAAATATCACATAAGTTATAAGCCTAAGTCATAAGTTGCATCACACAACACCAAAAGAAATAGAATTCCTCTCCCTCTCTCTCACTAACCGTCGGCCTTCAAGCCTAGAAGGAGGAAGTTTTTTTTCATCAACCATTTTCCGGCGAGACAATTTAGAGGGAGAATAATTAGACTGCTTGGATCATCATAGTTTCAATAGGAGCAATTTCGCGAAGAAGTTGAAGAATTCAAGATCGTAAGAATTATCAACCACTTCTCTGTAATGGCATGCGTATGATTAAACCCCGAGATTGATCTTGTCATGGGAAAAATCCAAAAAAAAATTAAATTCCGTTTTCCGCTGCGTTTGGTGTTTTTTCCCCAACAGTGATATCATAGCCAAATCGCGGAGTTTGGCGTATGTAAATTATGTGTAATTATGTGATATTTATGCATGATTTATGATTTTTGTGAATGCATGATTAGATATGTGGATTTCGTGTTGTTTGTGTTTTTGAGGAATTATTTATTTTCGTTCATTAGAAATTAATGAAAATTGAATTTTATTTAATTTTGATGTGATGGATATAAAAATTGCAAATTATGGCGTCGACCCGTCGCTGCCACGCCTGCGGCGCTGTGTGTGCGCATTGCCCGTAATGCGGGCCCACCTGTGCATTTTTTAACACGCGGGTTTTGCAATCAGACCCGGGTCGATCCGTGGTGACCAGGGTCATTTATTAAATAATATATATTATTTAAATTTGATTGAAATTGGATTTTAATGCAAAAATAAATAATATTAATTATTTGATAAAAGTATATTTATTTTCATCAAATCTAATGTTTATTAAAGTTGGACTTTGAATTAAATTAGATTACATCTATAGTGAAATTAATTTAATAAACTTAGAAGTTAATTTTTTATTAAAATTGGATTTTATTAGAAAATTAGTTGGAGTTCACTAAAGTTGAATTTTCAAATAGGATTAAATAAATTAGTTTCCTCAAGAATATAAAAAAAAAATTGGAATTTAATTAGAAATTAGCATATATGATTTTCGTGTGTTATGTGTATATTATCATGTTTGACATGTTATGTGATGGGAGACATGATTCATGGACTTAGGCTCGTTTTAAAATTGTATTTCTTTTTGATGGGTCGTAAAGGCCTTTTTCAGTCTATTTTTTATTTTCTTTCTAGATAAATTTTGTATAGGTGAAAATATATTGAACGTAAAAGATAGAAATAGAATAGGCCCAAAGGAGAAATTCAAGTCGAGCCGAGAAGATTCAAGAAGGAGCTTTGGAAGCTTTAGTATAGTTTTTTTTTATTTTATGATTGAAACATTGGCTTGTTTCAATCTACGAAATATAGTCCATGAATCATGTGTTGTTAGCTTTCTAGGATTCCTATTTATTTATTTGGGATAATTACACCCGCACCCCCTCAATGATGGGGTAATTACACAAACCTCCCCTCACTAATTGATAATTACAAACACACCCCCGCATGTTAAAGATTTTTTACAATTGCACCCCCTGTGTATGTAACAATTCTTACAATTGCACCCCATGTAAACCTTACAGATAGACCCCTTGAGGGGGTGTCTTTATAATTATCAATTAGTGAGGGGAGGTTTGTGTAATTACCCCATTATTGAGGGGGGTGTGAGTGTAATTATTGTTATTTGTTTTAATCCATGTTTGTATGCATGATATGAATTGGATTAATGTGCAAAATGAGACTTAATAAATAATTAAATTCTCCCACTTTGAAAAATATTAAGTTAGTAAAGGGTACTAGGCATCATGTCCTTCACTGAACTTAGGAGAAATTAAAATAATATTTAATATATAATATCGTCCCTAAGCAATGGGGATTATATATTGAAATATATTTTATATTTTTCCTAAGTGCATGAAATGCCGTTGGTTGAAAACAAATTTCACCCCAAATATCAGCAAAAGGTTGCAAGGTGAAATTCAATTGTTAGACTAATAGATAGTCAGTGGGTTGAACTTAAATTATTCATAAATCGATAAGATCGTTAAAAGGTTGAGATTTGATGAATAATGGACAAAGGGATTGAATCATCCATTTGATGGGTTGATGTTGGACATCACTTTAATAGATTGATTAGGCCAAATACAAGCAAAAGGTTGCAACCTATTAATCTAGTTAAGGAACGCAATCACCACTACGAAGCCTTCCAACGACGACTTCCGAATTCCACAATGGGAGTGTGGATTTTCGAAAAATGTAGTGGGAGCCAAGTTTATTTTAAAAGTCCTTAATTTAAACTTGGAACAACAATTACATTGGAATCTAATAAGTCTTTTTACTTGTCTGCATTTATTTGCTTATTGTCTCTCTCTCACTATGACTATCAACCCACTATCTGTACTACTTAAAAAGAACACTTTGACTGGACCTAACTATGTGGACTGGCTCTGAAACTTGAGGATAGTCCTCAATATGGAGTCACTGGGGTATGTATTCGATTCTGATATCCCGTGCCCGCAAGGACACGTGCTAATGAGGAGGAAGTTGCGGCTCACGAGAAGTGGGTCAAAGACAACGTCCGGGTTCGTGGGTATATGTTGGGCTCAATGACGAATGAGTGGCAGAGGTCCCATGACAAAATGGCCTCGGCAAGGGCTATTTTGGCACACCTCGTGGAGCTCTATGGCGAGCACAGTCGCACTGCTCGATATGAGATATCGAAAGAGCTCTTTGGAGCCAGGATGAAACTGGGAGAAAAAGTTGGGGATCATGTTTTAAAACTGATTTTGAAAATTGAGAGGTTAGAGGCCTTCAACTCAACATGGACCCGCAACTACAAACTGATCTTGTAACGCCCACCGACCACCTGGTGGCCCGCTACACCGCGACACTAGCTCGATCCACGAGACTGTCCTTTCTCGAGCTAGCGCTAAGCGTCAGAACTATACCAATGTCTTCATCTACTAAAACTAAAAGAT
The DNA here is from genome assembly GCA_019426215.1 of Buddleja alternifolia. Classification (NCBI taxonomy): domain Eukaryota; kingdom Viridiplantae; phylum Streptophyta; class Magnoliopsida; order Lamiales; family Scrophulariaceae; genus Buddleja; species Buddleja alternifolia. Next base: position 16,383,260 of record CM033398.1, read on the forward strand.
TTCATTCCCCACTTAAACCAACAATACCTTATTCATCAGTCCTTACTCCAATTAAACAATAACCTATCATTACAAGATCTCCAAGCCCAACGATATACATACCCGATGTACATCCCACAACATTATCTCAGTGACCGCCCTGGGCTCTTCGGGGCTTTCTTCGTCAGGTAAAATATTGTAGCACTTGCCGTTTACATTTCAAGAGGAGTTCGATAGTCATATATATATATATATTCATGAAAAATTCTTTCAGGGCTTCCATTCCGAAAACTTAGGGGCATAGGTGTCTTCCCTTCTTTAAAAAACTGGGGCATTCCCGGGCCCTCCTCAGTGAGGTTTTCTTTTGGCACCGCGGTAGGAATTTCTACTATCGTTGTGGATTCATCCATTCTCCACAACATTGGCACTAATCTTGTCATGGATCCCAACCTACTCTTGTCTCTTCCCCCTACGTCCTTTTCAGTTCGAATAGAAGAAGTTGAGGATGCTCCTCCTTCGACTAATTTTCTTGGACCAATTCTGGACCCTGGTCCTTCAAGCTCTATGGCTCTTGCTGCCCCGTCCGAAGGTATGCGTCTGTTTATCATATATATGGTATTTTGTTATCTTCTTAAGTTCTTTGTTTAATTTTGTGGGTTCATCTTCAGGGGGTGCGGTTCCGGTGACATTTTCTTAAGTTGCTCTACACAAAGCCCTTCATGATATAAGGCATAGGCTTACTGATTCTCGATTGCAAGAAGAGCTCCATTTTCTTCTCAATGAAGCGGCTTCGAGGATGGCTGATCAGTGGTTGCCTATGTTTCGAACGGCTCGCGAAGTGTTCGGAACAGTCTTGCCAACCTTCATGCCTTTATTGATCAAGGCATGAATCCTTTCGAAGAAGAGGTGTCTTCTGGCCATGCCCAGCAAATGGATCAACTCCATAACCAGGTCACCATTTTGGAGAATTCTCGAGCGGATTTCTTGGCTCAAATTACTGTACTAGATGCCCAGATCACCAATCTTCAAATCGAAAGGGATCGCTTAGCCAATTCAGTTGACCAAGTCGAAAAAGACTTATCAGCTTTGAATGATCAGATAACCGGGTTGACCTATGAGCTCGAAGAAGTAATCCAACCCGCTTTGCTCGAAAGAGACACTTTCGATTCCGCCCTAGATGTATTGGCTAACTCTTTTTATGTCTTAGATATTTTCGAGTGATGTACTTATAACATTTCTTACTTTAGTTGTAAGAAATTTTTGCCCATTTTGGGTAACCTTTCGAATATAATAGTTTCGTTTTCTTTCCATATACTTGGTGTGTATTTCTTAAATACTTTGCGTTCATCGCTCTGCCATATTCAATTCCATTTAAATATCTAAGTTTAAATGAATTTCCTGACAACTCTTTCGAAATTTGGAATGGTCCTTCCCATTTAGGTGACCACTTCCCATAAAAATGATCTTTTGACCCTTCCGATAAGATCATTTTCCAAACTAAGTCTCCTTTTTCGAAAAACCTTGCTTTTACTTTTTTATTATAGCTTTTTTCAACCCTTTTCTTCTGAAGTTCAATTTTTTGCAAAGCTATTATCTGTACCATCTCATGATCTAATTTTTCGATGTTCGTATTTTCAACATATTCTTCCGTTGTAAGATGCATTTGTTCGCAAATTCTTCTCGATTTTATGTTGATTTCCATATAATGACAGCTTCATGTCCATAGACCAGTTGAAACGGAGATATTCCCAAGCTATCCTTTTTGGTCGTTCTTAAAGCCCATAACATATCAATTAGCAGTTTGTGCCAATTCCTGGGGTTATTCCCTATTATTTTTGAAATACAGCTTTTAATCAATTTATTTGATGATTTGGCCTGCCCGTTTGCCTGGGCATAATATGGTGTTGAATTTAATAACTTGATTCCAAGTTGATTTAAGAATTCAAGCATCTCTGTACTATTAAAGATACTGGCCTGATCAAATGTTACAGATTCAGGGATCCCAAATCTGGTAATTATGTTTTCTTTAATGAACTCCATTACTTGTTTTGAACTGATGCTCTTGAAAGCCTTTGCCTCGGTCCATTTTGTGAAATAATCTATCGCCACTAAGATATAGTTATGCTTTTTAGAAGAAGCAGGTTTGATTTCGCCAATGATATCTATAGCCCATCCTCGAAATGGCCAGGGCTTGATTATTGAATTCAATTCGGCTGCAGGCTGCCTTAATATTTTGCCAAACCTTTGGCATTGCCTGCATCCTTTGGCAGAATTTATGCAATCTCTTAAAATTGTTGGCCAATAATACCCGTATCTGTGTATTACCCATCTCATTTTCTGCCCTGCTTGATGGGCCCCACATATACCGTCGTGTGTCTCTGCCATGATGATCATGGCAACTTCCAAATCAAGACACTTTAGTAAAACTCCCTGTGAGTCTTTTCTGTACAGTTCTTGTCCATCATAAAAATAATGATGTGCCGTTAATTTTAATTTATTTGAGAATCCTCCCTTTGCCGGAGTTTTAAGATATTCAACAATTTCGCGCCGCCAATCGTCTCTCTCTTTCATAATGTCTATTTTGTTAATCGAGAGATGTCTCTGTTCGAAAGGTAATACAGTTCTCGGTTCGAGCTGGATTGCCGATTTAAGCAAAACCGAGTCCAATTTGTATTCTGATGCTAATTGAGCCAAATCGTTCGCTATTTGATTATTTTCTCTTGGCACATAGGTAACTTTAACGACATCAAAAAAATTTAATAGTTCGTGCACTCGGGCAAATGAAGTTATTGCCAATGAGCTTATACATTTAAATACCCCCTTCACTTGATTTATAATTAATTGGGAATTACCCTTTATTTCAATATTTTTTAGCATTCATTTCAAGTAACACTTCTAAACCTAAGATGAGAGCTTCATATTCTGCTCTGTTGTTTGTACATTCCTCTTCGATTTTTGTGTACATTTTTGTGATTGCTTTGTTTGGAGAAACGATGTATATTCCAATCCCTGGGGTTTGATCCATCAAAATAAAGGGTCCATGGCACCAAGTCCATAAATTCGATTTCGAGGTTATCAAATGTATCAGTTTTCGAAGGATGGTCAGCCAGGAAATCAGACAACGCTTGTCCTTTTATAGCTTTCTGGGGTACATAGATTAAATCGAATTGGAGTAGACTTAGACTCCATTTACTCAGCCATCCTCTTACGAAAGGTTGATTCATCATGAACTTGATCACATCTGATGGGGATAAAATCTCTATTCTATATGCAAAGAAGTAATGCCTTAATTTTACGGATGCAAAATAGAGGCCGAGGCACCACTTCTCGATTGAAGTGTATCTTTGCTCGGCATCATTTAGCAACGTGCTCAAGTAAAAGACTGCTTGTTCGAATCCTTTATCATTTTCTTGTACCAAAAGACATCCAATCGAGCAATCTGCCGCTGATAAATATAGTCTTAGCTTTTTCCTTTTCGAGGAGGGATTAAAACTAGTGGTTGAGTGAGGTATCTTTTTATTGCATCGAAAGCTTCTTGCTGCTCTTTTCTCCAAATAAAATCTTCTCCTTCTCTTAATCTCAAAAGTGGGGAAAATGCTTCTGTCTTTCCTGCTAAGTTTGATATAAATCTTTGTAGAAAGTTTACCTGTCCCAAAAAACGTTGTAACTCCTTTTTGTTCGTAGGAGGTTTTGCTTCTAAAATTGCTTTGGACTTATTTCGATCTACTTCAATTCCTCGATAATGAATTAAGAAACCCAAAAAATTCCTCGCTTTTACTCCAAAAGCGCATTTTAAGGGATTCATTTTTAGATTAAAATGCCCCATTCGTTCGAAGGACTCAATCAACGTCTTGACATGCTCCTGATGTGTTTGTGCTTTGATCACTATGTCATCAATGTAAATCTCCATTGATTTCCCAATGAGATCATGAAACATATAGTTCATGGTGCTCTGATAAGTAGCCCCAACGTTCTTTAGGCCAAAGGGCATCACTGTCCATTCGAAAATACCTATAGCACCTAGACATCGAAATGCTGTCATGTTCCTATCACCCTCGGCTATTTCTAATTGGTAATAGCCCAAGTATCCATCCATAAAAGACATATATTGAAATCGAGTTGCTGCATCAATTAAAATGTCAGCCATTGGCATTGGATATTCATCTTTTGGTGTGGCTTTGTTTAAGTTCCTAAAATCAATGCACACCCGAACCTTGCCATTTTTCTTAACAACTGGAACTACATTTGCCAACCATTCTACGTACCTGGATGGTCTAATGAACTTGGCCTCAACCAATTTTTGGATTTCCTCTTTGATTGAACTTATTAAGTCAGGTGAAAACCTTCTCGAAGCCTATTATTGGTCTAAATCTAGGTTTTATTGGTAATTCGTGCTTAGCTAGGGACATATCTATCCCTGGCATCTCATGATGAGCCCAGGCGAAACAGTCTTTACAAGCATGCAAAACTTTGATTTACTCTTCCTTTTCACTCTGCTCTATTTTCGAACTAATGTAAGTCAGTCTTGGTTTTTCAAGGGTGCCAAGATTGACTTCTTCCAAAGGGTCATATACGTCTTGCCTGATATCTTCATCAGGTTCCGAGATCCCTTCTTCTATTATATTTTCTATCTTATGATCTATCTGTCTAGAAAGATCATATTAATGTAGCAGAATTCGAGCCAACATTTTCAAATAATCAATACGAATAAGAGATCAAATTTGAGTTAAGTTTTCCTATCACCAATTTCTTAAAAACATCCTCGATAACTGTCTATTCGACCTTATCCATAAAAAAAATAAAATTCGAGAACTGGGAAAGATGCTTCTTCCTGATTTTTCACTTTGAGCTCTTCAGTGCTTCCTTTGGGGTTGTCAAAACCTCCAAAGCATTTTCTTCTTCATCTAATTCCCCCATCTTCGAGGCAAATTCTGCCGGGAGAACCGTTACCATGTTGCAGTCTTTTTCCTCTTCGAGATTCAAAGCCCTTCGAACAAAGGCTTGTTTTTTGTTTCTTTCAATTTCGTTCACCAACCCTTCTTCCGGTATACCATCCAGCAGAATGTCCAGGTCGTCTCCAAATTCGAAGTCTGCTAAATCATCTTCTTCAACTGTAACTATCTTATTTTGAAGGTTCGCGTCCTTCATTTGGTCACTCAGGCTGTCCATCTCCTTTTCGAGGTCCTCATGGCTTGACCTCTTGACTATCTTCAATTTCAATATACCTTTTGCCAAGGCCTCCTCCTCGATCCTTAAATTGGCGATCACGGCCTCTTGTTGCATCTCCATCGCTATGGCCGCTCTCGAGTCCGCCACTTGTTGGGCTATCGATTTAGCCCTATTAATCTTGCTTGGTTCAAAATTCTAGCGATATTCACTCTCTCGTGGGTGATTGTAAGGTAATCCTCTGCCCCCACAACCTCGAAAATGCCTTTGGTGAGGCATTGGGCCTGGATACCTATTGCCCAGTTCCTGTCCAGGCCTCTTATTCCAGTTTTCCGCCTTTTGATAAGCGGGAATCCAATTCGGCTCATTTTCAATCACTTGCAACCTCACCAATTCATAATGGAGAGTATCGGTGCAATGGAGGCACAGAGCCTTCTGTAGTTTAGTCAAATTATTCACCTCTCGAGTGGGTGTGTCGTACTTAGTTTCACACAGGGGCATTTCGAGCACGGTTTGTAAGTCCTTCCTTCATTCTTCGAGTTTTCCTTGGGAGGTTCGATTTCCTCTTATTTTTCCTTCAGTTTTTCTTCAGGGGTCAAGCCCAAAATCCTCTTCTCGGTTGAGGATAAAGTGACCAGATTTCTTTCCAGCTGCTTAGCAATAAAGCGTCTAAAAATCTGGCATTGGTCAGTGGTATGGAGGGTGTTCATATGCCATATGCACATTCCTACCCTCATCTTTGACCTTCGGAAATGTTAATATCCCTTCGTCAATTACCATGTTGAACGTCTTTATAGCCACCTTAGTCTCGATAGTGACCTGCAAGTTAGAACATTCCATAGTGTTAATCTCGAGATTCAAAATAGGAAATGGATCTTCATCTATGTTAGTTTTTTAATATCAGGAAAAATGATGTCTTTTGAATCTATCTTTTCCTGGATTAAATTTCGGAATAAAATGCATTCATTTGTGTCATGTGAAAATGCATTATGCCATTTACAATACGGTTTTCCTTTTATTTCAGATTTCGAAGGAATTCTATGTTTTCCTTTAAATTTTAACTTCTTGATGGCTAACAACCAATCAAAAATTTGTTCAGTTTTCGTTACATCAAAGGTATAATTCTTTTCTTTTTCGTTTGTAATGACCCAGTCGCCATACAGTCTTTCTGTTCGAGGGCTCCACATTGATAGGGAGGTCCTTTTACAAATTCTGCTAGGTTGACTTCATAAGCTTCTTCGAACACCCATGGAGTTCCAATTTCGAAGGCATTAAAGCTTTGATGTTTTCTATTATTTTCTTCCTTAAGCATGTTTTCGTATCTTATTGCACTTTCGGCCAAACTTCTGAAATCGGCAAAAGGCATGTCGTCGAACCTCAACCTATACCCGAAGGTCATGTTTTGTTGGGCTAACTGCACAAACTCAGTTTCAGGCAAATTAAGGTGACATTTAACCCTTGCTCTCTTAAAGCGTGTTAGGAATTCATCGACTGATTCTCCTATATTCTGCCTTATTTTAGCGAGGTCACTCATCGATATCTCCGGATCTGTTCGAGCGAAATGGTTTTGAAATTGGAACTGCATCTCGTCCCAACTATTTATAGAATTTGGGGTTAGGCTTATATACCAATTAAAGGCTAATCCTGTTAATGAACTAGGAAAAAGCCTTAATTTGAGAAAATCTTGATCCGAGGCTTCTCGACATTGGCATGTGAACCTGGACAGATGCTCGAGAACGGAGACATGGTCATCTCCAGAAAATAAGGTGAAATCGGGGATTTTATAATTTCGAGGAAAAGGGAAGTTTCTGTCTATCCAATCAGGATAGGGCTTCCCTGGCATCAGTCTATGGCTTCTTCGAAAACCCGGTCCGTACATCCGCTCAATAATCATTTCGATCTAATTCTGAACATGATCAGGGAACTGTCCCCCAATATTTCCTCCCATATGGGCATCGGACACAGCTTGCCCTCCTGCATGTGGTACTTGAATATTATTTGGGAACGTAGGAATTCCTTGACCCATTGATGGATTCGAAGAACCATTGTTTCCCATGGGGAAAGAAGTGTTCGAAACTCCTGGATAAGTCGGCATTTGACTTTGCTCCCTCAGGGTATTGCCCTTGGGTAAATGCCAAGGGTATTTCGAAACTATTAAAGCGGTTACTAGTGTGGTAGCCCATGGGCACTTGCCCGTAACCAACTGGTGGGATTAGGACGTTCGGTCTCAAAGACTGTGGTTGAAATTGATTCGAATTAGCATTTTGAGGAATATTCGGAGGAGAACACATGTTTTGAACAAAATTTTGTTGTCCCATTCCTGCTTGCCCTCCAGGCATAAATGGGTTTACAAAATTATGTTCATTTACAGGAGAGGTGTTCGACGTCTGACCGACCTCGAACCGACTACTCCAATTTCTGATTTCTCGAGGGTAACTAGGAGGAGGTTCTCCTAAATTCACGTGTCTTGTTCGAACTATTGGATCTACTACTATCAATTGGGACACTTTTTCTATTAGGACGTTATGTCTTTCGATTAGTGGTTCCAACACATTAACTACATGAGTATTTACCATCCTCGAGAAGACATCACAGGTCTGGTTAAATATCTTTCCTAATTCGGTTACAACTCAAGTAACCTCTCGAGCTAAGCCCTCTTGGACATTCACAGCAATATCTTGCACTATTGCGATAAATATTCGGGCAGATTCTTGAGCCAGTGCTCGGTACTGATCATTGAATTCCCTTCGTTGATCATCTCGAGCCCCCATTAAAGTCTGTTTCATTACTTTAACAAATTGCTCATACATTTTGTCTGCTCTAATCCTGTGCCGAGACACAGGCTGTGTTTCAAGTCGTCATTCGGCTCTTCTCTAGAAGAATCTTCTGACATCTTATAAAAAGTTTATGGAAGTTAAATTCGACTAACTCCCACTGTGGTTGCCAAAAATTTGTTTCGAGATTTTAAACAAACTAGATTAGGGAAGGATTTCGAGTGGTTGATCCAAGCCCCTTGATAATTCACAACTTAGAATTATCTAATAACCCCTGCCTATATATGCTAATGATGGTTTTAAGTCTTGCAAATATTTTCGTTATGCAATGCTTGCAATCAATTAAGAGATAAACTAAAACTCGAGTAATTAATCAACGCTTAAAAACTCAAGTAAAAATATACCTCCATGAATTTTTGGATAAATTCTTCTTGATACAGGAATAGAGTGCTCGATTACAATGCTGCTAACAAACTACTTTATGCTACTGACTAGTTAATGTAGAATTAAACTAAGCCCAATTACGCCTACGATTGCTAAAACTACTGAAAGAAAGAAAGAAATTTTGCAGAGTTTGTCTGATTATTTTTTTTCTTCTCTTCTTTTTTGGCCGCCTATATCTTGGCCTTGGGAACCCACGTTCTTCTTTTTCGGAAAACTGCCTTCAACCGTTTCTTTCAAAATTCTCAATTTGGTGCGTCTTCCTTGAATGCAGCTTGCTGGACTTTGGGCTCTCTTCATTTTTCAGATTCGATTGTTGGGTTTTTATTAAATCAACGAGATAAATCCATTTTCGTCCCCGACATTTGTATCCAATCTCAAATTAGTCCCTGTGTTTTTAATTTGTCCCAATGTCATCCCTCCGGCGTCATATTCCGGTCAAAAATGAGTAAGTTACTCTTCTACCCTTGAAATGGTTGAGTCTCAAAATAGTCCCTCATGCAAAAAAATCAAATTCATCCCTAACTTTTGATTGTGAGTTTCATTTTAGTCCTTCAAATTTGAAGGTTGGAATATAGCATTTGGACTACACCACCACCACCGTCATCTTCTTCCCCAATAGCCTACCATCACCGCCGACCTTTACAACAACCAAGCTATCGCACTCTTCAATAATACACCAATCTCCATAAATATATATATAAGTATATATATATATATACTTGCACATCTTCATATTTGAAGAACTTCAAATTTGCATATTTGCATATTTGAAATACTTCAAATCTGCAAATATGCAGATTTGAAGTTCTGCAGATTTTTTTTCTTTTACTAAAAAATGATACCCTTAGCAGCAAAAATTCAACTCATCAATACTCAAAAATCAAGTTTAACAAAACAGATAAGACTAAATAACATCAATCAATCATTTTTTTCTCGGTACAATAATTAAGAATTCAACAGTTATTTCTTCACATCGAAGACGATGAACAATGACCAAATTTCCAATATCCCCCAACACACACATACATATATAGGCGCACACACACACACACATATATATATATATATACAAACACACACATAGACATATATAATATGTATATATATACACACAAAATTATATAATATATTATATATAAAAATTAAAAAACAAAAAAAAAGTCACTGTTCATCGTCTTCACTGCGAAGACAATGAACAGTGACCAAATTTGCTCCCCCCCCCCAACACACACATACATATATAGACACACACATAGAGCTGCAGAAAGAGCTGGAGGAGCCACCAAACGCCACCACTCACCAAACCGGTCGGAGTTCGAAACCGCCGCCACCACCACCGTCGACTTCACACAAGCCGCCGCCACCACCGTCGACTTCATACAAAGCCGCCACCACCACCGTCGACTGCACGTCACACAACCACCACCACCGCTTCACACAACCACGCACAACACCACCAATTCACACCACCACCACCACGCACAACACCACAACTTCACACAACTACCATGGAATTATCAGATTTAAGGGTTTGGGGATTGTGGGGTTGGGTTGGGCTCTTTGCAAGAAGAAGAAGAAGATACTTCTTCTTCACCGAAGAAGAAGAACCCCCTACATTTGGGGGTTTTAATTTTCTTTCTGGATGAACGGCCACGATTTAGTTTCAACTTGTAGGGTTCAGATTTTTTGTATATCTTTTTTCATTTAATTACTAAAATGTGAAAGTACTAATATGCCCTTTAAATGCCCACAAATTGATATCGGAATGATGCCGGAGGGATGACATTGGGACAAATTAAAAACACGGGGACTAATTTGAGACTGAGTACAAAAGTCGGGGACAAAAATGAATTTATCCCTTAAATCAACCCATATCTTGTCATCCCTTGAATTTAACGAGAACTTTTCCTACTTATCATTAATGGGTCTTGTTCTATTCATTTATGGCCCACTTTCTTCTTTTCGAATTTTCCCCATTTGAGCTTTTATAATTCGAAGACCCATATTATTTTATGGATGGTATGCAATTATCCCATAAATAGTATAAATAGTGTCGTTTTGAAAAACTCGATCCCCACTACTATTTCTACACGTGGCAGAAACAGTGTCTTGACTTCACCTGAATCTGGCGGTGCAAATTAAGAATAAAAAATATTTTCACAGAAAACACAGAATGTCTAAATAAATTAATTTTGAAGTAAGCAGTAAGCAGTTTTTTATTATTTTAGAGAATATTACCTTTTTCTTCTTTACTTAAAAGGAAAAACATATTCACATGCTTTTACTGTAGCCAATTTTAATGTCCGGTTGGTATGATTACACCTGTCTTCTTCCGTAATGAGATTCGTCTCGTAGTATGAAAGGCAACCAGGAATACCCATCAATGGTTCTTGAAGAAGTCTCATTTGTTCTTGGCTAGTTGGAGCATCGGCGCATATATAGGTTAAGCTGGTTTAATTTTCAGTTTTCTTCTTGGAATGTTATTTCTGATATTCATTGGTATTTTCATTTAATCTAATCTAGAAAAATTGTATAAGTTGAATTTAGACTTAGGTATTGTGTGTATTTCCTTAATCTTTTGCGAATTTCGAATTTATAATTAAACTTTGTCAACTTGGTTTGTGCTGAGGAACAACTCCGATCGCCAACCCCGATAAAGCTAATTACTCTTATTTTTTCTTGCTTTTTATCAATATATATATATATATATGTTTGTTGTAGTGAATTAACATACAGAAACTGCTGCTAGATGAAAGTGTAGAAATTGAAATAATATTATAGAGTGTACTCTGACAATCATATACAGTTGGCAGTGTGGATAGAAGTTGTTCCCAGTTGCGATTTTGGAGGAAGGGAAATTCAGATTTGGAATGTTAGGAGATTTTCGCAGATCCACGTCAATGCATAAACGCTCAATGGGATCAAGGGATTATTTCGATTCTAGTGATATCGAAGATAATCCAGGTTCATTTTAAACCTATTAGTGTTTTCTACATTGTACTTTTGTAGTTTACAGACTGTATAAATGCATGCATGTGGAGCTGATTTCCACAACTTTAGCTGCTTGCACGTAAAAGTCGAGTATATGGATTTTTGACATGACTGCAGTACATAAGGGATCACAATGTTAATACATGTGCAATGCTGCATGGATTTATGTCATGGACTTACTCTCTCTCTCTCTCTCTCTCGGCAATTTGATCACATCTCTTCATTTTAGTTGAACCTAAAATATGTAAATAATTGTTCTGATTTAGCTACAAACACATACTGATTAGTGGTTGGAATCTTTATATGTCTTTCAGAGCTTTTACAAAGCAGTTTGGAGCAAGATACCACAACTCCCCCTTGGAAGCTTTCCTTTCCGCATGTCCTTGTAGCTACTTTAGTTGCCTTTTTATTTGGCTATCATCTGGGGTTTGTTCTTGAATTCTCTTTTTTGTGGTATTACTCTATGTTCTGCTGATATTTCTGTTTTCTTGAACTGAAAATTTTCATTTCTCCTCAGTGTTGTTAATGAACCGCTTGAAACCATTTCTGTTGATCTTGGTTTCCATGGGAATACCCTGCAAGAAGGTGATCCGCATTCTATTCCTTTTACAACTTGCTATCAATGCATGTTATAAATTGGAGGGTTGATGTCAATATTACAAATATTCAGGCTTGGTGGTCAGTACTTGTCTTGCTGGTGCTTTTCTTGGATCCTTGATCAGTGGTTCGGTTGCTGATGGAGTTGGACGCCGTAGAGCTTTTCAGTTGTGTGCTTTGCCTATGCTCATAGGTGGTTCAATATGGTACTTGAAAATCTTTCGCTTCATAATATCTAATTTGGATGGCATATAACTGCTGTTATCCCTTATGCAGCATGAGTGCATCACGTGTTGCTTTAAAACGAATTTTTTCTTTCAAGGATTTTCTGCAGACTAGCAAGCTCCTTTATGCGCATTGATTCACCTGGAAATTGTTTAATTTAGAGCATTCAAACAGCAAAAGGTTCTCCTAAAATCGTTCTTCTAAAATCTTAATCTTGATGATAGACTAGACACTAATCTTGGTGGGATCAAATTGGTATCACCTAGTATAAGAATTCAGTCTCCCCTCTCTCTCTCTCTCTATCTCTTTCATTCTTTTTTTCTTACTCAATTGCAGCATATAAAGCTCTTGAAGGGCTTGAAATCTATCATCATTGGTTCACTACTAACGACGTCCAATTCATGTTTGATCCCACATGTTTCTAGAAATGATGGCAATACAACCTAGTCGTGGATTAAAAATTTCTTCTTCTGCGCGAGTTCTTTGCCACTCATAAATACCTTTGGCGTCCAAGTACAACGATACTCTTGATTCCTTCACTTTGTTGGAGGTTGCTTAAGTGGTTCTTCGTAATTTTTGGAACTTGTCAATAGCCAATGTATCATCTCATAAGATAAACAAAGTTTATAGTATACATGACCTATAAACTGGCTATCCTCAGTAGTGATCTGCAATTACCTAATTCTAAAGGTACTCTGAATAACTGGATATGTACTAAAAAGTCTGATATCTGAAGAATTCAGTAAGGAACTGCAACTTTTGAACAACCTCCAAACCTTTTACAACTATACATAACTGTATACCCACTACAATAACAACCTACACCATTGCAAGCTAATACAATCTTCAACTAATGCACGAACTTAATTTCTTAGAAACACCATAATAAAGACCACAATTCCAGAAGCTCCACATTGCCTCATCAAAATTAACAGTGGACCTGACCAGTTAGTAGTAAAACTCAGAAAAACACTTGTGTACCAGACATATATTGAAACGGGAGGTAGACGTCTAGTGAAATTGCACCAGCCATCTGACAGAAAAGAGTACTGCCCAAAAAACCTAGTTGCCTAAATTCAGAAGCCATCTAATTATTTGGCAAGTTTTCTCAAGAATCGCAACGTCATCCGGTAATGATTTGCCTAATGCTTCAAATGTCCATCTGAGATCTGATTGTTATTAGTGGAATTGGCGACAGCGGTTAGTTGGAGAAGTTAGTAGAGTCGGAGGGTGGCAAATGACCCTGGTTATGGCAGAGTTGCCTGAGTGGCTGGTAGTGTCAATTTGGTGGAGTGTGTGAAAGGCGAGGAATTGCTGCAGGTCGGACTAGTGTTTGTGATTTGATGCGTAATAGTGTTGTTCAAATCTTGGATTAAAATTTCATTTCGAAGATAGGTTTCGAGTTGTTAAATATCAGAAATGTATCAGAAACGTTAAAAGAAAACTTGCAAAATGCTAGAAACAAGACAGAAATAGTGGGAAAAAAAATTAATGATAGTTGCTCCCTTTTTTCATTAGCAAAAAGTCAATATTCACAATTTATACACCTACACCAATAATTGGTCAAATTTCACTAACAAACAAATGGTAATGTTGGATTCAAGTTTAACATTTATAGAACATATAATCAACAAAGTTCTAGTAATTTAAATTGTGAAATATTAAATTTTAAAAGTGTTATTGCCAAAAAATAAAAAAAGAAGTTAATATCATTGATACCATGGTTTCAAACACATCTGCAAATTACTAAAAAAATAAGTGTGACATTAACATTTTGATCGACGACTACCATGAATCGCATGACAAAAAAATTGGTCCTACGTGAAATAAATGTTTGGTTGGCTAGTTTGAGCTTGATATCTTGGGCAATAGAGCAACACCTCTTTTCGAAAAGGAACTACAAAGCTCTCAATGTTTACATGGTTTCGATAGAAACACTGGAAACATTGAGAGTTTATGTGAAAACCATGGAAACATTGAGAGTTTCTTACGAAACAATGTAATTTCAAATTACTTCAAGGTTTCTTTTCTATAAGTTGAAAAATAGAAACTTTTCGGACGTTTCGGCTAAAAAGAAAAGAAAATTAGAAAAAATTAGAACCATGGTTCAAATGAGGGCGGTTTCTAGTAGAAAAAGGTTCTAGTTTATGTGAGGAACCCTTCCAATGAAACATGTGTAGAAAAGGAAGATGGCCAATCTTCAAAAATGGAAAGGAAATGGGAATCAATATGACTCTAGTTTGAAACTATCAATGATTCCACCAAATTATTCATTAGCAGAATTGGATTTGAAAGTCTTATCCCTTCATGGTGTAGAAAATGTAACTTCTATTTTCATATTATGGTCTGCATTTAGTGTTATGATTTATTCACCATATACTGTAATGACTTATAGGAAGTCCTTATATCACCTAGTTTTTCTTCTTGCTTGCATTCAACATAATTTTTGATTGTTTCCATGCTCTTTCATTTTGCTTGAAATTCATGAAATCATATATTTAATATATTTTAGAAATTTTTTGATGTTTGTTTTCATGAAATGTTAAATTTTTAGATTTCTTTTGATGCTTGTTTTCCATCTTCGACTTGTAATGAGGTGCTATTACCTTTATTTTAGTGCAACTGCACAAAGCTTGACAGGAATGCTTCTGGGGAGGTTCTTAGTTGGTACTGGTCTGGGCGTGGGTCCCCCAGTTGCTTCTCTTTATGTGACAGAGGTAGAGAAACTTTCAACGTTTGCCATGTTTAATTGTGTTCTGTAAAGCAGAAGGATTGCCTCTTATCTACCTCATCTTTTGGATTTTCAAGTAGATATCACCTGCACACGTGAGGGGCACTTACGGGAGCTTTATTCAGATAGCAACATGTCTTGGGCTAATGGGGGCCCTGTTGGTTGGGATTCCTGTTAGGAGTATCTCTGGCTGGTAAATCATCTTAACTGATATTAATTCTGTCAAATTTGACGGATTGTCTGACCTCACACATGTGCTCTTGTCTTTGCTTGCTTAGGTGGCGCATCTGCTTTTGGATATCTATCATTCCAGCTGCAATGCTGGCACTTCTAATGATGTTTTGTGCTGAATCTCCTCACTGGCTATATAAGGTTTTTAGTTGTTATACGTTGTATATTCTAATTTGAGAATTTCTAGCATTCTTTTTCCCTTGCCCCTGTTTTCCGGAACCACATATATTTTTGGAGATTACTGAAAAAGGATAAACTGAGTTCTCCCCCTTCTCATGCTGTATCAAATGTTATCATGTTGCTATTTGCATCCCTTCTTTATTTGGTACTTCTCTGCGAATCTGTAGCCCTAGAAACTATGTGTTCGTGTGTGCAACGCATGTGGGACGCTGGGGTGTTGGCATGAGGGTATCTCGGTTACTTCTTTGAATAAAATAAAATATGCTGTCATTTCCTATGACCCTCTCCTCTTAGTTTCTCCATTATCGTGCAAATTGACTTATACTCCTTTTTTTGGGGACAATATGTTCGATTGTTTAAGATAACATGCTATAATAGAGAGTATTCTGCCTTTATGATTTGACCGATTTTGTTATTGAGATATCAAAGGGTGACACAAATTTGGAATGATCACATTTTCTTTGGATGTTGTAGCAAGGACGAAATGCTGAAGCTGAGGTTGAGTTTGAGAAGCTTCTTGGAGATTCACATGTCAAATCTGCAATGGTAGAGCTTTCAAAGTCAGATAGAGGAGATGAAACCGAGTCTATAAAGTTTGCAGAATTGCTGTATGGACGGCATTCTAGAGGTAATATATATATATATATACACACACACACATATGTGTATGTATATGATACATATCAATACATATATATATAGATATAGATATATATAAGATTTCTGATCATATTTGGAGTTTCCAGGATATATTTGATATTCTTCTTTCTACTGGGTGCACCCTGCTCTCTGCACTGATTATGCTACTGCTATCTCTATAAGCTTTTACCTTCACCAAAATGCTTTGTTATTCACTCAATTCTTTTGCAGTTGTTTTTATTGGATCAACCCTATTTGCTTTACAACAGCTTTCTGGAATAAATGCTGTGTTTTATTTCTCTTCAACTGTATTTAGACGCGCTGGAGTTTCGTCGAACCTGGCAAATGTCTTTGTTGGGATTGCAAATATAATAGGTATCTGTTTCCGCTCATTTTATTGTTTTGTATTTCCCCTCAGTTTTTTGGTTTTCCAGTTTCACTTTTTCCAATGTATCTTTATTGTAAACCTCCTTTCTTTATGATTACATGTGATTGTTTACAGGTTCTACTATTGCATTGGCATTGATGGACAAACTTGGAAGGAAAGTCCTTCTTCTTTGGAGCTTCCTTGGCATGGTAAGCGATTGAAAGTGTTCAGTTGAACATTTTCAATTTGAGAAACTTATTCGAGGGTATAATATTTTTACTACAATTTCCCAAGAACTAAGAATTAATGAAATTTCAAGCAGCGTACTGGAAGGCTGGAAGTAATGCTGGCTGCTAATTAGAACCTTTACTCCATACTCTACTCCACTTCTTCCTTCGGCTCCTTCCCTTCTGCCTTTTCCCACATTTCTCTTTTTCTTTTCCATAAGTAAACTTATTTAGTCCTTTTTCCAACATGGACTGAAAGACCCACACGTACTCCACCTACTCCTCCTTACATGACCTTCTTGTGTTCTTGGTCCATGATTTTTAGCTCTCTTAACGCCTGAAAAATTTTCTACACTTTACATTTCCATTAACATATCACATGTTTAATCATCTTCCATGATATATTTAATCATCTTCCATAAAATCTTTCTATGAATTTAAAAAACTAATCATAAAGGCTAGGCAGCAGCATAGCCTATATGCTAGTTGTAATATGTAAGGCAATCTAATGATTTCTGATATCTTGGGGTTCGGGAGGCATCATACATAGCCTGTATCCATACACCATCCCCGTATCTGGCTTGAGCACACTTTCAACACTTATTTTTGCTTAATGCATGCGCCTTTTTATACAAGATCTGATATGTTTGACCAGCATACTTTCATTTTGCATTAAGCGAAGTGCTCTCACTTGCGTGTCAACACACTTGCGTGTCTGCAAAACTATTATTCATTCAAGTAAAGTGTTCGCTGACTGTGCAATTGTTACTACTCTTCTGATCAGGCAGTAGCAATGGTTCTTCAAGTTCTCTCAACGGCGTTTTCTGCTTCAAATCCTACTGTCTTTTATCTGTCTATTGGTGGAATGTTGCTGTAAGTGTTAATTCTGGCTTCTGTTTCTTTTGCCTGGCATTAAATAGATTGCACATACAGGTCCTTTTGACTAATCTATAACCTTGCAAGTAGTCCTATGCCTGCACTGCAACTTGGAATGTCTAGTTCTTGAACATTGACATTCTTACTTACAATCACCAAAACCAAAATACACTTGTGCAGGCACAACACCACACACAGACAGATTTTTTTAGGGAGTATAGTCTTGGGATGAATGGTGCAGATAAATACAATCACCAAAACCAAAATACAATTGTGCAGGCACAACACACACACACACACAGATTTTTTAAGGGAGTATGGTCTTGGGATGAATGGTGCAGATAAATAAACGGGTCCCTTTATGGACTATGTGAGGCGCTTTAGTTAAGATTTTGTTTCCTTTTAGAGCTCCCTTTTCCTGCATCTCCAAAAAAAAAAAAAAAAAAAAGTAACAAGTAGGAATATGGGTCAGTTGTTAACTTCATCATTTTAAGTACAAATAAGCTGGCAGCCGAGTGAAGCAAACTAAAATTCCCAACTTCAAAATTAATTTTGTGTGTGTGGGGGGGGGGGGGGGGGGGGGGGATTTAGTTGCGTAGTAACAAACATGAATATGCTGTTGATTACATTTTGTAATGAGGCTGGATGTACTTATGCAGGTTTGTCTTAATGTTTGCTGTTGGAGCTGGCCCAGTACCTGCTCTTTTACTCCCAGAAATATTTCCAAGCCGAATTAGAGCTAAAGCTATGGCATTTTGTATGTCCGTGCATTGGGTAATTCACCACTGTTAATCTAAATCATTAGATAAATTCATGCGTGAAAAGTAATAGTTATAGTTATGTACTTGCTAGAAGGTAACTAGTATCGGGGAAGTGTAATAATTGGAGAAATGTAAATATACATCATACTGATTTGTCTGCCATGTTACTTCTCAGGTGTTAAATTTTCTTGTGGGCCTGTTTTTCCTGCGTTTGCTTGACCGAATGGGCCCTCGGATGCTCTACTCAATGTTTTGTTCCTTCTGCTTGCTGGCAGTGGTCTTTGTAAAACGAAATGTGCTGGAAACCAAAGGGAAATCACTTCAGGAAATTGAGATCGCTCTCCTTCCTCAAGAGTAGTGTTTTTCTAACTAAATCCTTGGACATCCCACCATTGGATTGTTTGAAAGAGGTAATCAAATGAAGTATCAGAAGAGGCAATCTTGAGATTTGGCTGCAATTACATGGTTATAATAAATTTTGATATAGGAAAGCATAGGGGCCTCTTTCTGAAACAAATGAAGTGATTTATGCTTATGCTTCAGAATTATAGTTCTTGTGGGGGATGTAAGCACATCATGTAACGTATAGTGTATCTTTCCCTGTTGAAGCCAGTTTACTGGATAAGACCCTCTAAGGTTGACATAGTTGTATCATTCGGTAGAACAAAATGTTTCCAATTTACATTCTGGTTCAGTTTTGTGCACAAGCATTTAGAGGATAACATTGATTTGAACTTGTGTCGTCGTGGCCTGCACCGTCTTGTTCTCTGGGAAGCTTTTGTGCCGTGCAGTGTGCTCAATGAGCAGGAAAGGGTTTTGAGGTCATTAAAATGTATCCTATTTTATGACGGTTTTTGCCTCTCTATTTTATGATGGAAAATCAACCTGTTCCAGCCTCCACTGTACTCTCAAGTTAATATTTCGAACTTTTAAAGCGGTCCCTTTTAACTTGAAAATCAACTTGAATCCAAAAGTCTCAAAAAAGGGGTTGTTTGCATCCAACTTTCCTTAGGTATTGTACTTTGATAAGGACTCTACGTAATGTATTTGAATTTGGCATTTGTCACCCCCTATGTATAGCAATTTTATGTACTATCATTGTTCCTTTAAATTTTTCTTTTTTCATATTTTCTATTTTCTTTCTTTCCTTCCTTTTTTTTTTTATTAAATGGAAGGGAAAATTACATGTAGTTCCCATGAGGTATGGTCGAATTATAGATAAGCCTCTCTTATTTTTCAAATTACAGTAACACCTTTTCTAACTTTGGGAAATTACGTTGGGGGGATAAAAATGACCAAAATTTGCGAAAAGTTTGTTACAAGCTATGATGCACGGATACTCCTAAAATCGACCCCGTGCAGTATTGTATCCGTATTGTACTCGTATTCGGCATGAATACTCTCGGATACCGTATCCAGACCATTTTTGAAGAGTTCAAAAATAAAAAGAAAAGAGAAAATTCTGGATACCGTATTCGACACAAAATTTGAAGTATTCGACATGTTAGATACCAAATAGAGTATTTTTTTTAAATATTTTACAATACATTTTGGACTAAAATAGGAAGAGAGATAATATTTTCAGTCTTTTGTTAAAAATGAACACATAAAAGTTGAATAAATGACAAAGAAATTTACAAAACTAGACAAAAATTTATTTATATCAATGAATTTATCGAATCAATTTATTTTTATATATTATACATGCATATATATGCACGTATCCTCCGCGTGTCGTATCCTAAAATTTTGAAAAATTCATATCGCCGTTCCCGTATCGTGTCGTATCCGTATCCCCGTATCCGCACCCGTACAACCTAGGTTGAAAGTGACCAAAATTCGCATCTTGTACATAGCATTGCATACATCTGGCTACCCACTGCAGATGCATAAGGTACATTGCTCATCTCTTTTCTATCTTTTTCGCTTTGAGGATACATAGATTTTGAGAGATGTATCCTATGTCCCATTCTAAATCTTTTTAGAACCTTCTCTAAGTAAAAAGCTTGTGAAAGCCCTAACATTCTATTCGTTTTATCTCTATAGATACGAATCCCTAGAATGTAGGTAGCTTCACCCAAGTCTTTCATGAAAAAAGTACTTGAAAGTCATTTCTTGATAGTGTTCAACATTCCTATGTCCTTTCCTATAAGTAGAATATCATCTATATTTAATACTAAAAATGAGATCTTGCTCCCACTAGTCTTCTTGTAGACACAGGGTTCATCTTTGTTCTTGATGAAGTCATATCCTTTAACTACTTTATCAAAACGTAGATTCCAACTATGAGATGATTGCTTGAGTCCATAGATGGATTTCTCCAGTTTGCACACTTTATGAATATCAGTCTTGCATACAAAGCTTTTCAGCTATTCCATATAGATGTCCTCCTTGAGGAATCCATAAGAAAAACAATAATGACATCCATATGCTATATCTCATAGTCTAAGTGTGATGTAATGCCTAACAGGATTTTGATGGAGTTAATCATAGCTACTGGCGAAAAGATCTCTTGATAGTCAATTCCTTCTCTTTGAGTATACCCTTTCGCCACTAGCCTGGCCTTATAGGTGTCAACTCTACCACTGGCACCAATTTTTCTTTTGTAGATCCACTTGCATCCTTTATGTACTATACCTTCAGGATGATCTACCAGAGCTCAGACTTGGTTCGAATGCATAAAATTCATCTTTGTTTTTATTGCTTCTCGCCATCTCGCAGCATCAATGTCCACCATCGCTTGATAATAATTGGACGGATCATATCCTTGGTCTTCCTTTACTATGGTGTGGAGTCTCAGCTCCCTTTGTAATACATAGCCATACCTCAGATGGGGAAGCGTTTTCGAGAGGTGACGGGTTGGCATTCGGTGGAAAGAGGTTGTGTTGGGGAGCTCGACGTTAGGGGAATCAGACGGGCCGATTTTAGTAGTGGAGGACATAGGCAAAGAAGGGAACGGTGTCGAGTGGCGAAGTGAGGACGGTGTCGAGTGGCGAAGTGAGGACGGTGGCCAGTTGCAGCCTTGCACGTGAGAGAGGGTTGGGGAAGACGATTCGCCTCCCCTCTCTCTCTCTCTCTCTCGCCTTGCAGGTGAGAGAGGGTTGGGGAAGACGATCCGCCTCTCTCTCTCTCTCACTAATTTTGTTTATTTATTCATTACTGAAAATCTAATTTTGTTTATTTATTCATTACAGAAAATATAAAAAAAGTATAATTATTTGAAACATATCTTATTTATAATATAATATATTTTCTAGTTTTATTTTATTTATTACAATTTTAAAAAAAATTTCCAAATATTTGAGAAACTATAAATGTTTTCTTATTTGTTATATTTTCTTATTACAATTTTAAGAGTATAAATATTAGAGAAAGTATAAAAAAGTATAAATATTTGTAATTTGCTTATTTGTTATATTTAGTATAATTTATTGTAATTTTTTTTCTTATTTTTGTCTTGTTCATTGCCCACGTGCATTTTGGTCAGTAGCTATTCTGTAAATAGTACTCAAGAGCAAATTAGGAAAACCATACAAAAAAAGTGGTTATCGTCATCATTTTTCGGGTTGAAAAGTCTTTGGAGGGGCCATATGTAAGCCAAGTGCATACGTTGAGGGTAGTATCCGAAAGTTGACAGATAAGAAGGGCTTATCTATAATTTAGTTATACCTCGGGGGGTCTACGCGTAGTTTTCCCTAAATAAAAAAACTAGAAATTAAGCTCATGGATGCTTTTTACTAAAATAACTCTAACGAATAGATATTTTTATTTTAAAATGGTTACAACAAACAATGTATTGAAGTAATTTTAAATACATCTTAATACCTATTTTTTCAATTTCGTGGTTCTTGTATTATATTTTTTAACTAGACGTAATCCCGTGCCATGATACGGGAGACTGGATATGTAAAAGAATATTTTAAAAAATATATAGCTATCATTACATAATTTATTCATTTATAATAAAATAATTATTAAAAAAAAGATGATTCATTTTAAATGATTATCATCGAATAATTTCTTTATATGAGTGTTAAACAATGTATTTCGTTTAAAAAACAGTAGAACACTATTAATAATATTAATGAAATAAATATTAAAAAATAAAATCACAGTAACTATTACTAATGACAACATTGACTCAATTTTGATTGTTATCATTGGAAAATCGATGTATGTGAGTATTAGATCTTATTAATTATTTTAAAAATAATAATAATAATAATAATAATAATACATGATTAGTAAATTTAATTAAATAGTTATTAAAAAATGACTAATAACTATTACTATAAGTCGGATAGAAAAGTTATTTTTTATTTGAATCACTTACATCATAGATATGAGTCATCAATTAACAAATAGCACTAATACTAATTTACAATAGCTAACAACTGTCAATAATGTAAAGAAAGACTCACACGCTGTCGTTGGTGTAGGATACAAGACTTCTAATATCTTGGAGCATCAGTTTCGCCAGTAGAACTAGGCCTCGTCAGCTGTTTTGGATAAAGACTGATAACTATATTTATCAACATGCGATTGAAGAAAATTATGCAATTAATTATGTGACACAATTGAGTTCAATTAAGCTATCCACGTGCGCGATTACTTGGATAGCCTAGGTTGTATTTTATTATATATAAGTATCTTTAAAAAGTTTTTAAGAAATAAGTAGTTTTATTTTGTTTATAAACAGTAAGAAATTCATATCTTTATAGATTACATTATTGTTTATTGCAATAAACAAAAAATTGAAAAGCATTTTGGTTTCAAACTCGCGTACATGTCTTGAAATAAAATGTCTTTTTCTTCAACATTTTTATTCTTCGTAGAGAGAATACAAACAAGAAATAGATTAAATTATATTTTTTTAAACATTCACCTGGAAAATAAGTATTACAATTTGAAATTTAATGATAGTAAACATGAATAATTAGATACCTCAATGATCAAATAGGACATAGAATTTTTTTTCTAGTTTCTAATGGTGCCATTACCCCGAAGTAATTTGTGACTTCGTAAGCAAAAAGATTAAAACGAAAAAATATTCTTCCAGTTTTCATGTTTTTGTTTATTGCAATAGTCAATAATACAAATTTATAAATGAAGAAACTTTCTATTGTTTATAAAATTAAAAGAAAATAAATACTACTAATTTATTAAAAACTTGCTTGGAACATTAAACAAATATAATTCAAACACATAAAGAAAATTGAGAAAATAAGTATTTAGGTTTATTTCTAATAATTTTAAAATATTATTTACTATAACTATTTTAATAAAAAACAATTACTCGTTAGAATTATTTTTTCTTAAGCATTTTCATGAGGTTATTTTAAATTTATGCTTTCCTAATTAATAAGAAAAAGAAAAGAATGTGAGGAAAAATAGAAAATAGGATGAAAGAAAAACTAAAGGGTAAAAACGGTAGTTTAAATAAATTTTTACACATAAGGATGATGAATGCCAAATTTTAAGACATAAAGGAGGCTACTAGCCCAAGTACAATACTTCGGGGAAGGTGGATTCAAATAACCCCTCATAAAGGGTTATCTGCAGAGTGCAGACCATATGTGAACAAGTTTTCCTGTACAATTGACACTTCTTTGTGAACAAACAAGGTTTTTTCTTTCAGTAACTTATGCTAAATGTAAAAGTAAAACTAAAAATATAGGGTTTAGAAAATCTGAAAAATTACGCCGAAACACTATATAAAAGAAACCAACTAATTCAACAGGAAAAATTAACAGATCATCCAAGGACTAAGGAAAATGCATCCCATTAGCTATTTAGGTTCATCATGGAAACAAGACAGACGGAAAATAATCGCAGCTAATTATCAGAAAATAAATATTGAGAAATGGACATGTTATGGGATTCAATGAGTTCATCATAGCAGAGAACTGTATCTGATCAGCAAATCTCCTGTTCTTTAAACTCGTTTCAACAAAGAAAATGGTTCCAAACGAAGGCATCACACATTTGTTCAGATCACACCTTGGAAAAGACATCACACAAACGACTCCATTCAGATACCTCAAAAAGCAAACGAGTACTTATTTCCTCCTTTTTAGTATCACTAGCATGTTGAGTAAACATAAATAACTATATCTCATACCTTAGGAAGCAGTAGCCTATGCTCAATTTTCTTGGTAAAATCTTGCATTGTAATACAGTTAATCATCTTTTACAAACTCCGGAAGCCAACTCATGGGAGATCACTGAAAATAACAACATAGGTTACTCAACAACCAAAGCGTAAAACTTCATTATATCAAGGTACCCCTTTACTGATCAACGTCAAGAAAACCGAATAGAAAAACCATTTTCTGTGGTGGTGACGTGTGATGGGCCAAAATCATCAAAGTCAGAATCTGAATCGAAATCCTTATAATCATTCCACTCAACAGACGAATCCTCATCCTGGCCCCCATGTTTAGAGGGTATCCTCAACTCAGACAAATCAACTGGTAAAGGTTCTTCATTCAAATACTTATCATGAAGCAATTCCATTGGAGTAGCTCTACTTGCCGGGTCAAAACATAGTAGCTTCCCGACAAGAAGAACCTCATCAGGAGATCGATTTCTAAGACATGCTTCCAAACCAATAGGGTTTTCTACTTTACCAAATGAAATTATTTTATAATCAGGAAGTTCAACACAACCAGGCCAAACTTCATCACTCAAGTTGCCCAAAATGCTGAAAATTTTACCCAGCTGATCGATATCTGAATTTCCCGGGAAAATTGGTTCGAGACTCAAAAGCTCTGCAAAAATACAACCTATTGACCACAAATCAATCTCTAGCCCATAGTTTGTTGAACCATAGAGTAACTCAGGGGCTCTAAACCACCGAGTTCCAACACATGAGGTAAGGGAACCATTTCCATCGACTCGACCCTTTTCATCTTCATAGGAATAAGAATGACGAAAAGGGTCCTCTAGATCACTCGTGGTGCACGTAGCAAGACAAGAGATGGCTCCATCTTGAGTTATACTGTCTTCATCAATATCATTTGGGAAGTCGTTAATTCCACTACATTTTTCACTGCCTAGTTCTACACTCTCTTGAGTCAGTTGACCACCTGGTATGGGAACAACTTCTGGTTGTCGAGGTAAAGCAGCTTGACTTGAAGAAGGCTGCTCATCGAACTGGTTATATGCAGCGTCATCAACGAATCCAGGTGCGAGAAGTATCCTAGCCTGATTAGAGAAATAATGAAAGTTTAGTGCCTGTAAAAATAAATAATGTGTCATAATTTTAATAAGCATTGAGAAGTGAGACTTGCAGAAAGTACGGAAGCCCAAATACAGATAAATGATAAGAAACAAAAGTTAGAGGCCAGCAGAGATTTCCTCAATTGAGCAAACTTCTTGACAATGTGTTACAACCCAAATAAGTCCATGCATAAAGCTATCTGATTTAATGCAGCACACACCTATACTCCAAATGCTCCAAATGATTCGAACATTTCAAAGACAAACACGACTCTCACTCACCGAATAAAAGTAACCCCAAACAATCAACAAAGTTTACTAGCGAATTAACTAAATGGTCTTTCTCTTCTATCATTCTAGGAATGCAATCCACTATTATTTCTTTGAATGCAACATTCTGAATGCTGAGTAAAAGTAAATTTTATAGAAACACATTCTGAGATAGCTTGCTAAGACAATGTATCCTAAGACACCGTGTTTTTAGCTTACACATTTTAGCCAACTCATAAAATTTGATAATCACATGTTAAAGAAAAGGGTCCATACTCCTCTCTGTTGCGACATCAAGTTTAAATGATGACAGTGACAACTATTTGGAATAAGATGGAAGTATCTAACTTAACTACGGATTAAAGTAGCAAAGTACGACCATACAGACACACTGGAATACTTCCACTGAAAACATAGCAGGTTGAAAGGATATAAACCTAAATACATTTGAAGTTTTGAACAAGCCACTCTCTGTTGCCACATCAAGTTTACTATTTGGAATAAGATGGAAGTATCTAACTTAACCACGGATTCAAGTAGCAAAGTACGACCAAACAGATACACTGGAATAATTTCATTGGAACCATAGCAGGCAGAAAGGACATAAACCTAAATACACTTGAACGAGTCGGATGGCTGCAGGTTCTTTGACTAAGCCTGTTTCATAGATGCAATTGAGCATCTCACAGAATATGGTTGTTTGGACAAATGGCACATGACCAATAGTTTAAATTTCTAATTACATTCAAGTAGCATAAAAGTTACAAGCAAGACAGACACAAACACATTTACTCTATAACATATGATGGAAAATAGATTAGCCCACCTATCCTAACTGCTGCTTTTTAAGTACTTGAGATCGTGACAGGGATTGAAAATATTAAAGAAAGATCGTAGAAAATATCCTAACTGCTGCTTTTTAAGTACTTGAGATCGTGACAGGGAAATTGAAAATATTAAAGAAAGATCGTAGAAAATTCACCGATGGCCCATTACTTGGGCCCAGATGAGTTTCAGGAACAATATTACATGCTAATGATGACATAATCCATGTGATTCGGAAGATGGCTGCAAGATCTCTACTATGATTTTGAGTAAGGACCTAAAGAATTCGTACTAATAATGCAAGCATGATTGAACTAAGATCGATAGAGAGTACATGAAATAAATTCATACTTGCTCAATCTTAAGTCTGGCATGTGGAGAAAGTCATGAAGATGAGTACAGTGATGTCAAGACTCAAGAGGCCCTTTTTCCTATATGTCACCTCATATTAAGCTGGACAAATATATCAATGTGATGGTTGAAGATTTGAGGCAAACCATCTTATCTTTATAGCCTGTCTACTGCGAAGTAGCATCATTAGGAGGTTATAGATCTCTACTTCCATGCCAAATGCCCCTATACGACATCAGCATTTCTATTTTCCCAATACCACCGTTTGGATAGTATTATATCAGAAGATTCATTCTCAAAATAAGCATGAATCGCTTGGTCATACAAGCCAACAAAGGGACAACAGTTACAACTGAGTGTTAATATGCGAAAAGGATGAATGTTTAGATAACGGCCATGCGCTCACTAACTCAAGAGTGGTGATCATTTTTGTACTAAATACACAATTAAGAGAGTAAAACATGTGTATAGTAAAAAATTGACTGTCTTTTAAGAGATTAGAGAAGCTTAATCTCAATTATCAAAATCTTTCACGTCAAATCCTCTACTTTTAGTAAATCTCTCTTTATTGGCTGCGGCAGTTTTCTAGAACTATGCTACCAATTACAAGAGGATGGAGTTTTTGTCTATCAATTCATTAGCCTTTCTACGTGAGAAATTTAGGCTAGCAATGTTGTGAGACAACATCCTATGTTAACCGTTTTATACGTAAATGGGTGAAGTGAACATTTTATACTAGAGCTAAAGGATTGATTCACCACAAACCCGTAGATTCTACAATCATTCGACCAGAAAATGGTAATTGAGTGGGAACTGAAAAACTGAAATTTCACCTTTATTACAAGTTAGACCGGCTAGGGCATTTAAAATGCAGCCTAAAAAACCATGATTCTTGTGCTAATATTGACAAGAATGCACAAAATACAACTGAAGAGACACTGCACACAAACGCTCATATTAGACGAGGCCATGAAATTCTAAACGACTGCATTGCGAACTCAACATCTAATGGCGCATCACATTTGCTGAAAACCAAGGCCTAAAGGCATATCATATATGATGCTCATTGTAATGCAAAAACACGGAAAGAGACCACAAAAAGGTCAAAAAACATGCACATTTTCACATTTCCAATGATAATGGAAACATATTAAGAAAGCGGTGATAATATGGGCACCCACATTCTATAGAAAAAAGGAATGTGTAAAAAGAAGACGACGTGGAACCTGGCCAAAATCGGCGATTTTGAGAATGCCATCAGCAGAAATGAGCAAATTAGAGGGCTTCAAATCCCTATGAACAATGGAATTACGGTGACAAGCGTCGACACCACGCAGAATCTGGACCATCCAACGCTTCACCTCCCCAACACTGATCCCATCCATCTTGGCGGCCTTAATCACGGCCGTCAAATCGGTGGGCAAGTACTCGAGCACCAATACGGCGTCTTCGTCCTCTCTCCAGAAGTACTCGTGCAACAATACCACGTTAGGGCAATTCTGTAGGGTTTGAAGGGCCTCGATTTCGCGGAAGGCGGACTGGTAATCGTGGACCTCCTTGAGAGCCACGGTGAGAGAGTCGGAGCGGCGGCGGGCTCTGTAGACGTCGGAGTATGCGCCGGACCCCACGCGATCGGAGATTTCGTACTTAGAGGTGATCTCGCGTCTGGTGTGGATGCTCCAGCTCTTCGAATATGCCTGCTCCTGCTCCTGCTGCTGCTCCTCTTCCTCCATTTGATTAGGAGTAATTTACAATTGAAATGGATTTCGATTCGATTTCATCAATGGTAATTGGTAAGTATTATTATATCATTATTGTAGGAAAGGAAGATGATGACAAGAGGAGATCACGTTTCGTCACTGCACGTGCTTCTAGTTTTCCGTTTTTCCTATTTTCTTGTTAAAATTCGGTTTTTTTTAGTGAGAACAAATGTTTTTATGAATAAGAAACGTGGGTTAAAAGCTAACTCACATGTAATATAAATATATTTGGGAGTGGGAGCGCGTTAGAGCGTATGTAATATAAATATATTTTAAAATTTATTTTATTATATATCTCACATGTTATTATAAATTTGTTTAGATTGGTGTTTAAATATAATTTTTCATAAATATATCTTAGTTAAACTCACCGATTTAGGCATAAAAAATAGGGAAAATGGATCTTATTTACACATTGCATTATTTTGCAATAGAATATGTGATTAAATTGACTTTCAATGTTAAGAAATAGACGGATAAAAAAAAACTAAGAGAAAAGAATATCTAGAAGAGGGGTTGAGATTTCTCTCTCGGCGCACGTTAGTGTCTAACGTGCACCTTAACCCCAAAAATGGAGAAAAGGAAAGGAAAAAAAACAACAGAACCAGCTGCTAGCCCACATAACCCACTACCACCACATCTCACCCCCGAATCGAAGCCGGAGGGAGGCGACATACAAAGCCCACAAAACCCTAACCCAATTACAAAGCCGGAACAACCAGAGGAGATTGAAATAGAGGAAATTGAGGGTATTATTGAAACAGGGGAGGGGCTGATCGGAACTCTAATGTCCGAGAGGAAGTGAATCTGGCACCAGACAAGCAGAACGAGACACGCGGAGATCCCCTGGAGAAGAAGGCCAACCGTATGTGGAAGGATTTATTCACCCACAATCGCGATAGCCAAAGTGGAGTTTCTTTGGAAAAACTTGCCAGTGAAGGTGATGAAATATGTCTAACAAGTGAAGATATAGATAGAACCTGAAATTGCATATTGGAAGTATTCCCTCTCAGCCTATATCTTGAGTCAAGATGTGCCAATGATAATAATGGTGAATTTTCTGAGATCAAGGTGGCGGGGAATTGAAATGCCACGAGTGGTGAAGCATGAGAAGGGTTTCTTTGTATTACGGTTTGACAGCGAGGACACGATGAATGCAGCATTGGCACGTGGTAACCAGTTTTTTTATTCAAAGCCATTAATCCTAAAGCAATGGAAAGATGGTATTGATTTAGAAGAAGAAATTACCCATGTTCCTATTTGGATTCAACTTCCTAACTTGCCACTTGAAATGTGGGGTGCAAGCAGTCTAAGTAAGATAGCTAGCAAAATAGGGGATCCTTTGTATACGGACGAAATGACAGCAAAGAAATTGAAATTGGAGTTTTCTAGACTACTGGTGAAAGTGGAGATGGGGAAAGAACTGCCTGTTGAAATATGTATAAAGAATGCAGTGACTGGCAAGGTAGTGAAACAGGTTGTGCGATATGAATGGATACCTTTGCTTTGTAAACGGTGTCATTCATAGGGGCATAGAATAACTGGATGTCAAAAGCCAATGAGACGACAATGGAAAGGCAAACCTCTTAATGCAGATAGGGAAGTGGATCAGGGAAAGATAGACAAAATTCTGGAAAAGAAGAAACAACAAATAGCACAAATTGGGACAGGAGGGGAAAACAGAAATGTTGCTAGTACAAGCCATACCACACCACAAGTCCAGATTTCAACACCAGGAAGGGATGTTCGACATAACTAGCAGGAAGTTAGAAGTTCTAAGCAGAAGAAAGGGCATAGCTGGATAGGGCCTCATGCAAATGTGGATGTGCAGCTTGCTTTAAATAATTTGTTTCAAGTCCTAAGTCAAGCAGGGGTAGCAGTTCAGGGAGGAGTACCAATGGGTGAGGAACCCCCTGATAGATGAATATTGGGGCCTGGAATATCAGAGGCCTCAACACTCCTGAAAAACAGTTTGCTATTAGAAGGGCGATTGAGGCAAATAAGCTTGATCTAATTGCAGTTGTAGAAACCAGGGTCAGACCGAATAAGTATGAGAAAGTCAGAAGATTTTTTGGGGATGGCTGGACAGTTATAAATAACTATGTGGCTGCTCAAAATGGGAGAATTTGGGTTATGTAGAAGAATACAAATGTCAAGGGGATAGTGCTGCAAGTGACAGAGCAACTGTTAGGAATTTCATGTTAGATGTTTTGATGATGACAATTAGGACTTTATATTAGACCCCAAAATATGTAAGCTTGATTTTAGTAGAAATCATGTATAAGCTTTGAAGCGTTAGATTTGTAATAGGCTTTGTTTTGTTTTTATTCTAGATTGTTAGGCTAAGTAGTCTTAGGCTGAGCGTCTGATAATTTCTGAGTGAGTTTATCAGTGGTAAAGTTTGAAGACTCAAGCGCCTGAAGTCTGAATGAAGATAAAGTCTCCAAGCGTCCAAATGACCAGCTATATCAAGCGTCACCTTATAGGACAGAAGTGATTAAGGATGGATAAGCGTCCATCAATGACTGATTTCACCTGAATCTATTTCTAAGTCCGGAAGGAGTTTAATGCAAATATTCTCAACGCATTAAGTGCCAACGGGAATTTAATTCAAATGCATTAAATGTTGATAAGAGCATTAAATGTGATAAGCACTTTCAGACGTACGGAGAAGCCACCCTATTGGACTGTCAACTATTCATAGACTGTAGCACCAACTTTTGTGCAGCAGATTTTCAGGAAAAAGGACAAAAGTTGTTCACTCGCGGAAGTGAGAGACACGCGCCTGTGCATGTGTCAAACGAACATTTTCTCCAAAAATACCTATAAATAGGACTTCAACAACAAGCCAAATATACAATCAATTTCTAAGCCAAATTGTTGTTGCATTGAAGTCTCATTCCTTAAACTTTCAGAAAAGCCAAAATATTCAAGAAAACATCTCTTTGCTTTTCTTCAATTCCTGAGACAGTCAACCAATATCTCAAACATTCTTTTAGAAGAAACCACATTACTATTGAGATATTTCCAATTGTTTGAACTTCATCAAAATTAAACAAACCATTTAGAAAACCCCATCCAAGCCTCGCGATCTGTGTGAAGTCGAAGCTGGATACTTGCATTATTTCTGGGTGAAAGACGCAAGGGGATTGAAGTGATTTGGAGCAGAAATCTGTGTGATCAAGGAGCTCAAGTCATCAACATCTATCTCTCCCTAACTTGTAGAAGATTTTGTGTGATTCTTTGAGAATCATTTTAGTGGATTGCCTCCAAGTGTTCAAGGAGAAGAAGGACGTAGTTGGGATTACACCACCCAACGAACCTTACAAATATTGTGTCTTTTACTTTACAGTCAATTCTCTTATCTATCACATCATTGCATAAATTGATTAAGTAAAACACAATCAAACGCTAAGCAACTAAGAAACAACTTGTGACGCTAAAGATTTCCAAAAGAGATCTAGAATTATTCCGTTGTGCTAAGACTGATTAAAGAACTGAACGCTTAAACCTACTTGGTTAAAGTATTCAAATCTTGAAGTCTAAGTTAACTTTCTAAAAACAGTTTTCATCAGACGCTTAGCCTAAGCGTCTATATTTCAAGTAAACGCTCAGTCAAGCGTCTACATTTCAAGCGTCCAAAACCATTTTAATACGAAACTTTTTGAAGTCGAAAAAGACTTCAGGGTCTATTCAACCCCCCCCCCTCTTCTAGACCCTTTCGTATGCCACTTGGGACCAACAAGTGGTATCAGAACGCTTAAAGTTGAAATTTAAAAATTTCCAAGCATAACTGCTTGTTTAGATCCTTCTTCAGAATCTAGTTGCTTTTAAAAAAAATTCTATGGCATTTGCTAAAGTTCCCAAACTGATTGAGTCGAATTATGACACATGGAAAGTCAAAGCATTCACATATCTCTGTTCATGTGATGATGACATGTGCGATATTATTTCAGATGGGCCAATCAAAATATATAAAGTTATCACAAGAGCTCCTGGAGCCACGGAAGACACTCCGGATGGTTATGTTGAAAAACCGAAACAAGAATGGTCTCCAAATGAGCGTCGAAGAGCAAATTTGGACAATGTTGGTCGGAATGCTCTGTATACATCTATTGGTGATAATGACAATCTATTCAACAAGATTAAGTCATGCAACACAACTAAGGAAATCTGGGATAAGTTAGCCATGATCTGTGGTGGTTCAGCTCAGATTAAAGAGAACAAACTTTCCATTGCCAAGGAAAGGTTTAACAGCTTTAAGATGTTGACCAATGAGACTCTAGAGCAACTGGACATAAGATTCACAGCTCTTGTTACGGAACTCACATCCTTGGGTATGAATTTACAGAACCGAGAAATGATGGTTAAAATCTTTAGAAGTCTACCTAGTAGATTCTTGATGAAGACAACAGCTATGAGAAAATCAAATATGTTGGATCGCCTAACTCTAGAAGATGCTTTTTCAGAGCTCAAAGCATTTGAGTTTGAGTTGAATTCGGCTAGTGATGCAGTGAGCAGTCCAGTAATTGAGTCTGGAGCGCTCTAGCATCAATCAAGGGTAAATCAGGTAATAAAGGAAAAACTTCAGATATCAGTGAGGAAGAGGAGTTGGCCTTGCTAAATAGATTCAGAAAGTTCTTGAGATATGAAAAGAAAGGAAATAGTCCTAGGCATCAAGGACAGAGTTCATATCAAACGCCCGCTCCAGTACAACAACAGTACCAAGCGCCTCATTATTCTGTTCCTTCACCCTAAGCGCCTGCTCAATACCAAGCGTCTACTCAAAATCTCTCAGCGCCCGTGGTCTCAAAACCACACACTACAAGGTTAACAAGTGAACAAAAGATGAAAACTAACCTTTGTTACAATTGCAGGAAACCAGGGCATTACCAGGTAAATTGCCCTTATCCAAATGTATCCAAGCCCTCAAGGCAGGATTATGTGGATAGAAACCAATTCAGGAGCAACCTTCGTCAACAAGGTTTGCTAGCGGAATCAGAACCAGCATCCGCACCTGAAGATTTGGAGTCTTCAAAGGAGAGTAGTGATGATGATGAGCCAGTGGATGACTCAGCGCTTATTTCTCTTATGGCCAGAGATGATGAAGCGTCTCCTGAGGTAAACACTGAGATATCTTACCCTCTCTCTTATGAAGAATTACTTGACAAATTTAATGAATATTATAAACATTGTCAAGATGCCGCCAAAATATATCAAAATGATCTCGCTATTATCTCATCACTCACAAGAGATAAAGTAACGCTCGAAGCAGAGTTGAAAGTTCAGCAACAATGCATTGAGAAGAACCAATCACTTGAGAGTGAGATTATTCAATTAAAAGGCGATCTTGATATAATAGTCAAGAAAGAAGCTGATCTGATCACTAGACTTGTCAAATCAGAGCAGCTCATCTCATCATTATCAAAAGCTTCAAGAAAGTTGGATAATGTGACTGAGGTAACAAGAATGTTTGGTGAAAAGACCGGTTTAGGATGTAATAAATTCGGTAAACAACCAAACAAACCTAATGTTACGGCAAACAACAAAGGAAAGGATGTTGTCTTTGTTAAAGAAGGTTCACAAATTCAAACACATGTTGAACCTAGCGAAAATGGTACGAGGACAAATGAGAAGGCCAAAGCTGACTCAGGCAAGGGAAAGGCGAAAGCAAATGATTCAGAAAGAAAGGTTCATCCCAACGCTCCAAAGGCTAAGGATAAACCTAATCACTATGAGTCAAGCGCTAAGCGTCCAGCATCAAAAGTGCACCCCAAGCTAGCGCCCAGGAAATACCAGCGTCAATATCCACAGAGGTCTAGATCATATTATCGCTACTATGATGATTATGATTATGACTATGATTATGATTACTATTATAATCGAGGATATTATTATACACCCAAAAAGCACACACAGCACAAGGTGAACAAAAAGCACACACAACACAATGTGAAACCCGAAAAGGCCAATATTCCTACAATGAAGACTAGGCAAATATGGGTTCCTAAAGTTCTAATTCAAACTAACAATGTTACTAATGTTGAAGGACCCAAGCAACAATGGGTACCTAAACAGAAATAGAACTTCCCTTTTTGAGTGCAGGTACCTAGAGCTAGAGATGATACATCTGTGTGGTACTTCGATAGTGGATCGTCAAGGCACATGACTGGTTCCAAGGATCTTCTGATCAACTATCGAGCTGCCAATGATCCTCAGGTTGTATTTGGTGACAACTCCAAAGGTAAAACCAAAGGTATAGGTACTGTGCATAGGGGGAACATCATGATAAGTGATGTTTATTATGTTGAGGGTCTAAAGCACAATTTATTAAGTATAAGTCAATTTTGTGATAAAGGCTTTGAAGTCATATTCTCAAGCGACTGTTGCTATATAAATGATGCTAAGACTAAGTCTACTAAATTGAAAGAAAAAAGAACTAACAACGTATATTTGGTAGATTGAGGTTCAACACTTGATAACAACCCAACATGTTTTGTTGCTAAAAATGAATCTAAAATGGGTTGGTTATGGCATAGAAAAATGAATCACCTCAACTTTAAGACAATCTCTCAGCTTATAAATCTAAATCTCATAGAGGGATTACCCAAAGGACCATTTCACAAGGATCACCTTTGTGATGCTTGTCAAATGGGCAAACAAGTCAAGTCATCGTTCAAGAGAAAACCTCATCTATCTACCTCTAGAATACTTGAACTACTTCACATGGATTTGTTTGGACCTGTTCAAACGATTACTGTAAGCGGTAAAAAGTATACTTTGGTGATAGTAGATGATTTCTCTCGATTTACTTGGGTGGAATTTCTTTCATCTAAAGATGAGACATGTGACAAGTTAACAACGCTTATTCGGCAACTTCAAACATTGAAAAATCTTAAGGTTGCAAGAATAAGAAGCGATCACGGTACTGAGTTTACTAACATGATTGTTGAGAAGTTTTGTGCAGAGAATGGAATACATCATGAGTATGCAGCTCCCAAAACTCCCCAACAGAATGGTGTTGCTGAGCGCCGGAACAGAACGCTCAAGGAAGCCGCTAGGACAATGTTAGCAGAGTCCAAGCTTGCTCCTAGGTTTTGGGCCGAAGCAATCAATACTGCATGTTATACTCAAAATCGTTGCATGATCAACAAACAGCATAGGAAAACTCCATATGAACTATGGAAGGGACGTAAGCCAAATGTTTCATATTTTCACGTCTTTGGTTCTAAATGCTTTATCCATATTAATGGATCCCAAAGCCTAAAGACATTTGATCCTAAAGCAGATGAGGGAATCTTTCTAGGCTACTCCAAGAATGGAAAGAATTTTTGCATCCTAAATAAGATCAAATCGAAAGTTGAGGAGTCTATTCATGTTGTTTTTTATGATGCTAACCAAGAACCGAGTAAGGTTGATATAAATGATGTAGGAGTTGAAGATCTATGTCATCAAGCGTCTAAGATCACCATTGATGATGACAGTGACGACGATGATGAGATCTCAGTGCCACCTCCTAAGACTACTCGTGAGGTTACTCTGGATAACAATGTAAGAAATGCTGATGATCATGAAGAGGGTGATCATCAAGAGCAAACAAGGATTTGTGAACTTGAAGCGCCTATGCAAGAAGGTAGTCAAGCGTCTGATCGTCAAGTGCCTGTTCAACCTCTTAACCCTTTCCAACCAGATAGACTATGGCTGCGTGATCATCCACCTGAGCAGATTATTGGAGATATTGGAGCGCCTGTTAGGACTAGAGCCGCTACATTCAATGAGGCCATGTTCGCAAGCTTTCTATCTCAAATGGAACCTAAGAAAGTGGATGAAGCACTAAGTGATCCAAGTTGGATTGAAGTCATGCAAGAAGAGCTTAATCAGTTTGAGCGTAGTAAGGTTTGGACGCTAGTACCAAGACCAACTCACCAAGGAGTCATTGGAACTACATGGGTTTATAGAAATAAGATGGATGAGAATGGCATTGTAATAAGAAACAAGATGGATGAGAACGGCATTGTAATAAGAAACAAGGCCAGACTCGTAGCTCAAAGATATTGCCAAGAAGAGGGTATTGACTTTGATGAGACATATGCTCCTGTCGCCCGTCTTGAAGCAATCCGCATGTTTCTAGCATATGCAGCGTTCAACAAGTTTACGGTATATCAGATGGACGTGAAGAGTGCCTTCCTGAATGGTAAACTCCAAGAAGAAGTATATGTGGAGCAACCACCGGGATTCATCAACAACCATGGTAAGGGTATGGTTTGCAAGCTAGACAAAGCACTTTATGGGCTTAAGCAAGCACCCCAAGCATGGTATGACACTCTCTCTATCTTTCTTATTGGTAAAGGCTTTTCAAAAGGCAGCGTTGATACAACGTTATTTAAAATTACCAATGACGAAGATATTCTCTTAGTCCAAATTTATGTTGATGATATTATATTTGGCTCTACTAACAAGCGTCTGTGTGAGAAATTTTCGAAAATGATGCAAAAACAATTTGAAATGAGCATGATGGATGAATTAACTTTCTTCTTGGGATTACAAGTTAAACAACTCTCTAATGGCATATTTATTAACCAAGCTAAATATACAAGAGATATGATTAAGAAATTTGGTATGGAGAATGCATCATATTCAAAAATTCCAATGAGCCAAATGCTTAAGTTAGATAAAGATGAAAGTGGAAAGAAAGTTGATATCACTAATTATAGAGGTATCATTGGATCACTTCTTTATCTTACTGCCAGTAGACTTGATATTATGTTTTCGGTATGCATGTGTGCACGATTTCAAGCTGATCCTAAAGAGTCACACTTAATTGCTGCCAAGAAGATCCTTAAATACCTAAAAGGCACACAAAATGTGGGCTTATGGTATCCTAGGGATTCTCCTTTTGAACTAATTGGTTACTCAGATGCAGATTTTGCAGGTTGCAAAATAGATCGTAAGAGTACTAATGGTACATGTCAATTTCTAGGTGATAGATTAGTTTCATGGCATAGTAAGAAACAACAATCCATAGCTACCTCCACAGCCGAAGCTGAGTATGTAGCTGCAGGAAGTTGTTGTGCCCTAGTGTTATGGATGAGGCAACAGCTTAGAGATTATGGTATAATCGTAGGTCCAACCCCCATTCATTGTGATAACCAAAGCGCTCTCGCCACGACTCAAAACCCCGTTCTCCATTCTAGAACTAAACATATTGACATTAGATACCATTTTCTTCGTGACCATGTTCAAAAGAAAGATATCTCCATGCACTTTATTGGAACTGACAAACAATTGGCAGATATCTTCACCAAAGCTCTCAACGAACAACGTTTTCTCACTTTGAGAAGTGAATTAGGTATGATTGATTTAAATACTTAATCATTTTGCATCATACTTTATTAGACATATAATTTAGGGGGAATCCACTTGATTTATGTCTAAAAGATTTTCTTAAAAAAAAATTTTTTTTTTACAAGTTATCAAATTTAGGGGGAACCTTAAAATTGTACTCGAATATAACTGTAAGCGTCAATGATCAAAATTTTCAGATGCATGATCATCAACGCTCAGTATTTATGCATAAAATATTGGACGCTCAAACATAAAAAGGACTTTGATCTCAAGCGTTGGTATTACAACAGTTATAATAAATACCAAGAAGTGTTATACCAACCAATGCTATCAGTTAAGCGTTGAACCAATTCCATTCAACACTTAATATAAAAATGTTTTTTTTTTAAAAAAAAATCATGCATAAATTTTACAAGCTTCTTGAAGTAGTGGATAGACTCAACAGTCTATTGTGTACTCTATTCACACACTTCTATCACATCAAACTGGCGGATAATCAAAAACTTTTCAAAATGACGGTTCAGAGATAGCACGTGTTTGTGTACGTGTCAGTGTACCATCAGGCGCGTGTGTTACACTCTGAAAATGCCAAACGTTTTTAAAATTTTAACTCGGATGTCAAATCTTTATATATATGGGAATTACCAAATGTAACTTCTCTCTCATACACAAAACTCGCGTCCGCAGTTAATGAATTCATGGCTGAGATTAAAACTCTTTACACGTGTTTAAATCCTACAGAGACTAGAGAACACAAGTTTCAAAAATTCATTACTGTGTCATTTAAAACACAATTTCTACAGAAAAATCATTCACTTTCACTCAAAGCTTTCTGCCAATCTTACTTTCTCTCTCTCTCAAAGCAAAAAGAAAATCTCAGTTCATCTCTTTCACTAAAAATGGCACCAAAGAAATCTTCTGCTACTTCCGCCGAGCCTACCATCAAGGTTACTGAAGGCCTTGTTATCGATTGGAAATTTCTTTATGAACATCCTCAAATCAACCTGACAGATATGATGGACATGGTAGTCAAGACTGGGCTTAAAACTTTCTTGACTCAATATTCCTATCTGTTTTCGACGGAAGTTGACACCTTCTGGAAAACTGCTAAACTCTCAGAGGACAAGAAGTCTATCTCTTGTCTAATTCCTCTATCCAAGAAGGAGCCTTCCAAGGAATTCATTTTGTCTGCTGCCTCCATTGCCAAGAACTTTAAACTCCCAAATGAGGGTGAGGCATTGGACTGCGTTACTTTGGATCAAATTAAGGAAGCATGGACAACCATGAGTGCTTACGACGGTGTACCCTACACACAGTATTTCGAAACAAAAGAACTAGTATCCAAATACCGATTGTTGGCTGATTTCTGCAGCAAGATCATAGAATGCAGAGTGGGTACCTTTGATAAGGTAAACCCAGTACAATTTCAGATGATGACGGTGATACTCCTCAACATCAAGATCAACTAAAGTGAGTATATTTTTGGAAGGTTTCGGGACTGTTTAAGCGCCCCGAATAAACCTTATGGGCTTGTTCTGAGTGACCTGTTGTACAACTCAGAATGTATATACTCGTCTGGTCAACCGCTGAATAAGACCGAGTTGCTGGGAAAAAGGTCTGAGTAATCTCTTCGATCCTCCCAAAGTTGGTGGTGCTGCTAGGCCACTATCTGAGCGTCTGGAAATACGTCAAGCGTCCGATGAGGAAGCTGAGCGTCCAGTTCTAGAAGAAGTCGTGAAGCTTCCGGCTGCAACAAAGAAGAGGGCTCCCAGAAAGCCCAAGGCTCAAGTTGTTCCCTCTCCCCAAAAGAGTGATGAGGAAACTGATGGGGCTGCAGAGGACAAGTTACCTCTCAAGCGGAGAATGGAAGGCATCATTAAACAAATAGACTTTGAGGAACCAGTTGTTGCTCCTCCCGCTTGACACGCTAAAAGCTAACGTGCTATGATAGCAAGTGCACTAGTCGTGTGTAGTAATAAAAGTGGACTAAAAGTCCGGGTTGTCGAACCACGGAGACTTGAATTCTAGTTTATGATTTTAATGAAGGTAAAGACAATTAAAGTAAAGCAAGAGAAAAACAATTAAGTAAACGAAAGATCAAAGGAGGGAACAAACTATGAATTAAACCTTACGAATTGGTTAACAAGACTAAGGCACATGCTATGACCAAATCCACTCGTCGATATATATGAGCTACTCTTCGAATTATTAGACTCCTATTGCTTTAGTGGAAACTCCTAAATTAACTATTACCCGATGTCTCGGCACACAATAATCCTATGATTAATTGACGGTTCTCTAAATATGTCTATCCGAGAATCTAACCAAAAATCACGCATTAACGTTCTAGAGCTTCCCCGAACAAATCCGGCTAACGACACCCGGGAATCTTTACCTATTTCTAGGGCAATCCCTCATTTGTTTCGGATGATGTGTTAATTCTCTTGCACCCTAATCTATTTTCTCACGAACAACTAGATTAGGCAAGATAGCAAGCATACGGTGATCAAACACATGATTGGAATAAAAGCATAGAATTAACACACAAAGCAATAGGAGAATTAATACAAAGAGCAACTTCACATATATTGATTCATAAATTTGGCCTTCACATGGCCTTAGTTCTACAATATTAGCCTCTCATCAAGGCTTTACGAAAATCTAATACAAACATATACATACTCATGGAAATAAACATGTAAATGCAAATAATTGAAACTCCCTCAATTGATTGATGATGGATCCTTGCTTTTGATCTTCAATCCTTAGCTCCTCTCTCTTTGTTCCCCTCCAAAAGTGATGAAGAATGGTGATGAATGATGATGAGTGAAAAGTGATGGCCAAAATACCTCTCTCTCTCTCCTCCTCCCCAATGTCATCCGTCCATTGTGCTCAAAAATGCCTTAAGAAGACCACAACAAATCAGCTCCTAGTGTGTGTCTCCCACTAGTGTGTCCTCCACTACTCTTAAAGTGAGTAGTATAAAATTCCCTAAAGTAGATCTATTAAGAAACATACTTATGACATCCCTCTCATACATGTGATGACCTCTTGGCTTTTAATGTTCCATTCCCCCATCAAATGATGATCTTTTGGCTGAAAAGAATCTCAATTCGGGTGTGGACACGCCTAGGCGTGGCATTACGGTGCTTGGGCGCGGGATTCAGAATGCTGAAATTAAATGCAATGTATCCTACGCAGCAATCGTATTTCATTCATAACTTTCTCCACGAAACTCCGATTTGGATGATTCAAGTCCTCATTTGAAGCTAACACATAGTTCTACAACATTGTAGAAGGGAACTTCATCCAATTCGGCCTCTAAACATACGGAAATAGCGCTCGAACGTGGAAAGTGGTGTAGATATGGCGCCCGGGCGTGGGCAAGATGGCGCCTAGGCGTGGTAAGCAGAATGTTGACGTTATTTCCATCTTGTCCGGCGCCTGGGCGTGGGTTTTTAGGCGCTTGAGCATAG
This sequence comes from Buddleja alternifolia, assembly GCA_019426215.1. Lineage (NCBI taxonomy): Eukaryota > Viridiplantae > Streptophyta > Magnoliopsida > Lamiales > Scrophulariaceae > Buddleja > Buddleja alternifolia. The sequence continues at coordinate 16,424,696 of CM033398.1, forward strand.
GGGTGCGTAGCAATTTGGCCTAAACTTGTTTTATACGTCATTTTTCATCCCGTTCTTTGATTGGATCCATTTAAGACCTGAAATCACTTAATGCACGAATTAAACGCACATGTGGCAAGAATGAAGCGATAAATGAACCTAAGACATAAACGCAAAGGGGCTTAAAAACACGTAAAAATGCCTCTTATCAACACCCCCACACTTATCAATTGATCGTCCTCGAGCAATAAGAGTTTTAAGATAAGGAAACATCATCAATCAAAGAGAGAAACAAAAAGAAAACTACCTAACTCACTTTCGTGGAGTAAACGGTTGCATTTAGCGAATGCAACAAGCCTTTGAACCTTTTAGTTACCTCAAAGGACGAGTTATAGTCTCGTGAGGGTTTGCAGACGATATACCCACAAAATCGAAAGATTTTCAACCCCGATCACTCAACGTAAATTACAATGATTAATAGCACACAATGGTATGAATTCATCTGTTTAAGCTCAAATTACAAATATATACACATCACACATTTGCTCATGTTACGCCTTAACATTGAAAAGATCATCCTAAGGGTGTAGTGTAATAAATCTCAAGTATTATAGTCAAGTGGCATTCTTACCACTTTTCAAACATTAACCCCATATTTATCAACTTTTGATTATTCACATGGTACGAGAACTGAATACAACTTCATAGCCACTTAAAAATTCATCACTTCATTCCACTTTCGGATTTATCTTATGCACTTTCAACTCGAAACATTAGAGGCTAGACCATGTGCAATGTTTGATCCTCTTAGGCTTTCTATGACACCCGTGTAACGAGCTTTAGGCCAATAACTCCTAAACCAGATGGCTTTAGGGTATCAAATGTGGAGACACTCCTAAGGGCTTAATCGCTCGAGTGTCAAAGGCCACAAAATCAAACTAGGTCCTTATTCACTTAACACTTGCACTGGCTTGAGCTTAGCTCAAATTAGCAGAATAGTACAGTATTCTAGGCATGGTGCTCTTCGCCCCCAGTATCTATTAAGCCTGACTTTTTCAGTCATACCAATGTTCAACCTCTTTTTATTATTATTAAGCACACGAAGTTAACGTTCTCAACTCATAACACATGTGAAAATTCTAAGTCGATATTTTCGGGATCAAGCCTTTAAGTGTTTCAAAATGATTGCCCACTCAACTCCTCTACCTTCGATTTAGGTGCATATGTGAATCATCTTAAGGTTAATCTAGTCTAGTTAGGATCCCATAAGCAAGGAACGATGTGTATAGCCATTAAAAACCAAATTGATAGAGAAAACATACCATGTATTCAAATTAACCATACTCAATGCCTCAAGTGAAGGGTTGAAATTCTATCCAAAAAAAAATAAATTAAAATTGCACACATTTCACATGTAGAGGTACAGCACCCCCCAAACTTGGACCAAAATATGTAAAACATGAATCAACATGACTATAATGGATCTAGTATACCATATACCCCCCCACACTTATCATGAACATTGTCCTCAATGTTTGAAAAAAGAGAAGGGCAAAGTACACGTCACCATGGGGAAGCTGAAAAGCAAACCCGAGTCCACTTAAGGCAATCAAGTCCACGGATGGCAATCACTGTGTCGATCACTACATAGGTAAACAAATGCTAGCCATACAGAGCATCAAACATTGGATAGAATAGAATAAAACAAAACGAGACAAACAAACAAAAAAAATGAGAAACATGCATGGAAAGAAAACATCAAGCATCCAAACATAAAACATAAAATATCCAACAACCCAACAAAAGATATCCAAAAACAAAAAGAAACATGCATGGAAATAAAACAAGATAAGCCTAATCGGTGGTGCCAAAACGGTCAATGTAATCCTCATCCGCTCCGCCGAGATCATCCAAATCAATCAACGGGCTACCCTCATCATTATGAGCCTCATCATCACCTCCTTCAGGAACGAGAGCACCTGACTCGTGCATATCTGCGGGCTGCTGAGGCGGGGGGTGCGGGTAAGGTGGAGGAGTAGAATAATCAAATGGCCCCCAACCGACAAACGCATCATGCTCTACAAGAAGCTGACGGAAATAAGCACAAGTGTCGGACATGACCACCCTCATCTCATCTCGCAACTCATCCCTCAGTTCATCCTTTAATTGTCTAATGGCGGCGGCATCCATAGGTGGAAACTGTGGGGAGCTAGTAGACCGAGATGAAGACGGGCGAGGCCTCTTGGAAGTAGCTGGTGGTGGAAGAGCCTGGGAGTCGTCATCTACCACGGTGAGATAAGAACCAGGAAGCTCAGTACGCTCCATAGGAAATGTGGGAACCTTAGCCGCCTTGCATAAAGCTGTGATCAGTGACGGGAGAATGATGGGAATCTTCCGAGTGGGACCTTCTCCCTTTTGCTTAGCCAATTCTTTGTTAATCAACGGCCCTAACTCATTCTTCAACTTCCTAAAGTGGTCCGTCAAAGACTTGTGGATTACCCGGGCAAAGTCCACAGCTTTCTTGGACATAATAGCGTAGATGAGGGTGGCCCGTTCCTTGTTTGCCTCTGATCGATTGGTACTCGGTATTAAATTGAATCGGATGAAGTCGAGCCAGAAAGCAGCCTCGGGTAATAGAGCCCTACGGGGGACATGAGCTTCTCCGGGTACCCATTCCCACCCCTCTCGGCCAATAACCCGCAAAATATCCGACAGGCTAACTCGGAGGCGCCCTGCATTGTAAAGAGTGGTGAACTCGCATGTCTGAGGGGTCGGGGTGCCTATGCTCTCCCTAATCTGTCTCAACTCATAATTGACATGTTTGCCCCGGACCAAAAGGGTAGTCCCCAGCCATCCTCGTGTCTCAATCTCATCATAAACCCCGGAGCTGAAAAATTCCAGGACCCAAGGAAGACGAATGGCCTCGGGCTTTTGACAGAAAAACTGTAAGCGAGGAAACTGTATCAATTCGTGCACAGAGGGCTGTCCCCGGGTGGTTAAATAGTGCTCCTTAATAAGGGTGCGGGGGGTGCTCAAACTCTGACACATAATTTGGACTTGGGAGTTTTCAAAACGGGTATTATCGGGAGTCTCGGGCTCATTAGAGTAACCCTCACCCACTTTTTTCTTACCCTTGGACGGTCTGTTGGTAGTTCTCGTCATTTGCAACAACAATGATCAACTTCTCAACTACTCAAATCAACCCAAATGCAACCAACCCAATACAACAATCGTCAACGCCCAACAACACACCAAAATCAGAGAGCAACCCACAATCTAGCAACAATCCACGGATTTAACCGATTCCTCAATTCTTTAAGCAATAATCCACAATTTAATCAACAAAATAGCATCCAATTTCAACAACAACAACCCACAAATTCAATTTCAACCCAAAAATTGATAACAATAGATCATCCAATTCAACAACAACAACCCCCAATTTTTTATTACGATCCACAAATTCAATAGAAGTCCTCAAATGCAATAACAAAAAAATTCAATCCACAATCGGACGAAGCCCCAAATAATCCTCAAAATATAATGTAAGGCACCTACTCGTCGTCTATGAATCGGAAATGGAAGAAGGGTAAAGCCAAAACTCACCTTTTTCCCCAAAATTTTCGCATCGAGTTGGATGTGAAGGAGGGGCCACTGTGCAGCGAGTGATGTTGATGGAAAGTGGCGGTGAAACACGGTGGAGATGGCCGGAAAAGGTGAGAGTGTCGCCGGAAATCGCTTGGGAGAGGAGTTGTGAAGAGTTTGTGAAGAATTTTGACCGTTTGACCCACAACTTTGTTTAAATCAGAAACGGGCGCCTAGGCGCGCGTGTTTGGGCGCCTAGGCGCGCGACACAGCGTACCTGGAATTTTTTACTGGTAATGCCCGCGCCTAGGCGGGCGTTGTTTCGGCGCTTGGGCGCCCCTTTCAGAACCGGGCGCCTAGGCGCCCGTTGTCTCGGCGCTTGGGCGCCCCTTTCAGAACCGGGCGCCTAGGCGCCCGTTGTCTCGGCGCTTGGGCGCCCCGTTCAGAAATATTTTGTAAAGAATTTCATTTCCTGTTTCAAAAGGGAAGAGACAAAACACTTAAAACACAAACTAACAAAGATGTAAGACTAGAAAATAAAGCAACAAACGGGATAATAAGGGAAAAAGAAAAGGAAACGGAAAGAAAACATGGGTTGCCTCCCAAGAAGCGCTAGTTTAGAGTCATTAGCTCGACTGAAAGCGAAGAATCACGAAGGGTCCGCGAGGATGAAGGACTCTTTGTCTCTTGGTCCATCCATCCCTAAGTAAGGTTTTAGATGTTGAGCGTTGACCAAGAAAGTATGTCCTTTATCTGTTGTAAGCTCGACGGCGCCGGATGGATAGACCTGGGAAATCAAAAATGGGCCCGACCATCGAGACTTAAGCTTCCCAGGGAAGAGTCGGAGTCGAGAGTTGTATAGCAACACCCGCTCTCCCTTGTGGAATTCCCGGGGGAGAATATGTTTGTCATGCCACATTTTGGTCCGCTCCTTATAGAGTTTTGCGTTCTCATAGGCAAGATGACGCCATTCTTCGAGCTCGTTGAGTTGTAGCAAACGTTGTGTACCTACACTTTGAGAGTCAAAATTTAGAAACTTAATGGCCCAATAAGCACGATGCTCGAGTTCAACGGGCAAGTGACATGTTTTGCCAAAAACAAGACGATACGGGGACATGCCAATTGGGGTTTTATAGGCGGTCCGATAAGCCCAAAGAGCATCATCCAATTTAAGGGACCAATCCTTTCTTGATGCGTTGACAGTTTTTTCTAAAATACGCTTAATCTCCCTATTCGAGACCTCCACTTGGCCACTAGTTTGTGGGTGGTATGGGGTCGAAATTTTATGCTTCACTCCGTACTTGGTCAATAAAAGTTCAAACTGCCTGTTGCAGAAGTGGGTGCCCCCGTCACTAATGATGGCTCGGGGAGTTCCAAATCGAGTAAAAATATGCTTCTTCTGAAAACGAGTGACAACCCGAGCATCATTAGTAGGCAAGGCCACGGCTTCCACCCATTTGGAGACATAGTCTACCGCAACAAGGATATATTTATTTGAACAAGAACTGGGGAAAGGGCCCATGAAATCCACACCCCATACATCAAACAACTCACACTCTAACATGCTATTTAAGGGAGTTTCATGATGTTTAGAGATGTTCCCCATTCGTTGACAGCGATCACTAGATTTGACATAATGATGTGCATCTTTAACAAAAGTAGGCCAGAAAAAACCTGATTGGAGGATCTTAGCTACCGTTTTGGAAGGCCCAAAATGGCCACCTACCGCCATATCATGACAATGAGATAGGATAGCATGCACGTCCGTTTCGGGTATGCAACGTCGAATTAAACCATCTGCACAAACTTTGAATAAAAAGGGTTCGTCCCAAAGATATTGCTTTACATCAGATAGAAATTTCTTCTTTTGATGAAAAGTGATATCCGGGGGAAGACGGCCCGTAACAATGTAATTGGCAAAGTTAGCATACCAAGGTGAAATCTTTTCAGAAATAGCAAGGAGGTGTTCATCCGGGAATTCCTCACGAATTGGTGTCTCATCTAACGGATCATTCACTAGCTCTAATCATGAGAGGTGGTCGGCTACTACATTTTCGGTGCCTTTCTTGTCTTTTATCTCTAAATCAAATTCTTAGAGTAACAAAATCCACCTAAGAAGTCTTGGTTTAGCATCTTTCTTGGCAAGCAAATATTTTAAAGCCGAATGATCGGTGTAAACTATCACTTTGTTTAGCACGAGGTAAGAGTGGAATTTATCGAATGCAAAGACTATGGCGAGTAATTCTTTTTCCGTGGTGGCATAATTCAATTGTGCATCGTTAAGAGTTTTACTAGCATAGTAAATGGTTCGAAATACCTTTTCCTTCCTTTGGCCAAGGACCGCTCCAACCGCGGTGTCACTCGCATCACACATCAATTCGAATGGTAAGCTCCAATCGGGGGATGACATGATAGGGGCGGAAACTAAGCGTTCCTTCAAATCAAGAAAGGCCTGCATACAAGAAGAAGTTGAAATCAAAAGGTGCATCTTTAACAAGCAAATTAGACAACGGTTTCGCAATTTTAGAGAAATTCAAGATGAATCGCCTATAGAAACCAGCATGCCCGAGAAAACTCCTAACAGCTTTTACCGATGTGGGCGGGGGAAGTTTTTCAATGACCTCAATCTTGGCTTGGTCCACTTCGATCCCTTTTTGAGAGATCTTGTGGCCAAGCACAATCCCCTCCCGGACCATTAAATGGCATTTTTCCCAATTCAAAACAAGGTTGGTTTCTTCACAACGTTTAAGCACAACATTTAGATGAGCAAGACAAATATCAAAAGTTGTTCCGAAAACAGAAAAGTCATCCATAAAAATTTCAAGGAAATCTTCAACCATATCATGAAAAATAGCCATCATGCATCTTTGAAAAGTGGCCGGGGCATTACACAAGCCAAATGGCATCCTTCTATAAGCAAATGTGCCATAAGGACAAGTGAAAGTGGTTTTCTCTTGGTCCTCAGGATCTATGGCAATTTGATTATAGCCGGAGTAACCATCTAGAAAACAATAGAAATCATGCCCGGCTAATCGTTCAAGCATTTGGTCAATAAAGGGGAGGGGGAAATGATCCTTACGTGTGGCATCATTCAACTTACGGTAATCTATACATACACGCCACCCACTAATTATACGAGTTGGGATAAGCTCATTATTCGCATTCTCAATTACCGTTATCCCCCCTTTCTTAGGCACCACTTGGGTAGGGCTCACCCACGCACTATCAGAAATAGGATAGATTATACCTGAGTCGAGCAGTTTAATCACTTCCTTCTTTACTACCTCTTGGATTTGTGGGTTTGATCTCCTTTGGGGTTGGCGTGTAGGCTTGGTGGAGTCCTCCATAAGTATTTTGTGCATACATATCGCTGGACTAATGCCTTTGATGTCCGCAAGTTTCCACCCAAAAGCCCGTTTGTGAGATCTCAACACCGTCATTAATTGCTCTTCTTGTGATCCTGAAAGAGATGAGGAAATGATCAATGGGAGTGTTTCGTCGTCGTTCAAATACACATATTTAAGGTGGGAGGGGAGGGGTTTGAGTTCGAGAGAGGGGGGTTCTTCAATAGATGGGCGAGGTGATCCTGACAATGATCTATCAACTTTGATGAATCCTCCCGAATGAGAGGAAGATTTGTACTCCAAGCTTAGAACCTTTTCCACTAGATCATCTTTCTCCGAGTCCACTTGCATGGATTTCATAAGATTCTGTTCGAGAGAATTTTCAATTGTATTGTCCTGTAAATACTCAACAATCAAATGGTCAAATGTATCAATTCGATAACACGAGTCATGATCAATAGGATGTTTAAGGACTTTGTAAACATCAAAGGTAACTTTGTCATCGCCCACATTCAAGGTAAGCTTACCATTAGCAATGTCAATTACCGCCTTACCCGTGGCTAGGAATGGTCTCCCTAGGATTAATGGTACCTCCACATCTTCTTCCATGTCGAGTACTACGAAATTAACGGGAAAATAAAACTTGTCGACTTGGACAATAACGTCTTCGATTATCCCCTTGGGCCTCTTGATCGATCGGTCGGCTAGTTGAAGGCTCATTGAGGTCGGCTTGGGATTTCCAAGGCCTAGCTTTTTAAACAGTGAGTATGGAAGAAGAATGATGCTGGCCCCCGAGTCACATAACACCTTCTTAAATGATAGGGATCCAATCGTGCATGGGATTGTGAGACTCCCGGGATCTTGGAGCTTAGTTGGCAATTTATTGAGTAATACGGCGGAGCATTCTTCCGTGAGGCACACCGTCTCATTCTCTTCCCACTTCTGCTTGTTGGAGAGTATGTCCTTAAAGAACTTCACATAATTCGGCATTTGGAGAATGGCGTCAATAAACGGAATATTAATTCTCACTTCCCGAAGATTGCCAAAATTCGAAGAAAGCTCGGATCCATCTCCTTTTTCTTCTTTTTGTGAGCATTTGGGAAGGGGAGACGAACTTCGATAGGGGGAGAAAGCGTTGGATTAGACGGATGAAAACCCACTGAAACAGTAGGCGGCGCCTGGGCGCGTATATCGGCGCCTAGGCGCGGATCTGTTGGCGCCTGGGCGTGCATTTCTGGGCGCTCGGGGGCGGGATGCAGAACATATGCATCTGGCAGGTTTGTGGGTGGCGCCTGGGCGCGTATATTGGCGCCTAGGCGCATATCTGTAGGCGCCTGGGCGTGCAGGTCGGGGCGCTCGGGCGCGGGAAACAGAGAATTTTGTCCAGAACAGGGTAGATCAGGCGCCTGGGCGTGCATGTCGGGGCGCTCGGGCGCGGATGTACTGGAAGTGTCATTCTCCAATTGTTTGCCACTTCTCAAGGCTATGGCATTGCATTGGGCCTTCGGGTTCTTTTCCGTGTCGCTTGGGAGAGTCCCCGGGGCTCTACCGTTAACCGCATTAGAAAGTTGCCCTACTTGTGTTCTCAAATCCTTCATCTTCATACACATATCCTTTATCATACCCCGAAGTTCGTTGAAAGATGTATCGGACTTTTTCATGTGAGCATCTAGTTTCTCATCGATTGTGGGAGGTCGCATTTGCACTTGACCTTGACCTTGTCCATTGAAATTGCCTTGCCTCGGGGGTGGGTTATTGAAGGGTGGTCATGGAGCTTGATAGATCCCCGGTTGATAGATCCCCGGTTGTGCGTTCTGTGCGGGGTTGGGCCTTTTTGGAAAATTCTCGGGTATATGAAAGTTCACCTGAGGTTTATTTTGATTCCCCACATAATTAACATTGCCAACCTCCGGTTCCAAGACTACTACTTCCTCAATACAAGCAACCTTTTTAGAGGATGAGGCCTCTTCATCGTCGGGGTAAAGCTCGTCTTCTCGGGCCAACTGTTCGACTTTGTCCCATACACTTTGACAGTCTAACCCAAGGAGATCTCCTCCCGCACCCGCGTTGAGTCTATGCCGAATATGTGACCTAACCCCATCATAGAAATGGAGTACTTGTTCATTCAACCCAAAATTATGATCGGGACATTTACGGAGCATGCCCTTATATCTAGCCCAAGCCTCGGCTAAAGATTCATTGCTCCTTTGCCTAAACCCTTTTATATTACTCCGTAGCTCATTGATTTTTGAGGGTGGAAAGAATTTATTTAAAAAGGCATCGACCAACTCACTCCATGTTGTAATAGATTGTGGAGGTAAGGATTTGTACCATGTTGTCGCCCTATCCTTCAATGAGAAATGGAAGACTCTTAGACGAATCGCATCAAGATCTCGTGGGTGATATTGAATGGTCACAAGAGCCTCATCTATGGTTTCCAAATGAGCGTGTGGTGATTCGTGCGGTTCTCCATAGAAAGGATCTCCTTGCACCATATTAAAAATGTGAGCCGGAATGTGGTAGTTTGGTGTGAAGAAATTAGGCACGACTACGGGCCCCGGAATGGTATGGACCCTAGGTGGTAAGCTACCCCGAACCGACGGGAGTTGTGGAGGAGGTACCGCTTGCATGGCTTGTAGAACACCTTGTAACCACTCCCTAGTTTCCGGTGAGTTCATGTCCGGGAAATTTCCATTTGGGTTTTGGTTAAGATTATTGGCCATTTCTCTTGCTCGCCTACTAGTCCTAAGAACTCGTTCAATTTCGGGCTCCAACTCGTATAGAGGCTTGTTTGAGGAGCGGGTCATGCACCTCAAGAACCTAACAATTAAATACAAGAACAAAATTAGACTAATCACGAAAATAAAAGAAAATCAAGAAATAAACGAAAACTAAGAATTATAAAAAAATGTAAACGAAAATAAAAAAAAACTAAAATAAACAAGTCCCCGGCAACGGCGCCAAAAACTTGACACGCTAAAAGCTAACGTGCTATGATAGCAAGTGCACTAGTCGTGTGTAGTAATAAAAGTGGACTAAAAGTCCGGGTTGTCGAACCACGGAGACTTGAATTCTAGTTTATGATTTTAATGAAGGTAAAGACAATTAAAGTAAAGCAAGAGAAAAACAATTAAGTAAACGAAAGATCAAAGGAGGGAACAAACTATGAATTAAACCTTACGAATTGGTTAACAAGACTAAGGCACATGCTATGACCAAATCCACTCGTCGATATATATGAGCTACTCTTCGAATTATTAGACTCCTATTGCTTTGGTGGAAACTCCTAAATTAACTATTACCCGATGTCTCGGCACATAATAATCCTATGATTAATTGACGGTTCTCTAAATATGTCTATCCGAGAATCTAATCAAAAATCACGCATTAACGTTCTAGAGCTTCCCCGAACGAATCCGGCTAATAACACCCGGGAATCTTTACCTATTTCTAGGGCAATCCCTCATTTGTTTCGGATGATGTGTTAATTCTCTTGCACCCTAATCTATTTTCTCTCGAACAACTAGATTAGGCAAGATAGCAAGCATATGGTGATCAAACACATGATTGGAATAAAAGCATAGAATTAACACACAAAGCAATAGGAGAATTAATACAAAGAGCAACTTCACATATATTGATTCATAAATTTGGCCTTCACATGGCCTTAGTTCTACAATATTAGCCTCTCATCAAGGCTTTACGAAAATCTAATACAAACATATACATACTCATGGAAATAAACATGTAAATGCAAATAATTGAAACTCCCTCAATTGATTGATGATGGATCCTTGCTTTTGATCTTCAATCCTTAGCTCCTCTCTCTTTGTTCCCCTCCAAAAGTGATGAAGAATGGTGATGAATGATGATGAGTGAAAAGTGATGGCCAAAATACCTCTCTCTCTCTCCTCCTCCCCAATGTCATCCGTCCATTGTGCTCAAAAATGCCTTAAGAAGACCACAACAAATCAGCTCCTAGTGTGTGTCTCCCACTAGTGTGTCCTCCACTACTCTTAAAGTGAGTAGTATAAAATTCCCTAAAGTAGATCTATTAAGAAACATACTTATGACATCCCTCTCATACATGTGATGACCTCTTGGCTTTTAATGTTCCATTCCCCCATCAAATGATGATCTTTTGGCTGAAAAGAGTCTCAATTCGGGTGTGGACACGCCTAGGCGTGGCATTACGGCGCTTGGGCGCGGGATTCAGAATGCTGAAATTAAATGCAATGTATCCTGCGCAGCAATCGTATTTCATTCATAACTTTCTTCACGAAACTCCGATTTGGATGATTCAAGTCTTCATTTGAAGCTAACACATATTTCTACAACATTGTAGAAGGGAACTTTATCCAATTCGGCCTCTAAACATACGGAAATATCGCTCGAACGTGGAAAGTGGTGTAGATACGGCGCCCGGGCGTGGGCAAGATGGCGCCTAGGCGTGGTAAGCAGAATGTTGACGTTATTTCCATCTTGTCCGGCGCCTGGGCGTGGGTTTTTAGGCGCTTGAGCATAGGGGTGCGTAGCAATTTGGCCTAAACTTGTTTTATACGTCATTTTTCATCCCGTTCTTTGATTGGATCCATTTAAGACCTGAAATCACTTAATGCACGAATTAAACGCACATGTGGCAAGAATCAAGCGATAAATGAACCTAAGACATAAACGCAAAGGGGCTTAAAAACACGTAAAAATGCCTCTTATCACCGCTCAAAAGCTCACGCTCATTGAAGGAATCAATGTAAAGAAGATCTTTAAGTGTCCTAGGATAAGCAAGCGTCAAGCTGCATCTGTTCCTGATAAGCCTGAGATGGTTGAGCCAAGCTCTCAAGCTGCTGCTATTGAGCTAAGCGCTCAAATTGCGGATGAGCCAAGCGCTCAAATTGTAGATGAGCCGAGCGCTCTCAGGGTAAGTTTATTTCTTCCCACAGCATTTCTATTCCTACATCTGTAGAAGATCCTGCTCTTATAGAGGATAATTCATGTATTACAGCTTTAGTTCCAACTACTGCTGAAGCATCAACAGACGTCCACTTAGATGTTGAGATGACAGAAGTTGTGGCTATTGCCAAAGACGTTGCCGCAGAAGCTGCTGCAATTGCAACTGAGGAACCTGCTCCCAAAGAGGTTCAAACATCAATTCCTGTTCTGGCTATAACAGAGGAGCGTTGCTGAAGACGTTATAAAGCCAAGGCACTTCTTCAAGCTGGACACGCTGAAGACGATTGATCATTCAATCAACTATATGCCCCTAGCGCTCGAAGAAGATTTCATTCCTACTGGCTATAATGAAGAAAGATACATTGCTACTAAGAATGAGATTGCCCAGCTGATTGACACTGACAATAAGATCAGGGATATAGTGTTAACCGCTAGGCAAGGAGGTAGAACTTCTAAGTACAATGTGGATTTGGCCTACTAGCTAGAATATGGGCACAGTAAGTCAACTGGTTTTGCTCTGAGAGACTACAACATCAGAGTATATGATCCTTTTCGCCCAGAGTTTCTCAACCCTTCCGAGAAAGTCTTAAACAGAGAAGGTTACACACATTTTCCTCTTATAACAAACAGTGCTGAGAACAAGAAGTCTGCCACTCCTCTTCAACTGTGGAAGAATAAAGGGGTTCATGCCGGTGAGTGTCTCGAATTTCTGACGGATTTGCTTCAGACTAAAGCTGATTCATACTTTGACAGCGTCTGGAATGCCAACTATCAGACTGATAGATATCGCTTTGAATCTATCAGAGATATTCATCATGAAGGCATTCGAGTTATGGTCAACGCTGGACCAGACTACTGTTTGACTGAAGTTAACTGGGTCGAAGCGTATGTGGGTCATCGATATACTTTCACAGAATTAGTTCAAGCTCCCCACTTATTTGGCATAGGCATGCATGACAAGAAGCGTCAATTAGCCAAGTATTGCCTAACGAAGCGTCAACAGAGAGTTGGACCTATTCTTAAGCTCCCAATCATTCGACATCAGATTGAGCAGTGTTTGCGTCAAGAGCTTCACAGATTGTCCATTACTCCTTTCCATTTCAACGCTCAAACATCTACTAGTGGCAGTTCTTCCGTATCTTGCTTGAATCTCGCTCCAAGCCACTGCGAAGATAATCTTAGATTGATGGTGAAGATTATGACTCCCAGACAATGGAACGGCTCAGTACTCTACTCATTTCGAGGATGTCCATTGCTCCCTTCTATTCGCAAAGAGGTACTCAATCACTATGAGTTTGTCCTCTCACTGCTGGAAAGAAATCAGGGACTGGCTCAAGCTATCTATCCTTATCTAGAAGAATACTACAATTCGTACGTACCTGAATCTCAACGTCTCCAACATCTTCCAATAGATAGATTGATTGGATTTTCTAGAGATTACTGCCCAGATGCAATTTTCTCTATCTGCCAAGCGCCGTCCAAAGTCTTCCCGAATCATGTGTTGGATATCATTGGTCCTATATACATCAGGGCCATAGATAGTCCACTTCGCACATTCATTCAAGGTACTTGCCTTCCTCTTCAACATCTGGCTGAACTTCTGGAAGCCGCTTCCAATTCTTTTCCCGATGCAGCAAATTGAAACTTCAAGTTCGATGATTTTCACCAACCAGAGTCAGTGCTTGAAGACGAATCTGCTAAGATGGTTGAAGTGTTTGAACCAGCAAAAGTCGCAAGTATTCCAGCGTCTGCTGAAGAACCAGTTCAAGCGTCTCCACCAGAGGATATTTCTGACGCTCCTGAATTCGTTGATTCTGTTGCTGCTAATATTGCTGAGGATCTCTCAATTGATGTACGCGGTACAATTTTTTATCATGCATATCAAGCTCCTCTTAACTCACTCAAGCATACATCTAGATTCAAGAGACCGGCTCCTCAAGCGATTCCATTGGATGTGAGTCAAACGTTTGGACCTTTGCTAAAATCTGTATTAGAGGAGATAAGTAGTCACGCTACTCAGAATGAAGAATCTCTTCACTGGATTAAGACCGATTTAGCAAAGATAGAATCCCAAATCTTGAATGCTTAAATAGGTCATATGAAAGGTTCTGCTCAAGCGGCTGTTGGTGAGTGTCAAAAAGAATTTCAAGAAATGAGTGACGCTACTCGAGCCAACCAACTAGCCCTGAAAGAACAATTTGAAAAGCGTCTAGACTCCTTAGAGACCTCATTGAATGATGCTACCAGCGCTAAGATCCTCGCTTTGCAGGAACGTTTCGACAAGCGTCTGGATGATCTTACAGATTCTATGTCTCAAATTGCTCATCAAGTCAGTTTACTCACATAACATTTTTTGAAAAGTGATGATGGCAATAAGGGGGAAGAGAAAAGGAAAGGAAAGCTGAGGAGAGCGTCCAGTTCAAGTGCTCAAGAACCTCCTCCGCCTTCGAAGCGTCAGCTACTATCTCCTCCTTCTGTGCTAAGTCTTCCATCTTGGATAACTGCTGTTGGGATAAGTGATTCTGCTGGAGCGCCTAGTAGAACGCTAAGAGAACCTCCAAGAGCACTGTATCCAAATCTACCAATACCTTCTCGGGCACTGTTTGAACAGTTTGACATCCCTCTTCAAAGAGCATCTATTCCAGAACCTACAGATCCAAGAATTTTAGCTGAAGAGAGGCAGATGTTTGACTTCAACCGAACTTTCAGAATTTACCTAAGGTATATTGGTATTGACCCAATTGATTGGGACAAGCACTTTGCTGCTTTCAAGAAGAAACAAAAGAAAGAAAATAAGCTCATAATCGACAAAGATCATGAAGCGATGATGACTTTGGAAGATAACTTAACTGAAGCTATCCGAGCTGAAATGCCCAAGCGATACAAAGTTAGACCAAGTCACTAAGGTTTCTTTGATTTACATTATCTATATTCTTATCTCGTATGAAATTTTCGTTCAGTTGTAAAAATGCGTGTAATCATTGATATATATAAAATACATGTTTTCAGCTGAAACATCTCGTTGAAGCGTAACTAACTTTAACTAACGTTATCTAACCAAAGCTAACTCTTATTTTGGCTGTCTAACTCTTGAACTATAAACGAGTAAGTATTGCCATCATCAAAAAGGGGGAAATTGTTAGGAATTTCATGTTAGATGTTTTGATGATGACAATTAGGACTTTATGTTAGACCCCAAAATATGTAAGCTTGATTTTAGTAGAAATCATGTATAAGCTTTGAAGCGTTAGATTTGTAATAGGCTTTATAGGCGTTGTTTTGTTTTTATTCTAGACTGTTAGGCTAAGTAGTCTTAGGCTGAGCGTCTGATAATTTCTGAGTGAGTTTATCAGTGGTAAAATTTGAAGACTCAAGCGCCTGAAGTCTGAATGAAGATAAAGTCTCCAAGCATCCAAATGACCAGCTATATCAAGCGTCACCTTATAGGACAGAAGTGATTCAAGGATGGATAAGCGTCCATCAATGACTGATTTCACCTGAATCTATTTCTAAATCCGGAAGGAGTTTAATGCAAATATTCTCAACGCATTAAGTGCCAACGGGCATTTAATTCAAATGCATTAAATGCTGATAAAAGCATTAAATGTGATAAACACTTTCAGACGTACGGAGAAGCCACCCTATTGGACTGTCAACTAATCATAGACTGCAGCACCAACTTTTGTGCAGCAGATTTTCAGGAAAAAGGACAAAAGATGTTCACTCACGGAAGTGAGAGACTCGCGCCTGTGCATATGTCAAACAGACACTTTCTCCAAGAATGCCTATAAATAGGACTTCAACAACAAGCTAAATATACAATCAATTTCTAAGCCAAATTGTTGTTGCATTGAAGTCTCATTCCTTAAACTTTCAGAAAAGCCAGAATATTCAAGAAAATATTCTCTTTGCTTTTGTTCAATTCCTGAGACAGTCAACCAATATCTCAAACATTCTTTTCGAAGAAACCACATTACTATTGAGATATTCTAGTTGTTTGAACTTCATCAAAATCAAACAAACCATTTAGAAAACCCCATCCAAGCCTCGCGATCTGTGTGAAGTCGAAGTTGGATACTTGCATTATTTCTGGGTGAAAGAAACAAGGGTATTGAAGTGATTTGGAGCAGAAATCTGTGTGATCAAGGAGCTCAAGTCATCGACATCTATCTCTCCCTAATTTGTAGAAGATTCTGTGTGATTCTTTGAGAATCATTTTAGTGGATTTGCCTCCAAGTGTTCAAGGAGAAGAAGGACGTAGTTGAGATTACACCACCCAATGAACCTTACAAATATTGTGTCTTTTACTTTACAGTCAATTCTCTTATCTATCACATCATTGCATAAATTGATTAAGTAAAACACAATCAAACGCTAAGCAACTAAGAAACAACTTGTGACGCTAAAGATTTCCAAAAGAGAAGACTCTAAAATTATTCCGCTGTGCTAACACTGATTAAAGAACTGAACGCTTAAACCAACTTGGTTAAAGTATTCAAATCTTGAAGTCTAAGTTAACTTTCTAAAAACAGTCTTCATCAGACGCTTAGCCTAAGCGTCTATATTTCAAGTAAACGCTCAGTCAAGCGTCTATATTTCAAGCGTCCAAAACCAATTTAATACGAAAATTTTTGAAGTCGAAAAAGACTTCAGGGTCTATTCAACCCCCCCCCTTTCTAGATCCTTTCGTATGCCACTTGGGACCAACAGCAACAAATAACTTGTAAGGTGAAAATCAACAAAGTTAGCTTTATAGTTACTGAAATATATGCTCTCAATGAGGATAGTGGAAGGAAAACTCTTTGGCAGGAGCTAGAGCTTAGTAATTATCAAGAACCATGGGTGCTCATGGGAGACTGGAATGCCACTATTTTCCATAATGAAAAGATGACAAGTGATGGTGTGTTTGAAGGTGGCAATGAGGATATGAAAGTGTGTATGGATAGTTTGGGGTTAGAAGACATTCCGTTTAAAGGCAATTTCTACACTTGGAGTAACCATCAAGACACACAACATAGAACATATTGTAAGCTAGACAGGGTTGTGGCAAATGGAGCCTGGTTTCTTCAACATAAGGAGAGCACGGCATGGTTTTAGGACAAGGACATTTCAGATCACTGTCTAATGATCCTGAGTATCAGGAAGACAATAGTAGGGAGAACTAGTTTCAAGTTTTTGAATGGATGGAGGCATCACCCCAGTTTCTATGAATTAGTTCAAGCGGAATAGGAAAAGGAAATTAAAGGATGTCCGCTGTTTAAACTTATAATGAAATGCAAAGCAATTAAATTCAGACTTACATTACTGAATAAAGGGGAGTACTCAAATGTCACAGATAGAGTTTTGCTAAGAGGGACCAATTAGTGAGGATAAGGGAAACTCTTCAATCTTTCCCTTATGAGAGCAGGTTAATACAACAAGAAAAGGAAGTCTATAGTGAATTAAGACTACTTTTAAAGATGGAGGTGGAATCTCTAAAGCAAATAGCTAAGGTTGAATTCTATCAACATGGAGATGAGTGCACAAAGTACTACTTTTGCTAGGTTAAAAGCAAAAAGAGCACAAGGGCAGATCAAAAATCTTAAAAACAGTAGAGGGGAGTTGATAAAGGATCTAGAGGAAATAAAAGAGGAAATCTTAAAATTTTACCAAGGCCTAATTGGTACTGAGAGTCCAGCAAGAGCAGAAATAGACAATGATATTGTTAACCAAGGATATGTCCTAATGGAGGCGGATAGGAGTATACTACAAAAACCAATTATCTGGGAAGAAGTCAGAGAAGTTGTTTTCTCCATCCCAGAGGACAAGAGTCCTGGACCAGATGGGTTCAACTCTTGTTTCTTTAGAAGAGCATGGCACATAGTAGGAGAAGAGGTGACAAAAGCTGTAATGGATTGCTTTGCAAAGAGGAGGCTCATCACAGAACTGAACCACACATTATTACACCTGATCCCTAAATGCAAAACACCAAACACAGTCAGTGATTTTAGGCCAATTGCCTATTGTACAGTGCTCTACAAGGTAATTTCCAAGCTTCTCTATAATAGATTGAAAGTTGTGCTGCCACTGCTAATAGATAAGTCACAAGGAGCTTTTGTTAAGGGTAGGACCATTGTGGATAATGTTCTATTATGCCACGAATTGGTCAAAGGTTACAAAAGAAAAGGAATATCCCCACGAGCAGTTATGAAAGTAGACATACAGATGGCGTATGATACTGTGAGCTGGAAATTTGTTCAGAATCTTTTATTGGCATATGGCTTCCCTGCTGATTTTACAGATTTTGTAATGATATGTGTTTCCACTATCAAATTTTCCATTATGCTGAATGGCACAGTATTTGGATATTTCCATGGGAGAAGGGGACCAGGACAGGGAGACCCCATGTTTCCATATCTGTTTGTCTTGGTTATGGAGTACCTGTTAAGAAGTTTTCACAGACTAAAACAGGAGGAAAATTTCAAGCTCCATCCTAAGTGTAGTAGAGTGGGGCTGATTAACCTATGTTTTGCTGACGACTTGATGATGTTCTGTAAGGGGGAGGAGAAATCAGTGGATATTATGAAGCAGTATTTTGAACAGTTCTCAGAGGTATCCAGGTTAAAAGCCAATCTTTCAAAGAGCCAACTGATTTGTGGAGGAGTGGGTGAGGAAAGAAAAAGGCAACTTCTCAATGCTACTACGTTTATGGACGGCGAGATGCCAATGAGATACTTGGGTGTGCCTCTAGTTTCATCCAGGTTGACTGTCAAGAACTGCCAGGGTCTGATTGAAAAGATAATGCACCGAATCACATCATGGACAACAAAGTATTTGAGTTTTGCGGGTAGAGTTTTGCTGATAAAGTCTGTGATATTTGGAGTCCAGATATTCTGGAGTCAAATATTTCCTATGCCAATTACAGTGATGCAGGAAATAGAAAAATTATGTAGATCTTTCTTGTGGAGTGGCAAGGTGAATGTGAGATGTCAAGCAGCAGCCAACTGGCAGGATGTCTGCCTGCCCAAAAAAGAAGGTGGACTGGGTATTATTTCACTAAGGAGATGGAATGTGGCTGCCATCTTCAAGCAAGTATGGAATATAGCCTCAAAGACTGATTCACTATGGATAAAATGGGTACATGCATATTATTTGAAGGCTAGGAGCATTTGGACAATAGAAGCAAAAGTAACAAATTCATGGTTCTGGAAAAGATTACTGGGGATAAAGGATCAATTGTTGGATGCTGCAGATGTGGTCCAAAACAAATGGAAGGATGGCAAATTTACAATTCAAAACGCTTATGTACATGCCATGGAACATCATGAGGAAGCGAAGTGGAGTAAACTGGTTTGGGGTAAGGGACCTATTGCAAGGCACCGGTTCATACTTTAGCTAGCTATACTTAATAGATTAAAGACAAAGGATTGGTTAAGTGCTTGGAAAGAAATAGAGAATGTGGACTGCTTGCTGTGTCATGAGCAGGAGGAAAGTAGGAGTCATTTGCTTTTCCAATGTGCATATGCTCAAGAGGTAATGAGGAAGAGTTGGCAGAAATTGGAGATAAGGTGTCGGTGGGACAAATGGGAACAAGCAGCTGGGTGTTGAAAATAAGTAAAGGAAGTACAAACCTGAGTTGTAAAAAAAGAGTATTATTTGCTGCGGTGGTCTACTTTATATGGAATGAAAAGAATAGGCGATTATTTTGTTTAGATAGATGCAATCCAGATAGTTTAGCTGAGAAAATATGGTATAGCATACAATGTAAATTTGCAGGTGTATAGAGCCCAGATATGCCTGACGTAGTTGTTTATGTTGAGTTTGAGTTTAATGAAATGCGCTTATCGATTCCAAAATAAAAAATAAAAAAAATAGACGGATAAAACCCTTTAGTGAACTCAAAATTATGAATAATAAAAATTTACTTTTTATTTATTTTTTTCAAGAATTTTTATCAAAAAATAGCTAGAATGTTTAAAATTTGCAAAAAATATATAGAAACTTTGAGATATTTTTTCAGAAAAGCTTTGATAATGTACCAACTAAACACATTTTTCAAGGAAAAAAAATCTTTAGAAACCATCTTTTTAGAGTAGAGGTGACCATCCAATTAAGGCTTGATTTTCTTCAAATATTACAAGACTATTTACAAAAATTGTACTTTTAAATAATGATTGAATTTTTTTTAAAAAAGGTTATAAAAGTGCCAATACAATTACATACTTGTAATCTAACATCGATCCTATACGTCCTCGTCAAAACTAATCTTATAATTGATCCAAACATTTTGAAAAAGTTACTCCAGGAAACATTCAAAATTAACTACCAAATGATAAAACACCTGTTGAAGTCTATTTGAGAAAATAGCCCTTTAACAATTTTCTAGAAATGAAAATTACATATTTGAGACTTAACTTCAATTCTATTGTTATCATCATAACTAATCTTACAAATGATTCTAACATTTTGGATAAGTGATTTACTCCATAAGTACATTTAAAATTAACTACTAAATATAAACACTTTTAAAATAAATTTCTACCTTTTGAAATACATTTGAGACGAGATTCCACATAATCCCTTAAGTTTTTAATTTGACATTGGTAATATTCCAACTTAGAATTTTCGATTCGGTTAACATTATCTGTGAAATTCTTCTCAACAGGCATTAGCATATGCACATTTGTATCAACTATGCTAATTTCTATAAAAATAAGACATCTCCATTCGAGCATGCATCATAGGCGCAAATTCATCCGAATTTTTAGTGTTGCGTCTTGAATATTCTAGGACTCAAATAGTGATTTAAAGATCACAACCAAAGACTTATTTTATAATCACCATCATATGCGAAACTTAGTCTTGTAATTATGTGTGATCTAAAAGGGAGTGCATTTAATTCGTTAATTACCATTATATATGCATATAATATATGAGATGGTGAATTGCCTTTATATATGACGTAAAATTATTGAAAAAGGTTGTCTGTAGATACAAGATTATTAAAGTGCAAATCTAAAGTTGGGTGGTTGGGTACCTATCCTAACACATTATTTATGGCATAATTCAATGTTCGCTTCTTTTTTTATCGTCCTTTTGCCTTCAATTTTTGTACTTTTAAGTCCAAAACACTTATCAAAAGAAAATCAAGCATATTGGGGGTAACTACACAAAATAAGTCAAAAAATAGTAAATAAATGGAATAAAAGAGTACAAAATCTCGACTTATCACCTCCTTTATTATTTTTAGGGATAATTGCAAAAAGTCCCCCGTGTTAATGCGAAATTGAAAAAAACAATACCTATGTTAACGAAATAGGCTAAACACTACCATGAGCCATTCAAAAGTCTACAAAGGGTCACTTTTTGAAAAAAAACGAGCGTATTTTTCATATTTTTCACCTTTAATGAATGACGTGCTTCTTTGTCATTTATATACTTTCCAAACAAAATAAAAGGTAAAATAGTGTTGTTTCACCCAAAAAAACACATTTCTTTCTATCTTTTTAACAAAAAGTGACTTTTTGCAGACTTTTGAATAACACATGTTGGTATTTAGTCTATTTCGTTAACATATGTATTTTTTTGCAATTTCGCATTAACACGGGGAGATCTTTTGCAATTATCCCTTATTTTTACTACAACTTCATCAACCTATCACCCTAAAAACTAATTCAACAAAACTAATCCACCCCCCTAACCCCTCAACAAGAATTTTCCAACAACAGCGCCCCCCCCCCCCTCCCAACCCAAAAATAAAAACAATAGCAAAAAAGCATAAAAAGAGAGCAAAAACTAAATGTGCTACCTTCTTCTATTATTGTTCATGAAGTACTCTACAATCATAAGAAAATAACAAGAATGAAACATGAATTACAAACAAACACAGAAAAGGGATAGAACATTGACAGTGAGTGATTCTTAGACACTTGAGAAACATCAAATCCCAATACCATTACATTTACAATGTATAATGTGAATTCACCATGAATATGGTTATTGTACCAAAATTCCAAAAGATCCTCAAGATAAGCCTCAAAAGCTAATTAGAGAGTAGGTTTTTTGAGTTGAAAATTAGGGTGTCATTAAGACTTGGGATTCCAAAGGAGGCATGTTTATTTTATTTTTCCTTTTAAGTTCCCTTAGCACGTTATTGTGCAGAAATAGGTGGTGAAAATGCTATATACATTTTGGGTATCTTTTTACATTTGTTACCAAAAAATATGTCCTCATTCCTACCTCCTCTGTCTGTGAGTTAATATATGTTTTAAGGAATCTCTGAAAACCTTCGTGATTTCAAGAATAAAATATAATTTTAAAAGTAAGAATAGACAAAGACGACAAAACTACAATTCAGATACAAGTAATTAAAATACATAGTCGTAGGCTAAGGGAACGAACAATATTCCCACAGGTACGTAATACTTTGCCTTAATGGGTAGGCTTGTCATACTAAAAACATCAAAACCATTACACACAACAATATAGGGCTATGCATTAGACGTGAATCAGCAGTGTCAGAGTTGCATGGTAACTTCAACATCATATAAACTTGCTAAGCAACACAACCGCAGCAGACAATACCCCTGCTGTAGGAGAAAAGAGATCGAATGAAACGGGATTCAGAAGAAAATTGTGAGATCAAATGTATTGTTCAAGCATTAATGATTAAGGAGTAGCGTAAAATACAGTTTGCTTAGTACAAACTGATTGATGTACAGAATCATTCTAAAAGATGGAAGCATTTTTGTTAATCCTGTACTCTATGCAGAAGAACTTGCTTAATCCAACTACTTACTTAAAGCTTCTACAATTGAACCCTCGACTACCCTCATTCTATTTCACTGCTTTGTAAAGGTCATTTCTTCACCTTGTAATTAAAATATCTATCTAGTTCAGATAGTTTGCATTAATGCAGTGATGATGATGCACATGTTTTATTTTACCTCTTAAAAGCGCAAAAACAAAAAATATTTAAGAAAGTCCGACTATGCGACACATGACAACTCTAGCCTTATTCAGAACCCAGTTTCCACATTTCTTCAACAAGGTAACTTTACTTCAGCACCTACAAAAAAATGATAAATGTGAAAATGCGATACTTACACAATCGAGCAACCACTGCTGCTGTGTCTTTTCTTCCTTGCCATTTCCTTTCTCCGAGGTGGTTGAATCACAACCTTAATCGCAGTATCAAAAACAGCTTTCACATTCTGGCAAAAAAAGGCAAAAAAAATAGTACAACGAAATCTTATTCTTCAAACTTTTTGAATATATGATCAAAATAATACAGTGAATGACTATTACTGTGCAGGTGACAAACATTAAATTCTTATACACGCGGGTGTTGAGTTATCCATGATAGACTCAGAGATTTTGTGGCGAGTACCACACCTGTTGAGTCTTTGAGCTGCATTCTATATAAGATGCTGCACCAATTTGTTTCCTCAGTTCCTCTCCCTAAAAATTTAAGCCAGGTTACTTGTTAATACAAATCGAATCAAATACTTAATGAAAATAAACTACGAATGGAAAGAAACGAAAAATTTACACACTTGGACTGTTGTAATGATGTTTGATCCCATATGATCAGCTAGATAGCCTCTGTCTTCCCGGAGATCTATAGAGCAAAAACAAGCAGCAAGTTCTAAGGCCATTGCATCAGACAAATGTCTTTCTCCAATTAAGCCAAAAACGACCATTTGAATGGTTTAGCTATAAGTCAGATCAGTCGAGGCCATACCTAACTTTGTTCCAACAAGTACAATAGGAACATTGGGTGCAAACCGACGAAGTTCAGGCATCCACTGAGATGAAAATCATGAACATTTGTAAGGCGGTGTTATTTATGAGTACTTAAATATTACAAAAAAATGAAGAGAAGCATTCAACTTACAAAAATGTCAAAACTTTTATCCAATATGAAAGTATCCCACTTTGTAGTTTGAAAATGAAGTAAAATGAAAGTTAAAGAAAGAGAGCAAAATGTGACAACTTTTTTCATACCTTCTTGAGCACATTTTCATAGCTGGCCCTACTGATTAAAGAGAAAGCCAACACAAATATGTCAGCACCTCTGTAACTCAGTGGCCTCAATCTGCTGTAATCTTCTTGACCTGTTAAGAAATTACAGATAACTCAATACAATTACAGATAACTCAATACAATTACACAAATCAATTAACAGCATATGTGCGTGCGTGTGTGTGTGTGTGAGTGTGTGTGTATATATATATATATATAAGTGGTGGAGAAATAATACCTGCAGTGTCCCAGAGACCCAAGTTGACAATATTGCCATCTACAGCGACATTAGCACTAAAATTGTCAAACACTGTTGGAATATAATCCTGCCATTGCCATACACACAAACAACCATAGCATTTAACAACCAACATTATCAATTCTTACAACAAAAAGAAAACCCTAAAAAACAGGGGTGAAAAATGAATGAGAGAGAGACTTACAGTAGGAAACTTGTTGCTGGTGTAGCAAATGAGCATGCAGGTCTTGCCAACAGCTCCATCTCCCACTGTCACACATTTTATGAACTTTGAAGCACTCATCTTACTACTATTAATTAAATCCCCAGATAAAAACTTGGAGCAGGAGGAGGAGGAGAAGAGTATCTTCTATCTAATAATCCACCAATATATTATGTTATATTTTGAAAACAAATAGCAAAAGATCTAGAAATAGAGGCCCTTGTTTTGCAAACTTTTGGAGTTTCAAGAATGGCATTAAAAACCAAAGCTACAGAGAGTACAGACAGACATATATATATATATATATAATATATATAATAGTCTAGAGGAGTGTTTGTTTGTGGAAGAGAGTGAAAGTCAAAAGGGTCTGTCTCTCCGCTCTATTATTTTCAAATCCAACAGAAATATATTATTATTTTCGGAAATGCTCAAAAATGCTTTTTCGATGGGATGGGACCCTCTTCTCAAACGGCTCCAACCCCTCTCTCTATTTCAAAACTAAACTTGAAGTATCAATTACTTCTCTACTTATATTTGTTTTGGTAGGTGTAATTAATGATTTAAAAACACTTCTGTTTGGCTTGAAAAATTTCACTCACTCTTATCTCTATCCCATTTATTTCTTCAAAGCAACATACACCATACCCCCATCAGGCACTGCTCAAGTGAAACATTTATAGATTTTTTGAGTCATAGTGCATGTGTGTAATTTAACAGCTAGCTGGTAGTTCACTTAATATTTTATGGTCATTAGTTAATAGTAGTTTCTGATTAGTTATTGATCCATACTCCCACTATAATTTCTATGGCCAAAATACACTTTACCCCTTAACTATAGCCCTCGTAACAAACCCCCCTGAGCTGTCTAAAATACAATTACCCCCTTCTATGTCATCGAATTACCTTAATCACCCTTAACCATTATTTTTCTTCTTATTTTTTCATTTCTCCACCATTTTTTTCTTTTTCATAATTTTCTTTTACATACATTAGTTAAAATTTACCCAATACATCAATATTAATTACTTAATAATTAAAAGTCTCTTTAGTACAACAATTAAATTAATTTGATGACAACACGTTATATTAATATTTGACAAAATTCAACTAATGAATCGCCACAAAATTAAATTATTCCAGATAGATATTTATAATCTTTTATGTATATTTAGACAATACATATTTTTTTTTTGTTTCCCATGGGTTTCCCCACACCACATTGGGTATGAGACTAATTCCGCTTCGCGTTACTGAGCATGCCGCTTGCCTGACGGGATTTGTCACTGGGGGGAGTCGAACACGCTCCTCACTCAGGAGCGTAGTAGTGGACAAGTCACTACGCCAATCCTTCAGGTTATATTTAGACAATACATATGTATCTTTAATACCTTAACCTTGTATAATATATCTAGGACTGTCAAGTGAGCCGAGCCTACCCGAAGCCCGATTGCTTGGCCCGTTTATATTTGAGTTGAGCCTGATTGAATGTGTGCCGGGTTGAGCTTGAGCTTACACATTGAGCCCGATTTATTTGTGAAACAAGCTTGAGCTTTATTAGGCTCAGCTTGAATAACCCGAACTCATTATTAACTTCTAATTTAATGCTTTGTTTCATATAGTTAAGTTATTTTTAAGATAGCTTATTAAGACCCATAGTAGATTCTTAAACTTGAAGCTTATTATATATGCGCATGAAATGCATATATTAGTGGAAAGTTTTCGTCCAAAAAGACTTTGGAAGAACTTTTTATCATTTTATGTCACTTCATGTATATCAAGAAATATTCTAAATTTTCTCATAATCATTGTTTTGGACTTTATGACTCTATTAGAATAATTTGTAATTATAAATACTCATTGCAGTAAACTTTTGTTTAGTCTACTATTCGAGATTAGCCTCTTAATATAATTCTATTGTGTACCCTATTTTTCTTTGAGAAAAATTGATGAGTTGGCCCGAAGTAAGCCCGAAACTCATAAAAAATATGAGCTTGAGTTTGAGCCGAGCTAAAGAAAAAAAATTATGAGCTGAGTTTGAACCTATAATTTTTAAGCCTGATAAATTTGTGCTAACCACATTAAGCTCGGATCATAAGGCCCGATTGACAGGCCTAAACATATGTTGAAAATAATTCAAACATATATTGTAGTAAACTAGAGTATTAAAAATATATATATATATATATATGTGGTTAGAATATAGTATGTTAGAATTATATTAATTCAGACATATATTATAGTAAATTATGCTATTAAAAGTGCATACATATATACATACCTATATATATATAGATATACATAATGTTGGGAAAATAAAACAAAAACGCAGCGGAAATGGTGTAATTAAATTTTTTCGAATTTTCCCAATACAGGATCAATCCCGGAGTTTTATCATGCCTATGTATGATAGAGTTATCGACACTTTACCAGTTGTAGCGAAGTGGTTGGAGAATCACTATTTTTTGAGTTCTTCAAGTCTTTCGTTAACTGATCTGGCTGATTGATTGATAATCCCAGCAGTCCAAAAGTGTTACCTCTAAATTGTTTCGCCGAAAAAAACTCGAACAGAAAAATTCTCCTCTTCTTGGCAGTGAGGCCGACGGCTAGAGAGAGGAGAGAGGGAGGGTTTTTCTTTCTTGTGGCTCAAGTGTGTAACTTATGTTATGACCTAGGTATTAACTAATGTGATATATTTATATCACTTAAATTATAACCTTTGGCTCAAAAAGCCCATGTTGGTCCCCTAGAGGCTGCCCATACTCGGTCATGGTGCATCAATTTGAGCTCAGTCCAATCCTTTATTTAATTAATTAATTCAATCTATTTAATTAATCTAATTATATAATAGATGGGATTATTAATTAATTTTATTTCTCCAAAAAATAATGTATTATTTAATATTAATGAATTAAATTATTTCTCCAAATAAATAATTCCATTTAATTAATTTTAAGTATTCAATACTTAAAATATTGCCACAAGAAATACACCACATTTTCTTTCGATCTTTCCTTTTTAAGCATGACTCTTTAGGTTCATCTATATTTAGCAATGAGAGGATTCCATTGAATGTGGGTTGCACCTAGCTAGTCAAGTGGACCACTGTTAGAATTATGCCCTCAGATGTCATAGATGATAGAATGATAGGGCATCTATCTTGTAATTAACTTATTTCGATATTATTAATAAAGACATTATTTAGTTTTCACTTAAATTTTATTTGCATCTATAAGTAGTGTAAAACGTTTTGTCCATATTTTCAGTGCGATCCCTCTACTTCCTATGGGATAGGAAGAGTGGCACTAGAGAAATAGATTTTGATTACTAAAAATAAGTTCGCAAGTAAAATGAAGTCTTTAAATAGACAAATAAAGACTTAGAACACTTGTACAATCTTATCTCTGACATGGGAGTGTCAGTCTAGTACTATGGGATGGTAAGAGCTTAAGATTGTAGACACATCAATGGAACTGATATACTCGACCACGACTTGCATCGGTTTTGTCACATAGGTTTTCATTTTGTGACTGTCAATGACAGAATTGATTATGCGTAATAGGTGTAAGTGAACCTTTGACTTGAAACATCATGCTGAAGATGCATTTACAACGTCAAGTATTTCATTAGAGTAGTTAGCCCCAATTCACCCATTGGTGGGGTCGATCTTGAAATGCGGCCAAGGTCTTAAATATCGGTTTCGGAGTAGATATCGGTGTAGTAAATTTACGGATATTTCGATGGAAATTTCGGGGATAATCAAAATTTCGGTTTCGATTTTTAAGAAATCATGGAAATTTATAAAAATATTTGGAAATTTGCATTAAAACTTTGGGTAACTTTAATTATCATTCTTATATATCTTTTACATCAATAATATTCTATATATAATATATGGATAATGAATTTGTTAAATAATATCACTAAAAACTGTTGCGAAAAATATGAAATAAATATAATTTGATAGTAAGATAATAACTAAATCTCATAGGAACTTCATTAAAATAAAATGTACTAAGATTTAGTAAAAGTTACTACTCAAAACCACATCGAGTTTCTAGGAGGATCGAAATCGCTATCAATCAAGCCGAGCGAACCGATCCTAGTCAAACTCGCGCTCGGCTTGATAGTTTGTGAGCTTTTATTGTCAAGGCTTGAATTCGTACGAGGTTTCTTTTTTCTTTTTTTCCAAAGCTCAGGTTCAACTTGAAATTTAATACGAGCCTTGAGCCGAGCCCAAGCTGGCCTGACTTTATTCTCTTTTTAAAAATTATTAGTAATAAAGTAAATCTAATATATAATAAGAACAAAAAAATAACAATCTAAAAATCATCAAAAAATTAACATCATCCATGGTCCAAACATGTTTTGGGTTGGGTTTTTGCCAGAAACCCAACCCAAAATAGAACCAAACACAACCTTAATTTTCTGGAGAATATTGGCCCAGCACACATTTTTAAGAAATGCCATATTTTAAAAAAATGAGTATGCCAATCCTTCTCCAAAATTGCGAGAATTTTAAATAAATAATACAAAATTAAATCAAAATTAAGAAAATAATACAACAAAAAATAGGTATCAGAAAATAGCACATTCCGCGCTGCCCGAGCGCGGAATGTAATTTTTTCTTTCTTTTTTTTAAGTTTTGCTCATTCCGCGCTGCCCGAGCGCGGAATGGCAGAAAAGCCTGCACGGCAGGCTTTTCCTTCTTTCTCTCTTTCTTTCTTTCTTTCTTTCTTTCTCTCGGTTTTTCCTCCTTCCTCTTTCTTTCTCTCGGTTTCTTCATCTTCTTCTCATTTCTTCTTCCTTTTCATCATCTTCAACAATACAAGGTAAATTTTATATATTATTGCTTTATAAAATGTGTAGAAGCCATTATATTTTTGAATTTTTGTGTAATTGATGAATTTAGGGTTAAAAAAAATCGAATTTTTGAATTTTTGTGTAATTTTCGAATTTGGGCTTTATGTGTAATTTCGAATTTGTTGTTGAATTTTATCAATTTAGTGTTTTAATTTGTGAAATTTTGTTGTGTAATTTCGGATTTGGGCTTTAGGTGTAATTTTGAATTTTTGTTGAATTTTATCAATTTAGTGTTTTAATTTGTGAAATTTTGTTGTGTAATTTCGAATTTGAGTTTTAGGTGTAATTTTGAATTTTTGTTGAATTTTATCAATTTAGTGTTTTAATTTGTGGAATTTTGTTTTGTAATTTCGAATTTTGTGAAATTGATCAATTTAGGAATTAAATTTGTGGAATTTTGTAATGTAATTTTGAATTTATGGTTTAGGTGTAATTTTGAATTTTTGTGGAATTTATCAATTTAGGTTTAAATTTGTGAAATTTTGTAGTGTAATTTCGAATTTAGGGTGTAGGTGTAATTTCAAATTGTTGTGGAATTTATCAATTTAGGTTAAAATTTGTGGAATTTTGTAGTTTAATTTTGAATTGTTGGTATAATTTTGATATTTTAGCTCTAATTTCGAATTGTTGGTATAATTTTGATATAATTTATTTATTTTTGATTTTTTAGCTCTAATTTTGAATTATCATGTTATTCTTGAATTGGTAGCTATAATCTTGAAATATAAGGTTTAATTTTGAATTTTAAAATATAATGTCGAATTATTAGTTATAATATTAAATTTTTTATGTATACTTTAGGGTTTAGGAGGTATAATATCAATTTTAGGTATAATTTTTAATTAGTATGTTGAATATCAAATTTTTTTTATCTATAATCTTTAATTTTTAGGTATAAACTCCGATTTTTATGTATAATTTTCATATTATCGGTATAATTTTGAATTGATGTTTTAATTTCCAATTAGTAGGTAGAATCTTGATTTTTTAGGTATAATCTTGAATTTTTAGGTATAATTTCAAATTATAGATGTATAATCTTGATGTGTATAATTTCAAATTATAAATGTGTGGATTAATTTTGTCACATAAGTTTATTTCTTTGTGATGTATGTGTTTGAATTTATGAAATATTAATTTGTATTATTCTAATTAGCTCAAGTATCGTTTTAATTGAAAATAAACTTTTATTTTACTTTAATGTAGGATGGCGGAGGAGTTTGTTGATCATATATATGGCCTGATAGACGGTACGGTGTTGACCGGGCAGGCAAATCATATGTCCGAGCAGGTTGGTGAGTCCCCCGATTTCGTGTTCCGTGCTAGACGAGCGGACAGTGCGTATTTTAAGAATGCTTATGGAAGGACCCCACATAACCAAGTCTTGTTAAAATTGCAACACATGGGGTTATATCAGGTATATAAGTTAGGGCCATGAACAAATGATATGGTTCTTGTAACGGCGCTAGTCGAGAGATGGCGACCGGAGACCAATACATTTCATTTCAGAACTAGAGAGGCTACGATTACTCTTAAGGATATTGCTATGATATTTGGTCTTCCAGTCGATGGTCGACCTCTAATAACTAATCATGTGTTACAAAGTTATGATGAGTGTGCAGCCTATATTTTGGAACACTTAGGGTTTCCAATGACTAGGCAAGATTTTGAAAAGAAAGGGTTTCAACTAAAAATCGCGAAGATTGTAAACCATGTGAACTCGACTGTTGGCCAAATCACCCCCGAATCTGAAGAAATGCAAGTAAATCAGATAGCCCGTTGTTGGGCACTTATGTTGCTTGGCGTGTTGTGTCCCAACAACACCGGAGATGTTGTTCCGGTACTATGGTTGTCGTTATTTGAAGATGTTAAAGCAACAAACACCTATAGCTGGGGGAGTGGTGTGTTGGTGTGGTTATACGGAGGGCTAAGCAAAGCATGCAGTATAGGTCAGAAAAATATAGATGCTTGTGTGCCATTGTTACAGGTGGGGAGGATGATTATTTAAATATTGTTATGTTATTTTTTATGATAATTCGTGATTTTTATTTATGTGTATATATTCATTAACAGATATGGGCGTGGTCTAGAATTTTGGTTGTCAGACCCAGTAACGTTCCTGAGCCAGTGGTAGGAATTGATGAGCATGGTATTACCCGAACTCCTTATAGTGCACGGTAATTTACTGATATTTTCATGAATTTTAATTAATTAACAAAAATTAATTAGGAAAAACCTTATTTTTGTACCTAATTGCATGATTGATGTTTAAAGGTGGTATCGCCCTGTTACAAATGACATTGTTGTCGCTCACAGCGTCCGGACAATTAGAGATGGACTTGATCAGATGGACGAAGGACATGTGAGTAAAAAAATTATCATAACGTTTTTATATTATGATATTATATCTCTATTATATCCTTCTGTATTAAAATTTTTTTAATACCTTTTTCATATTTCAGTTTATCTGGACTCCATACAATTTCAATGATGAAGACATCGGCGAGTTGCCACCCGAATGCTTGGACATTGTTGTGTGGAAAGCATCAGTTCCGATGATATTCTTCGACGTCGTGGAGCATCATCATCCTAAGCGTGTTTTGCGGCAGTTTGGACTCCGACAAAATATTCCACGTCATATTGCACTTGAGCGAAGAAGGGACCGTAGGGGGAGGAATATAAATTAGGCAAACGAAAATGATACCTATATTGCAATGTGGAATGATCGGGGCAATAGAACTGTGACTGGACAACCTATTCAGGGTAGAAACGACACAGGGTTGGGATACAACCAGTGATATGATAGAATCACTCGGCGTTATATTTCACCCACCTTGACTAGGAGAACAGTGGGACATCAAATAGGGTCGGCCCCTCTATTGCAGAATGTGATTAGTAAATATACTTATTGTTCTAATATAGTTGTTTTTTCTATGATTTTTGCTTAACTCTTTTGTTTTATCTTTTCAGTATAATCGCATTCAAGGCCTGCAAAATACTATTGAAAAAGCCCCTCAAAGTAGCCATGGAGTTAGGAGGGTACTTGGACAGGTGCGATCTAGTCTCACTGGCCTCGCAAATCTGGTCAGATGTGGACGTCATGGAGATGTAGCATCTGGTTCTCACAGTCATAGACGTGGAGGAGAAACCATGCTTCCACAGAGGAGAAGACGGAGTGCATTGGAAGACTCCGAAGGTATAGAACATGATGATGATGAAGATGGACCATCCTCAGCCCCGACTTCAGCACCTGAGTACCGAGCCGGACCATCCTCAGCCCCGACTTCAGCACCTGAGTACCGAGCCGGACCATCCTCAGCCCCTACTTCAGCACCTGAGTACCGAGCAGGACCATCCTGGTTTCCACCTGAGTACGGAGGCGGAAGTTCACATTTCGGGTTTCCACCTGAGTATGGAGGCGGAAGTTCACATTTCGGGTTTCCACCTGAGTATCGAAGCGGGCCTTCCTCCTATTCCGGGTTTAATGATCCATCAATGGAGCGTTCGTTCGTTGAATCCATCTTTAATGATCCCCCTCCCCAAACTTTGAATCAACCTTCACCAGTGGAACAACAATGGAATATATCGCCTGTTCCGTTCCCTTTGGATATGAACAACCAAATGAGTGAAGAAGTTACCGTAAGGCCAAGATGGACTACTAGGACGGGGCACCCTCGACAATGTGGCACAGGGGGACATCTGGGCACAAGGCCACATAGGTAGTTTAGTTTCTCGGTTTGTATTATAGTTAAAAATTGCTCCTTTTATGTTGAAGTCATTATTTATTAAAAAAAAACTGTTATTCTGGTTTATATATGTATTTGCGATGTCGTATTTGTGTATATGTTTTAGGGAGTTTATGCTTAAATCTACAATTTTTACGTTCAAGTCGAAACCCGACAACGCACGAAAAAGGGACAAAAATGAGACGGAAACAAAGAAAAAGTCATTATTTGTTTTAAAAAAACAGTTTTTTATTTTTTTTGCCATGTCGTATTTGTTGACCCGGGTATCAAAATGAGCCAATTCTTGTTGTTTTACGAAGTTTATATGACAATCTACAAGTTTTATGTTCGAGCGGAATCCCGAAAACGCACGAAAAAGGGAGAAAAATGAGACGGAAACAAATAAAAAGTCATTATTTATGTTCAAGTCGAAACCCAAAAACGCACGAAAAAGGGAGAAAAATGAGACGGAAACAAATAAAAAGTCATTATTTATTAAAAAAAAACTGCTATTTTTTTTGCCTTGTCATATTTCTTCACTCGTGCATCGAAACGACCCAATTCTTGTTGTATTACAAATTTTATGCTCAAATCTACATTTTTTATGATCAAGTCGAAATCCAAAAACGCACGAAAAAGGGAGAAAAATGAGCTGAAAGCAAATAAAAAGTCATTATTTATTAAAAAAAACTGTTATTTTTTTGTCTTGTCATATTTCTTCACTCGGGCATCGAAACGACCAAATTCTTATTGTATTACGAAGTTTATGCTCAAATTTACATTTTTTATGTTCAAGTCGAAACCCGAAAAAGGGAGAAAAACGAGCCGGAAACAAATAAAAAATCATTATTTATTAAAAAAAAAAACTGCTATTTTTTTTTGCCTTGTCATATTTCTTCACTCGGGCATCGAAACGACCCAATTCTTGTTGTATTACGAAGTTTATGCTCAAATCTACATTTTTTATGTTCAAGTCGAAACTCGAAAACGCACGAAAAAAGGAGAAAAATGAGCCGAAAATATGAAATTTGGTAGTAAATATGATGACACAATGTAAATATAAGAATAAACTACCTTGATGCAAATTGTGAATTGTAGAACTCCCCACACCACTTGAAAAGAAATCCTGAAACTCACGATTTTCCGAGACATGTGATTGTGACTGCGTATTTAAATCTTGTACCGTGGGCTGTGTAAAATACGACATGAATTGGGGTGGCTGTAACGACGTCACTTGATGTTGAATTGGTTCTTTCTCAATATAAAGCTCGACGAATTCATCAACAATGTTACGATCCAAGAAAAAAGCTAAAGTATGATCGTCTTTGATCTACATTGTCCTCTCCCTCATCACATTTCTCTTTTCAAATTCAAATTTTAAAATTACTTTTAATGAAAAATGATTCGGATCAGTTCTTGTTTTCGCATATAACTTCTCCAGCAATTTAGCATATGTGATCGTACGACGTATTCTCATGTTAGTGCTTGGATGAGTGCTATATCTCACTGAGTTTGAGTCTTCAACAATTTGACCATCCGTGTATATTAAAGCATTAACTGTGTTCGCCCTCGACATTTTCTATTTAATATCAAAATTCAAACAATAAATTAACACTAAATTCAAAATTATACGTACAAACTATAGTTCAAAAAATGAAATTATACTTTTATATTACTAATTAAACCTAAAAGTTATAACTACTCATTTGAAATTATACATTGTATGTAAACCTAAAACATTTGAAATTATACTTCAAACTTATATGGAAACATAAATTGTATTCAACATGATATAACAAACTAACAATTATATCAAAGTTCAAATCATAAATGCTAAATTCAATATTATACATATAAAATATCACTAAAAATTCAAAATTATACCTAAATATCCATAATTACATACATACAAATTATACTTAATCCGAAATTATACCTAAAATTTATATCAAAGTTCAAACCAAAACATACCTAAACACTAAATTCAATATCATACAAGATATAACTAAAAATTCAAATTAGACATACAAATTATACCTAAACATTCAAAATTATACCTAAAAATTAAATTAATTCAAAATTATAATACAAATTACACCTAAATATTTGAAATTATACATATAAATTCGAAATTATAACCTAAAAATCGAATTAATTTAAACTCAAATTTGATTCGAATTAACATAAATTCTACAATATAATTTATAAACGAATTTAGCTAAATAAAAAGTATATGAAAGTAAAAGATTACCTTAAATTCTTAAATTTGAAAAAGATTTTTGGAGGAAGAAATTGTTTGGAAAGTAGAAAGAAACGTGCAGAGAGGAGAAATTGCAGGAAGAAAGAATTCGAAAGAAGTGAAGATAGAAGAAAGAAGAAGAAAGAATGAAGAAAGAAACCGGGTAGAGTACTAGTTGTGCCCATTCTGTGCTCGGACAGCGCGGAATGGGCGAAATATTAAAAACAAAAAAAAAATTAGCCCATTTCGCGCTCCGGCAGCGCGGAATGAGCGAAATAAAAAAAAATAAAAATTAAATATTACATTCCGCGCTCGGGCAGCACGGAATCCACCAGTTCATGTGCTATTTTCTAATGCCTATTTTTTGTTGTATTATTTTCTTAATTTTGATTTAATTTTGTATTATTTATTTAAAATTCTCCAAAACTGCATACATCTAATTGAGATCAAGAAATGCACATGAACGTATTCCATCCCTACATAATAAATCCAAGAAAAATAATTGAAATACAAAGCGTACTAAGATGCAACGGACATTTTTATTTCCATTAACGGTAAACATAACAAAGATCACACAGTAGACTAGCAAAGGTGAAATACATCCACTTTAGTTTCCCTTTAAAACAAAGCCATCAAATTCAAGAGACAGAATGAAACCCCAGTTAATAGTTCTTTGGGACAATGGATTCAAAGAGCCTTGAGGATATCTTCTGCGCTGGAGACGGTGAATTCGCCACCAGACTCAATATTAGCAACTTTGACCTTGAGATCCTCAACCAAGAGAGCAAACCTCCTTGACCGAATGCCAAGTCCTTTGTCAGAGAGGTCGAGTTCAACGCCAAGTGCACTTGTATATTTTCCAGACCCATCGGCCAAGAACTTCACATGCTTGTTTTCTGGGTAAGTCTTTGCCCATGCCTTCATTACAAATGGATCATTCACTACAAATAACAAACCAAATACATTGTCAACTCTCCCATACAAGATTTCCGATTAGAGTTTAAACATTTCCAGGGAGCAGAAATCAAATACAATTTCACCCCTTCAACGTAATTATGTATTTAACAGTAGATGCACACACAGAGACATATATATATAATCATAATAATGTATTTAACATTTCAAGATATATTAAATTTGATTGGTATTACAGCAGATGTTTGCAATATATTAAGAGAACAGTTAATCAAGAAATTCTACAAGAACAAGTTACTAACAATTCCTATATGTTTGGTTAATATGCAGAATCTTTAACTATAAAAAATCAAAGAATTTATAGCTATTAAAGATCAAATAATCTTTAACTATTAAATATCAAAATTTGTCTTGAGAACATTTTGGCAAAGATGAGGTCCAATATCAAGAACAATATTTTTAGGCGAGAGCCAAAATGGCGTTAAAGGAAATCCATAAACTAAACAAAAATGATACATTAGTTCCCAAAACGGACCGTTCATAAACGGCTTACAC
This sequence comes from Buddleja alternifolia, assembly GCA_019426215.1. Classification (NCBI taxonomy): domain Eukaryota; kingdom Viridiplantae; phylum Streptophyta; class Magnoliopsida; order Lamiales; family Scrophulariaceae; genus Buddleja; species Buddleja alternifolia. The sequence continues at coordinate 16,461,312 of CM033398.1, forward strand.
TATGAAAACAATAAGATTCAAGGATTATATTGATCAGTCAATTTAGTGCTGATGATGAGCCAACAACAAACCAAATTCTCAATCGATTAAATCCGAGGCAGCTCCATATATAGTTTACTCCAACCATTCAACTAATATCTTATTCAATTAACATAAAAATGGTCCTTGTAATTGCGTTTATTAAACAATAAACAAGTGAAGTGATAGATAAATAAATCAGTTGAATATACAATTTAACATAATGCAAAATAATTGTGACACGCGATTGCTCATCTAAGATTAAGAATAGTAAATAGAAGCACGGAAGAGAATAATGAAAAAGACATCATATATACCACTAAGACACAAGATTTCATCAACACCCTTCGTCTTCAGCTCATCTGCCTTCTCAATGAACCCAGGCACGTGTTTCATGCTGCAAAACACACACACACAAATAAAAGAAAATAAAAAGTAAAAATTAAAATTCAGAGTAGGAGGGTTTATACAAGAATTTTCCGGAGGGTTGTAACAAAATGATAAGACAGACCTGCAGGTAGGGGTGAAGGCACCGGGAACGGCGAAGAGGATGACCTTTTTACCGGCGGCCAGGGAGTGAATTGACACGTTCTGGAGTTGATCCTGTTCGTCGAAGTATGCTAGGCTACCATCGGGTATGACGTCACCTACTGCGATCGGAGCCATTGATTCGTCTGTGGTCAAATCTTGGAGCAGCGTAATTCCCAAGAATGTTTTGTGTAACGACGACCCCTCACTGTACGTACGTATATATATATATATATATATATAGTAGTAGGGGATAAAGAATCAGGACTCCAAATGAGGTCTCTGAAGTGGATTTGATAAAAGTTATGGCGTCCGTCCAAATGTAATGAAATTTCGTTTTATTCTTGTTTTCGTTTTTTCAAACTTGAAATGAATGCCATGAATGTAACTGATATGCCCAATATAAATTTATTACACTTCAAAGGTCCAGCCGAGAAAATTAAGACCCAAACCTAGAACGAAAGCCCAAATGTCAAAGCAAAACCCATATTTTACAGTCAGGTCATCTACGACCCGAGCCGCGACCCGAACCCTGCAGAGCCATGAGATCATTCCACGTTTCTTAATCCGGCAGACACACATGTCTCCCTCATATCCATACACAGTGTCTGTTATAGAAAATATAATATTTTATGGTTTGAAGCGTGATTTCATTTTTCTTAAAGTGATATTTGCCCCTGTTACACGTTTGTTACCGGGGATAAATGCAAATTCACTTCTAGGATACGAAAGACCACCCGAGACTTAACGAATAGCAATTTCGGAAAATCTCCTTTAAAAAACAACTCAAAGACTTTAATATGTAAGAGTGAAAGCAGTAATAATTTTATAATATAAAATCTGGCACAAGAAAATGCGTTTATATAGACATAAAACACCTTTCCGGAATAGTTGCGTTGTTTGAAATTCTAGTTTAATTTTAAAGGTTGCACAAATTCGGAAGTGTCTACTCAGTCAAAATAACTCCAGAAATTAATTCTAGAGAAGACATCTTTTAGAAAATCATTTTCTAAACATTGCAACTCTTTAATAAATAAACTAATAAAAAATAATTCCAAAATAATAAATAAATCCAAAAATAATAAACTAAAAAATAATATTTTATTTTCCTTGGATCCGTGCGCGTGCCAAGTTTTTGATATATAAATATATATAATATATCTATATTTTAGCCTCTTCCAAATTTTCCCTCCAAGTTTCTATTTTAAACTTAAAGTGGAGCCCTTCTTTATATAGTGTTCCAAACTTTAATAAGTTTTCTATGTGGGATAAGAAACACACTATACATCTTTATATATGCAAGCTATCTATCTAACAGTGTCACCTATAAATACCTTCATGTATGACCAAATGTGGGGACACAATTTTTACTGTACATTCTCTCTAGGATTCACTGGGAGGATTTTGAGCTACGAGATTCGACCTAAACTCTAAGTAGATCCATTTATAAATTACGAGGTTCATATTAGGACTCTATTAACATTTTGAACTAGGTTAGACTTGATTCTCTTGATAGGTACATAGGCAGCTCTATACTAGAATGCAGTCTATAATCTGTTCATCTCCGAGTCGGGTTCCACCGGAGCCTCGACTGGTCTGTGTTGTAGATCGTCCGAAATACGACCCTGATTAATAACAGATGGATTTTACATAAATTAGTAATTAACATATCCTCTCCAAGAAATTATTGAGTTACCTTCTGGATTGGGCAAGTCCTTTGTCTAATAGAAAATTCACAATAATTAGTCAAAAAAAAAAAAGGAATGTTTCAATGAAGAGAGATATCTAAACTATAATAAGTAATGGTCCCCCAGACTCAAATTCATACCAACTATAATAAATAGTTTCGGTCAAGTTTGTTATCTGCCAAAATGGTTAAATTTATTGGTCTAAAATAATTATATCATAACTCATCACAACTGGTTTCTATGGAGTCTCGAAACTTTAGGATGTGTACTAGTTGTTGTTAAGTTTGTTTTAAGATTTGTATTAGTTTTTGTACGAACAATAAGCATGTCTTTGGAGGAATCGTTTTGGATTGCTAATTTATAAGTAGTAAATGAAAATGTGTTTAAATGAATGATTTTGTGCAAATTCAAATACGGGAAGGCACAATAAAAATGAAAATATGTTTGAATAAATATTTTTTTTCAATAATTTCTAACATGAAACGACATGCAGTCTTAGATAAATAAGACAAAATATTGTAAATTGTAGGTACATGATTAGACTTAAAAGCAAAATTGATGTGTACTTATAACGAAGTTAGTTATAATAGATAAAAATAGATAGTGTCCGAATGAATGTGATAGGTGGAGATGAATGTTTTGTGTCATTGAGAAGAAGGTAGAGAGTTTGAGATTAGGATATGAAAATGTTAAAAAAGGAGATAAGAATATTTTTTTGCCATTTGAATTTTTTTTGGGTGGTTGAATTTCGAATGGTTGAAAATCGAAATCCAAAATTTTTGGAAAAAGCAAATAGTCAAACAAGATTGGGAGTCTAAGGTGACTGAAAACTAGGAATTGAGTTTTGAAAACTAAACCATACACACCTTAAAATTTTCGAAATTTTACTTCAATCTTTTTAGGGTCTTAAATTTTTTTTTTTTTTTTTTTTAAGAGCCAAAGTGATATAATATTTTACTCTAATGACATGTCCACCAAGAAAGCAGTCGTTGCTAATAGGGGTGATTCGGGCACAAGCTTCCACTTGGGGGTAGATCTCACATCTCACATCCTTGGCATAATTGGATCTTATCTACTGTCTATGAACACCATCTATGGATGTTTGGCATAATAACTATTTTCGCTCGAGGCGCCTTGCGATCGACCTTGCAGCATAACAATTCGGCTTCTCATGATTAACATGCTCTATTCTGGTGCATGTCACATTGAACTACTCATGTAACACAGATTAGGTAGGTTTTTTAAGTGAGACTTGCACATGATGCACTGGTGGACGTCTGGCCGACGAAAGAACACACCATGGGGTGCCAACCGCTTGTGAGCTACCTATTTAAGGTTCAGATCATATTGCTTGCTTTAGCACAATGGGGATGTCGAGCTTCCTTGTCGCCGGTTGGTGGCAATGATCCCCTAGAGGTTTTCCCTTGTGAGTATTCCTTGGTGATCTTTTTAGGTGGTTGTTGTTTCAAAATTAAAACAAATCTGATGAGGTGGATCCGAATAGTCGTTCCAAGTCCCGTGATAATCTATGATTTGAAATTATCTTTCAACCCTTGCGTTCGATACACTGAATGGTGGTTCAAGTCTTTAATTAATTCTTTGGTTATTAACTTCGAGTGTAAAAACAATGAATCGAACAACTCAAGTCAATATAAAATTAACCTATCAAATACTTAAATTTGAAAAAAGGGTAATTTATACCTCCATGAGAGTCTTCAATCGTGATTACAAGTGATTGTAGATACAAGCTTCGCAGTCGAATCCCTGAAATCCTTGATAAGTAACTACTAAATTATTCTACGGCTACTCCTAATTTACGCTATGAACTACTCCTAAGACTAGAGCTAATTCTAAGAAAATGAAAATGTAGAAGTTGTGATTCTGATGATCTCCTTTTCTTTCTTTTTTGGTCACATATATCTTGGCCTTGAGGAACTCACGTTCTTCTTCTGCGGGAACTGCCTTCAATTGTTCCTTTCAAATTTCTAGACTTGGCGTGCCTTCCTTGAATGCAGATTACTGGCTTTTGGGCTCCCTTCATTTCTTCAGATTCCATTATTAGCTTTTTATTAAATCAGCTCACATCTTGTCATTTTTTTTGAATTTAATGGGTCTTGTCTTATTTATTTGTGAGCCCCACTTCCTTCTTTTTGAATTTCCCCAACTTGGGCTATTTGGGCTTTATAATTCAAAAACCCAAATTATTTTATAGTGTAAACAAATGGTCCCCTAATATACATGAGCGTTTCGATTTCATGTATACTAATATACACGTCTTTTGGTTAAAGACACCTTCATATTATGGCGGGTATGGAAGATAGTGTCTTTTATTAAAAGACCTCCTGAGACTTATCATCTTCCTCATGGATTAGCAGGTGTGACTTTTCGTGATTGGACACTTAAACCCTCTCAAAGCGCGTCTCTTTATGAGAAACTCCTCGTATTTTGGCGGGGTAAAAAACGTATGAGGCTCTCCATCTTCCCTGCTAAGTAATAGGTGCATCTTTTCGTGATCGAACACTTAAACCCTATAAATATCTCATCATTTCTTCTGGCCGACTTACATTATTTTAATCTCTCTCTCTCCTTTGACCTTTCGAAGAGACATTCATTTCGCCATACTTCTTGAATCCTTTTCCTTCTCAAAGCCTTCATCTCTTTCGCTCGACTCGAATCCTTCTCCTTCTCGAAACCATCGTCTTCTTCACTTCAATTCCTTCAATGGCGAACTCCCATGATCTCTCTCGCCTGGTCGGTCGAGCAAGTATCTTGGATTGCGAAGACGCCCAAGACTTGTTTCAAACTATCAATGATCTCAAAGTCCATTAACGGGACGAGAAAATATCCCCTATTGGTTCCACCCACATCGTTCCACCATGGGCTCTCGATCGCCGTGGTCAATTGCTCAATCATGTTGGTCTTAGGCCACGATTTCAACCCGAGGCATTCGAGCCTTCCATTGAGGTAATCCCGATTTATTAGGGATTTGGCCCGCGTTGGAGAATGACGTTACTCTTTTCTAATGCAGAGTGGGCGACAAGTTTGGTTGGACGAACAAGACCAAACCAACCAATGGCTGGATTGGGGCCATCGACGTCTATCCTTGGCTCGAGAGATTGCATCAATTTCACAGTTAATGGGAAGGCAATCGACTCATGAGGCTTATTCGAATAGCCTGTTACCCGGTTTTTCCTTTCGAGCAAGTAGTAACGGATGCTCTCGCTTACTCATGGCATCCTTCTTACAACTGTTTTGTCCTGCCCCAGGGTTTTCAGACGATTACTTTGGAAGACGTGGCTTTGATCACTGGTCTATCTCCAATGGGTACTATTCTTCCCACTAGTGAATCAATACCCAATGCCCGTGCTCTCTTGGTAGCCACTGAAACTTGGTTGAAGCACCATGACAAAAATAAAGGTGCTAATATTGCTTACACTGCTTTGGTTAAGCACTTCATAAGCTGTGATGACATGGTTGCCTCTTTCGAAGAGGTATTGTTATTAAATTTTGTTTTTTCCCGTTTATGAATGCCGGTTGTGTGGTGAATAAAACTTTTCTTAACTTTTCTGTCAATATCGCTGTGACTATGGGACCCATCGAATTGGCTCCCCTGGTGTTGGCCCATTTCTATCGAATGATGTTCAATCTTCATCACGACCCCTAGAATGCCAATAGATTGACTGGCCCTCTTTGGTTATTAACATGTTGGATTTTCCTATATTACCCTGAATTGTTGAACATTAGGACTACTCAAGCCCTCGAGGAGACAATTCGAAATGAAGCACAACGGCCTTCGAAGAAGGCTATTGGTTTTCGACTTGAGCCTATTTCAAATTGGGTTTGTTATGGGGAGACGGCTATGAATTTGTTAATTCCACTCGAGAAGGCTTCATACCTCATAGCCTTGGCTGCTATTTATAGCCCACTTCATATCTCTACGTGGTGTCCTTTTTTCGAAACAAGGTATGACCAAGTGCACACTCATTGGTCTTATGTTGCTTTGCCCAATTGGATGAGGGCAATTGATTTTCTCAATCCTTCCACTGATGACCATCCATATTGGAGATCCATCTTGTCTTCTCGAGACCTTCTTTATGCTGATCACACTCCTGGAGTTGAAGTCTACAATCCACAGGTAACAATTGTGTTAAAGTCTATTTCGAGCATATTTACTTCATTTGCTTATTTCTATCTTTATTTGCAGCTCTGTTCGAGACAATTCGGCATAAACCAGTGTTTCTCTTTGCCATTCCTGGGTACCATGAATCGCCCCTGGTCAGATAGGCAATTTCACATCTTGAATAATCAGAGGGCTAAAGTTGAAGCTCTTATTCGAAATCAGGCCTCCTGCCAAGTTCCCCCTATTTTATCCCAGTTTTCTGTAGAATCCTTTGAGTGGAGAGGTGCTTTGTGGACTTCTGGAATATCGTTTTGAGGCGTAGTTACTCAAGACAAATTATTCGAAAGCAAATCACCGATATTACCAGGCTCTGTGCTGGTACAGTGAATATGGCTCAACTTTCGAGCCTTTTATCGAATGAGGTAATTTCGCATCTTTGTATAATTTTAATTCGGATAATCTTTGTACTTAAGCTATCTTCTTTCTTCTACAGGATGGTGATTACATCCTCCCATACTCGGGTTGGAGGTTCGAGCGGGATAATCCCCGAATCCAGGAAGCTGTTAAGCTTTCACAAGCTCTTTGAGCATCAGACACAACATCTGAGCCTCCTGCTATTTCGGTACCCATTTCTTAAAAATGGGGAGCGATCACTATTCGTGAACCTCCAGCTTCGACTCCTTGAGTTGGGGTCCAAGATGTTCCTCGAACGTTTCATGAAGACGAAGAGGATGAGATAGATCCCCATGCTCTCTAACTAAGAAGCAGGAAATGCTCACGTTTGCAAAGATCTATCGGAGCCTCAACTAAGAATTTTCTTTTATCAATTTATGACAGCTTTTACCTTGTCAATTTATGTTTTTTTCATTCGAAATTTATTCATACTTTTGTATTTTCATTTATATAGGCTCTTCGACCAGTTGCTATTCTCGAAACTGGGACATCCGTTGTTGAGGTTGACATTATGGGTGCCCTCGAGATCAATCTTGAGGAGGCTTCACTCGAACTCTCATATGAGACTCAGCAAGTTTCAATCGAGGGAGATCTTGAAACGGGCAACCCTGAAGGTATATATTTTATTTTGATCATTCTTTACGAAATTATTCCGAGGTTTCTCTATGTCATATAAAGTTTGTGCATCTCTGTCGTAGCCATTCTTGCTGATGCTTCGGCCCTCTCACCTATTCAAGAAAGTTTACCTCGAATAGAAACTGATACAGATGTTATCATCAGTACTGCCCCTGGTCCTTCAAGGGCTTCTTCACCAGGTAAATTCTAATATCACTCGTATGTTTATTCTCTTTTTAATCCTTTTTCGAGAGAAGCTCAACACACATTTATGTATTTATAATTCTTTTCTAGACCTACCCTTTTCGAAAACTTAGACATTCCTAGCTTGCCATCCTCAGTAAGGTTTTCTTTTGGCACTGCGACAATAATGTCTACTATTTTTGTGGATTCGTCCATTCTTCACGAAATTGGAACGAATCTTGTACTGGTATCCCAAGTTCAGCCTATTCCCGGCCTCCCTCCTATTCCTTTTTCTGTTCAACCAGAAGAAATTGGGGATGTTCAACCTTCGACAAACCTTGCCGAGCCAATTATGGATCCCAATCCTTCGAGCTCTATGGCTCTTACGGCTCCACTCGAAGGTATGTGCCCTTTGTTATTTATACTTTGTTTGTTTCTTAAACTTCTGTTTAATTTCGTAACTTCATCTTCAGGAGATGTAGCACCTATCATGTTTTCTCAAGTTGCTCTACACGAAGCCCTTCATGACATAAGGCTTAGGCTTACCGATTCCCGTTTGCTAGCAGAGCTCCTCTTCCTTCTCGATGAGGCAGCCTCGAGGATGGCTGATCAATGGTTGCCCATGTTTCAAACGGCACGCGAAGTATTTGAGAATAGCCTTGCCAATCTTCGTGCCTCCCTTGATCAAGGTATTAACCCTTTCAAAGAAGAGGTGTCTTCTAGCCATGCCCAGCAAATGGATCAACTTCATAGCCAAATTACTGTTTTAGAGAATTCTCGAGCAGACTATTTAGCTCGAATTGCTGCACTAGATGCCCAGATTGCCAGTCTTCAAATCGAGAAGGATGGCTTGGCCCATTCAGTAATCAAGTCGAAGAAAATCTATCAGCTTTGAATGATGAGATTACCGGGTTAACCTACGAGCTCGAAGAAGTAGTCAAGCCCGCTTTGCTAGAGAGAGACACTTTTGATTCCGCCCTAGATGTATTGGCTAGCTCTTTGTATTTTATTAAGTCTTAGATATTTTCGAGTGATGTACTTAAGACATTTCTTACTTTAGTTGTAAGAAATTTTTGCCCGTCTCGGGTAATCTCTCAAATATAATAGCTTCATTTTCTCTCCATATACTTGGTGTATATTTCTTTAAGTATTTCGCATTTAAAGCTCTTCCATATTCGTTGCCATTTAAATATTGAAGCTTAAAGGAATTTCTTGATAACTTATTCGAAATAAAAAATGGTCCTTCCCACTGAGGTGACCATTTTCATAAAAATGGTCTTTTGACCCTTCGAAGGTGAAACTATTTTCCACACCAAGTCCCCTATTTCGAAGGAACTTGTCTTTACCTTTTTATTATAACTTTTCTCAATCTTCTTCTTTTGAAGTTCGATTTGTTGCAAAGCCATAATTTGTAATATTTCGTGGTTTAATTTTTCGATGTTCATATTCTCGACATATTCTTTGACTGCCAGCCGTCCTTGTTCTAGAATTCTTCTAGACTTTATGTTGATTTCCATTGGAATAACAGCTTCATGACCATATACCAATTGAAAAGGGGATATCCCTAGACTATCTTTTTTGATTGTCCTTAGGGCCCATAAATGTATCGATTAATAATTTACGCCAATTTCTAGGGTTAAGGTTTATCATTTTCGAGATACATCCCTTAATCAATTTATTTGATGATTCAGCCTGTCCGTTCGCCTAAGCATAATATGGTGTCGAATTCATCAATTTTATTCCGAACTGATCGAAAAATTTGAGCATTTCCGTGCTGTTAAAAATTCTAGCGTGATCAAAGGTTATGGATTCTGGAATCCCAAATCTGGTGATAATATTTTCTTTAATAAATTCAGCCACTCGTTTTGAATTTATGCTTTTGAAGGCTTTGGCTTCAACCCATTTGGTAAAATAATCCGTTGCTACTAGGATGTAACTATGCCTTTTAGATGAGGCTGGTTTAATTTCTCCAATTATATCCATAGCCCATCCTCGAAATGGCTAAGGTCTCACAATGGAATTTAACTGCATGGTGGGTTGTCTCAGTATTTTGCCATGTTTTTGGCATTGCTGACAACCTTTAGCATAACTTATGCAATCTCGCAATACGGTGGGCCAGTAAAATCCATATCTATGGATCAACCACCTCATTTAATGCCCTGCTTGATGGGCCCCACATATGCCTTCGTGTGTTTTTGCCATTATAATCAAAGCATATTCTAAATCGAGCCATTTTAGTAAGACCCCTGAGAGTCCTTCCTATTTAACTCTTGTCCTTTATAGAAATAACGATGAGCCATTATTTTTAATTTATTCGAAAATCCTCCTTTAGCTGGATTTTTAAGATAATCTATGATCTCGAGGTGCCAGTCCTCTTTTTCTCTTAAAATATCGACTTTATTAACATGTATTGTTCTTTGCTCGAAAGGTAACAGAACCCTCGGTTTGAGTTGAATAATTGATTCGAGCATCTTGGGGTCGATCTTATATCCTGATGCTAGTTGAGCTAAGTCATTAGATATTTGATTTTTTTCTCTAGGTACATAAGAAATCTTCACTTTTTCGAAATCTTCACTCGAGCATATGAAATTACTGCTAACAGGCTTACACATTTGATTATTCCCCTTACTTGATTTATAATCAATTGCGAATCTCCTTTTATCTCGATATCTTTAGCATCCATATCACGTAATATTTCCAATCTTAAAATAAGAGCTTCATATTCTGCCCTATTATTAGTGCAATCACCTTCGATTTTCGCATACATTTTGGTGATTAATTTGGTTGGGGATATAATATATATCCCAATTCCTGCACTGTCTTGAGTACTTGACCCGTCGAAATATAGTATCCAAGGAGCCATACTAATGACACCAATTTCGAATTTCTCTAAGGTACCATCTTCATTCGAAGGATGATTAGCTAAAAAGTCAGCCAACGCTTGAACTTTTATGGCCTTTTGAGGCACGTAAACCAAATCGAATTGTAGCAAGCTTAAACTCTGTTTACTTAACCGGCCCTTGACTAAAGGCTGATTAATCATGAATTTAATAACATCGGTTGGTGATACTACCTCAATAGAGTATGCAGAAAAATAATGTCTCAATTTCACAGATGATAAATATAGGCTAAGACACCATTTTTCGATTGAAGTATACCTTTTCTCGGCAACATTTAACAATCTGCTTAAATAGAACACGGCCTGTTCGTAGCCTCAATCGTTTTCCTGTACTAATAGACAGCCTATCGAAAATTCGACTGCAGATATGTACAACCTTAACTTTTTTCCTTTTCGAGAAGGAATTAAAACTGGAGGTCAGGTTAGGTATTTCTTAATGGTTTCGAAAGCTTCTTCCTGTTTGTCTCCCCATACGAACTCATCTTCATCTTTTAGTCGTAATAATGGCGAGAAAGGTCTTTCCAGCCAAATTAGCTATAAATCTCCTCAAGAAATTAACTTGCCCTAGAAAACGTTGTAATTCCTTTTTATTTCCAGGAGGTTTCGCCTCCAAAATAGATTTAGCTTTGTTTTGATCTACTTCGATGCCTCGATTATGGATTAAGAACCCTAAGAAGTTTCCGGCTTCTACACCGAAAGCACATTTCAAAAGATTCATTTTTAAATTAAAATGCCTCATTCGTTGGAAGGCTTGAACTAAGAATTGCATATGCTCTTCATGTGTTTGGGCGTTAACTAAAATATCATATTTCTAAAGATTTTCCAATAAGATCATGGAAAATGTAATTCATGGTTCTCTGATATGTTGCTCCAGCATTCTTTAAACCAAAAGACATACCTATCCATTCGAAGGTTCCTATGGAGCCTGGACATCTAAATGCTGTCTTATTTCTATCTACTACAGAGATTTTTAATTGGTAATATCCTGAATATCCATCCATAAATGACATTACCTTATATCTAGCAGCTACATCGATCAAAATGTCTGCCATTGGCATTGGGTATTAGAATTTTGGTGTAGCTTTGTTTAAGTCTCTAAAGTCGATGCACACCAGTACTTTGCCGTTCTTTTTAACTACCGGAACTATGTTTTCCAACCATTCCACATATCTAGTTGGTCTAATGAATTTAGCTTCGACTAGCTTTTCAATCTCTTCCTTGATCGCGCCCATCAAGTCAGGTGATAATCGACGAGGCGCTTGTATTATTGGCTTGAAGCCAAGTTTAATAGGTAGTTCATGTCGAGCTATACTCATATCAATCCCCGGCATTTCATGATGCGCCCAAGCAAAACAATCTTTAAACTGATGTAGAATTTCGATTAACTCATTTTTTTCGTTTTGTTTCATTTTTGAGCTTATATATGTCAGCCTTGGGTTTTCTATTGTCCCAAGATTAATTTCTTCTAAAGGATCCTAGATATCCTTTCGAATATCTTCATCAGGTTCCATTATCCCTTGTTCAACTATTTCATCCAAACAACTATTTCTATGTTTGAAATTATTAACTGTATCATTATTCGAGATCGAGTTGAATTGCTCGATTAAACCGGATTCGTAATCAGACAATTTCGAATTTGTTCCTTCGATAACTAATTTCTTAAATAAAACGTCGAGTACATCACTTCGTCTAAAAGTATTCATAACAAATGTTTAAAAATAAAAATTACATTTTCCCTACCATCTGGGCTAAACTTTCTTCTACTTCGACTGTAGATCGATTCTCCATCTCTAGATCTCTGACATCTTCCTCTTTGCATTCTTTTCCCATATTTCCGATGGCCGGGACTCTCGAACCTTGGTTCTCCTTTACTTCGAATTTCTCAGTGAGGTACCTAGCATGTATAATGTGAGTATCGACAAAGTAAAGGTTATTTTCTACTTTAATGATTTTGAATTTATGACCATTCCAACAGACTAAAATTTGATGTAATGTTGACGGGATACAGTAATTCTGATGTATCCAATCTCTTCCCAGTAACGCATTAAATGAGGATACATCCGTATTCACCACGAAAAACGCGGAATAGGAACTTTGAGTTCCGACTTTAATTCGACAAGGCAAGACTCCAGATACACAGGTTGCTTGCCCTAAAAAACCATATACTACTACATCAGTAGTTATTAAGTCCTTCGAATTTTTACCCAACTTTGCTAATGTTTTTTTGGTTAAAATATTAACAGTAGCACCATTGTCTACTAACACTTTATTAATTTCGACACCTTCGATTTCGGCTCTTATAAACAGAGCCTTCATGTGATTACTGCCAACCTTTTCTTTTGAAAATAAAAGATTGGCTAAACTTTCATTTTCCTTTTTAGTTTTTAGCAATTCATGGTTGGGAATTTCAGCATAAAAAAGATTGCCTGTTTTGCCCACAGTCATCATTTCGAGAGATTTTTCCTCCTCATCCAATTCTTCTTCCCTTGCAGCAAATGCTGCTGGTAGCACCGTTACCATGTTTATATCTCCATCCCCTTCGAACTGTAAGGCCCTCTTCAAGGAAGCTTCCTTTGCTTTTCTATTGGCTTCGTTTGCCGATTCTTCATAAGGTGAATCTCCCAATAAGATGTCTAGGCCATCCTCTGACTCGAAATCATCCAAATTTTTATCGTCCTCGATCATGACATTTTCCTTTCATACTCACTTTCTTCATCTGGTCGCTTAACTTATCCATCTCTTTTTCGTATTCATCATCTCGTACTGATCCCCTTTCTATTTTTGATTTCAAAATTTCCTTACTTAACGCCTCTTCTTCGATTTGAAGGTTGGCGATTACGGCTTCCTGCTGCATTTCCATAGCTATAGCCGCTCGAGAATATGCGACCTGTTGTGCGATAGCCTTCAGGTGCCTTTCTTTCTTCCTCTGGCCATTGTATCCACCCAAACGAGTGAAGGGTGAATCTCTACCGGATGGTGCAAATATTCCATATCCTCTACCTCCTTTTTCTCAAAAATACCTATTGTAAGGCATCTGATTACTAGGCTCAGACCTCTGCCTCTTGTTCCACTCTCTTTGATATGCCGGAACCCAATCAAGGTCATTTGGGATCAAGCAACTCCTTAAATGATTTCTCTTCATTTTTTTGGGCTGGCATGGCCGATTCGATTTTCGGCTCTTTTTCCTTCAGCTTCCCATCTTGGTCAAATTCTAGGATTCTCTTGTCAATCCCCGAAAGAAGTATCACACCCCTTTCATATTGTTTTGCCACAAAATGTCTGAAAATTTGGCACTGGTCAGTAGTATGCATGGTGTTCATAGGCCACCTACACATACCCTCGAGCGCCACATCTTTTACCTTCGGGAACGTCAGAACCCCTTCATCTATGAGCATGTTGAACAGTCGGTTTGCCAACTTGGCTTCTTTAGGAACCTGACAATCAGCACATTCAGAGTTGTTAAATTCCACAACATTTATATCGAGACTTAAAACAGGAAAAGATCTTCATCTATATTCGTTTTTTGGGTATCAAGGAAGATAATCTCTTTCGAGTCTATTTTCTCTTGTATTAAATTTCGAAACATAATACATTCATTAGTTTCGTGAGAAAAGGCATTATGCCATTTACAGTATGGCTTGCCTTTGATTTTTGCTTTTGAGGGGATTCGATGCTTTTCTTTAAATCTAAGTTTTTTATTAGCCAGTAACCAGTCGAAAATCTGTTCCGTTTTTTGTACATCGAAATTATACTTCTTTTCTTTTTACGATTGTAAAGAGCCAGTGGCCACACATTCTTTCTTTTCGAGAGCTCCACATTGGAATGGAGGCCCTTTTATAAATTCTGCTAAGTCAATTTCATAGGCATCTTCGAATGCCCACAGAATTCCGACTTCAAAAGTGTTAAAACCTTGATGCTTTCTTTGACTCTCTTCCTTTAACATGTTTTCGTATCTTATGGTGCTTTCCGCTAGACTCCTAAAATCAGAAAATACCATCCTATCGAATTTTAGCCCATACTTGAAAGACATATTTTGTCGGGCTAACTAGACGAATTTAGATTCGAAGATATTTAAATGACATTTGACTCTAGCCTTTTTAAATCGTGCTAGGAACTCTTCCATTGATTCTCCCATATTTTGCCTGATTTTCGCCAGGTCACTCATTGATATGCCTGGATCGGTTCGAGCAAAATGGTTTTGGAACTGAAATTGCATCTCGTCCCAAGCGTGTATTGAATTAGGTGTTAAATTTGTGAACCAATTAAAGGCTGACCCAGTTAAGGAACTAGGGAATAGTCTTAACTTGAGGTAGTCTTGGTCGGCCGTCTCTCGACATTGGCATGTAAACCGAGATAAGTTTTCTAAGGCCGACACATGGTCGTCTCCTGAGAATAATGTAAAATTAGGAATTTTGTAAGTTCTCGGGAAAGGGAAATTTTGATCTACCCAATCAGGGTAAGGTTTTCCCGGGATTATCCGGTGGTTTCTTCGAAACCCAGGCCCCTAAATGCTTTCGATTGCCAATTCCACTTGGTTTTGGAAAAGATCTTGGACCTGAGGCCCTATATTTCCTCCCATATAATTGTTAGGCATGTACTGCCCCCCAACATATGGAACTTGAAAGTTATTCGTACTGAAAGGGAAACTTTGATTTTCCTGAAAACTAGGCAAATTTTGATTTTCTATGTTGTAAGGGACATTCGAAGTTCCTGTATATTGTAGCCCTTGAGGCTGGTTTTGCCCCCCGGTATAAAATCCTTGGGTAAAACTAACATTTGGGTCGAAACTTCCGATGTTAATATTAGTAGGATTGCCAGTAGGCATTTGTTCTTGACCACTCGGCGGTACAGGAAAATTTTGCCTTACAGGCTACCCCCCAGTATTTTGTTGGTTCATAAAATTCTGTTCTTCGAGGGGTATATGATTCAAAGTTTGGCCAACCTTGAATTGAACATTTCGAGCTCGAGTATCTCAAGGATATCCTAAAGGAATTTCGTTCGTGTTCACGTGTCTAGTTCGAATCCTAGGTTCGGTCGACACTAACTGAGATACTTTTTCTACTAAAATATTATGCCCACTGATTAAAGGCTCGAGTGCTAATGCTACTTGGGTATTTATCATATTTGAAAAAACATTGCGCGTTTGATTGAAAATTTCACCCAACTCTGTAACCACTCGAGTAACTTCTCAAGCAAGCCCATCTCGAGCACTTACCGCAATATCTTGCACAATTGCAGTAAATAAGCGGGCAGACTCTTGAGCCAATGCTCGATACTGATCATCGAGTTCTCTTCTTTGATCCTCTCAAGCACTTGCTAATGTTTGTTTCATGATCCGAACAAACTGTTCGTACATTTTATCTGCTCTAACCTTATGTTTCGAAATTGGTTGAGCGTCAAAATCGTCACCCAAATCGTCTCTGAGAGATTCTTCTAGCATTATGTAGAAAACAAGAATTTGCTTACAAATTTTTTAGAAGATCAGTTACCAAAACCGACTCCCACTGTGGTCGCCAAAAATTTGTTTCGAAATTAAAACAAATCTGAATGAGGTGTATCCGAATAGTCGTTCCAAGCCCCGTGATAATCTATAATTTGAGATTATCTTTCAACCCTTGCGTTCGATACGCTGGATGGTGGTTCAAGTCTTTAATTAATTCTTTGGTTATTAACTTCGAGTGTAAAAACAATGAATCGAACAACTCAAGTCAATATAAAATTAACCTATCAAATACTTAAATTTGAAAAAAGGGCAATTTATACCTCCATGAGAGTCTTCGATCGTGATTACAAGTGATTGTAAATACAAGCTTCGCAGCCGAATCCCTGAAATCCTTGACAAGCAACTACTAAATTATTCTACGGCTACTCCTAATTTACGCTATGAACTACTCCTAAGACTAGAGCTAATTCTAAGAAAATGAAAATGTAGAAGTTGTGATTATGATGATCTCCTTTTTTTTCCTTTCTGGCCACATATATCTTGGCCTTGAGGAACCCACGTTCTTCTTCTTCGGGAACTGCCTTCAATTGTTCCTTTCAAATTTCTCGACTTGGCGCGCCTTCGTTGAATGCAGATTACTGGCTTTTGGGCTCCCTTCATTTCTTCAGATTCGAATATTGGCTTTTTATTAAATCAGCCCACATCTTGTCATTTTTTTTTGAATTTAATGGGCTTTGTCTTATTTATTTGTGGGCCCCACTTCCTTCTTTTCGGATTTTCCCAACTTGGGCTATTTGAGCTTTATAATTCGAAAATTCAAATTATTTTATAGTGTAAACAGTTGTATCAACCATCATCCCTAACTCTTCAATAGTTTGGTGTATATCAAGATCATATCTATTTTTCACAAACGGAGCTTACTGATTTGGGAAATTGATATAATACAACAAAAAATGATATTAGTGACAAAATTTAAATTTATAATATCAAATTCTCACTAGATATACATAATGATTAGTAACAACAATTTTTGTTTTGTCACAATAATGATTTTTAGTGACAAGAGTTTTTTTTAGTTGTCACTACACTAGTGACAAATAGTGGCAAAAATTTAGTGACATATATAGAGTGAAAATTATATTTATTGTCACTAAATTGTCTTTAATTTTCACGAGTAATAACAACTTCTTTTTCACTAACCAAAAGTGATGATAACTTGTGTATAATTCTTGTTACTATTAGACTAGTGAATGTTATTCTTGTGGCAAAATAAATATTCTTGTCACTTAATATTTGTAGTTAGTGACGACTTTAATTTTTTCACTTGATATTTTGTCACTAATGTTTCATTTTTTGTAATGGTAGAGGCTAGACCTTCCAGATCTCAGAAATTACCTGAAAACTAGCAAATATGTGGGAAATTCTATGCTGGGCCGAGACTGTTAGTCCCGGCCAGTCTCGGCCCGCCACGTGTACAGAAATTTCCATAGTTTTTTTTTATTTCTTTTATAGTTTGATAAGTTAACCACAGTTAAGAGATAGCCCACATTAGAGAAAAGGACAAAACTCATTTTCACTTGCTGCAAAACTCTTCACCCCTTTCCACCATCAAAGACTTTTCACCATTTTTTCCTTCCACCTGCTAAAAAAAGAAACGCAAACTTCTTTTTAATTCCAACCAGCTGCTCACCGTCGCCGCTCGATGACCACCGTTTTGGTGGTGGTCTTCCTGTTTTGACAATTTTCAAAATGTCCCTTCTTCGATTTCAACTTCTATTTCCAATTTTTCACTCTCAAATCTTTGTTTTCTCACTCAATCTCCGTTCGATAATCTCGCCGGAGTCGCTTCCAACACCACCACCACCACCACCACCACGCGTTTCTCCATTATCCGTCAATTTGGTGACTGCCTCTCTAAGTTTTGCGTTTGCTTCTACTATTGGGTCTCCAACTCACTGAAGCGGAAGCGGGCATGCCCATGAAAGGGAGACCTAAGTTCCACGATTCATAAGTAAAAAGAGCTGTTTTGGGCATTTTTTCAAGAATAATTAAGTGCATTTTTCAAGAAGGTGTCTAATAGAAGAAGGAGACAACATGTTTGTTCATTAACTTTTGTTCATTACCAATCTAATAGGATAATGTTGTCAATAGCCATGATGATGAGTCTCTCTTGGCAGGGGCAGGGGGAGGAGTTTTAAGAAACTCTCAAGGAGATGTGGTTTGGGCATTTTTTGAATTTTGTTTGAATTTATACATGCTAGTAACAACTAACAACATGTTTGCTGAAACTTTGTAAGCTTACTAGAAGATTGGAGATATGCTTGGATGTTGGTTTTTAACAAGGTGTGGGTGGAATTTATACTACTTGTATTTTAGATCCTGATTTTTGGCTCTGTAGGATTTCTAATAACATAGGTTTGTTTATATGGTTTAGTTGATTTCATTTGCAATGGGAATAGCACTCCGGGTTGAAACTCATTGGTACAAATTTTTAGGATTGATTCGGTTCTCATGTAAAGAAATAAGTGATCTTTTTTCTTTTTCTTTTTCATGCTTTTTTGATGACTTTTTGTATATTATCGACAAGTTTTATATAGAAGGGAGATCCCAAAAATTCTCACTTACATCAAAATGACTGTGAAATATACCAAATAAGTGGCTTAAGAGGAAAACTTGCATAATCACAGAGGAAACTTGAGCTTCAGCCCACCAAAATGAAGCTCAAATTGCAAAATGATTCAATTCAACATTTTGTTCAATTCTACAATAAATGTTAAGAGGCTTAAATGTTTGAATGGCTTCTTTTCCTAGGTCATGAGTGTTAAGAGTTATTTATTGTTAAGAGTTATTTATTGCTTATGTTTCCTTATTAGATTAGGTTTCTAGTTATTTCCTTATTTCTCTTTCTTGTAATATCTATATATACCTTGTCATCTTTCATAATATAATTGAGGGGAATTTACATTAACATGGTATCAGCCTAAAACGTTCCTAGCTATCTTCTTTTTCCTCCAAAACAGCCGTCCTTCGGCTCTCTACCGCCACGCCGCCGCCGCCGCCGCTGTCTCCTTCCTCCCTTTACGTCGTTGCTCCCCTCAACGCGCAATTTTTCACTATAAAGCCTTCTACAACACGTCTCTCCCTTCTACTCCGGGTTTTTCGTGCCTTCTTCTCGTGGTTGGTCTTCACTATTTTTGGTTCGTTTTTTTTTCTTTTGTAATTCTCCACGGTAATTATTCTCTTCTCTTTACTCTCTTCTCGATCTTTACTTTTATTTCAATACGTGTTTTATATCTATGTCTGATTCCGAAGAAACTACCCTACAAAACCCCATCCAAACCATCACTACAAGAAAACAGAGCTTCAGAGATGGAAAAATCCGTCTCTGAAACCCAATTTTCCGTCTCTGAAAATAATCAGAGACGGAATTTTTCCGTCTCTGACACCCGTCTTTAAACAGCTCGACGCTGATTGAGATGGAATTTTTCCGTCTCTAATTTCAGAGACGGAAAATTGTTCCGTCTCTAATTCCGTCGCTTTTTTCATGACTCTTTTATAAATAATCCGTCTCTATATTTTGTCTCTAATCCGTCTTTAAATCCATCTCTAATTATATTCAGATTCGGTAACTAATCCGTCTCAAAATTTCGTGGAATCCGTCTTTAATCCGAACTCAAAATCCGTCTCTAAATCCGTCGCTGATTCCAACGATATATCCGTCTCTAAATCCATCTCTGATTCCAACTCAGTAACTGTCTCTAAATCCGTCTCTGATTCCAATTTAGTATCCGTCTCTAAATCCATCTCTGATTCCAACTCCGTATCCGTTTCTGATTTTCGTCTCTGATTCCAACTCCGAATCCGTCTCTGATTCCAATTCCAAATCCGTCTCTGATTCCGTCTCTGATCGCGTTTCAATATAGGTCTCTAATTCCGCCTCTAATCTGTCTTTGCTCTTTTCTAAAATTGTCTCTAAATCCGTCTCTAAATGAAGCTAAAAAATTTATGAATATAGCGTTTTATTTGCTAAATTCATATAATATCAAACCTGGTAAATAACGAATAATTCAATGAAATCAACAAACATTAACTAAACAATATCGCACCTATCAACAAAATGCAAACAACTAATTAACATCACAATCGAAGTATCTAACACAATCATTTCAACACCACATCATTCTAACAATATATCATTCTAACAGACAACCTTGTCCAATCAATTAGTCCCGACATCTACACAAAAGTATCAAACTGACAGACAATTAACACGAGTTACTATTAATCATCAAAGTATATAAGCAAAAAACACCAATTAACTACCTCCATATGAACCTCTTTGGTCATTACAATTTCCAGATCCACCGGGGAATTTGTGGTTTGGATATCCTACATCTTGAACAAATTTTCGCAGCATCTCCTTCATGCTCACTTTCATCTCCTCTTTCATTCGTTTAATCTCGTCATTCTTCATTTCAATAATTGCATCTTTTTTTATCACTTCCTCAAACACGTTTTCTATCAATTTCTTGTTCTCTTCATTGTTTTTTCTTTGGTTTTCTCGCACATCTTCTATCTCTTGTGTTAATCCCATAATTACCTCACGAGACTCTCCCCGACCAGCAACTGATGAGCTGGAGCTCACACTATAACTCCCAGAAGTTTTGCATTGCCCAACTCCGTACAAACGGCCCTTTGATGGGCCTCCAGTCACTTCGCAGCATGATGAAAAATCAAATGACGGTAACGAGGAGGAATCACTGGGACCCTGCTTTGCCCTGTATTCTTCCTGTGCAAATATATGACAAAAATTGTTAATTCTTAATAATGTATTAACAAGTAAATGAAACAAAACATCCCCTATAAAAATTAAAGAAAAAGTAAATTCAGAGCAAAAGTTAATAAGGAGAAACTTAATTAAAAGATACTTACACTAACTTTTTTTGATTTTTTATCCACAAACTCCCCAGTGCCTTGACTTATGTGGCATCGCTCAAATAGCTCAAAATCATCAACACTGCGCTTAAGTGTTTTTTCCTACAATAATGATTATACTAATCAATGTTCTTACTAAATAGCAGAAAAAGAGATGAAAATTTGGAAACTAAACATACCATTTTTAGTCAATGTGCTTCTTTAGGGATGGAACCACAAGTATGCTTCGTGACACATCCTTCCTTCTCAGTCATACGATTTTGCTTAGCTTTCTCACATTTTTTAGCATACTCCTCTGTAGCCCAGTACTTTTGCACCAATTCGTCCCATATATGAGTGCCCATCCAAGTTGGAGCTCTACCAAGCATGTCCAAATTACTTGGTTTTCTGCCTAATTGCTCCTTAGCATTGTCTAAAGCTTTTTTCTTGGATTTGTAGAGCAATTCTCTCAGTCGGGCACCAGCATTTTCGTTCCAAATTTTTCGTACACTTGCATCTGTTAGGTTATCCCACCTATATCTCAACTGAAATATGGATTTTAAAAAAAAACTACTTAAGAATCAAACTTCAAATAACTTGATATAAAAATCAAACTTGAATAAAGTACCTTAAAATTCTCCCATAATAAATTTTTGGTTGCCTCTGGAACTTTCAGCCATCTTGGATATACTTCTGTGAAAATTCCCTTTATATCATTCGTCATATTCCGAGTAACATCTGCTTCAATAAATCTAGTTGACAAAGTAAATGACAATAACAGAGAAAAAATTTAATATTTATTTTTACAAATAAACAAATATACACATATATATATATATGTATATATAATGCAAACAAAGGATCAAGAAGTACCTAGAATCAATAATAGTTATCGTAATCCGATTGTTAGCACTTGCTGGCACTTGTGTCCCGTGATTAGGTCCCCTTCTCCGAGCATGTGAAGAAGTACCTTCTTCAGCTGTATCTATAGAATCATAAATTTCCCCCATCGGTGTCTCCTCAACCTACATAAAAATTAAATTATAATGTAAGATATAACAGTAATGTAAATATTATTTTTAGATTTAAGCACATAAAAGTTAAATAAAGTTATACCTGTATATCGTCATGATGCACTCCATCAACAGAATTAGACTCCAAACCCAAAGTCTCATCTACCTCTGTCTCTTCATCCCGAAGGTGTGCTCGTCCACGAGGGCCTCGTCCGCGTGCTGGACCTCGTCCGCGGTGCGTAGCTCGCCCTCTAGTCGTCATCCTGTCATAAATAAATATAAATCAAATTAAATACACAACATGAAAGAATATTATTCAAATAAATACACACTATTTCAGTGTTCACCTGATTTCCAGAATCAATAAATCTTGCACCTTCTCATGTAAACAAAATTTAAGAAAGAAAAGTTTACATGAAGTGATTGAAATATAAGACAATTCAAGGTAAGTACATCAAACACACATATTAAGACTTCAATAATAAGAAATCTAAAAATAAAAACACTAGCATACAAACAACACAAACACACAGATTATCCATTAAGTTGCCAATTCAAATTCGTACTTGACCGTCCAGCCTCCAGTATTTTGGGCATAACTGCTTCATTAGAAATCGGATTGAGTTGATTCTTTAGGAAAATTAAAGCCAACAGAAAGGGCTACAATTCTTATGTTGAGATCTGGAGCAAAAGACGTAATCTACACTTCACTAAAGCCACTAACTATTTCAGTGTTCACCTGATTTCCAGAATCAATAAATCTTGCACCTTCTCATGTAAAAACAATTTAAGAAAGAAAAGTTTACATGAAGTGATTGAAATATAAGACAATTCAAGGTAAGTACATCAAACACACATATTAAGACTTCAATAATAAGAAATCTAAAAATAAAAACACTAGCATACAAACAACACAAACACACAGATTATCCATTAAGCTGCCAATTCAAATTCGTACTTGACCGTCCAGCCTCCAGTATTTTGGGCATAACTGCTTCATTAGAAATCGGATTGAGTTGATTCTTTAGGAAAATTAAAGCTAACAGAAAGGGCTACAATTCTTATGTTGAGATCTGGAGCAAAAGACGTAATCTACACTTCACTAAAGCCACTAACTATTTCAGTGTTCACCTGATTTCCAGAATCAATAAATCTTGCACCTTCTCATGTAAACAAAATTTGAGAAAGAAAAGTTTACATGAAGTGATTGAAATATAAGACAATTCAAGGTAAGTACATCAAACACACATATTAAGACTTCAATAATAAGAAATCTAAAAATAAAAACACTAGCATACAAACAACACAAACACACAGATTATGCATTAAGCTGCCAATTCAAATTCGTACTTGACCGTCCATCCTCCAGTGTTTTGGGCATAACTGCTTCATTAGAAATCGGATTGAGTTGATTCTTTAGGAAAATTAAAGCTAACAGAAAGGGCTACAATTATTATGTTGAGATCTGGAGCAAAAGACGTAATCTACAAGGCGTAAATTGAGTAACAACAGTAACACACTTTCTGAACGAAAAATCAGGTTTTTGAAGTTTTATAAATACCTGTCAAAGAGTGAAAATGGGGTTTGCAAATCTGTTCTCTTTTTCTGCTTGAATGAGATGATGATGATGAACTGATGATTGAGAAGAGAATGGTTGGCCTCTGTTGGGTGGATGATGAGATGATGATGATGAACTGACGACGTACGGTTGGATGGAGCTTGAGCAGCAGAGGCGGATCTGGTGAGCTTTGAGCAGCAGAGGCGGCGGATTTGGTGAGCAGCAGGTTGATTGCAAATGTTTTTGTGAAATTTGCTAAGTCCCAAATAATATATCCCTATTTTGTCTTAACTCTTGGATAAAAGATATAAAAGTATTTTGGGCTTTTGTAAGTAACAACAGGTGCCTTAGTGTGGTGGTAAGGAGCTTAGAGTTTAAGTGGGTGGTCTTTGGTTCGATTCTTTGAAGTAGCATTTTAGTTTTTTTTTAAATATTAGTCATTGTTAATTCAATCTAATTAAAATAAATATGAATTATATTTTTTAACTTGAATTACTTCTAGTCTTCAAATATTTTTAATTTAATATTTATTTTTATTTCAAACATACATGAAAAATACAAACGAATATATATAGTATAAATAATATTTCAACACATTTGACAACAAAGTTGACTCGGTGCAATTTTCATTCTCCTCTTATTCTAGGGTAAGCCACTTTTATGAAACGAATTTGCACAGTAGATGACGCGGTAGCTTCATACACTCTAATTGATGCTCTCTTATACACACCAATTGGATCATCAAAAAATTGATTAACACAGTAGATATTTAGTGTATCCAACTCAGTTGCTTGCGACAACACGTACAGAATGTAGCTTAGCTCGCAATCAGAACCCGAGAAGTTGAAGATCGTGACCTCATTCAATGCCTCCAATCCCATTGCTTGCAACTTCCAGTCCT
Organism: Buddleja alternifolia; assembly: GCA_019426215.1. Classification (NCBI taxonomy): domain Eukaryota; kingdom Viridiplantae; phylum Streptophyta; class Magnoliopsida; order Lamiales; family Scrophulariaceae; genus Buddleja; species Buddleja alternifolia. The sequence continues at coordinate 16,485,645 of CM033398.1, forward strand.
TTACGTAGTTGGATACACTATTGCCCGCATTTTTCCATGGTGCACCCTACACATGTTAAGTCAAATACAATTTTATTTTAGAAACCCAAACAAAGAACGTGTTTAATAAACCATGTAATAACTAATCTCTTGACAAACCATAAAACTTAAAATATTACCACCAAATCGACTTTAAGCTCATTCAAGCCTGTACATCTACTGATGAGCACCAATGTGACAGCAAGATTGTCAAGCAGCTTTGAACACCTGATCTCTAGGCTGTGCATATTAACAAAAAAGTACTTCGCCATAATGCGATGTAGAGACTCCGCATGCGCCAACCTCTAAACAAACAATTCAAAAATAAATAAATCAAAACAACTTCTTAAAAGCATTTGTACTTATTCAAACAATGATAGATAGATATACCCTAACAAAATCAACCGGGACACATGCTCGTTCGCTGGACAACAATTCTTTCGTCATTTTTACAACCTCTCGAAGTAGTCGGTATGTCGAGCAAGTTGATGACATGTAGTGTCGATGATGATGTACTATCCACTGTAAAGAACGAGCTAACGACCCCAATACTTGTAAATGACCCGGACCCTGTTCGTCTTGTTTCAATAAAATAACAAGGACATCTACATTGGGGAAGTGTACTTTTATATTCACATTTCCTTGGGCCCGATTGAATGCCATCTTGAATATTTTTACAGAAGGCAAATATGCCTCAAATTCTGTTAGTCCTCTAAAATCACAGTTCAATAACTGCAAATCATTCAACTCGAGACACCATTTTCCAAGGCGGGAAGAAAATGTGTTATCATATAGCACGATGTGCTTCAATATGAGTCTTTTTAAATTTCGTAAATTATATCTATCTTCCCACTTAACAATGTAATTCGGTAGATATAATTTTAACTGAACAAGAGTGTGTGACAAAAACAGGCCGTTAGGGAGTGAAGTGGACAACCGGCCGACTAATTTCAGTATACGCACAGAATGATCTATTCCAAACGCCACCCACTCTTGCCTTATCCAATGCAATGCCTCGGCCCCCATTGGTAACTCAAAGCTCAAGGTTTCAACCACACTTTCATTATGTTCAAGTATAGTGCGATTAACAAAATTAATAAAATCTAAACCATGATAACCCCTTTGTTCGAAACGGTTAATATCGAATAAAAGAGTAGGGATGGAATACCAACAATGTTGAAAATATTTTGATAAAAGACCCAATCGGGCTGCCTCCACAATGCATGCATCCCTTGATAACTTTCCCATAACATGAAAAATTATATCCTCACAAAGGAAACTAAGTCCATTATTAGAAATTGTACCTCGTTCCATGATTGTTTATATGAACTATCCTCTGTTTATACTCTGTTTGTACCTTAAGCATACGACAGGAGCTGGAGGTTGATGACGACGTGCGGCTGGGCGGAGGTGATGGAGTATGGCTGATTTGGGCGGAGCTTGAGCAGCAGAGGCGGATCTGGTCGGAGCTTGGCAGAGTTGGTTTGTAGATTTTTTGTGAAATTTGCCAAGTCCCAAATAATATATCCCTCTTTTATCTTGACTCTTTGATAAAAGATATAAATATATTTTGACCATTTGTAGTTAAAGGTAGTTAACCTTTACCTTTAACTTTAATTAACCTTAACTTATTAGGTAAAAAAATAGTGATAAAAGAGAAAAACAATACAATGAAACGATGGACCTAATTGACAACTTTAATTAACCTTTATCGAGGATATGAAATTTCAAGATCTGCCCAAGATCTTTCATCGAGATAAGAAAATAACTTTAGGGTACAAAGAATTATTATTAAATATAAGCACATTAAATGACACGGCGACTGAGTAAAAAATGTCTCTTGACATTAAAGCGAGCACAGTCACATGTCTTTTGATCCTCACTAACTTTATTGTCCAAATTTTACAATCATTTCACTGGAAAATTCTATTTAAGCGAATATTTAGTCTTTCAACTATTGTAAAGATTCTTTTTATAATAATAATAATAATAATAATAATAATAAGAAGAAGAATTAATGTTTTATGTCATCTCTGATTAGTCACTGTTCTACCATTTCTTTAGTTTTGTTAAGGAAAAAAAAAATGCAATAAATGAAATTGATTGACTTTAATTTGCTTGATTAATCTTTACCTTAACAAAATAATATTTTACCACATGAGTCGTTGGTAGTGAAAGGGAGGACTTGTCTTTAACTTTAACTTTAATTAACTTTAATTAACTTTAACTTTAACTTTAATTAACTTTAACTTTAGCCCAATTACCTTTAACTTTAGCCCCGCCATGTCCAAATTAGCCCTAGCCCAATTGACATTTTTAGTCTTAATGATTTAAATATTTAGAATATATCCCCTCATCTTTACCTTTAACTTTAATTAACCTTAACTTATTAGGTAAAAAAATAGTGATAAAAGAGAAAAATAATGCAATGAAACGATGGACCCAATTGACAACTTTAATTAACCTTTATCGAGGATATGAAATTTCAAAATCCGTCTCTAATTCCGACTCTGATTGCCGATGAAAATGAGACTTTTTTTCGGTCTCTAAATCCGTCTCTGTTCGGAATTTAGAGATGGAAAAAATTCGTCTCTAATTCGGTCTCAAACTAAAGATAAATATTTTATTTTTAAATCCGTCTCTAATTCCGACTCTGATTGCCAATGAAAATGAGACCTTTTTTTGGTCTCTAAATCCGTCTCTGTTCGAAATTTAGAGATGGAAAAAATCCGTCTCTAATTCGGTCTCAAAATAAAGATAAAGATTTTATTTTTAAATCTGTCTCTAATTCCGACTCTGATTGCCGATGAAAATGAGACTTTTTTTCCGTCTCTAAATCCGTCTCTGTTCGAAATCTAGAGATGGAAAAAAATCCGTCTCTAATTTGCGTAATTTAAAGCCTTCCTTTAGAGACGGATTCAGAGATGGAATGTTATCCGTCTCTATATACGTCTCTAAATCCGTCTCTGTTTTATCCTAAATTTATTTTTCATGAATTTATTGATGAAATTGAGACGGTTTCCTACGTCCGTCGGTGATCCGTCTCAAATCAGAGACGGATATCATTTCCGTCTCAAATTCCGTCTTTGATTTGAGACGGATTCGTGTCCGTCTCTGATTTTCCGTCTCTGAAACCTTGTTTTCTTGTAGTGCATCCCCAAGACCCCCTCCATCCATTCTGCTTTAGCCGCCAATAATGTACATTCTTCTTTTGGTTTCAAACTTAGTGATAATGATTCAAATTATAAACTCTGGCGCGGCATGTTTATGGACCTCTGCCGCAGTTATTCTGTCTTTGATCATATCTCCGGAAAATCAAAACCTTCCTCCAATAATGATGAATCTTGGTTTGCTATTGACTCTACAATTAAACGTTGGTTTTATTCTACGGTGGATTTAAAATTACTCAAAAACGTTGATTTAGAAAATTCCACCTCTCATACTCTTTGGCTTACAATTGAAGAAAATTTTCTCAATAATAAACCCTCTCGCTCTTTACAAATCAATGAACGCTTTCATATTCTCCAAAAAGGCTCTTTAAGTATTTCTCAATATTGTCAAGAGATGAAATATCTCACGGATACCCTCGCCGATCTTGATACTCCTGTCCGCGAGCAAGCCCTTATTCTTCAACTTTTACAAGGTTTACCCGAATCCTACCTCCCTCTCGTCACGATAATTACTACCCAAAAACCCATCAGTCTTTTTCCGAAGTTCGTAATTTACTACTCACACACGAAGCCCGTGAATTAAGATTCCACTCGAATCCTCAAAATTCGGATTCCTCCCTCGTCCTTTTTTCGCAAAATCAATTTCCCAATAAAAACACGTATCGAGGTAATAATAAATATCATGGAAGAGGTGGTAATCGGTTTAATGGCCGTGGTGGTTACTCGAATTATCAACAATCGGGCTTTAGACCAAATCAGCAATTTTCGGCCCCACAAAATCAGCAATTTTCGGCCCCACAAAATCAGCAATTTTCGGCCCCACATCATCAGTTTTGGCCCCTTCAACAACAGCCCCAGTTTCGCCAGCCCGGCCCACGCTACAGCGGCCCATCTCCTCACTCATCTTCCACCGCTCCTTATCCTGCAGCAGCCCAATTACCACCTTCAGCAAATTGGGCCTCCTGTCCGCAATTCGCAGCCCACTCAAATCCTTCCGCAACTTGGACCACCCCTTTTAATCATCATCCCGCGGCCACCTGTCCAGCTCCTGGGCCCTTCACTCCATGCGGCCCATTTTCCAATAATTCAGCACATGGGCCTCCTGCCCACAGCAACAATATCCTTGGTCCACCTCCTGTTTTCAGTCTTGCCCCAACAAACCAACAAATTGCAAATCAACCCACAGATATTTCTTCCTTTTTTCAGACGATGACTCTCACTCAGCCAGATGAGCAATGGTATTTAGACACAGGGGCAAGCTCTCACATGACACCTCACCAAGGTAACCTTTTTAATATTGTACAAAATTTAAATTCTAATTCTATAACTGTTGGTAATGGTGCTGTACTCCCCATAACTCATATTGGTTGTTCTTTTTTTCCCTCTTCTTCTCGCTCCCTCTATCTCAATAATGTTCTTGTTTCCCCCTCTTTAGTTAAGAATCTTATCTCCGTTCGTCAATTCACACGTGACAATAATTTCTCCATTGAGTTTGACCCTTTCGGTTTTTCTGTCAAGGATCTTCAGACCAGTGACCAACTTCTTCGTAGTGACAGCGACGGTGATCTCTACCCCTTCCTTGTCTCCTCCTCTGCCCTTGCTTCAACTGTTTCCTCGGTCACGTCTTCTCCAACCACTTGGCATCGTCGTCTCGGCCACCCCGGCATTTCCATTATTTCTTTTCTTAATAGTCGTAATTTTATTAATTGTAATAAAGATGTTTCCCAGTCCATTTGTCATGCTTGTCAACTGGGAAAACACAAACGTTTACCTTTTTCGTCTTCTTCGTCTGTTAGTTCTGCTTTATTTGATGTGGTTCACTCGAATATTTGGACCTCGCCGGTGTCTAGTTTAGGTGGTTTTAAATATTATGTTTTATTTTTAGATGATTTTTTGCATTTTCTTTGGGTTTTTCCTTTACTTAGAAAATCTGATGTTTTTAAAATTTTTGAATTTTTTTATTCTTATGTTCATACTCAATTTCACTTTAAAATTAAATCTTTTCAATGTGATCATGGTGGTGAATTTGATAACCACCGTTTTCACGATTTTTTTACTAAAAATGGAATTCAATTTCGCTTTTCTTGCCTACACACCTCACAACAAAAAGGCAAAGTCGAACGCACTATCCAAACTGTGAATAACATAATTCGATCTCTTCTTTTTCAAGCTACTCTCCCTCCTTCCTTCTGGGCTGAAGCCTTACACATGGCGACCCATCTGCTCAACATCCTTCCCACTACCACTCTTTCCTATCGGACTCCGTTCGAACTTCTTTATGGTGTCTTTCCCACTTACGACCATCTCCGTGTTTTTGGTTGTCTGTGTTATACCAATCTTTCTGCTACTTCCGCTCATAAACTCTCCCGTCGTTCCTCAGCTTGTTTATTCTTAGGATACCCCTCTCATCATAAAGGTTTTCGTTGCCTTGAACTTCAAACCAACAAAATTATCATCTCTCGCCACGTCATCTTCGATGAATCGGTTTTCCCATTCTCTTCTTTTTCCTCTTCTCGTGACTCCCCATCTTATGACTTTCTCACTTGTGATGACGACTCTCTATCTTTTCTTCAGTCTTTCGGTTTTGATTCTCTTCCATCTTCTTGAACGTCGCCACCCGGTCCACCACCAGGCTTTAACCTGCTCCAATCATCATCTGCCACGTCCTTTATTTCGCCCCAGGCAGCCACGACACCACTTGCCACGTCCCGCACGACCACTTCCGCAGCCACCTCACCCACTGCCACATCATCCCTTGACACTTCACCTTATGCCACATCATCCTCTCTCCCTGCTTTACCTTCCTCCACTGATTCTGGTTATCCTATGATAACCAGATCTAAAGCCGGTATTACTAAACCTCGTTCCCTTTTCAATCTTTCTACCACTTCTGGCATCTCTCCTTTGCCTCGCTCCTATGCACAAGCTCTCAAAGATCCCAATTGGAAATCTGCTATGATGGATGAGCTCTCGGCTCTTCACTTTAACCATACTTGGTCTCTTGTTCCCGCTCCCTCTAATGTCAACGTTGTTGGTGCAAAATGGATCTTTCGCCAAAATTTTTGCTCTGATGGTTCCCTTGAACAATATAAAGCTCGTCTCATTGCTGAAGGCTTTACTCAACAGCCTGGGATCGATTACGAAGATACTTTTAGTCCAGTAGTCACACTTGCCACCATTCGCACTGTCCTCAGTCTTGCTATCAGTTCTTCTTGGCCACTACACCAGCTTGATGTCAAAAATGCTTTTCTTCATGGTCATCTTTCTGAAACTGTCTATATGAAACAACCTCCCGGTTTTGTTCATCCCGATCTTCCCTCTCACGTCTGTCTTCTTCATAAAGCCTTGTATGGCCTTAAGCAGGCTCCTCGCGCATGGCACCATCGTTTTGCTTCTTTTTTGTCTACCATAGGTTTTGTTAGTAGCAAATCTGATGCCTCTTTGTTCATTTTTCGTCATCAGACCTCTATCGCTTATCTCCTACTCTATGTCAATGATATTCTTTTAACTGCCTCTTCTTCCACCCTTCTTTGCTATGGAAATTCTTGCTCTTGCGAATATGACTGACTGTAATTCTGTATCCACTCCTGCTGAATCTATCTCTAAGCTTTCTTCTTCTACTTCCGCTCCTTATTCTGATCCAACTCTTTATCGCAGTCTTGCTGGTGCTTTACAATATCTCACCTTTACTCGTCCCGACATCTCTTTTGCTGTTCAACAGCTCTGTCTATTTATGCATGACCCTCGTCTTCATCATATAAACGCTTTAAAGCGTGTTCTTCGTTATGTTCGTGGTACCATTTCTCAGGGTCTCTCTATTCGTCCATCTTCTTCCTCTCAACTTATTGCCTATTCCGATGCTGACTGGGCTGGTTGTCCCGATACTCGTCGTTCTACTTCCGACTTCTGTGTTTTCTTAGGTGATAACCTGATTTCTTGGTCTTCCAAACGTCAACAAGTAGTTTCTCGTTCTAGTGCTGAAGCTGAATACCAGGGAGTCGCCAATGCTGTGGCTGAATCTTCTTGGTTACGAAATCTCCTTCTTGAACTTCATTGTCCTCTCCGCTCCGCTACTGTTGTTTACTGTGATAACATCAGTTCTGTTTACCTCTTTTCCAACCCTGTACAACATCAACGAACTAAACATGTTGAATTAGATTTACATTTCGTACGAGATAAATTTACTTTAGGTGAAGTTCGTGTGTTGCATGTTCCATCTTCACACCAGTTTGCTGACATCTTCACCAAAGGATTACCATCTGCTTTGTTTATGGAGTTTCATTCCAGTCTCAACGTTCGTGCTCCTACCGTTTCGACTGCCGGTGAGTGTTAAGATTTATTTATTGTTAAGAGTTATTTATTGCTTATGTTTCTCTATTAGATTAGGTTTCTAGTTATTTCCTTATTTCTCTTTCTTGTAATATCTATATATACCTTGTCATCTTTCATAATACAATTGAGGGGAATTTACATTAACAATGAGAAGCATACGCAGTGAGTATTCAAAGCACCATTAACGTTGGCAGTTGGCTTGGCTTTCCTTTTTGCCCAAAGAAAAAAAAATGTTAATTATCTTTTCCATAGTATGTTCTTGGCTTTCCTTTTTGCCCAAAGTGAAAAAAGTTAATCATCTTTTCTATCTTACGTTGAAAAATAATAGCACAAACAGTTTCATAAATACGATAGCTAAGTAGTAAACAAGAACCCAAATTATACAAACAAAAGATGAACACATTTTCTAGCTCAAGCTAGCTATCCCATACATAAAAATAAAAAAATCACTATCACTTAATAAAATCAAAGTATATATGATTGATAAAGCCCAAACATATAGCAATATGATGTTAGTCCAATAATTCCTAGCAAAATTACAACGTAAATGGGCTCTGAGCCCAATTAAAATAACTCCAACAAATCCAAACACCTCTCTCTCTCTCTCTCCCCTTTATTCTTAGATCTCCCAGCTGCGCATATGGTTGTTTCCTACGACCTGAATGACGCTAAGCCCGAAGTCCGAACCCAATTGTAGCATCTACTTCATTATCCATGGCTTTTCCGTCTCTATTTGCGGGGGGGTGGCAGCGTCTCCGGCAGTCTTTCCGGTCAAAGGATCCGACCCGATTCCTTCAACCCCTTTTCCTGTACGTCTCGCCCCAAGCGGACAGTTGTTAAACAATGGTAATACCAGATTTGGCATTTAAAAAAAACCAACAAGTTGCATCTTCCTTTTGCTTGAAAAAGAAGACGCTCCCTCACAAACCCAACGTGTTCATCTGTAAAATCATTTTTGGTGTTAAAAAGAAAGAAAGATAAAATGAAGTCATTTTTGGACTGATATCTTTTTGGGTTTTATATCTCTAAAATCTCATCAACCAATTTGAAATTTGAAATCGATTTCTGGGCGGAAATTTCATTCATGAATTGTAGTTTGGCGGGCTTTGAATTTCAGAAAAGAGGAGCATTAACTGTAGTTGAGTTAGTTGATTATTGAAAATTAAAAAAGTAACAGGAAAATTTTCTGGACACGTGGCGGGCCGAGACTAGCCGGGACCAACAGTCTCGGCCCAGCATAGAATTTTCCCAAATATGTTGGGCTAGTAAGAGGTGATGCCAACATTTTCTCTTCGATGCTTATGTCAGAGATTGCCAAGGAGATCATTATGAGTTTAAATAGACAGGTGCATAGTTGGAATAGTCTTACCTCTTTTAGTTGATGGTAATCTTACATAGTTATGGTTATTGTTTGGAGTATTTATATATGGTTGAAACCTAATGTGTACAATCCACGTGGAACTCCCGATGAGTCTATGTCATCCTAATTGACGGTCCTGTTTTGGGTCTCATCTTGGAGGGGGCTGTAACAATCACCATGTAAAATATGTGGATCTTTGTTCTGCTTGGGCGTTTTGACCAATTTTAGGGGCATTTTGATCATTCTTAAAATTGCATACTATTGCCTTAATGATTATTTGTATCATTGGGTATTGAATTTTCAAAAAGCCTACGGTTGGTTAGACTTATTTGGGTATTGAAATGTCAAAAAGCCTACGGTACCATCCATCCGTGTTTACATACAATTTCTTCCGTAACACAACAATCCGGAAATAAATAAAGAAAACATTTACAACGAAACACAACAAAGGGTATATCACACAAAGAAACACAGAAAAGATCATTCTTATTGACTTAATCATCTTAATGTAAAATTTACAATTCAAAAGCAAAGAATTGTTAACTTAAAAGGGCGAAAATTGTATGGATTATGCTGAAAAATATGTAGAAGAAGATGACTCTTTAGACACGGGCATATCAACCATGGCAGTTTCTTTAGTGATGTGTGCACTTGTAGTTTTGTCCTCCTCTACAACATCTTCATCCCAAACTTTCTTCTCATCGCAGCACTTATAACCTCGGCTACAAAAGTTGAAGTATATCAAATTTGCCACACTAAGTATGGTGAGAATCCAATAATAATAGTCATAATGTCCCTTGTTCAAATTATTCGACACCCAACTTTCTCTTCCACCTCTTTTAGAAACATCATCCACAATAGTCACTATGAGGCTGCCTATCAGGTTCGCGACCGCCATACCTAAGGCAAAAAGTGCCACCGCGATGCTAGCCATGCTTTTCGGGAATTGGGAGTAATAGAGCTCAATTTGACCGATGGCGTTGAAAGCCTCCGCTAGTCCTGTGAGGCAATGTTGTGGTATCAGCCACACGGCCGACATGTCTACCTGTGTGTGAGATTAAACTAAGATTTTTAAGTTACGAGAAATTGATTTAGCTTGACTCTATATGTATGCATTTCAAATCCTTCATTTTAACTTGTTGTTTCATCTTATAAAATATATTATAGATACATGATGCATAATCCGCACGGAAATGGAAAACTAGTGAGGTGGGGGTGGGGGCTTGCATTTGCGAAAATGGTTCGATGGGTTGAAACGGGACCTATCAAAATGATTTTATATGACACTCAAATTTAGTGATCCAAATATCCAATACATGTTTTAGTGAGAATAAACAAACACATTCAGTTTGGGTGCAACCTATCAATCACATGCTAAGTGTAATAAACTTTGTGATTTGTCACTCATCTTGAAGTTAATACCAATCACATGTCGAATGCACTTATCTTGTTAATGACAAGAATTTGGCCAAACTGAATTCATGTTAAATTTTTTCGAGAAATAGACAATGATTCTTGATACTCTTTCCAGACAAATTAATTAAACAATAAGATATGGAGTTCTAAATGAAACTTAAAAAAAAAATTATGTTATATATAATATTTACATTATTGTCATCAAAGTATAGGCTGAAATCTAGTAGCGGCACACATTAATACTTTAATCGATAGAGTAACTGTAGAAAAAAAGTGCTTTTCGGAAATGAAACATTTCTTTTGGTAAGTTTTGAAAAAGTGAATAATTATTATCAACAAATTAGGGTAATGATTGTGCTTCTACCCTAATTTGAAAAAGTGAACAATTATTATCAACAAATTAGGGTAGAATTTCGCCTTGAGTTTTCCTAGAAAAATCTTGTATACACCCTGTATAGGACCCAATTGCATGCACGATGACATAACAGAAAATAATAAAATATGTTTTTGTTTTTGTTGTATTTTGGTGCATGCAACTAGGTCCCACATTGGATGTATACAATAATTTTCCAAGTTTTCCCTTGTCAAGTCAACAGGGCGTACGTAATTCCACACAACTCGTTCGAACAGCTCAAACCGAGCCAAACCATCCAAAAATCGTCAGTTCAGAATTATTAAATAATAGTAGCGGGTTGAAAATATTGCAATCCGCCATTTTTGGGTTGGGTGGTGGGTTTAATAATTATAACTCGCCTAAACAGCAACGCGATCGCTAATTGTATATGTTACAAGTATATATATGTAGTTAAAGATTAAAACTAAATTTTGAAAACTATATATGCATATATACTTTCTAATAAGATATTTTATTCATATTCATGTAATATACCTTATTTTCTATTTGAGAAAAAAAAATGGTTAGTTTGAACACTTATTTTTTACTTAATTTGAAAGAAAGTTTATATGTATATTTTGATGATAAATTTAAAAAAATTAGTTTTATTAATATTTTACAGTTTTTCACTTATAATTAGAAGTCATGAAAATATGAGTTTTATATTTTAACACCAATTATTTTTGTATTTCTCACATACTCAATTTTTTTTTTGTTAAATTTACAACAAGTATATTATTTAGTTTTTTTTATTAGTTATAACTAAAAGTAAGTTGTAAGAAATATAACTATAATTCGATAACCCCTGTTTAATACATGAAACCCGACTGACCCGACCGTTCGATTTGAAAAGATAATTATGTGATTTTGATTTGATATTTTATCAAACCCGCACATATCGGGTTTGGTTAATTTTTTTCGTAAAACGCTGGAAACTGAGGGCATACACCCCTACAAGTGAGTACAAACAAACAAACAAACACATGATTAGCCCATCTCATCTCATGCATGCATACCTGTGCCTTTGGAGTATCCGCCAATCCCTGATGAAGCGCTCTACTCCTTCTTGTCCTCTCCACCAATGCAGCTGTGGCAGTGGCCAAGCAAGAGATGAAAAGCCCAACACCAATGCGGGTTTTCACTCCAATCCCCCGAGAACTCTTTGTGTGCTTAGAGAGACGAGGGACAAGGACTCGATCATAAAGAGTGAGCCAAATGGTGAGCGTGAGGATTCCAAAGAGGCCGAAAGATGCTGGAGGGATGTCGAAGTTTCCGATGAGGCGTCTGTTGAGTGTGCTGGCTTGGAGCACTGGAAAAGTGTGCTGACTTATGGTCACTGCAATCATGATTCCGGTTGACCACATCGGCAATAATTCTATCAGTGATTTCAGTACTTCTACTTGCAAAACACTGCATAGACTCCATGGATCTGAAGCTGAACCGTCTGCTTTTAGCTCTTTCTCCCGGTTTCTTATAATACAAGCTTTATTTAGGTGCCTATAGTTATGAAACAAAGCCAACTTCATTGTCACTATCTATTGTACTTGTGTAGCTCTATTAGTTTATCATTTTTCTTTATTTATTTTTCTTTGACAAATTTGTATTTTAGTCGCATCAAACCAACTTTTACTCTTTAGTTTTTATGGATTTAGCCTCGGTTAAGAATTGCTCGCATTCTGGTCTAAATCATTAACTAGTTTGTGGACATTGTTAAGTAAGTCTCACATGATCATTAGTTCTATTAATTTCTTTTGAAAAACTCGTACGAAAGACACTTGATTGAAGGTTTCAAAGAAGAAAATAGCCAGCCATTTTAAGAAAATCTCATATTAAAAAGAACTCATATGAAAATAGCTTACACATTAGTTTTTGGATGAAATTGGTCCATGAATTTTCAGTCCTACAGCTCAAAAATTGCTCCACATTCGGAAACCACAATAACTTTTTACACGAAATTGACCATGACAGTTAGTGGCTTTTAATTCTTCTGATTTGGTAGCAAGAACTTCTGTGGAAAAGCATATGAGAGCTATAAGGAATAAAAAGTAGGAAAATTACTTTTTTGGTCCTGTAGCTATAGGATATTGACACTTTTCCTCCTATATGGCTGTATATTCCATAATTATACTTTTCATCATGAAATTGACACCACCATTTCAATTTTAGTCCTTTTTTTTTCCCCACCTTTTTGGTCATGAGTTACACATTTAGTTCTATTTAGCACTTTTTTTCAGCACATTTAGTCCTGTTACCGTCAAATTGAAAAATTGAAAAAGTTCAGGCTAAATTAATGCCCCGAACTTTGCACGTGTGGCACACACCTGTTCAGAGCTTATTTTGTAAAAATAAATAAAATTAAAAACGTACCCCTTCCCAAATTCATTCATCCAAAATTAAACCAATTACTCTTCAATTGCTTCAACATCAAGGGCAAACTCAATCTACAAAGTGAAATTTTACCTCTACTTAGTTCAATTTCATCGAAGAAGATGGAACTTAGCTCAACAAAAAATAGCTAATCACGTGTTTGCCGCATGTAACGAATTTTCGGCCATCAATTTGGGCGGAACTTTTTTAAATTTTCAATTTGCTGGTAACAGGCACTACAAAAAAACTAAGATATTAGTGACAAAATGTCAAGTGGCAATGTCAAAATTGTCACTAATTGTAAATCTTTAGTGGCAAGAATTTTTGTTTTGTCACAAAAATATGTTTTACATGTTTAATAGTGACAAAATTTGTATAAAAGTTGTCACTCTTATTAGTTAGTGACAAGAAAATTGTTGTCACTATTGACAATTAGTGACACCACTATAGTGACAACAAATATAGTTACCACTTTATTTGTGTTGTCACTATACATGTGTCACTAATTGTCAATAGTGACAACTTTGAAGCTTGTCACTAAAAATCCTTATTGTGACAAAACAAAAATTATTATGACTCATTATATGTATCTAATGACAATTTTAACACTGTCACTTCAAATTTTGTCACTAATATTATTTTTTGTTATAGTGAGGACTAAATGTGCGAAAAAAATTAGCTATATAGGACTAAAAGTGTAATTATGAAATATATCGGACGAAAAGTGCCAATATCTTATAATTACAAAAGTAAAGAAGTAATTTTGCCTAGAAAATACATGGCATTTGGTGAGAAAAGTTCATGTGAAAATGCACTCTAAATTAAAGCTCTGATTTACTGGTCACATATGTTGCCCTACAAAAGCAACGCAATTAATGGCCATATGATACTCAAGTGGCTAATTTTGTCTTGAAATTAACAACGTTGACAATGTTGAATAACTTTTTAATCGTAGAACTAAATACGTACATCCTGTAGTGCTCGGACCAAACTTGATCAACCTTAATCCCAATAGAATATAAATGCAGTTTTGCAAACTATTCCATTTAAATGTATGTAAAGTACAAATATGTCCTTTTTCGCTGTTCTATAGGGTTATAAAAGGCATCATCATGAAGATTTTAAAAAGCCTTTTGAACTCCCCGTTTGTTTTATAAATAGAGATATAGAAGATGTAAATGTAGATAAATAGCTATTCAATAACAAACCTTAGAGACAGTAGTTCTTGTTCAAGTACCTTAATTTATTAGTTGGTGTGACAAGCTTTGAACCCTCTTCCAGATAGTAATGGCCTCCATCAGAACTATCCTCAATGTGCCTCTTCTTCCAAGAAGCCACCAACACTTGAACCAAACCAGTGAGCAAACTCTTGTTTGGGTTCACTTTAATGTAAAGTCTAGATCCCAAGAAGAACGTAACAGTAGACAATAACATTAGACCAACTGGAACCCCGAAACCAACAATCCATCCAAATTTAGTCTGAATGTAAACTATAACTGTTAGTGCTATCATCAGAGATATTCCCACTGAGGCATAATACCAATTGAAAAAGCTCTGTAAAACCCTCTCGTTGTTAGGGTTTTTGGGGTTGTCGAACTGGTCTGCGCCGAATGCCATTGAACACGGCCTAATGCCGCCAGCTCCAACGGACATAAGCGCGAATGCTGTAAAGAGAAATGCGTATTGGCCTGGTTTTGGCTTAATGCAGATTTCTAGTTGTGGATCACAAGGAGGTGGCCTTGCCTTTTGGATTATGGCTGTTAACCACATTACTACCAACCCCTACAATCAAGATTTACAGAAACAGAATTGAGAATTGTATCCGTAGTTTTGGTCAAGTACTTTTGTAAAGATGAATAAAATATATGTCAAATGCTGAAATCTTGGTTGATTTTGATGAGAGGTACGGAGTTTTGCACAATGTTTTGGAAATAGATTTTTGGATAGCTAGCATATATAATTTGTAGAATTTATTTGCAAAAAATTGGTTGTAGTGTTTGGATTAATGTTTAGAAAAAGAAAAAATTAAGGATCACTAGCTCTATGAAGGACTCTAATGAACACTGTTTTTAATGTTAGCAAACAAAAAACGATTCGAGAGTTCATATGGTAAAACATGGAGCAATAGTTTTAGGAAATATGTAGTATATAGCCAGCTAGTTAAACATTCCAATATTCCCCCCGAAGTACTTCTATATATCCATTTCTCTCGCAAATTAAAAATAATAATTAGATGTTGGAGAGAATGGACATAAGGATCCACGTATATACAATACAATTGGATAGTACATAAAAAATGTAGCTAAACGCATATTATATCATGATGGAAGAACTAAAACCTAATCTCACCATCAGCATAGTAAAAGTTGCCCCTGAGATAACGAGAAATCGACCAAAGTAAGAATCAGAAAGAAAAGCTCCCAAGATTGGCATGAAGTTGGAGATGGCTCCCCATATGAACAAAGCACTTGTTCCACTTGCAGCACTAAAATTATACGATGTTATCAAGTATAGTATCATATTTGGCTGAAGTCCATACCCTGCTATCTTTTCTAATGCCTCATTTGCTGCATATATCACCAAATATATATATATATATATATATACATCAACTCAATTAGTTTCATCAAAAAATATATATAACAGTATATATAGACTAATTAAAATTTAAAACTTGCCTATGATAAATGGCATGGTCCTGAGTCCTCCTCTTCGCCCCAAGGCGGCCTTTTGAGTAGGCTTTGCAGAATTTTCTGAATTCACCATCTTTGATAACTCTGCTAGAGAAATTGGTTTTGGAAGATATATGTTATATCTATACAAGAGAAAGCTGAGCACAGGAAGAAAAAAATGTATCTTTTTCAGCACTGCCACTAGATCGGAGGAAACTAGAAGAGAACATATAATATAGCTAGCTGAGTTTGTTTTTGCTTTGCCTTTTTGGATTATTAACTCTAACCGCTTTGTATTTCAATCTTTTTTTCATTGGATATTCTAAGTTAATACATTGCTTTTGCTTTCTATGATTATAACAACAAAGAGAATCCATTAACTAAGAGACAATTTCATTGTAGAGCCTCCCTATGGCTATTGATCCAATCATCAGTTAGATTCTCGTTGAAAACTAAGGTGGATATGCGAAGTATTCTGTTTCTAAAGTAACAATGAAATAAGAAGTCCATTTTGATGTGATGAAACGTTCAATTGGGAATCACGTTTTCAACACTAAATTTGGACAAATATAATGGTGATAGAAATAACCTTGAGCAGTTTACAAAAGTATCCTATTATAAAGCATATATTCCGCATTTTTTTTAAGTTCAAAACGAAGGGTTGCTCTAAATATCTAACCCTACAAACTTAGATTGATAGTTATAATCCTGATTCTTGAGCCATAAAGACTTGACAACCTGAATTCGAACACAGGGCCTCTCACATAAAGTGGAAGATAGATACCACTAGACCAACAAATCTTGAGTAAACATATATTCCACATTCAAGTGTAGATTTTAACTTTATGCTACACTTTTTTTTTTTTTTTGAAATATTTATGCTACACTTTCAAGAGAATAGAATTACGTCAAAAGTCAGTTTAAATACCTATTACCTACACATTTATGATCTAAGGGCTAACTGACATGAATAGACTGTTAGAATAGTGTCCTGCGAGCCAATTCTAGATAGGCCTTCTTTATCTATTCTTGTAATAAACAATTTCGTTTTACATTATATTAATAAAAGACATTTCTTCATCTTATGTTTATATTGTTATAACTGTATGATGAAGTTCCTAGAATTCATACATAGCTATGGGGCTTGATATCTAATTTGATGGATATCATAAAACAAGTCTCTAAGGCAGTGATTTCTAAATACCGTCCAAGTCATAGAATTATCAAGATGAGACATTGATAATTCGGATAGACTTGAGCCTATGATGCACACTCTTAATTAGAGAATGTCTCGTTTTATAGACATTAGTGTAATTGACACAAATGCACATACGCGGGTGCTTGTTGAGAACAAATTCACTGATTACCCTGACTGAAACTTCCTAAATTGGAACTATTTCTATATATGTCGAATTAGGAGTTTCTTAATCACGATAGTGCGCACACTAGTACAGAAGAGGTCTGTTACAGCGGTTTTTTTTTCACTATTACAGCGGTTTTAACCGCTGTAATACGTATCGCTGTAATTGGTATGTTTACTATTACAGCGGTTAAAAACCGCTGTAAAATGAGCCCTATTACAGCGGTTCAATAACGAACCGCTGTAATAGGTAAATAAAAATAAAAATTAACTGTAAAAACCGTAGCCTGTTACAGCGGTTCGTTGATGAACCGCTGTAACAGTGAACCCTGTTACAGCGGTTCGTTTCTGAACCGCTGTAACAGGGTTCACTGTTACAGCGGTTCATCAACGAACCGCTGTAACGTGATTTTTTATTTTTTTATTTTTTTCTGTTATAATTTCAGCTAGAGCTATATCCTTCCCACAAGCTCAAAATTCAACTCATCAATAACACATAAAACAAACCAATTGCTCAACAGAAACAACAAATTCAAATCCAAAATTAATTTCATTCACCAAATAATAATCTCTAATAATTACAAATAATAACGAGTTTACAATAAACCAATATAAACTAATCACTGCTTTTAAATCAAATAAAAATTTACAATAATTTTCAACTTACACCGCCGGCATATCAAAAGCGCATTTAAAAATGTATTGTGCCAATTCAGAACGTGCTTCATCAAGTTGCTCTATAGTGTAAGTGGCGTACTGACAATCAGCAAAGTACTGCAAGACAAATATTAAAATCCAACAAAAATGTTTAATAACTTAAAAGGGACATTAGAATTTGATTAATATTAATTAGGATTATGCATACCGTCGGTGGGATTATAGATTCTCCGTGTCTAATAATATCTTTCATGAATTTCATGACGAAGAACCCACAATCTATGGCATTTATTTGAATGGGGCACTACAAATTAAATTCAAATCAAAATTGTATTAGAACAAATAACTTTTATACGAATAATTTCTTGAAACTATAATTAAAATAATATAGTTAAACTAACCTGTATACAACTCCATGTACAGGCCTTGTTTTTTGCTTTGATCTTTTGGTTGTTTTTATTTGCTCGAAACATCAAGACAGCGCTGTTAAAAACATCAAAAATCAAGGAAATATGTCAATATCAAGCAAATATATATATATGAAGTCTAGTTATAATATATATACTTTAAACTTAATATTAAATATAATATAATGGATACATTTAATTGAATGATAAAACTTACTGATTGATCATATCTTTCATATCATGTCGGTTATTTGGATTACCGTGCAAAGAATCCAAATAATAAACGATCTCTTTAATTGGATCAATCACGAGCAACAACCAATGGCCCCTAATCAGCATATTCAAAAGAAAAATTTTAAATTAGTTATGCCTACGTAACAAATTTTACAAAATAACAATGTGTCTTTAGTAGCTCACCCGGAGTTGTAAGGTGCAAGAAACAACTTCCCCTCCAGTGCACTACCTATCATAGTATTTGCTATATATTGCGATTTGTCAACAAGCTGCGTGGGAGTAATTCCTGCTGTCGCAGATATAGAATGTGGGCTAAGGAACCCGAATTTATTTTGTTTTTGTTCGGGGACCACGTGATTAACCCACAAACACCTACAATTGAGCATAAAATAAATTTGAGTAACAAAAATAAACATAGTTCAAATTAATGCAGTAAAATAATTTAATTAAAAGCTTACTTTTTCTTAATTAATATTTAAAAACTTACTTGATGTAAGCAGTAATGATAGAGGCTCCTATCTGTTCTTTATGCACAAAGTCACCGATCTCCTCCCGCCCAATATATTCTGGAAAGGGGATATTGAAGATTTCCTCGGGTATGTCTATCCGGATAGTGTTATCAGCAGCCATCATCCCAAAGAACCTTTCAAGAATTGCAAGTGAATTAGGGGGTGGAGCAGGAGGGTTGGCCACTAGAGAAGGAGGGTTGGCCACTAGAGGTGTATTTTTGACATGTGAGTGCTTCGTCATCTCTGATTTGCTTTTTCCGAGTGATGATTTGGATTTTCCGAGAGACTATAAGCAAAAGAAAACAAAACGTGGGCGTTATCAATGAAAGTATATTTATTAACATTAAACAATTGTTATAATTTAATAATGACTAGCTATTAATAATAATTACGTACCGATGCATCACCGACAATCACAAGACTCTTAGGCCAAGCAACCATGTATCCCACAGCCTCAGATACTGTGAACACTCCTTCATCATCGAGAGGGACTGGTAAGGGTGCAATATCTTCAATTGCAATGTCAATCGACACTTTCACGAGGTGGGAGGCTAATGGACATGTATGCAATGTTCTATCCTTTGGTTGATTGTACATTGTTCCTCTTGCCACCAAACGATAACACGGTGTAGAAAGTGCTAATTGACACTGCACCACATCCTACATATATATATATATATACCATTATATTAGAAAATGTTGTATATCATACAGAAATATAGGATTGTAAGTTACATTATCACTAAACAATATGCTTTTCATTAATTACCTGAGGAAGGTCTTTCACTTCTGGGCAGCTATCTTTCAAAGAAACCGCCTCTTCTGTATGTGGCTGCTGCGACGACCCAGACGCCCTATGCTGCTCAAACTCGCCTCGCAATTCAAATAGTGATTGAGTGAGCATTTGAACCGTGTCTTGCAAGTTATCAATCACCGTATTTTTTGAAGGCTTTGAATCCGAAAAGTAATCTGTTTGGGATACCCCAAAGCCTACACCCCTAACTCGACCCGGATGCTCTTTCTTTTTAAGAGCTATAGCCAGTATATCATTCCGGGTCTTCTCGGGTCCACTGTGGCTACCCTCCTGTGATAAGCTTTCCTGTAATAATACATTTAAAAAATACAAAAATTTGTTATTTTAAAATTATTTTTAAAAAAGCATACAACACACTATATAACTAAAATTGCAAATAACTCACCATTGATTCCACTACTCTTTTAACATTGACATTATCAATCTTGTTCTGGCTGTCAGAATGTGCAACCCTCCACACTAGTGCTCGTGTCACCTCTGTGACATCTGACCCAGCATCCTTTCTTTTATGCTTCTATATAAGAAAATTTGTAAGGAAATAAATTTGATTAGAAAATTTGTAATTAAGGAGATTTGATTAGAAAATTTGTAAGGAAATTTGATTAGAATTACAACTTGTAACGAACTACGTACCTCAATATACTCCACTTGAGCATATCCAAGACGTGATGCCCTGTAAGGATATTCAGGGTCCTTTGCTCTTTCAGAATTGTCCTTACGTAGTTGCTGTTCATTATATAATCAAGGCATTAGTCAATGTATATAGTTTCAAATAATTTAAAATGAAACCATAAATTAAAATAATTACCTGAAAAGCTTCACTTTGGCGTAATTCTACAAATTTTGTCCAATCTTCTTGAGATATACGATATTTTTCGGGTGGGCTTGAATTAATGTTCCCATCATCATCCTCTACCCAGATTCTGGTCAAGTAGCTCCTGTAGTTTCGAGCTAGCTTCCCAGCCTCGGCTAAGACGAACTTCTGTCTACTTTCGTCAATATCAAAGGCCAACTATAAAAAACAAAGAACAAAGTATATAAAAAATGTTAATTTAGAGAAAAAAAAACTACATTTACCAATTAAAAACATAATATATAATAACTAACTTACAGCTATTTCATTCCAAATGGCATATTTTATTGCTGCAGGGACGCTGCGCCAATCACTGATAGTAATAGGGACCCTGTCACGAGCTATCACGCCAATGTAACCAACAAAAGTTGATTTATTTGGGTCAACTGGTTGACCATAATCGTTCCAACCAACTTGTAGCTTTATGCCTTTACTTTTGGCCTTTATTACTTTCTTCATTGCTGTAATACCTCTCCGTATCTCACTTTCAACACTTGGGTTTGCAGCACCTCCAGAATCCATCTACAAGATTTCATAAGTGAAATTCAAATATTTCAACAACAAACGAAAATAAATATATATGCATTAATCACATCATTAATCAGTTGGATCATATAAATCACATCAAAAAGTACAAAACCAAATATTGATAAGCTTACATTGGTAGTGGTCGTCGTGGTAGTGGCGGAGGAGAGGGTGACTGTGGTGGTATACGGTATCGACCTACAAAAGCAAAAAAATACAGAAGTTAGTGTAACTCATTCACTAATATAATATTACAAGCTGGTTCAATATAATTTACACTTTAACTGCATACTTAACAAAAGAGTTCAAATAAGTTACTCATATAATTATCAAATAAGTTCAAATACCTTTCATCGTTTTCTTTTTGTCGCTGGTTTACTAATATTTTGTGATCCCTCAGTACGACCATTTTGTTTAGTACGCCGACGAACAGAAGGATTAATCCATATCCCTTCTTGGTGATCTTCTCGCATATACAATTCATCATCACTGATATCCAAGTCACCGTCACTATTTGTGGATTGTGAACCACCTAAGATAGGATTTCCTCCATCATCTTCATTATATAGGCCATCATCCTCAATACAAGTATTTTTGTTTGCCGATAAAACAATGGACCACCTCTTATCGACAGGATCGGTGACAAAAAACACTTGTTTAGCTTGAGATGCCAAAATGAAAGGTTCATCTTTGTATCCCACCTTTTCAAGGTCTACTCGAGTAAAACCTATTTCACTATCATCGACACCATTTTTATGGTCAACCCACCTACACCCAAATACAGGCACCCGAAACCAACTGTAATCCAACTCCCATATACGTTCAATCACCCCATAATATGGTAAAGTGGCATAGATAGGGCTATTATCTTTCGCACTTGAGATATGCATTGCTTCAGCTACAAGACTCACCCCACTATTCTGCATTGTACTCCGTTCATCTTGGTCTTTTGTATAAAATGTGACACCATTTATACGATAACCCGAATGACAAAATACGAATCTGCCCGGGCCCACCGCCAACCGTGCCAATTTATCTGTAACTGAAAGTGAATTCTCATTTTGTTTCTCTTGAATACACTTTCGGAACCAATCGATAAAACTCTTGTTATGTTCTCTTGAAATCCAACTTTCATTTTTACTTGAATTTATTCTCCTAAGTTGGTCCTTGTGCTCTTCGACATATGGCTCAACCTCATCGGTGTTGTGGAGCACATATAGGTGTGCCTGATCCTTTTGTGTGCTAGGAACACTCACTAATTGCTTTCCAATTACGCTTTCTCCTTCTGTTCCCCCTCCCCCCACAACAGGAGACTTTTGAAGCTCTGCAACATTAGAATCATTCAGATATTCTGTGCAAAATGTAATAGCTTCATCAACTATGTACCGCTCAACAATGCAACCTTCCGGCCGGCTACGATTTTTCACATAGCCTTTCAATACCTTCATATAACGCTCAGCCGGATACATAGATCTCATAAAAGCTGGTCCACAAAGTTGTGTCTCTCTAACCAAGTGAATAGGTAGGTGAGTCATTATATCAAAAAACGCGGGTGGGAAATACATCTCAAGCTCACACAAAGTGAGGACAAGTTGTTTCTGAAGTGCAGGCAATTGTTCAGGATCAAACACCTTGCTCCACATTGCTTTGAAGAAGAAACACAATCTAGTTATCGTTTCTCTCACTTTTTTTGGCAGAATGGCCCGTAAAGCAATTGGCAGCAAATGATCCATGATTACATGACAATCATGAGTCTTCATATGCTTTAGCTTCAAGTCCTTCATTGATACAAGACTGCTAATGTTCGAAGAATACCCTTCGGGAACTTTCACTCCACAAAGAAACTCACATAATGCAATTTTTTCTTTTCTAGATAGCGTGTGAGCTGCTGGAGGTAAATAAGTACGTTTTCCCTTCATTGTTGGTGCCAATTTACCTCTTATCTTCATTTCAACTAAGTCCAACCTTGCCTTTACTCCATCTTTTGTCTTGCCGGGCACATTTAGAAGAGTACCAATGACACTATCAAATACATTTTTCTCAATATGCATTATATCAAGAAAATGTCTAACATGTAAAGATTTCCAATACGGCAAATCAAAAAAATTGACCTTTTTTTCCACCCAGTTTTTGCAAGGCCGCCTGCAAAAGTCTTTCCGAACTTGATATCCAAGTCTTTTACATTCTCAAACACCTCTTCACCGGTCAAACACTTAGGAGCTCGACATTCTTCTATGCTCCCATTGAAAGCTTTCTTCCACCGACGATATCGATGTTCTCGATTCAACCATCTTCGATGCCCTTGGAATGCATATTTCTGAGAGTGTGGGAGTCTATATTGATCTGTACTCTTGACACATATGGGGCATGCACATTGCCCATGTACACCATATCCCTCGAGATTAGCTCTTGCTGGAAAATCATTGATTGTACCAAACAACATAACTCTAAGATTGAAGCTCTCTTTTCTAAACCCATCATACACTTTAATACCGGTCTCCCACAACTCTTTCAAATCCTCAATTAAAGGGGCCAAGTAGACATCTATATCATTTCCAGGTTGTTTCGGCCCGGAAATTAGTATAGGCATCATAATATGCTCTCGCTTCATGCATCGCGAAGGGGGTAGGTTGTAGATCATCAAAATCACCGGCCATGTACTATGTGAGCTACTTTGCAAGCCATGTGGGTTCATTCCATCTGTAGCCAATACAAGGCGTAAATTTCTTGGTTCTTCCCTAAATTCAGGGAAATCATTATCGATCTTTTTCCATTGAGGAGAATCTGAAGGATGTCTAATCTTGTTATCTTCAATCCCTTGTTCAAGCCTTCTATCAGCATACCATGTCAAGTCCTTGGCAAACGCTTCACTACTGTACATGCGTCTAAATCTAGGTATTATGGGCAAATACCATGCTGTTTTGACAGGAGCAGATCCATTCTTCTTGTACCGTGAGGTGCCACATTTGGGACACACCGTCAATGATGCATAGTCCTTTCTAAACAAGATGCAATCATTGAAACAAGCATGTATCCTCTCATATCCCATGCCAATTGCAGTTAACATCTTCTTAGCCTCATAAGTACGATTAGGTAACACATTATCATCGGGTAACATACTTTTTAATAGACCAAGTAAGTCTGTGAAACTCTTATCACTCCACCCATTGTTAGCTTTTAACTTGTAGAGGTTTAGGACTGCTTTCAATCTTGTGAAATTACTACCACTATACAGGGGTGTCTTTGAATCACTTGTCAAATTATCGAACATCTTGGGACAATTTCGCAAATCCTCCTCGATCACATTGGTCATCTCCTCCAAACGATCAGGCTCATAATCATCCATGTCAAAATCTACTGATCGATATGATGTATCACCCAAATCAGCTGAGGTGGCACTGCTTTCACCGTGTCTTGTCCATCGTGTGTAGCTTTTATCAATTCCATTACACACCAAATGATCTTCCAAGTCAGGTGGACTAATTCTCTTTCCAAAACAACAACGTAAACATGGACAACTAATCCTAGTCGGATCCGATGCATGCTCAACCGCAAAGTCGATGAATTCTTTCACCCCTTTCCCATATTGCTCCGACATACGATCCGCTACAATCCAACTTCGATCCATCTAAATTCTCAATTAATTAAATTAAATAATTTTAACATCAGTTGATAGTTAAATTAATTAAATAAATTTATTTTTAATTTATTTCGCATTATTCTATAAAAAATTCGGCAGAGTAACGACGCAAATATTTCTACCAAGTTCTCGACTTAATCTTCTCAGTGGGTTGTAACCAACAGAAGTCGAATCTTACGATCCGCTAAAATCTCAACAGGGAAACGACGCAAAAAATACTACCAATTTCAACCACAACAAACCCAACACTCTAATCTTTCACCCACAACGAACACAAAACGATACAAAAATATTGATCACCAGTTGGATCACATAAAACATCATATTTCCAGGGGAACAACTACAAATATTGATCACCAGTTGGATCACATAGATCACATAAAAAACTACAAATAAAGCATCATATTATAAATATTGATCACCAATTGGATCCAAAAGCACATAAAACTACAAATAAATTAAAGCATCACGATATAAAGTTTTTGGAGCTTCTCGGTTGTGCAGAAAGCTGTGCGCGTCTTCACGAGAAAATTCATAAATAATTGTAGAAAGCTCGGATTCATGAACCGTTTTCTTCCTATGAAACTAGACACATAGGGCTATCCACACATATATCTCACATACTCAGTAGATGTCTAGAAAAAAGCAGATTTGTATTCAAAGTTAGAGAAAAATCTGTCAATTTTCAAAACAGCTGTGCGCGTCTTCACGAGAAAATTCATAACTCATTGTGGAAAGCTCCGATTCATGAACCGTTTTCTTCATATGAAACTAGACACATAGGGCTATCCACACATATATCTCACATACTCAGTAGATGTCTAGAGAAAAGCAGATTTGTATTCAAAGTTAGAGAAAAATCTGTCAATTACAGCTGTGCGCGTCTTCACGAGAAAATTCATAACTCATTGTGGAAAGCTCCGATTCATGAACCGTTTTATTCATATGAAACTAGACACATAGGGCTATCCACACATATATCTCACATACTCAGTAAATGTCTAGAAAAAAGCAGATTTGTATTCAAAGTTAGAGAAAAATCTGTCAATTTTCAAAACAGTTGTGCGCGTCTTCACGAGAAAATTCATAACTCATTGTGGAAAGCTCCGATTCATGAACCGTTTTATTCATATGAAACTAGACACATAGGGCTATCCACACATATATCTCACATACTCAGTAAATGTCTAGAAAAAAGCAGATTTGTATTCAAAGTTAGAGAAAAATCTGTCAATTTTCAAAACAGCTGTGCGCGTCTTCACGAGAAAATTCATAACTCATTGTGGAAAGCTCCGATTCATGAACCGTTTTATTCATATGAAACTAGACACATAGGGATATACATACATATATCGAACATACTCATGAGATGCCTAGAACAAATCAGATTTGCATTCAAAGTTAGTAAAAAATCAACTACAACATAATAACAAAAATCCACTATATAATTTATAAAACCCCAATTAACATAACATGATATATATAACAATAATTAACAAATTAACATATAACCTACATTATATACATCACAAAATCAGAATTAACATAACATTAATATATAACAAACAAGAAATTAACACATAACCTAAATTTAATATATACATAATATATATATATATAACATAACATATATAAACATATATATATATATATACCTATAAAGAGAGAGGAGGAGAGTGGTGGGTCACGGCGCGGCGGCGGCGCAGCGGCGGTTTCGGGTGGTGGTGGCGACGGGACGGGGGCGGTTTAGGTAGCTTGAGAGTGAGAGAGAGAGTATAGAGAGAGAGAGTAGAGTATAGGGAGAGAGATCGAGTAGAGAGATAGAGAAAAATCAAATGGGGCGGCGGCGGCGGCGGCGGTGGTGGAGACGATGGCGGGGGCGGTGGTGGAGAGTGAGAGAGATAGTAGAGTAGAGAGAGAGAGTAGAGTAGAGAGTGAGGGAGATAGTAGAGTAGAGAGAGAGAGTAGAGTAGAGAGTGAGAGATAGTAGAGAGAAATGAGGGGGAGAGCTCGGTTTTTGGGGGGAAAAAAGGGAGGGAATTTTTTTTTTTTTTTTAATTACGTGTTATAGCGGTTCGGGAACGAACCGCTATAACCGGTTTACCAATTATAGCGGTTCATTCCCGAACCGCTATAACTGGTATAAACCGGTCTACCAGTTATAGCGGTTCGGGAATGAACCGCTATAATTGGTTAAACCGATTATAGCGGTTCATTCCCGAACCGCTTTAAAAAAAAATTTTTTTTTTTTTTTTTCTGTTCGCGCTATAATAGCGGTTTTTTATCGAACCGCTATAATAGGTTCGAACTATTACAGCGGTTTTTTATCGAACCGCTGTAATAGGTTCCCGGTTAATATCCATTATAACGGTTCACTTATAAACCGCTGTAATAAGTCTCTCCGTTCAGCGGTTTTCCAAAAACCGCTGTAAAATGTGCGCTGTAACAGGTCTTTTCTGTACTAGTGTGCAAGATTAATTCTTTGACTTGAGTCATCACAGTAATCTTGTATATTGACTCACTGCACTTTGACTCTTGTGTCAATTCTTTTACAAGGACACATAAGGACTGGTGATTGAGTGTAGTGACTCGTATATGGAGGTTGGTGTTGACAACAAAGGATCCATCACTTTTCTAGATGAACAAGTGAATTTTCTATACTATTCTAAGTGATTTGACTGAGTTAGTCCTTGGCCAAGGGAAGTAAGTAATTAATTAAGAAATGAGTTTTTTTGAATTAATTAATCACTAGTCAAACACACTTGAATTATTAAGATTGAATTTACAAGGATTTCGACCAATAAGATTCCTCGATCCTTAATTCAATTGGGAAATTAGTTGATGGAAGAATCTTATTTGCATGGAATGCGCGATTGGAAATGTTCACTTTGAATCGCCTACATCTAGGTCTTCAAGATAAGTAGCTAGAAACTTTTCTTTGATTTATGGGTATCTTATATTTAATAGAGATTAAACAATAAGATGGTTAATTAAAAGTGTTTAATTAATCGAGACAATTTAATTGTCCAAATTAATCATAAAGGTTATGAACCCATTACTAGTATGTTGGTGAACCTAAAGGGTCACACACAATACTCGGACAAATCCATTAGCAAAGAAAATTTAATTCAAAGTAGTTGAGTTAATATATTAATTAATTAGATTAATTAATTAAGACTTTTATTTATTCAAGTGTTGGATAAATAAATTAATTAAGTTGATAGGATCATTAATTAAGCTTAAGTCTAGAAATTATTTAATTAATTGGAAGTGATTTTTAATTAATCTTGTATGGTGGATTAATTATTAAAAGACTATTTTATTAAGCCTTGGTCGAAATTTTGGTGGAGGAAAATAATTAAAGAGTTTAATTAATTTTTTTTTAGAAGGAAATAAGATTTCTTAGAGAGAAAGAAAACTAATTAAATAGAAGAGTTCTATTTGGGAATTAATTAGTCTTCTATTCCTACATGGAAAAGATTTAATGTAGAAGAGTTCTACATGGGAAAGAATTGCAAGAACCTAGTCCTATATATAGGACATGTAGAGAATGAAATTATATAGCTTCACAAGCCAAAAATTTTCGTTCCTCTAGCATAGAAAATCGTCTCTCTCTCTCTCTATATAAAAGTTCTTGAGTTCTTGATTATTCATCAAGATCTTGAATTCAAGAATTCTTCCAAAATACTTAGAGAAGTAATTTTTGCTTTAACCTTAATCCCATACACGATTCCTTAGAGTTAGAATAAATGTTTATAGATCAATCTAGCTAAATGTTTATAGATCAATCTAGCTAAAGATTATAAACGAGTGGGTATCCGGGGTGTGGATCAACTTTAGAGGAGAAACACTTGAGTCTCTGAAGTGAATCAAAAATCCAATCAAAAGCGTCTTTGGTGGAGGAAATCGAAATCTTCATCAAAAGGAAAAACGAAGGAGTTGATTCAAAGAACGAGGAGCAAGCTAGGAAGCTTACGTTAAGGAAGAAGAAACTCTTCGATTTTTGCGAAAAATCGAATAAGGTAAGATCTTCTTTATTTAAGTTTTAAATAACTAGTGTTGAGATGCGCAAACCTATGATACGTGATAAGCCCGTAGGATTAATAAACTCACATGTTTAAATCCTAGAAACTAAAATTTTAATTTTTCGCTGTGCTTAGTCGTGCTATATGTATATTTCCCAACAATGGTATCTGAGCCACAAGCTCACGCATCGGTATGCATGATCCGTTTAATTTTAATCGCTACATGTGATGCACGTTTAAAATTATTAAATTCATGAATTTAATTGATTTGGGGATTCTTATAAAAACTATTTATTTTCAGTTTTTTAAAAGTGGTTTAAATCTCAAAATTATTTTTGTAATTGGATTATATGAAAATCGAATCGGATACGATGTTTGGAACATCAGGCACCCGGGCCGAGTGTCAAGCGCTGCACAAAGTGGGTGGTAGTTACATGGACTTGGAAGGGAAAATTAAATAAATAATACAAATTTAAATGAAAAATCAGAAAATAGCATGGAAAAATGGGGAATCAGGAAATAGCACGTTACGACATGTGATATGTCGTCTTAGTGCTGACATGTCGTCTCAAGTAATTATATATATATTTTTTAATTCTATGTGAGACGACATGTGGCATTTCGTCTCAGACTGAGACGACATGGTACATGTCATCTCACCTTTTTGCCTTTTTTTTTTTTCAATTTCAGTCAACCGTGTCAGCTGACACGGCTGACAATCAATAGTGAGACGGCATGCTGCATGCCGTCTCACTATTGACTGAATTTTTTTTGGTTTTTTTCGTTTCCTCGGTACAAATAACCGAGAGCTCTTCCATTTCTTCTTCTTCTTCTTCTTCTTGAATTTCTCCACCATTTTAAGCAAAATTTTAGGCGAAAAGAGCTTGAAAAAATCGAACACATTCTCCTCTCTATCTATTCCCAACCAAAAACATAAGGTATAATTTTAATTTTGTAAATTTTCGAGTGTATATATTTTTATTGTAATTTATGGTTCAAAAATTGAATTTGTAGTGATAAAATCGATTTTTTAGCTATAATTTTTGCATTATTTCGTATAATTCCGAAAATGTTCGTATAATTATTGACATAATTTTTAGTATGATTTTTATGAGTTTTTGGTGTACTTTTTTGGTATAATGTTGGGATTTTTTTGAATTGGTTGGTATAATGTTATTTTGGAATTATTTAGTATAATATTTGAAATTTTGGTATAATGTTGAAAATGTGAGGTATAGTTGAAATGTTTGGTATAATTTATATGTTTAGTGTTTAATTTTGAATAGTTAGGTTTTTTATTGTAGATAGTTGGTTTAATTTGGAATTGTTTGGTATAAGTTCGAATTAATAGGCTTAATTTCGTGTAGTTAGATTTTTTTTCCGAATAAGTAGGTATATTTTGTAATTGTTTAGTATAATGTTTGAATTTATAGTAATAATTTTGAATTTTTACTAATAATAATTTAGTAGTGTTTAAATTTACATATAACTTGCAAATGAAATTTCAAATGTTTAGGTTTACATAGTATGTATACTTTCAAATGAGTAGTTCTAATTTTAGGTTAAACTTGTAATGTACGTAGAAGTATTTGTTGTATATATAAATTCTAATTTTGTAGGTATAATTGTATTTTTTTACTATAATTTTGAATATAGTATTTATTTGTGGTTTGAATTATGATTTTATATAGAAAATGTCGAGGGCGAACACAGTTGATGTTTTAGTATACACGGATGGTCAAATTATTGAAAACTCAAATTCAGTGAGATATAGCACTCGTCCAAGCACTAACATGAGAATATCTCGTACGATCACATATGCTAAATTGTTGGAGAAGTTATATGTGAGAACAAAAACGGATCCGAATCAGTTTTCCTTAAAAGTATTTATAAAATTTGAATTCGAAAATAGAAATGTGACGAGGGAGAGCACAATGGAGATCAAAGACGATGAAAATTTAGGGCTTTTCTTAGATCCTAACATTGCTGAGAAATTCGTCGAGCTTTATATTGAGAAAGAACCAATCCAACATCCGGGTGATTCATTGTTAACCCAAGTGTCATCGTTAACGCCACCCCAATTAATGCCGTACTTTACACAGCCCTCAGCTCCAGATTTGAATATGCAGTCACAAACGCCATTCATGTCGTACTTTACCCAGCCGACAGTACCACATTTAAATATGCAGTCGCAATCACATATGTTGGAAAATGTACAGTATCATGATTTTTTTTCAAGTGGTTTGGGGAGTTCTACAAGTCACGATCTGCATCAAGATAGTTTATTCTCATATTTACATTGTGTATGTTATTTTTCTTTTCTTTGCAGAATTGTAAAATAATTTATCCTTTTGTGATTTGCATTTTTAGGTGGTTCTACGACGGGTCATTTGTTTGGGCGTTTTGAAACTGTACAAAATTTTCCTCCAGATTTTGTAATTCCTGATGGGCAAGCAGGTAATTATGAATCTTCTAATAAGTTTGTTGAAGCATTAACGTACTAGAGTTCACT
This sequence comes from Buddleja alternifolia, assembly GCA_019426215.1. Lineage (NCBI taxonomy): Eukaryota > Viridiplantae > Streptophyta > Magnoliopsida > Lamiales > Scrophulariaceae > Buddleja > Buddleja alternifolia. Next base: position 16,516,910 of record CM033398.1, read on the forward strand.
CGATTTGAATCGAACAACTTCACCCGGGAATCTTTACCTATGTCTAAGGCAATTCCTCATTAGTTACGGGTCATGATGTGAATTTCTTGCACCCTAAGTCAATTTTCTCCCGAAATATTAACCTAGACATAAGATTCTAACATATAGTGATCAAGTATATCCAAGATAGGCAAAAACACAAATTCACATCACATAACAATATAAGAACAACCTCAACAATCATCTATTATAAGCATATATCACAATTTGGCCTTACATGACCCTAGTCTTATGAATTTAGTTCATAATGGATAATATGAAAAACATAAATGAATTAATACACATGTTCATAGACATAATTGAAATGAAAAGCTATAAAAACTCCCTCAAAAGTGAATAATGATGGACCTTCAATTGAATCTTCCTTCTCCAATGATGATGATGAATCAAGAATCCTTCTCTCTCCCCTCTTTTCTTTTCAATGGATCAGTCACTTCCTCCCCCTCTTCTCCAAGAATCTGAAATTGATAGTGAATGATGAAGAGTATGGGTTCCCCCTCCTTTTATAGCCAAAATTCCACTAAAGTATGCATTAAGAATTCCCATTAAAGTTCCCCAATGAGAATTCCACCTAAGGTGATGCTAATAGTATGGCTTTTAAGATTCCAACCAGCTAAAAAATGCTGAACTTTCGGCCCTTAAGAATTCCACCAAGCATAACCATGTGAAAACTTCAACAAAACACATGCATGCTGCCATTTTCTTGCTTTCCAGCGCAGTCTTAGTATTTGCCTCATAAAAGTCTCCACCGATCTCCAAATTGGATGATTCAAGTCTTCATGTGCAGATAAAACATAGATCTACAACTGTCCAGAAGGACATTGTGTCCAATTCGGTCGCTACATATACCTAAATTACGTTTCAACATGGAGGTTGTTTCTGATTTGGCGCCCATAAAGTAAATCTACCAAGAAACACACTTATGACAACCCCTCAACACATGTGCTGAATTATGGCCAAAAGTGATTCTTACCTATCATATAATGCTGGAATTTAGACTGAAAAGGAGTAACATTTGGACTATCCACGCCTAGGCATGACTAGGAGGGCGCTGGGGCGTATCCTGACACATGTACTTCTCTGTTCGGCGCAACAATTGTATTTCCTTCATAACTCTCTCCACAGACTTCCGATTTGGATAATTCAAGTTGCCAAGTGAAGCTAACACAGAGATAAACTACTTTGTTGAAGGAGACGTCCTCAAATTCGAACTCGAAATATGCATACATTCTATATTTGCGTGCGTTATTTCTCTATTGTAGTGATTTTCCACCTTTACTCGATAAGCACACAAATTAAACGCAAATGTGGTATAAATCATGCATAAACCAATATAAATCCAATAAATATGAGGCTCTAAAACATGTAGATTCACACCCTATCAACACCCCCAAACTTACCCATTGATCGTCCTCGAGCAATGAGAGCTATAAGACAAGATCAACATCATTCAAAGGGAGAAAACAAAACAACTAACTAACTCACTTTCGTGGAGTAAACGATTGCACTTAGCGGGTGCAACAAGCCTTTAAACCCTTGAGTTACCTCAAAGGACGAGTTATAGTCTCGTGAGGGTTTGCATGCGATATACCCACAAAATCTAACAAAATTTATCCAACCAAATCAATACACCTCAACATGATCAACAAGAATGAATGGCATAAAATCAACCTTTTAAAGTTCACAAATATATATACATATCAACTACTTTTGCTCATGTGACACCAATACTTGAAAAGACTCCCTAGGGTGTAGTGAAAAACAAATCTAAGGTATTATAGTCGAGAGGCATCCTTACCAAATTTTGGACATTAATCCCATATCTATCAACTTTTGATCAAACATAAAGCACAAGAATTATAGAAAATCTCATAGCCATTTAAATTTCATTATCTCAACATTCAACTTTCAATTCGTATGAAACTTCCATTAAATTCATTAAGGCTAGATCATGTGCAATGTTTTATTCCATTAGACTTTCTATGACACCCATGTAACAAGCTTTAGATCAATGACTCCCAAACTAGATAGTTTTGGGGTATTAAGTGTAGAGACACTCCTAAGGATTTAATCACTCGAGTGTCAAAGGCCACGAAATAAAATGAGATCTTTTAAACAATTCACTTCTTTTTGGCTTGAGCTTAGCTCAAATTAGCATAATAGTACAGTATGTAGGCATGAAACTTTTCACCTCCGGTACGTATTAGCCTGACCACTTTTGGTCATACCAAAATTGAACCTTTTAAATTCATTGTTTAGCATATGAAATTACTACTCAACTTATAACCTTATGAGAAATCTAAGTTAATATTTCCGGGAAAACTCCTTAAGTGTCTCAAGATGGTTATCCTCTCAACTCCTCTACCTTCGATTTAAGTGTATTGTGAATCATCTAAAGAATCAATTCTAGTGTAGGGTCTCCACGAGCAATTTCAAAGATATATATATTCCATTAAATTCAAACTATTTCAAGAATTCATGCCATTTTTCCAAGTTAATCAATTTCAATGCATCAATTGGAAAGAAAATATATATAATTTTTTTTTATATACATATGCTTGATTTTTCTCAAAAAAATAGCACAAAACACATGCAATAGCAACGATTCCCCCAAACTTGAGCTAAAAACAAGATCACATGACAAATAAAATCAATAAGCACTACTCATACCACCCCCAAACTTAAACTCAACATTGCCCTCGATGTTGACTCAATCATACATACTCAAAAAGTGGGTAAACGAGAGTACTTACAACAAGGGTGCTAAAAAGCAAACCTTACTCACGTGGAATCCATTTCCAAGCTCAAATTTGTAACAAAAGATCTTCCAAAGCAAAACTCGGCTACTACATGTCATGTACTCACAAAACAAACTATCAAGACTCAAAGAGAAGCATGCCAAAAGTGCATGCTTGAACATAACAAAAAGAAACAAACTAAACAAGACAAAAACGAAAGGAAAAAGAAAACAAAACTTACAAACTTGGGTTGCCTCCCAAGAAGCGCTCTTTTAAAGTCATTAGCTTGACTTTACCGAGTTATTTTAAGGCAGTTTCCGAATGAATGCCTTGTTCATTCTTCAATTCACTCTCGGGTATCGCTTCAACTTATGGCCATTGGTAGTGAAGGTTGGCCCATCATTTGTGCTACATACCATAGGTTGGGACCAAACAATCATCCACTCCCGAATTTTTGTATGGTCCCTCAACACCTCAATTACTCTTTCTTCCCCGTGCGTTGGGTGATGGTGTGAACTTTCTTCACCCATCACTTTGACATATGCGGAGTCCATGATGTAGGGATGTAGAAGATGATTGGTTCGTTTTTCCTGAAAGTGCTCAACACTAAAAGGATCAAAAGCATCAATGTGTAAATACAAATCAAAATCAAGTGGATGCTCAAAAACCTCATAGCTATGACAAATAACCATGTCATCTCCTACACTAAAGGACAACTTACCATCATCGGCATCAAATACCGATTCGCTTGTGGTTAGGGGAGATGGTAAAGGAATGTCAACAACCTTAGAAAGGATAGGAGTCAAATGCTCATCATTGGAGGAATTTGCTTTCGAATTTTTCAACTTCCTTTCATTCAATGTCACGGTGTTGCATTCCGCCTTTTGATCTATCTCAGTGGTACCAAGCAATGCCCATGGTACTTTCTCAGATATGTCGCTCGTTAGTTGCTTGAGTTGATGATTCATCTCCTTCATTTCCCGCAATGCGTCCTTCATCATAAGGCGGAGCTCTCCAATGGAGTTATCACGTTGTTCCTCCAGCATAGGAATTCTTTCTTGGTAATGTTGTGGAAAGAACCCTTGTGCATAACATGCTTCAACGACGCTTTACAGCCATAATTGATTCTCTGGTAGTGTCATATCTGGGAAATTGCTATCCTTTGCAAATTGAATGATGTTTTGCAGCCATAATTGATTCTCCGGAAGGGTCATATCTAGAAAATTGCTAGCCATTGCGAGGTAATCGTGCGACAAAAAAAATAGACAAAAAATAAATACATAAAACTTGCAATAAAATCAAAAACTAAAATTAAACAAGTCCCCGGCAACGGCGCCAAAAACTTGACACGCTAAAAGCTAACGTGCTATTGTAGCAAGTGCACTAGTCGTGTGTAGTAATAAGTGGACTAAAAGTCCGGGTTGTCGAACCACGGAGACTTGAATTTTAGTTTATGATTTTAACGAAAAAAGAACAAATATAATTAAAGTAAATTACAGTTAAAATGCATACAATAAGAACAAGATTACACAATTGATTTTACACAAAGTATAAAGGGAGACTAAGGCACATGCTAGGTTCAAATTGATCAATTATACTTATAAAGATTCTAATTGAAGGATTACGCTTATATTGTTATGGTGAGAACTCCGAGGGTAGAGAATAACCGATGTCTCACGTATAAACTCCTGTACTTAGATCGTGATTTCCCAAATATTCCTATCCAGAAATCTAACCACTAAACATGCATTAACGTACTAGAGTTCACTCGATTTGAATCGAACAACTTCACCCGGGAATCTTTACCTATGTCTAAGGCAATTCCTCATTAGTTACGGGTCATTATGTGAATTTCTTGCACCCTAAGTCAATTTTCTCCTGAAATATTAACCTAGGCATAAGATTCTAACATATAGTGATCAAATATATGCAAGATAGGCAAAAACACAAATTCACATCACATAACAATATAAGAACAACCTCAACAATCATCTATTATAAGCATATATCACAATTTGGCCTTACAGGACCCTAGTCTTATGGATTTAGTTCATAATGGATAATATGAAAAATATAAATGAATTAATACACATGTTCATAGACATAATTGAAATGAAAAGCTATAAAAACTCCCTCAAAAGTGAATAATGATGGACCTTCAATTGAATCTTCCTTCTCCAATGATGATGATGAATCAAGAATCCTTCTCTCTCCCCTCTTTTCTTCTCTATGGATCAGTCACTTCCTCCCCCTCTTCTCCAAGAATCTGAAATTGATAGTGAATGATGAAGAGTATGGGTTCCCCCTCCTTTTATAGCCAAAATTCCACTAAAGTATGCATTAAGAATTCTCATTAAAGTTCCCCAATGAGAATTTCACCTAAGGTGATGCTTAAAGTATGGCTTTTAAGATTCCAACCAGCTAAAAAATGCTGAACTTTCGTCCCTTAAGAATTCCACCAAGCATAACCATGTGAAAACTTCAACAAAACACATGCATGCTGCCATTTTCTTGCTTTCCAGCGCAGTCTTAGTATTTGCCTCATACACTTCTCCACCGATCTCCAAATTAGATGATTCAAGTCCTCATGTGCAGATAAAACATAGATCTACAACTTTCCAGAAGGACATTTTGTCCAATTCGGTCGCTAAGTATACCTAAATTACGTTTCAACATGGAGGTTGTTTCTGATTTGGCGCCCATAAAGTAAATCTACCAAGAAACACACTTATGACAACCCCTCAACACATGTGCTGAATTATGGCCAAAAGTGATTCTTACCCATCATATAATGCTGGAATTTAGGCTGAAAAGGAGTAACATTTGGACTCTCCACGCCTAGGCATGACTAGGAGGGCGCTGGGGTGTATCCTGGCACATGTACTTCTCTGTTCGGCGCAACAATTGTATTTCCTTCATAACTCTCTCCACAGACCTCCGATTTGGATAATTCAAGTTGCCAAGTGAAGCTAACACAGAGATAAACTACTTTGTTGAAGGAGACGTCCTCAAATTCGAACTCGAAATATGCATACATTCTGTATTTGCGTGCGTTATTTCTCTATTGTAGTGATTTTCCACCTTTACTCGATAAGCACACAAATTAAACGCAAATGTGGTATAAATCATGCATAAACCAATATAAATCCAATAAATATGAGGCTCTAAAACATGTAAATTCACAACCTATCAATATCCAATTAATTATGGAAGAGAAACAAAAGGAGAAAGAATTAAAAGATAATATATATACACACACACACACATACACGCCTACCTTAAGTAAGGTAAGTGGTGTGTATGTATGTGTGTATATGTGTGTGAGTTTCACTCGTATGGTGGACGCTCTCTCTCTATATATATGTGTATTGATATTTTATTCGCAACCAGTTTTTGATTCTACACAAGTTGGTCTTGTGAAAAATTCTTTATCTCCATCTTTTCTCTTCCACCTCTTTCACTAGTAATTCTTCTAACTCATGTGTTGAGTACAAAGAACACGAAAAATATATTCCTACCCTTTTCTCATAAGCCATTATTCGATATTCTCTTGGATACCACTGGTGGAGATAATCGAGTGTATGAACTAAGGTGTGGATACATCTATAGGCGTCACACTTGGGGCGCTAGAGCAAATCAATCCGGATAGGTATAGCAGGGAGTATCATAAAAGATCGTTGCGGTTTTTGTTCTTCAAGAGGTAAACACGTGATAACTTCACTTTGATTTTAGTTTTGAATCCGATGGCACCATGTTTACCTAGCCCTAATTTGGGGATGCCTTGCATTTTTACTTTACTTTTTAAATTTCGTCCTTCCGCTGCGACCGACATCTTCGGGGTTGGACCACGCGATCCCAATAGTGGTATCAGAGCTAAGGTTTTGACATGGCTCTGATTTTTTTATCTGTGTTTATGTTTTTGTGCTTTAATTTTGTTTTATCGCATGTAAAATGGATTGGATATTTCTGATTTTATATTTGGACTGATTTAAATCGTTTAAATTTGAAAATTGATTTAGTTCTGAAAAATGGATTTTTTGAAATCTGAAAAATTGCGTTTTGACGAAACTTGGATTGCAGCGTTTTTGTATCAAGAAATAGCACTTGGGATTCGTGCACCACTGGATACTGAAAGGTGACGTGAAAACCCGCTGCAGTCGCCATGTGCTGAAGGGGACGCGCGGGCAGGGTTCATCGTCGCGATCCCACACGCAGACATCAAAGGAGCTATGCGCGTGGGGGCGCAAACAGCGACTCCGCTATTGTGTCACCGCCGCGGGCAACGCTGTCCGACAGCGCCACCGTATGCGGTAGTGATATTTCTGGGGTAGCGCGGCTGCTGCCCCACCGACTATCAAAAACGGCCCACCTAGGGTTTTGACCGGACGGTTTTTTTCGAATTTGATAATTGCAATTTGGCCCTTTTGGGCTATTTTGCAATTTATATTTTGGGATTAAAATGCAATTAAATATTTTTTTCTTGGTCCTAAAAATGAACTTTTCAAAAGTATGAGATTTTATTTAAATTTTGTAAGGACGAAATACAGTTAGTATTTTATTAACTTTCGAAATTAAAATAAAATTGAATTTTTTAAAATTGGGTCCCTTTGTGATTAATTGAAAAAGTGGGCTTCCTCATGGCCTTTCAAATATTATGGGTTTTTATTTAAATTCCGATAATGAAATAAAATTGGTATTTTATAGATTTTGAAAATTGAATAAATTAATGGTTCATTCAATTTGGGCCTTTCTCAGATTAAATGGGAAAGTGGACTTTTTCATGAGATTTCCAAAACATGAATTTATTATTTAATTCTTGGGAAATTAATATTATGATATTAATTGATGCTTTAAGTTGAATAATATTAGTTTTGGAGATTAAATTAATTTTCGGAGTAATGAAAAATTATGATTTTTCTTGGGATTTTCTAAAATTTATTTTAGAAAATAATTAATTGGTCCACTAATTTAATTAGATTATCCTTGAATAAAGAACGTAAATTTATGATTATGAAAGCATGATGTGAGCATGTATTATGTGTTGGGTTGGGTGATCCTCAGGGTGACTAACTCAACGGAAGATTAAAATTTTACACTAAACGTAAGCGTGAAATAAAACACCCCGGAACGGATTCAATCGGCTCTATTAATTCGTACTAAAATAAAGGGCGAAACGTAAAATTGCCAACAACGAATTTTAGTTTTGGTTGGATCTTTATCAACCCGCTACAAGCTTCAAAAAAATCGCCCCTTTTTGTATCTCCGGATTCAGCACTTCAATTGACGCACCTCTAGGAATAGTCCACACCTCCTTGAATGTCCAATCGTCCCATTTCCGGTGCTAGATAATAAAACAAATCTAGAACTAACTTCTAGGCTTATGTGAAAAGGTGAGGAATATATTTAGTGAGTAATTAAGTTCAACACATGAGCAAAGTTACACCTTGGAAAATAGACTAGGGGCGGCTAAGGTGAGAGAGATGAGGATCGAATTTTCCTCTTCCTTTTCTAAGTGATGGCCGATTTTTTTAATGAAAAATAACATGCGTATTTTTCTCTTGCTTGATCGCATATATATAGAGGTGGAATCCAAACCCTAATAGAGTTTGATATAAGGAAATTACTTCATCTCCAAGATATAGTTATTTCCTTTATCTAGGATTCTACCATAATGTATATTAAATAATAATACACATATACATATACTATATACACGCCTAGCGTGTATCTATATAATATATATATATATAGTTATCTTATATGTATATCTAATATACATATAATCCTTTAAGGAATAGAATTAGTTACCAAGTAACTCATCTTTTCTTAATTACATAAATCATCATCCAATGATTTACCTTTGATCAAGAAGTTGAGGAAGGAAAGAATTCCTTCTTAATCTCTTGATTTAATCCTTGACACCAATTAATTAATTACAAACTCCAATTCTTTTAATTAATTCCAATAAATAAAGTCCTACTTTATTTATCTCCACCAAATATCCATGTCCTTTATTTAACAACAATCCAACCCAATTAAATAAACTACTTGGACTATACTAATTCCATTAATTAATTAATTCAACAAGATTAATTAAATACTCTTAATTAATTGGTCTCCACTAATTAATTTATATTCCAAATTAGGAAAGTAATATACTTTGCTTTCCCAATTTCCTCAATTTTCTCAAATTGATTAATTCACACTTTAATCGAAAACTCTACAGAGTTTGTGTGTGACCCTTTAGGCTTGTTTATGTACTAATAGTAGGTGCACTTTCCCAAAGTGCTATGTACTTTCCAAAAATGAAAACACAACATTAAATACAATTTAATATAATCAAGTCTTGAATTAGCCACCATACTAATTGAAGACACCTACAAATCGTCGTTACTGTCGGGACACAAAGACCTAGACATAATCGATTAAGTAAAGATACGCCTTTCACAATTATAATTCTCATATAAGTAAGATCCTTCCATCATGATCTCCCGATTGAGTCTAGGATATAGGTTTAGTCGAAACTCTAATAACTCAATAACTATGTTTCCCATTTACAGTAGAGTTGACTTTGAACTTCTAAACGAGGAAACATTACACCTCTTTAGAAGTCTTACTTCGTCGAAGATTTCCTTAGTCAACTTACTTATTGTAAACATAAGAGATGCACTGACATTTCCGACAGAATAGATCCCATCTTGATTCTAACGTATCTCCATAAATGATCAGATCACACCCAAAATACCCCATGTGTTGATCTTAATAGATAATGAAGTAAATCAAAGTGTGGTGGATCATATGCAACATATTCAATGGAATCTCAGGTCCATGAGGATTACTCATATACTACATGATCAGTTTACCTATTTCCAATAGGAACCCTCATACATACATCGGCTTTCACCGTACCTGTACCTATGGAACGAGGTACACTATCCTAGAGTATGTATCGTATAAGCAAGTCTTTCAGGTTTGTCAATATTCCTAATCTTGAAAAACGTATCCTTGACTTGGAACATGGTTTAAGGATCACAGCAATAGAGATGTATTCCATCATCGCCATTCCCGATGTACGATGACATCCCATAGCCTTGTTTGATCCTAAGGGACTTTATTCTAACATATGTAAGATATAAATACAAGAATAAAGAATGCCATAATAATCGACTTTATTTATAAGGAAAAGATTGTTTATAGAGTCTATCTATTATAAGATTGGCGCCCAAATAAATTGGCACGCCGGGCATCTACTCTATCAATCTCCCACTTGCCCTAGAGCCAATTGCCCATGTATTTGAGGCCCACCATTGTGAGATGTTTGTCAAACACCTTTTAGCCAAGGGGTTTGGTGAAGGGGTCTACTACGTTATCTGCCGAGTCCACAAGCTCCATTTGGACTTCTCCTGTCCCAATGATCTCCCTGATCAAATGGTATAGCCTTTGTATGTGCCTGGAATTTTGATGAGACCTAGGCTCTTTTGCTTGCGCAATAGCCCCCGTTGTTATCACAGTACACTGGTACCGAGTTAACAATAGATGGAACGACACCCAATTCTTGAATGAAGTTCCTCATCCAAATAGCTTCTTTTGCAGCTTCTGAAGCCACGTTATACTCTGCTTTAGTGGCGGAGTCAGCGGTAGTGGATTGCTTGGTATATTTCCAACTCACCATGCCACCATTAAGCAAGAAGACAAAGCCCAAAATAGACTTTGAGTCATCCACATCCGTCTAGAAACTAGAGTCTATGAAGCACTCTAATTCCAGTTCTCCATTCCCGTAGACTAAGAACAAATCTGTAGTTCTCTTTAGTTACTTAAGAATTGCCTTGACTGCGGTCCAGTGTTCTTCTCTGGGATTAGCCTGATAGCGACTACATACTCCTAGTACATATGCTACGTCACGTCTTGTGCATATCATAGAGTACATTATGCTATCTATGTCAGATGCATAAGGTATAAGTGATGAGTACATTATGCTATCTATGGCAGATGCATAAGGTATGCGAGACATCCTCTCTCTTTTTTGCTCTGTCTTGGGAGATATTGCCTTAGAAAGAGTGATTCCATGTCTCCTAGGAAAGAATCATCTCTTGGATTCTTCCATGTTAAACCTTTTTAGCACTCTATCGATATACAAGTATTGAGAGAGACCTAGCAGCCTATTCGAACTATCCCGGTAGATCTTCATACCTAGTATGTAGGATGCTTCTCCCATACCCTTCATGGAGAATTGATTGGATAACTAAACTTTAGTTGATTACATCAATCCTACATCTTTTTTGATTAGGAGGATGTCGTCAACATAAAGTACTAAAAATGTTACCGTGCTCCCACTAAACTTTTTGTGCACACATGCTTCATCAGCATTTTGAATATATCCATACTTTTGCATAACAGTGTCAAAACACCGATTCCAGCTTCGGAAAGCTTGTTTGAGTCCATAAATGGATCTCTAGAGTTTACACACCTTGTGTTCGCCCCCTTTGGATATGAAACCCTTTGGCTGCTGTATGTATATCTCTTCCTCAATTTCCCCATTGAGAAGTTCAGTTTTCACAACCATCTACCAAATCTCGAAGTCAAGATATGCAGATTAGATAGCAGAATCCTAATGGATTTCAGCATCGCTACCGGTGAGAAAGTTTCCTCACAGTCAATTTCTTATCTTTGAGTGAACCCTTTTGCCACGAGTCGACCCTTATAGGTTACAACCTCTCCATCCACTCCAAACTTTCGCTTGTAAACCCACTTGTAGCCAATATGCTTAATGCCTTCAGGTGGGTCCACTAAGGTCCATACCTTGTTGGAGTATATGGAGTCCATCTTAGATTTCATAGGCTCCGTATGGTTGTGTTTTCGGAAATGAATTCTGAGTTTTTTTTGGGGAATGTGTATTACAGAAATTCGTGTGAAAATATTGACTTTATATGTTTGTTTGGATGTATTTTTAGAATTTAATTGAAAGTAGTGTAGATATGATATAAAGTTGATTTTTATTAGGATTTTATATATGAGATGATTGAGTTGGTTATGAATGTGATGATGATGGGGGAAAAGATATTAAAATAATTTTTTTTTTTAATAATGTTATTAGTTGGTAATAAAGAAATATGTATATATATATACATATACACACACATAATATAATATATAGAGCTATTACCGCTAATCATCCCCCATGTCACGCAAAAGTGTCACATTAGTCCCTCTTGTGAAAAAATTATCACTTTCATCCCTCATGTCCATAATTTGTACCCAGATGGTCCTTTTTTCGACATTTCGACGAGATTTTCCGGCTTCCCACGCGAAAATAGGGCTATTCACGCATATATCATGCGCGTCTTCATGAGAAAATTCATAACTCATTGTAGAAAGCTCAGATTCATGAATCGTTTTATTCCCATGAAACTAGACAGATAGGGCTATCCACGCATATATCGCACATAATCAGGAGATATCTAGAACAAAGCAGTTTTGTATTTAAAAATTAGCTAAAAATCTGTCGGCTGTGCAAACAGCTGTGCGCGTCTTCACGAGAAAATTCATAACTCATTGTAGAAAGCTCGGATTAATGAACCGTTTTCTTCCCATGAAACTAGACACATAGGGATATCCATTCATATATCAAACATAATCAGAAGACGTCTATAACAAAGCAGTTTTGTATTAAAAATAAGCTAAAAATATGTCGGCTGTGCAGACAGATGTGCGCGTCTTCACGAGAAAATTCATAACTCATTGTAGAAAGTTCGGATTCATGAACCGTTTTCTTCACATGAAAGTAGACACATAGTTCTATCCATGTATATATTACACATAATCAGGAGACATCTATAACAAAGCAGTTTTGTATTAAAAAATTAGCTAAGCATCATTTCCGACAGATTTTTAGCTAATTTTTTAATATAAAACTTCTTTGTTCTAGACGTCTCCTGATTATGTGCGATATATGCATGGATAGTCCTATGTGTCTAGTTTTATGGGAAGAAAACGGTTCATAAATTCGAGCTTTCTACAATGCGTTATGAAGTTTCTCGTGAAGACGTGCATGATATATGCGTGGATAGCCCTATTTTTGCGTGGGAAGCCGGAAAATCTGGTCAGAATTTCAAAAAAAGGACCATCTGGGTACAAATTATGGACATGAGGGATGAAAGTGATAATTTTTTCACAAGAGGGGCTAAAGTGACACTTTTGCTTGACATGGAGGATGATTAGCGTTAATAGCTCTAATATATATTATACAAATAGAATGAAAAGACAAAAAAAAAAAAAAAAAAGAGGCAGCCAGACTGTGGGGGGCGTTCATGGGTTAGGGTGGGGGGCCCTTCATTTTTAGTTTTTTTTGGTCACCTGTTCATTTCTTTTTAGCTTTAGATTTTTATCTTTTTTCCATTTCGTATTTTCTTTTCAATTTTATATTTTAAAAGTTCAAGAAAATTGAATCTTGTTCGTCTATATTTATAATAGTTAGTGTAATTATACGGTTCACATTGGACAAATATAAAAATAGAATGCGGTCCATATATGCAATATTTTATCAAATGTGTAAATATGATTAGAGCATAAGTAGTTCTATATTTTTTTTTCCATTTACATATAATATTTTATTTTCAATTTGATTGAGGCAAAGTTATTTCCACCTTCTTATAATGAAATACTATGATGTTACAAAAAATCTTTGCTCGAGCTCGAGCCAAGAAATTTGGTGAGACTCGGCTCGTGGACAACCCTATTAAATACCACGATAGTACCAAAATAAAATAATCGAGATCCAGTCAGTATTTATTTGAATATTGAGAAGCTAAAAAAGTATAATTTAAAATTCAATAAATAGCAAACGAAATTATTAAAATGAAATTATAAATCACACAATATTATATATACTTTTGGTAAAAGCGTGGCCAATTAAGTCTCAATTCAAGTACACATATTATTAAATATATATATGAAATATTAAATATTAAATCACACAATATTTTTTTTTTCAAATTATATATTATTTAATAATAATAATTGAAATATTTGAAAAATTGAATAAGAATTTTTATTATATAAAATATGAAAAAGTAAGAAAGATAATTAGTTGGATAGTGGGATAATGTAATTAATGATAAAATATTGTGAAAAGATTGAAATGATTGGTTGTTATATAGGGGAATGTGTAGTGTATTTAAAATTTGACCATTTTCTGTTGAATTTGGCTTGGACTTTGTATTTTCATTTTTTGGTGATCCAAAAAATGAAAATATTTTCAGAATTCACAACCATACATAGCCATAGCTTCTAGCCATTTTCCTGAATCAATGTCTAACATTGCTTCCTCATATCTTTTAGTATCTAGATCGATTTGAGGGTCCTCTGATTTGCTCTCTTGCAAATGGCCGGCCCATCTTTCAGGGGTGCACGAGACCCTTTCGGATCTTCTCAGAGGTTGTGTACTTTTAGGTTGGTCTTCATTTCGTGCTTGTGTGGTAAAAGGTTGGAGTGTCGATGGTTCTAGAGGTGCCTCATTACTTTGAGTTTCCTCAAGCTAGATGACAGATCCTTTTCTGTCCAATAGAAATTCTTTCTCCAAGAAAGCTGTATTCCTTGAAACAATAACCTTTTGTTCCAAGGGGTCATAGAAATAATATCCAAGGGTTTTCTTCGGATATCCCACAAACTTGCATAATATGGATACTTGCATCTAATTTATCTCCCACTAACTGCTTTACGTAAGAAGTGCATCCCTACACGTTAAGGTGTTTGTATGAGGGCGTCTTACCACACCACAACTCATAGGGAACCTTAGGCACAAACTTGAAAGGCAACCTATTCAACAAATAGGCCGCGGATTCCAGTGCATATCCTCAGATAGAATTTGGAACTTTAGTGAAACTCATCATGGATCAAACCATGTCCAACAAGGTTTGATTCTTACACTTAGATACCCCATTCAGTTGAGGCGTTATAGGTGGAGTCCAATGCGAGAGAATCCCATTCTCTTTTAAATAGTCAAGAAATTCAGTGGAAAGAAATTCACCTCCTCGATTCGATTGAAGAGCTTCGATATTCTTTCCCGTCTTTCTTTCTACGTCATGTCTAAACTCTTTAAATTTCTCAAAAGATTCAGACTTGTATCTAATTAGATACACATAACCATATATACCGTGAGTGATCATTGGTAAATGTTATGAAGTCATTGAACCCACCTCTATCACTTATGCTAAGGGAGCTGCATACATCAGTGTGGATCAAATCCAACATCTCCTTGTCTCGCTCTCCTTTCCTTGTGAAAGGTAACCTGGTCATTTTTCCTTTAAGACAAGATTCGCAAGCAGTCAATTCATCCAAATCATTAATATTCAAGTGACTTGATAAGCTTTGAATCCTTTCTTTGGAAATGCGACCTAGTCTAGCATGCCAAATGTGTGCGTCTTTTTGATTATCTAATTTGTGTTTGTTACTTTGTTGAATATGGAGATTAGAAACAATTGGAAAAATAGTATAAAGTCCGTCTTGCCATTTCGATTCTAAGATAAGGGAAGATTCATAAAACAAAAGTAAACTTTTATTATGAATCTCAAAACAATATCCATCTCGATCTAAACAAGGAATAAAAATGATATTTCTTATTAACTCAGGAACAAAATAAACAAAATTTAAAACTAATTTTCAATCTCCTAGATCTAAGTAGATATTCCCCAGGCTTTGGCAGCAACCATTGCTCCATTTCCCATCCTCAGGGTCATCTCTCCTCTACTTAGTTCCTGCTTCTTGACATCACCTGCAAATAATTGCAAATGTGAATGCTACACCCAGTGTCAAGTATCCAAGGATCATTGTTAACAATCATGTTAACTTCAATAAAGAACATACCTTGAGCTTTTAAGGGTTCCTTGCAATTCCTTTGCCAATGTTCAGGCTTCCCATAGTTGAAGCAATTATCAGACTTGGCCTTCTTGCTCTTCTTCACCCTTCCCTTGCCTTTCAGCTTTTTGTTACCCTTCTTCTTCTTCTTATTACCACTTGAGTTACCTTTCCAGGCCAGTGGTCGAGATGAAGGCTTAAGAAGCAATATCGGCTTATCCTTTCGAATTGTGCTCTTAGCAGTCTTCAACATGTTCAACAACTCAGGAAGCTTAGCTTATAGTTGGTTCATATTGAAGTTGACAACAAATCGGTCATAAGAACTAGATAGTGACTGTGGGACCAAGTCCATAGAAAGGTCACTGTCAAGCTCCATGCCCGGACTAGTCAATTTTTTAAATCAACCCAATCATTTTCAGCATGTGGGTACTCATATCAGAACTTTCAGTCCTTTCGCTTTGAAAAGTTCTTTGGAAATGGCATACCGTTTCCTTCTAGTTCGTGTACCATAGATTTCTTGTAAATGGTGGAGAATCAACACACCATTTTTGATCATCTCATGTTATCTTTGCAACTTATTGCTCATGGAAGCCAACATAAGACAACTCACTTGCATGTCATTCTCCTTCCATGTCTGATAAGATGCTTCATTGTCAGGTTTGACTTGGACAGGGTACAAGAGTATATAATCTCTCTTTTCAGATTGGAGGATGATTTTCAAGTTTTGAAGCCAATCCTCAAAATTTGGACCGGTCAATTTGTTTGTTTCAAGAAGGTTTTTGATTGCATTAGACATTATGATTGATCTATAAAAATAATAAGCGAAGCAGATAATTAGCATATTTCCTAAATATGGTCATTATACAATTTGGTCTTTAATTGTACAAGTCTCTCACTATTTTTTCAAATCTACCACCCTCTTGGTGAAATTCGAAAGACACGTCATCTCTTTTAGTGGGCTTGAGATCAACTTAGGTTGCAACCATATACCCTAATTTTATGCACCCAAATGATTGGTCCAAGTGGTAGCCTTACCGGGCCTTCTACCCCTTTGGATAGTTCTCAAGATTAATTATTTATACTCATCTTTCACATATGCCCCAATTTTATGAGCCCATATGCTAATCCATGTTAGGCTCGACCCATCAAATATCCCATGGTCAATTCATCGATATAATTACTCCCCAATTTTATGAGCCAGTAATAGACAAACAAATCTCACGAGGCATCTCTATGCTTAGTAGTGATCACAGCCTACCTTATATTGAATCCACTCCAATTTTTTGAGTCCAGATTCAATACTCGGCGGCATTTCTCATGTCATCTACTTATGATGGAAGGCAAAGAATTAAAGATCCCATCTTTTATTCCCCATAAGCGTAATATTTTCTTCGGAGGGAATTATACATATAATTGGTCTCATCAGATTTCAATTATCTTGTTTAGGTTATCTATCCTATGTATGCATTCCACACACATAATATAAAACATGATAGATAAAATAAACATCCACAAAGCGAGTAAATATGGATGAACCACCACGAGCCCTAACCTATGCAACCACTGAGCCAAAGAGGGTCGGACTTCTAGGAATGTAAAAATAGCTAATCTATTACAATGGAATCTCCACAGCATACAGATCTTCAATTTGGTCTCCATCTTCATTCTCCATCTTCTATTACAATTATAATCTTATTATAAACCATTCTAATGACATAAAAATAAAAAGAAGCCAAACCGGCTATTTTTACAACTCTAGAAATTACATAAAAACAAAACCGACACATAACCTAAGCTCGTGGTTCATCCCATATCACATAAATCATGCCAAGCTCTTATAAATGCAATATTTAAATTTACCCATTCATCGTTCAATTTAAACCATGCATATTGGGATTTATTTGGATTTTTCTTTGAAATACTATTTCAAAGCTTGAAATAAATAATTTCCAAAATCAGAAATCTCAACCTAAAATAATATGTAATTTTTGAAAACCCAATTTCCAAAAATTTCCACTTATAAGGTTTCAAAAATAAATATTTTCAAAAAAAAATAATTTTTTTAAACCTTAATTTCATAAAATCCTATCAAATCTAATTTAAAGAATTTTATTATTCTCAAAATCCAATTTTTAAGAAAACCATAATTTCCAATTTTTTTTTTTAATTTTCAGAATTAATTTAATTCTAGAAAAAATAATTTTTAAATCAAAAATTGGGTCGGATCAGCTAACGGATTACCCGGCCTGCCGGCACCGCAGGGCCGCGGTGCTAGGCACACTGCCGAGCAGCGTGCCTGATTTTGCGCGCAGAGTCCCGCACGCCCAGCATGTGGGTCTCTGCTAGCACAGTGCACACCACTGCTTGGCCTGGACCGATAGTGGCTCGGCCAGGCAGTGACATAAAGAATCGAGCCCACCATGCATTGAGTCGAGTTGCATGGCGGGCAAGCCTTTCGTCCTACCTTTCATGCAACGTCTCTTTGCAAGCAGTCTCAAATCTCAAGTTACCATCTAAATTCAATTTCCCGTTTTTAACCAATTCTTGATACCAAATTTCGTTTTAAATCATAATTCATCAGCATTAAAACAAATTCAATCCCAATTGGTACAATTCACAATTAACAACGAATATATTGATTTAGCATGCTTTTCGACTTTCATTAACATAAACAAAAAAAATGAAAACACGTAAATCACATAATAACGAATTAATCGAGTTAACTAGGCTCTGATACCACTGTTGGGTTGGGTGATCCCCGGGGTGACTAACTTAGTAGAAGATTAAAATTTTACACTAAATGCAAGCATAAATTTAGAACACCTCAGCACGGATTCAATCGGCTTGATTAAATCGTATAAAAATAAAAGGCGAAACGTAAAATTACCAATTGTGCATTTTAGTTTCAATTGGATCTATATCAACCCTCTACAAGCTTCACAAAAATTGCCCTTTTTTGTATCTCTGGATTCAGCGCTTCAATCGTCGCGCCTCTAAGAATTGTCCACACCTCCTTGAATCTCCAATCGTCCTATTTTCGGTGCTAGCCAATAGAATGAATTTTGAACTAACTTCTAGGCTCATGTGAAAAGGTGAGCAATATATTTAGTGAGTAATTAACCTCAACACATGAGCATAATTACACCTTGGATAATAGGCTAGGGGCGGCTAAGGTGAGAGAGATGAGGATCAAAATTTCCTCTTCCTTTTCTCTAAAAAATAACAAGTGTATTTTTCTCTTGCTTGATCACATATATATTGAGGTGGAATCCAAACCCTAACAAAGTTTGACATAGGGAAATTACTTAATCTCCAAGATATAGCTATTTCTTTTATCTATGATTCTATCATAATATATACACGCCTAGCGTGTATCTATATAATATATATATATATATATATATATATATATTACCTTATATGTATATCTAATATACATATAATCCTTTAAGGAATAGAATTAGTTACCAAGTAACTCATCTTTCCGTAATTAAATAAATCATCCAATGATTTACATTTGATCAAGAAGTTGAGGAAGAAAGAATTCCTTCTTCCCTCCACATGCCTCACACGCCCTCTTCCTTATCTTGGAGTCCAAGTTTTAATCTCTTGATTTAATCCTCAACTCCAATTAATTAATTACAAAGAATCCAACCCTTTTAATTAATTTCAATAAATAAAGTCCTACTTTATTTATCTCCACCAAATATCCATGTCATTTATTTAACTTCAGTCGAACCCAGTTAAATAAACTACTTGGACTATACTAAGTCCATTAATTAATTAATTAATTCAACAAGATTAATTAGATACTCTAAATAAATTCGTCTCCACTAATTAATTTATATTCCAAATTAGGAAAGTACTATACTGTACTTTCCCAATTCCCTCAAATTGGTTAATTCACACTTTAATCGGAAACTCTACAGAGTTTGTGTGTGATCCCTTAGGCTCGTTTATGTACTAATAGTAGGTACACTTTTCCAAAGTGCTAGTGTACTTTCCCAAAAATGGAAATATAAAATTCAGTACAACTTAATTTAATCAAGTCTTGAATTAGCCACCATACTAATTCAAGACATCTACAAATCACGGTTACTGTCTAACAACGGGCCACAAGACCTAGCAATAATCGATTAAGTAAAGATACGCCTTTCACAATCACGATTCTCGTGTAAGTAAGATCCTTCCATCATGATCTCCCAATTGAGTCTAGGACATAAGTTTAGTCGAAAATCTAATAACTCAATAACTATGTTTCCCATTTACAGTGGAGTTGACTTAGATCTTCTAAATGAGGAAACCCTACACCTCTTTAGAAGTCTTACTTCAGCCGCAAATTTCCTTAGACAACTTACTTATTGTAAACATAGGAGATGCATTGACATTTCCATCAGAGATGGATCCCATCTTGATTCTCACGTATCTCCATATATGATCAGATCACACCCAAAATACCCCATGTGTCGATCTTAATACATCATGAAGCAAGTCAAAGTGTGATGGATCATATACAACATATTCAATGGAGACTTAGGTCCATGAGGATTACTCTTATACCACATGATTGTTGGAAGTTCTAGATTTGACTGGGATTCCTTTTAAGGAAGTTCTATGGGGTTGTTCCGTTTACCTATTTCCAATAGGAACCCTCATAGATACACCTTCTTTCATCATGCCAGTACCTATGGAATGGGGTACACTCTCCTAGAGTATGTATCGTACAAGCAAGTCTTTCAGGTTTGTCAATATCCCTAGTCTTGAAAAACATAATCATGACTTGGAACATGGCTTAAGGATCACAACCTTAGAGACGTATTCCATCCTTGCCATTCCCGATGCGCGATGACGTCCCATAGCCTTGTGTGATCCTAAAGGACTTTATTCTAACATATGCAAGATATAAATACAAGAATAAAGAATGCGCTAATAATTGACTTTATTTATAAGGAAAAGATTATATAGAGTCTATCAAGTACAAGATGGGCGCCCAAATAAATTGGTGTGTCGGGCATCTACTCTATTATTATGTGATTATGTGGTGATCCGGGTCGAGCCATAGACTAGTCGTTTTATAATTTAAGGCATGCGTGCTATGTTTTCATTTTATGTACATGTGAGGGTGAGGTTTCCTTTTCTCTTGTATTGTTGTAATTTGAAGACGAAGATGGGGACCATTTGAAGACAAAGATGGAGACGTTCAAGCTCGAGGAGCTGTGAATACCTTAGTATAGGGTTCGGGTCCTTGGATTAAATTGGTCAACCCCTTGGTGGCTCGGGATGTTTTAGGTTGGCTTGACTAGAATCACATTTACCACTTTATATATATATATATATATATTGCATGCTCATGGTTATTTATTGTTTTCTTGTATATGATGTGTTGTGTTGCATGATTGCCTAAGAAAGATAAATAACTGAATATACTGAGACCTTGTATGTAAAAATCCCATAATAAAATATTAAGTCCATAAATGGATAAATCGGGGGCCCGAAAGTTCCTGATTAGGTCCAGTGCCTTCCATCATTAGATGCGAGAGGAGTCGAGGGAAGCTTGTCATCATTGTCTCACAAGTTATGGAATCATGGCAAGTTAAGCGTACTAATCTCGCAACTAGGCCTTCTATATGACAAGGTGGTCATATTAGAAGTGCACATGGGTTTCAGTTTCACTAAGCAGTCGTCTATGAGTCGTGGGACCACCTGGTTTCTGTTATACTATGAAAATTTGATGGGTCGGACTTAACCACAGATTAGTGTACGGTTGCATTGTGTTCTCAGGACGTACATAAAAATGTGAAGCAAACATCTCAATGGCCACTTGGAGAGTGAATGGGGCCGGCGTGCATGATCAAATGTTACCGCCCATTGTCTCACAAGTAGTGGAATGCGGTATGGGGCATTTGACACTCGAGCCTGCTGGAAATTGTTACATTTCCCGTCTTCTATCAGTGGGTGATGGAATTCGATAAGAAGTGGTAGCACTCGTGAAATTAAAATATCCATAATTTCATGTGGATATGATTTGTGATTGAATGCTAATGTTTTTTTCATTTTCGCAAAGTAACAGACCAAATGGATAAAACTCCACTCTCAGTAATCCTTGAAACTAATAAGCTAAATAGCCTGAACTTCCCTGACTGGTACCGCAGCCTCAAGATTGTGCTATAATTTGAAGGCATTAACTATGCTTGACCGAGCCTATTGAGCTTGCTCCTGAGGTTGCCGCCTCAAGGGCTGCTCAAGATGCACATGAGAAATGGCACAAAGACGACATCTACGTGCGTTGTCTAATTCTGACCTCCATGACTAATGAGTTGTAGAGGAAGTCTGAGACTATGGAACACGCATCATAGATTGTTTTTGCACTGGAGGAGCTTTACGGTGTTAAGACAAGCCATGAGGGATTTGCTATCTGTCGCGAGTCATTTAGAGCTCGCATGACTGAAGGAACATCGATCACCAAACATGTGTTGAGAATGATTGCTTTGGTGAACAAACTTAACGAAATGGAGGTGCCGGTGAATCCTGACTTGGCTATTGATTTAGTCCTTCATTCGCTCTCTCCTGCCTATGATCAGTTCATAGTAAATTTCAACATGAACCAGCTAGTTACCACTCTTCCAAGAAGGCAATGGTCAAGAAGGCAAAGACTATATTGCTTGCTGACACTTCTTCATCTCCTGCTTTTAGTAAAAAGAAAGGCAGAAAGGGAAAGAAAAAGAAGAAAGGCAACAAGATGCAAGCAAAAAGCGGTATTAAAAAAGCCCAAGAGGACACTGGGAAGTGCTTTAACTGTAAGAAGAAAGGACACTGGAAAGATTAATGCCCTGAGCCTCCTCGCGAGCGCAAGAAAGCTACATTTGTTGTAAAGTTAAATTGTTAGTTAACTGTGCTTCTTAAGTGTTATGACACTGTAAGGGTACCCACTTATGCAATGATTTGTAGATGGTGAGAAGAAGCAAGGAACAAAGAAATGAGGACGTGGTCTTAAAGATGCCAAGGAGGTGTTTCTCGCAGCCAAGGCTGAAGGGCGAGAAATCATTTATTTATCGTTTTTTATCATGAGACATTATTTTTGGAAGAATATTTTATCATGCTGTGAATTAATGTTGTGAACCACGTTTTTCTCCACCTTAGTTTATGGGTGGAGATTCAATGTTTTATTAAAGTACATTTTATGTTTTTGGTTCTAAAATTAATTCTTATAGCATGCTTTGGGAACTATCTCCATAACTTTTAACTCACATAACACAACAAGTGCATGCATTGATCTAGATGCTAAGGTAATGACCTTAGGGCGAGCATATTAATCTATTGGAAATAGAATAATAAGTGTAATCCTGAAATTGATCACATAAGATGTGACATGTAAACCACACACATCAAGGATGTGAGAGGTATTGCTTATGCTAGGCAAGTAGCGGAAGGAAATGAGGATTAGTAATCCTCTTGTCCTGTGTTTACAAGTATCCTAAGAAAACTTATGAATATTGTGTTCATAAATATCCTACCTTCAAGATGAAGGAGTTATTTTATGAATGAGCAGGGATAGTAATGGAAACTGGAAACTCGATAAACATAAACATCACTGGCAGTTAAAGTGAATGAATAGTAAACCTATAAACCTATAAACCTATGAACACAATTTCCATTCTCTATAATCTTGAGAAAGGTATTCGAGGGATATGATGAAAGTCAGGAGGTCTTGACAAATAGTGGGAGCCAGCCCAAAGCGTAAGAGCTCCAAAGATCAATCTAAGGATTGAGTATTTCTGGAAACTTAAGTTTTAAAGCTTAATAGAATATACAACTGGCTTATTAGTATTATATGTTGTAAACGTTACTTGAGTAACGTACATATGATCATCATCTCAATTTTTCAAAATGGACTTAAAAGGGAAAAAACACCCTAAATTGCACGATATATCAATATGTGCGAGCCATTGGGTTGCTATAGCCCCTTTTTGTCCAAACACATAGATAATATGTTGACTAAGTTCAACATGGAAGAATTAAAGGAGATTCTTCCTGAAAGCATGAGCAATAGGTACATGCAATTCTATGAGTTAAAATTGATTTTGACTGATACATCTGATGAATTAAGTCGAACCCCTAATTGATCCGTTGGATGGGATCTGTGTTGTTTATTGGAAAACAACATGGGAAAATTGGAGCTAGAATCTCTAGTTTTAAGACATTAACTTAAAAAATGATAGAGGAGTAGTTTTATGCCAAATGTAAGAGTAAAAGTTGAGAATGTCTCTTGAGAAGAGACAAAGGCTAACTCTACCATTTAAGTCGCGCATAAGGATGCGGCATAAAGGTATCTAGATATGTGAACCTATTTTATGGAAAAGATGAGGTTCCACCAATCGAATATCAAGTACAAGTGTACTATGATTATTGATAAGGGTGCAAGCTCTTGATGAAGAGTGAAGGTCTCACCTCCTATCTGTACATTCCTAGTGGCGAAATAAATGACCTGAGAGATTATTTTACTAGAGGCAACGTTCGAGTGGAACAAGTCGACTCGACTTAAATGTGGCAAACCCCTTTCACCAAAACCCTTGAGTAGGCTCTTGGTTAAGTGGGAGATTGATAGAGTTGTATGTTTGGCGAACCATCTGTTGGCTTGAAAACTGGATCATAAACACTATGACAGTCATATCATTTAACGTATCAAACCTGTTTGGTATGCTTCATTATTGTTAATTACTTAAGATAGCCTATATAACGATCCCAGGGATTATCCTATGGTTAGGGGACCGGTCAGGATACCAATGGAATGCTCTCAAAGACCGTAATCCTAAAACGTGTTCCAAGTCATAGAGGTTGTGAGATGTGGAATATCATGGGCCTCGTCAAGACTTGTTCGTGTGTGTAACTCTTATTAGAGATTGACGTGTTCTATTGTCAATGGCCGGATAGTCAATACATACACGAAGATTCATACTGAAGAGGAGTATGGAATTGAACGACTCCACAAGGATTCCTCGTTGGTTCTGTCGAACTCGTAGTGTAAGATAATCCTCAAACCTGAGATGTCATTGGAAAGGGTACTACCTATTATACTTTGATACACACGTGCACTCCAGGAGAGTCATATGGTGGTGTATGTTGGGTATTGTCTGGTAGTATAGCGGAACAGATAACATTGGATATGGGATCCATCCAGGGCTTACAGCTTGGCATTTTCTATGCTGTTGTGTAAAGTTGAATGATCGATAAAAGTCCCTGGCCAGAGCATAGTTTTATAAGAGGGATTGGTGATCTTGGCTTGGGAGACCGGACCATTAGTGGAACTAACATTTTCATAGTTTTCAAGTTTATAAAGGTTTCGACCGTTGCCAAACCCTGGACCTTAGATGCGAAAAATATGGAAGGATTCGACTTACATGAAGATCGAAATCTGGATAGGTTTGCTTTTCATCGTTAACATTTAAGAAGTCGTGGCGACGTTGCTAGACATCGAACCACGACCAATAGGTGTCTTGGGTTAATTGGTGAAGTTAATCCAAGGCATAATTAATTATTGTGAATAATTAATCTAGCCTATGGGAAAGGACTTATTGCTAGCTTGTTAATGAGCCTATGTCACACACTTAACTTAATGTAGTACCTATTGGCTAGTTAATTCTTTATGAATTAATGGAGAGATTAATTAATCAAGAAAAAGGAATAAATTAATTAAGTGGTCTTAATTAATGATAGTCTTGTAATTTAATATTGGAATATTAAATTGGGAAAAACTAATTAATTAATTAGTTGGAATATTAAATTGGGAAGACTAATTAATTAATTAGTGATTTAATTAATTAATAAGTGAAAAAAAATATATGTATATTATACACATATGGGAGTGTATATGGATAGATATGGTGGAAAGATTTTCTCTTGTTCACCAAATCTATGTGTGTGTGTGTATATATATATATATATATTTAATATATCTTATAATATATTTGATAGGATCTATTCTAATTAGTTAGATAACTAATTGATATGTAAAAATCTTATAAATATATTAGGATAGATATTGTAGATTTGGTAAGATCTATTTAATTAGTTATTATATGGAAATATCTTATTGAGAACAATATGTTATATTTGATATGATATCAAATATATGGAAATATCTAATTCGTTGGAAGGATATCCAATTAATTAAGGAAGAGAAATAAAAGGAGAAAGAATTAAAAGATAATACATACACACATATATATATACACACACACACACATACACGCCTACCTTAAGTAAGGTAAGAGGCGTGTATGTATGTGTGTATATATGTGTGAGCTTCACTCTTATGGTGGACTCTCTCTCTATATATATCTGTATATTGATATTTTATTCTTAACCAATTTTTGATTTTACACAAGTTGGTCTTGTGAAAAATTCTCTCTCTCCATATTTTCTCTTTCACCTCTTTCAATAGTAATTTTTCCAACTCATGTGTTGAGTACGAAGAACACAAAAAATACATTCCTACCCTTTTCTCATAAGAGATTTTTGATATTCTCTTGGCTAGCACTGGTGGAGATAATCAAGGGTACAAACTAAGGTATAGATACACCTAGAGGCGTCACACTTGGGGCGCTAGAGCAAATCAATCCGGATAGGTATAGCAGGGTGTTGCTTAGAAAGACCGTTGTGGTTTTTGTTCTTCAAGAGGTAAACACGTGATAACTTCTATTTGATTTTAGTTTTTGAATCCGATGGTACCATGTCTACCTAACCCTAATTTGCGGAGGCCTCGCGTTTGTACTTGAATTCTTAAATTTCGTGCTTTCGCTGCGACCGGCATCCGCGATCCCAACACTTACGTCTTACATAAACAATCGGTTAAGTCACATGCCTAGTTTCTTGAGAAGAAATCGTTTAAAGTATTTCGACCAAATTAGGTGATTTTGCGTTGTTCTAAAAAGATCGACATATCTGGAGTTACATATGTCCTTTTTCAGTGATTCTTACATGGATGGAAAGCTAAGAGAAGGACCTACAATTATTATGAAGACGTCTAGACCCAGTTCAGAAGTATAAAGACCTACAACAAAATTCGGCCGTGGATGGGCTGTGCAGTTGCGGTGAAAAAATCATAAGTTGAGTTACAGGTCTTGATTTGGTCAAGGCCAGTTGGACTGATGAGATCATGAGTAGATCAACCACTTTCTAGAAGGAAGCAAAGTCAAATTCAGATGGAATTCTTTACAAAACAACACTCAAAGTAACTCATGTCGCTTGCTCAAACTTCCCACACACGGCGCCGCTTGATGTGGTTCGATTTTTCACCCCAAGAAATTTGAGAAATGGAAATAATAATTATTCCTAGAATAATAAAGTAAAAGCAATCTTTATTTTAGTAGTAAATATTTCGAAAAAATGGAAAAAGAACAAAATAAGAGTTTCTTATTTTTGGAGAGCAAGAATACAAAATATATTCATCATTTTTATGTAAGTGAAATGATAACCTAGAAATTACATAATTTCTCCCTTTTATAGCCTAAGTGGCCGTCCACTTTCCCCCTTTCCAAGCCAAGATGGTCTTATTTGGTGGTTGAGGAGAAAAGGAAATAATCCCTTAATTTCAGGGATATAATTTGACTAAATATTTGATATGATTTCCTCCCATCTACTTATCAGCTTCACTATCAAGCTTCTAACCTTGCTATCTTCGACCTTTCCTTTCAGCCTTCATTTGAGGTAGTCCATGAGCTTTCATTAAATCCTTGAGGCCTAATCCTTCCGGACCCAATTGTATAAAGTGATATTTACACCCATATCAGAGAATATTGTTAACCGTCCGTAACAACACGGAATCGAACAAATAATATAGTGAAAGTAAGATCGTCTCCACAGGGAAGGTTATCAAATACCAAACAAAGTTTATCTTATTATTTAGACTATCGATTATCAAAGATTTGAGATTTTAACTAATTAAAAGCATAGATTTATAAAAACAGAATTTATTATAAATAATTAACACAAATATAATTAAAACGAACAATCAATTAACGAAAGGCCTAGGGATTAAGATTTCATCAAGGTATTTCTATGGATTATTGACTTTCAATGGATTATCATTCTTGTTTAAATTAAAGACCCAATTTCCTTAAATACACGAATACTCTCCCGAGATCTTCATTAGTACCTACCTAAATTAATTAACGTCACTCCCATCATCAAAAACTAATTTAGATGAATCCATTAAGTTCTATGAATATTGTTTAACTAGTCTCATGCAAAATTACCAATATCCCTATTAAGCAATTTACACATGTCTATTAAATCCGAACCAATAAACTAATTCACCTCCCGGTACTTCTTAATTTATCTTAAATCATGCAATTGGTGATCAATCAATTACAAGCATTAAACACTCATTAATAGATAAACCAAACAAGAAATCACATCCATCAATCATCAATAATCCAAATCAATACACAAGACTACATCTTAAACCCTAGAAAATAATTTAGCTATACATAATTAAAGAAAAACAAGAAATAAATTGCATAAACATAAAGTTACTCATGTTCAACAATGGAGGATTGGAAGAATACAACTTGAGAAGATGAAGCTTTTCTTCAAGAACTCTTCTCCAAGAACTCTTCAAGATCTCCTTTCTCTCTCTAGAAGTCTTCTTTTCTCTCCAAGATCTACTTTTTTTGTAAGAATGAATGAATATTATTCTCTTCCACCTCACTCTAGCCTATATAAATGTTTTTGCCATTTCTTTTTAACTAAAAAGGAGTCTTAGATACATAAATTATGCCCATCCAAGTCATAAAATCGGCCCACAAAAATTCACAGCTGCACAGCTGTGCAGTTGCCTGTGCAGAATATCTGCACAGTTGTGCAGTTGCCTGTGCAGAAATCTTCCTCTTCATTTTTCTTCAACGAAACATTCTCGTTTGGCCTTTCAAATGCATTTCTTCACATCCTCTTGGATAACCTTCATTATTCTTGTAATAAATACTCCTTCAACTCATCAAAATCATCGCTTTTATGCCTATAAAAGCATTGAAACGACTTAGAAATCAAAATACATGAATTAGGCTAAAAATAAAGCAAAAGACTAACAACAAGGCATAAAATAAAGATAAATATGAGGTAAATCATAATGAAAATATGTAAAATATGAGACCTAACAAATACCCCACACTTAACCTTTACTCGTCCTCGAGTAAATCCAAACAAAACAAAAACAAAAATAAAGATAACACCACTTTCGTAGGGAACACGATTGCACTTAGCATGTGCAACAAGCCGTTAAACCCCTAGGTTACCCCTAGTGGACGAGTTTTGTCTCGTGAGGGTTTGCAGAGAATATACCCACAAAATTCATGACAATCGTCTATCTATCTCACCGTGCATCAAATCAGCAACTAGTCACAACATTTATGACTCCCCACAATCATTACACATAAACCAATAAACACATAGAATCATTATTTTTCCACATATGAACATCTTTACTCTCAAGTCATCACACTAATCCCAAACAAGTTCAATTTCATATACATCCATTCGTGCTTGATTTATGAGTTCTAGCAAGGGAACATTTCGGATATTTCAAGCAAAACACAACATCTGTCATATTTCATCTTTATTCTTTCTCCTTCATTCACAATTGATCAACCCGTGCAATGTTTTGCTAGTCAAGCTTTCTATGTCACCCTGGTAACGAGTTTTGGGCCAATGACTCTCAAACCAGTTGGTTTTAAGGCACTAGGTGTCAAGACACCCCAACGGACTTAATCACTCGAGCGACAAAGGCTAGAAACAAAACTGAGTGATTCTAGCATTCAATACCCACTGAATCAACCTTTTCTTTCCTTATTATTATTTTTTTTTCTTTTTCTATTTTCTCGATTTTTTTTTTTCTCATAAACTTTCCTCCAATATCAATGAAATATGTAATTGCTTTTATCTCCCCGATCAATTCCCTTTACTAAAACTCGTGTGTAGTGTGTAAAAATGCATAGAAATTTTACAAATTTCAGGCTCAGCGATCGAACTCAATAAAAAGAGTATCCATGTACAGAAATCAGATTCATATGTTTATATAGTCAAGAGCTCAAATATGGGAACACAAATATTATGAACAAGTCAACCAATTTTGAGCAACAACTCAGCAAAAATTGACGTATGCCCAATTCTTTCACCACTTAACCACATTACCCCACACTTGAGCAATTCAATAAACACAATCTCAATTCACAACAATTTTCACCAATTAGTCATATTACCCCACATTTAACCAATTCAATATACTCTAATCTCAATTCACAAATTGCAAACCACCCCACACTTAAAATATCCATTGTCCTCAATGTAAGCAGAATGTAACCAATATTCATGGACAAAAGCATAATGAAATTTAAATAAGAATGAGAAAAATACTCCCTATAGATGTGCAGAATGGTCTCGGAGTCGGTAGGGTGAAATTCACTGGGCCGGCGCTCAGTGAAAGAGGTGGTGTCTTGTCGAGCCCATTTTGACGTAGTGAGAAAGAAACCAAACGATGGGCTACTGGAAGTGAGTAGCTGTTCACGGTTAAAATTGGCCACCTAATTTACAGCCACGTCATGGTCAGAAAAGAAAGACGGCGGCAGCGGATTGGTGCTCATCAATGAAGGCGACAGGCGGCGAAGTGAGTGGAGCAGCGGCGGTGCGGTGGATATGCGGCGAGCGGCGGTTGACGACGACGGCTGAAATGAGGAAAATGTCGGCGGCGCGGGGAGACGATGGTGTGGTGGCTTCGAGTGGCTGGAGTCGAGCAGCGGCGGTTGTGGAAGACGACGGCTAGGATGGTTTGAGCGTGCTCGGTTGCTTGTGAGCTCGACGGCGGCGGAAACGTGGCTGAGATGACAAGCAGCGGCGCGTCGGTCGGCGGCGGATCTGGGTCTTGAGGTGCGCTCGGTCGCGCGTGAGAATGAGAGAAATGGCCGGCGGCTGACTATGTGGGGTGAAGAAGTGGCGGCGGCGTGGTGTACGGCGTGGTGAACGTCGGTGGTAGGCGACGGGAGATAGAGAAACGAGAGAGAGAGAGAGATTGGCTGGTGTTTGTTGAAGTGAGAGAGAGATTGGGCTGGAGAAATTTAGAGAAGATCATGTGTTGACCGAAGTTGGGGATGTTTGACTGAATTTTGGGGATTTTGACCCAAAATTCAAAATTTGAAATTTTTTTTTTTTTTATATGGGTGCAAAAGTGCGAAAATTCTGCACAATTGTGCACGAAAATTGCACAGTTGTGCACTGCGAGTTTGGATTTTGTGCGAAAATTTTGCACAACTGTGCTGAAAAGTTGCACAACTGTGCACATATACATCTTCTAAGTGCGAAATTTTTGCACAGTGGTGCTAATATGAGCACAATTGTGCACCTGATTCACATTGTATAAGAACCCATGCACCTCGTTTTTCATGTTTTTGACCTGCAACAAGAATAACTTGCATTAGTAAATCACTTGAGCACCGAAAATAAAATAAAATTCAAACATAAAATATGGAAAACAAATAAATCAAAAAGAAGAAAAACAAAACGACAAAAAGAATCGAAAACTCTTGGGTTGCCTCCCAAGCAGCGCTTGTTTAAAGTCATTAGCTCGACTTAGAGGAAAATCATTGTTGATGGTCGACGAGGGAAATTGATTCTCCTCGAGGAATATTGTCTCCTTCAAAGTATAGCTTTAACCGTTGCCCATTCACTTTAAATACACCGGAACCTTCTCGTACAATATCAACTGCTCCATGGGAATAAACTTTGACAACTTCAAACGGACCCGACCATCTGGACTTAAGTTTTCCCGGAAAAAGTCGAAGACGGGAATTAAAGAGTAAAACTTTTTGACCCACTTGAAATTCTTTTGGTTGAATGTGCTTATCATGCCATCTTTTAGTTTTTTCCTTATAAATTCGTGCACTTTCATAAGCATTCAACCGGAATTCATCAAGTTCACTCAATTGCATCAATCTACTCAATCCCGCTTCTTTTAAGTCCAAATTTAGTGCTTTAGTTGCCCAATATGCTTTATGTTCGAGTTCCACGGGAAGATGACAAGCCTTACCATAAACCAACCGATACGGAGACATACCAATGGGAGTCTTGTAAGCGGTTCTGTATGCCCATAGTGCATCATCTAGCTTGTTGGCCCAATCCTTTCGTGAATTATCAACGGTTTTCTCCAAGATATGCTTGAGTTCACGATTAGAAATTTCAACCTGACCACTCGTCTGAGGGTGATATGGAGTCGCCACCTTTTGAGTAACCCCATACTTTTTCAAGAGATTTTCCACTTGTCGGTTGCAAAAGTGAGCTCCTCCATCATTGATAATAGCTCGTGGTACCCCGAATCTTGAGAAAACATATTTTTTTAAGAATTTTGTCACCACACGAGCATCATTAGTCGGCGTCGCTATGGCTTCAACCCATTTCGATACATAGTCGACTCCAACCAAGATGTACTTATTCCCATAGGAAGATGGGAATGGTCCCATGAAGTCCATCCCCCACACATCAAATAATTCCACAACCAATATAGGTTGTAAAGGCATCTCATTACGGCGAGAAATGTTCCCTGTCTTTTGACAACGATCGCATTCTATGACAAAAACCCTTGCGTCTTGATACATGGTGGGCCAATAAAATCCTGATTGCCAAATCTTAGCAACCGTCTTTGAAGTACTGTTATGACCCCCACATTCCAAGGAATGACAATGCTCCAAGATACTCTTAAACTCGTCAGATGGCACACAACGACGAATGACACCATCCCCACACTCTTTGTAAAGAAGAGGCTCTTCCCAGTAGTAATGTTTTACTTCTGCCAAGAACTTCTTCTTTTGGTGATAACTTAAACCGGGAGGAAGAATGTCACTCACCAGGTAATTCACGTAATCAGCATACCATGGTATAACGTGTTTTATCCCCATAATCCGTTCTTGTGGAAATGTCTCATCAATTGGTATGTCCTCAACAACTGTGTCATTTCCTTGTTCAAGCCTCGAAAGATGATCCGCGACCACGTTGTCAGTACCCTTCTTATCACAAATTTCCAAATCAAACTCCTGTAACAATAGAATCCAACGGAGTAAACGTGGTTTTGCATCCTTCTTTGTCATTAAGTATCGGATTGCAGCATGATCCGTATACACTATCACCTTCGACCCCACAAGATAAGATCTGAACTTGTCAAACGCAAAAACCACTGCAAGCAACTCTTTTTCAGTAGTGGCATAATTGACCTGAGCACTATCTAACGTTTTGCTTGCATAGGCAATGACATGAACCCGTTTATTCTTCCTTTGCCCGAGAACAGCTCCTACTGCAAAGTCACTGGCATCGCACATCAACTCGAAAGGCAATTCCCAGTCTGGTGAAGAGATTATTGGGGCAGATATCAATGCTTGTTTTAACCTGTTGAACGCAAGTAAACATTCATCAGTAAAATTAAACACCACATCTTTTTCAAGTAAATTACATAAGGGTTTAGAAATTTTTGAGAAGTCCTTGATAAACCGACGATAAAAGCCAGCATGACCAAGGAAACTTCGTATGCCCTTTACTGATGTGGGTGGGGGTAATTTCTCAATCACTTCCACCTTTGCCTTATCCACCTCTATTCCTTTGTCTGAAATTTTATGCCCCAAAACAATTCCCTCAGTCACCATGAAGTGACATTTTTCCCAGTTCAAAACTAAATTAGTTTCCTCACACCTCTGCAAGACTTGAGAAAGATTAGCTAAGCAGTGATCAAATGACGAGCCATACACAGTAAAATCATCCATAAACACTTCCATGGATTTCTCAATAAACTCAGAAAAAATGGCCATCATACATCTCTGAAAAGTAGCAGGTGCATTAGAAAGTCCAAAAGGCATGCGTCGATACGCAAAAGTACCATATGAACAAGTAAAGGTGGTCTTTTCTTGGTCCTCGGGTGCAATTGGAATTTGAAAATATCCAGAGTAACCATCTAGAAAGCAATAATACTTATTACCCGAAAGTCTTTCCAACATTTGATCAATGAAAGGCAAGGGAAAGTGATCTTTTCGAGTAGCATTGTTTAACTTCCTATAATCAATACAAACCCGCCACCCTGTTACTGTTCTAGTGGGAATTAATTCATTTTTTTCATTATAAATCACAGTCATTCCTCCTTTTTTAGGCACTACATGTATAGGACTAACCCAAGGACTATCCGAGATAGGGTATATTATGCCAGCATCTAACAATTTCATAATTTCATCCTTAACAACTTCTTTCAACTTGGGATTCAATCTACGTTGAGGTTCTATTGATGTCTTATGATTTTCTTCCATGAGAATCCTATGCATGCATAAAGTAGGGCTAATTCCCTTTATATCAGAAATAGTCCATCCTATGGCTCTCTTTCTCAACCTCAACTCCTCTAATAGTTTTTTCAATTCAAGTTCAGACAGAGTACCACTAACAATAACAGGTAAAGATTCATTGTCACCAAGAAAGACATACCTGAGGTGTGGTGGAAGAGGTTTAAGTACTACCTTTGGTTTAGAGGAGATGTCGGGACACGACTCTAGCGGATCTCTTTTACCTTGAAGAAGATCTTCTTTATGCAAGTCATCATCGTTGTCTAGAGCTAGAGTCACTGTTTCAATCGCTGGATTCTCATCATCTCTAGTTTCCAACTTCTCCAACGGATCCTCAAGAAACTCCCCCTCGAATTCAATCTGGGCTATCTCATCAATCACATCCACCGAACAACAACTCTCTTCTAAGGCAGGCGACTTCATTACCTTGTTCAAATCAAATTCCACTTTCTCATCTCCAATGTTCAAGGTAAGCTTGCCTGCCCGTACATCAATGTTGGTTCCAGCAGTAGCAAGGAATGGTCTCCCAAGTATAATCGGGACCTCTGAATCCTCATCCATTTCTAACACCACAAAATCACACGGAATGTAAAATTTATCCACTTTGACCAACACATCCTCGATTATGCCCAGAGGATGTTTGACACTCCGGTCTGCCAACTGTAAGGACATCCTTGTGTGTTTGAGTTCTTGAAAACCTAATTTCCTGCAAATAGAAAAAGGCATTAGACTCACACTCGCTCCTAAATCACACAATGCCTTAACAAATTGAACTTGACCAATGGTGCAAGGAAGAGAAAAACTCCCTGGATCTTTGAGTTTAGGAGGAATACTCCTTTGGATTATAGCACTGCACTCTTCATTTAAAGATATTGTTTCCACGTCTTCCAATTTTCTTTTGTTGCTCAACAATTCCTTCAGAAATTTCACATAAATTGGCATCTGAGCCAAAGCATCCGCGAATGGTATATTGATACGCAACTGTCGAAAAACTTGAAGAAATTTCTCGTACTGCTTGTCTAATCTCTTTTGCTGCAATCTTTGAGGGAATGGAATTGGAGGAACATACGGCTTCACATATGGTTTAGGTTGAACTATCTCTGGTGTCACCTCTTCTGAAGGCTCAGAAACTGGATCCTCAGTTATTCCTTGTTCCTCATTAGGTTCCCTCGGTTGTTCAGATTCTCCCACGGTTCTTCCATTTCTCAAAGTTACTGCATTACACTGCCCCTTAGGATTCTGCTCAGTTTGACTTGGCAATGTACCTTTTGGTCTTGAGCTAATAGTACTAGCCAACTGCCCCATTTGTGCTTCAAGATTCTTGGTTGCACCTATCATCTGATCCATCTTTGCCTCAAGCTTCTCAATACGGTTTGCAGTTCCGTTAGCTAGTTTTTCAATGGCTAATTCCCAAGCTTGTGGTTCTCGAGGAGGTGGTCCCTGCTGATTTGGTTGTTGAAAATTCTGAGGACCATGTTGTTGGAAACCTGGAGGAAACTGTTGTCTAGGAGGATTTGCTTGAGCTCCTTGGTTCCCTTGGCCTCCCCAAGAAAAGTTAGGGTGATTTCGCCAACCCGAATTGTAGGTGTTCGAAAATGGATTTCCTTGCTGCTTATTCTGATTGGATAAATAGTTAGCTTGCTCGACGAGTGGGCAATCAGTAGCCATATGAGGTGCTCCACAAACATCACAAGCCAAAGTAGGCTGAGATACTGCACTGACATTTCCCTTGAGTCCCTCCATGTGCTTGACAAGTGCTTCAATGTTAGCATTTAGCAATGTAATGTTATCTACATTGTGTATGCCTGGTGTTTTCTTTGCAGCCCGACTATCACTTGCCCACTGATAACTGTTGGATGCCATTTCGTCCATAAGAGCTAATGCATCATCTGGATTCTTTGCCATAAAACTCCCTCCCGCAGCTGCATCGATATTCATCCGGATACTATGTGACAGACCATTGTAGAAGGTCTGCACAAGCATCCAACTAGGAATACCGTGATGTGGGCATTTTCTGAGTAATTCTTTATACCTTTCCCATGCTTGATAGAGGGTTTCACTATCAGTTTGCATGAATCCTGTGATTGCATTCCTTAACTGAGCAGTCTTGGCTGGGGGAAAGTACTTGGTGAGAAATGCAGTCGATAAATCAGCCCAAGTGGTGAACTTATTTGCCGGCTGGTTTTTCAACCACTCCTTAGCTCTTTTAGATAGGGAGAATGGGAAGAGTCGCAATCTTATGGCATCTTCAGTAACGCCATTCATCTTGAAAGTGCTGCAGATTTCCAGAAAATTCCCCAGATGGGAATGAGGATCCTCCCTCTCAATATCTCCCTCAAATGCAGTGTGTTGGAGCATTTGAATAATAGCCGGTTTCAACTCAAAGGTATTGGCTTGAACATTTGGTACCGCTATGCTAGAGGTTAAGTTCTGATATGTTGGTGTAGCATAATCCCGTAGAGTTCTCTGCGCAGCAGGTTCAATCCTTTGTATTTCTTCTGCCATTCTACGATGCTCTCTTTGTTGACGTCTGCCTCTTCGAAAAGTTCGTTCTGGTTCTGGATCGATTTCAAGAGCAGGTGCACTCAAAGAACGCCTGTGCATCTACCAATATTCAACCTAAAACAGAAATTAAGATCAGAGCGAGACAGATAATAAAAAAAATTCGAAAATAAAATAAAAATAAATGTCTAAACTAATAAGAATTAACTTTTTATTGATATTGACTATTTGTTGCCTTCCCCGGCAACGGCGCCAATTTGTTAACCGTCCGTAACAACACGGAATCGAACAAATAATATAGTGAAAGTAAGATCGTCTCCACAGGGAAGGTTATCAAGTACCAAACAAAGTTTATCTTATTATTTAGACTATCGATTATCAAAGATTTGAGATTTTAACTAATTAAAAGCATAGATTTATAAAAACAGAATTTATTATAAATAATTAACACAAATATAATTAAAACGAACAATCAATTAACGAAAGGCCTAGGGATTAAGATTTCATCAAGGTATTTCTATGGATTATTGACTTTCAATGGATTATCATTCTTGTTTAAATTAAAGACCCAATTTCCTTAAATACACGAATACTCTCCCGAGATCTTCATGAGTACCTACCTAAATTAATTAACGTCACTCCCATGATCAAAAACTAATTTAGATGAATCCATTAAGTTCTATGAATATTGTTTAACTAGTCTCATGCAAAATTACCAATATCCCTATTAAGCAATTTACACATGTCTATTAAATCCGAACCAATAAACTAATTCACCTCCCGGTACTTCTTAATTTATCTTAAATCATGCAATTGGTGATCAATCAATTACAAGCATTAAACACTCATTAATAGATAAACCAAACAAGAAATCACATCCATCAATCATCAATAATCCAAATCAATACACAAGACTACATCTTAACCCTAGAAAATAATTTAGCTATACATAATTAAAGAAAAACAAGAAATAAATTGCATAAACATAAAGTTACTCATGTTCAACAATGGAGGATTGGAAGAATACAACTTGAGAAGATGAAGCTTTTCTTCAAGAACTCTTCTCCAAGAACTCTTCAAGATCTCCTTTCTCTCTCTAGAAGTCTTCTTTTCTCTCCAAGATCTACTTTTTTTGTAAGAATGAATGAATATTATTCTCTTCCACCTCACTCTAGCCTATATAAATGTTTTTGCCATTTCTTTTTAACTAAAAAGGAGTCTTAGATACATAAATTATGCCCATCCAAGTCATAAAATCGGCCCACAAAAATTCACAGCTGCACAGCTGTGCAGTTGCCTGTGCAGAATATCTGCACAGTTGTGCAGTTGCCTGTGCAGAAATCTTCCTCTTCATTTTTCTTCAACGAAACATTCTCGTTTGGCCTTTCAAATGCATTTCTTCACATCCTCTTGGATAACCTTCATTATTCTTGTAATAAATACTCCTTCAACTCATCAAAATCATCGCTTTTATGCCTATAAAAGCATTGAAACGACTTAGAAATCAAAATACATGAATTAGGCTAAAAATAAAGCAAAAGACTAACAACAAGGCATAAAATAAAGATAAATATGAGGTAAATCATAATGAAAATATGTAAAATATGAGACCTAACAAATATGATATATTTTGTTTAATAAATTTAGTAAAGAATTATAAACACGAGCATTCTTATGTCAGGGGATGTTTACATTTTTCTTTTAAAGTCTCATAATAAAGAATTTACTCTATACGTTACTACATGTAGAGATATAGAGATTAATATTGTATTTTCAACGCTATTAGAAAGATTGATAGAACGATCCGGCAACAAGATATGAATGGCACGTACATTAATTAATTATTATATATATGGACATGCTAGAAAGAATACTAAATTCCGTCTTCGATCAAATAAGTCAAAATATTGCATGCAGTACTTAAAGATGTCTTAAGTATAACTTAATATATGTAGTATTGATTAAAAAGGTGATATTGGTTGATTAAGGGAAAAAGATATTTTAACTTCAAATAATTTAGTAGGAGGAAAATAGATAATAAATACTCAAATTTCTATATTATCTAATACTACTTAGACAACATTATTAAAAGACTTAAAGAATGTATGAGAAGTGTAACAATTTATAGTGTTTGTAAGATTATGATTTTTCTAATATGAGTGTAACAATTAATAGAAGTGTAACAATATATATCACTCATATAAGATGACACTTATTTTGTTCCAATTTTTGTAGATCTATTTTGACCAAATTAAAAGTTTTATATGAAATCTGAAAATATAAAAATAGTTAGGCCATGATTGTCTGTGTTTTCATTATACTTTTCCATTTTTAGTTTAATCTTGAAAAAAAAATACACATTTTACACTGTTTTCAACTGAAAAATTTCTCGTTTTTTTTTTCACTTTTACATTCCCAATAAATTTCAATTATTTTTTTAAAAAAACCTTTTTAAATTTCAATTAACTTTTTAGTGTTCTTATTTTCATAAAGTTTGTGTGACATTCTTCTCTTCATCTTATGTTTTTAAGGAGTATAGCCTTTAGAAATTAAAGTTTTGTAAGTCTGCATTTTAGAGGTATATTTTCGAGATCATCTATGTACACCATAGTAGGAGAAATATACATACATATTAAATGATGTTAAAAATAACATCATAACTAGCTTATTATCTGTTTTTTTTCTTGTGTGCTTTCACTAGAAATATAGGTTGCATGACATGGGAAAATGGAGAGCCTCTTGATATATATATATATATTTAAAAGTTTAGGTAGTGTCGGCTTCCGATCACCTACTAAGGCTAGGATCAGGGCATGCTTCCGGGACCATAGGTCGCTTACAAAGGTATTTACATATTGCCCAACAATGTAGCCCTCACGTCAGCAGAGAGAATCGACACACAATCTTTTGAGGAAAACTGGTTTGTCCTTACCAACTGAGTCAACTTCTGTTAATAAGGCTGTTGATATTTGGAGACTAGTGGTCCCTAACAAACCAAATATATGTTATTAGTACTAGTAGAAACATAAGATGACTAATAAGACAGAAAGCAAAGTAAACAAAATAAGAGGCGGTCCTGTCTTTAAATTTTTTTGTTACATATTTTAATTTATCTTATTATTTAGTTGATGGGGATGGCCATAATGTTATGTGACGTCTTTGTCCATTTTATTCAACTGCTTTGTCTATATATATATATATATATATATATATATGCCAAATGGTCTCTATTTATTGCAATTTGCAAGTAGCAAATCTACCACTTCCATCAATAGTATTTCGTATACAAATCCTTTCGGGTGACGCAAGTAACTGCTCGGGGCAGCTTAATGTATAAGTTATGACGTAATATGCTCCCAAATACAGATGCCAATAAGGACTTTGTACCGTCTTTTAATTAAAAAAGAACAAAAAGAAAGAATATCTTATGTAACACTTCATTAATAAAATGCCATGTTCTACTTGTTATGTTCAGTTCAAATTGTTGTATTTGTCTTACTTTTTGTCGGGTGTTATGCGTGAATGAATTCATGTGATTGAATTGCATATTGCAAAAGAATTTAATAAGATACAACTTGATATTTGTGTACATAATTAAAACGCAATGAGTACCAATTTTGGATATTTATCTTACTCCAATTAAGCAAGGAATTCGTATATTTGCGTTGTTGAAACTTAAATAAGCAAACTAAAGTTGACTACCGGTATTTATCTGATTTACTCTAAACTAGTTAAACAAGGTTTCTTCAGTTGCGCACCTCGAACACTTTAATTTCTAGTATGAAAAAACAGTAATTTGTGTTAGGAATGATAACATTGGAGCACGAAAAAATAATCAAGAAACAATATAAACTAGCCTAAACATGAAGATAACGACACGAGAATTTAATGTGGTTCGGCATAATTGCGTATATCCACGAACAAACCTAGATCTACATCTTTATTTCTTAAAGTGAATATGAGTACATCGTCGAATTACAAAGTGAATTCTACTATTTATAATAGTAGAGAAACCTAAACCCTACAAATTAAGAAAACAATCCTAATTAACAAAGGTAATAATTTTTAAACACAAGAGGAAACAATTTCAATCAAACGAGGACTCAAATCTGCCAAAATCCACAAAACTCGCACCCCGAGACACAAAACTCACAAAAAATTGCCAAATTCACGCCTTCAACTCACACATCCGCACTGAGGCGAGCGAAAGTGCTCGCTGCGGCGCGGCCCTTGGTCCCCCAGTGTTGTACTCCCTGCGGCGCAAATATTGGGCGTCGCAGAGCGAGTTCATCTCACACAGTTGCCCCGACTCTTCCTCGACCCATTTCGCGATCCCGGTCTACTGCACCTGATCTTAGCTCTATCTTGGCTTCTCATCTTGATTCTATTTTGATTCGTCTCCACCAAACCCATCAATCTCACACTTGGAGACTGATCAAAATAACCCGAACATGACTTGAACCACCACTTCACTTTTCCTAAGTAAAGCTTAATCTAGTTGGCACATCCCCGAACCCAATGGAGATCAAACCCCGAGACATCTTCTTGCCTCGTCAATTCATCCGCCCTCTAGTGCCACCCACTTGGTGGGCTCTCTCTGTGAATATAGTTACATCTCTTTGAAACCTTACCCTATTTTTTTGGTGATAAGCCAATTCCTAAATACCACGACATATCCCTCTCGCTCCATCTGACTCACGGATAAAAGTTACTCCAAAACACGAAAAATGTCACAACCCAAACTGCCTCGGTCAACCAGTCCATTGACATCCTTCCACCAAGGACTTCTTCCAACAGCAATCTTGGATCCATCACATATCCGCTCTTTGCCCTTGCATGAGCTATGTCTGATCCATCAACCAACTCAATTTTTCAATTGCTAACTCGAGTCACTGACACATCTGCTCGGTTGTCCCACTCTGTGAGCTATGTCACATCCTTTTTCCAAAAAATCCCTACAAATCTACCTACCCGGCTTCACATCCTGTCTCCATGATCACTGGCTCCATTTCTGTGCTCCCCGGCGCCATTTCCTACCTCATGGTTCTCTTGTTCGGTATATGCCCTAGATGCCAATGAGGACAAATAGTTAGACTAGGGTATCTTATTATGTTGTACAAACTATTAAAATGATATTAATAAAGGCATCTGTATTTTGTTCATATAAATCTTTATGGCATCTAAATAAGTATTGAACATATAGTCCATGTGAATAAAGGTTTGACTCTTTGCCCTTTATGGAATAAAGACAAGGCATGGGAAGAGTCTTACATCTTATCACTTAAAAGGGTTCGCAAGTCAAAGAATCTTAATTGGGCATTAAGATTCGACTTGTATGACACATGCTCTGACGATGAGTGCCAGTCGAACACTATAGGGATAGTGGGAGCAAGTATCATAGATATGTCAATGGAGTTGACATATTCGAACACGGCTCATAGTAATCCGATCACATGAGTATTTACTCAGTGACTGTCAATGATTGGATTACTGATCGTAATAGTATGCGTGAGCTCTTAGGAAATTTCATGTTAGATGTTTTGATGATGACAAGATAGGATTCAATGTTAGACCCCAAATAAAATGTAAGTTTATGTTTTCATAGATCATTGTTTAAGCGTTTGAAAGTTTGTAATTGTTATTTTGTTTGTGCTTGTAATTTATATCTTTGTAGATTCTAGACTAAGTATTAGATACTGATTCGCTAATAGAATTCTAGGTGAGTCTATTAGAGAAGAAGTTGAAGATCAGCGTCTGAAGTCAACCAAAGATGAAGATTTGTTTCTTAGCATTCGTCAAACGCTAAAGGACCTCTTTTCAGGATTTATGGATCAAGCGCTCAAAGCACTTAAGTGACCGATGTCAGATTGACCTGAAATAAATTCTCAAGTCATGAAGGACTTAAATGCAATCATTCAATGGACATTTATTTCCAACGGGAAATAAATTCAAATGCATTAGATGCCTGATAAGAGCATTAAATGTGATAAGCCACTATGACTTGTGAACAAGCTACCTTTTTGACTAGACTGTCAGAACTTCAGAGTTTATAGCTGCTCCCATCCAATCGGTGCCAGCAGATTTTCAGGAATGTCAGGTTTTAGGTAGAATCACGCGCCGCGTGAGAGGCACTCTCCTACATGTGTCCAACGGACAGATCCTAAGAATTGCCTATAAATACCTTACCTTCAGCAAACCCTAAAAGGATGGTACATAATATTACAAGAGAAAATTACGTACATGCACAAGAAAAACTTGCTTAAAAAAAACTTAGAAACTCCATAGCTAAAATTCCTTCAAGCTTTTTATCCACATTCCAGACAGTCACAAATATCTCAAACCTCTTCCAAAGAAGAAACCTAAATTCCTATTGAGATATTCCAAGTTGTTTGAACTTCCCAAAAACAAACAAAACCTTATGACAAACGTTCAAGCTTTCATCTGAGTGAGAAAGTTGTTGAAACCCCTTTTCAAGCAGTATTTCTGAGTGAGAGAAGCTTGTAGAAGATGATCTTCATTGGTGCTAAAATCTGCGTGATCTAGGAGCTCAAGATCTTTTTCATCCTTTACTATCTTGTAGAAGATTCTGTGTGATTCTTTGATAATCATCCTAGTAAATTCCTCCAAGTGAAAAAGGAGAAGAAAGACGTAATTGAGATTACATCACCCAGTGAACCTTATATATCTTGTGTCATTTATACTTTATTGTCTTATTTTCATATCACATCATTCTTTCTGAAAAAGACAAGTAAACTTTCAAAGCGATTAATTAACCAATCGAACGCTAAAAATCATTTCCGCCGTGCTAACCCTGATTAAGCGATCTAAGTGTTACCCTACTTTGGTAAATTGCTAAAATCACTAAGTCTAACTTATCTTTACTAAAGCGTTCAAATCTTTAAAAGTGATACGAAATTTTTGAAGTCGAAAAAGACTTCAGGGTCTATTCAACCGCCCCCCCTTTCTAGACCCTTTCGTATGCCACTTGGGACCACCATGAGCCTTAGACCTGAGGGTTCATGATCAATGTGCTTGTATTATTGGATCTGTTACCAGAGTAGTTAGGCCCATATCACCCGTCGATGGGGTCGACCTTGAAGTGCGATATCAATGAGACAAGTAGCAGTTAATCAGTGATCGCCAAGATGGGATTCACTGTCTCGATAGTAAATGAGTAAGTATCCTGTGCGATTATAAGCTAATGAAATTATAAAGTCTTTGGCCAAAGCATAACAATTAACTCATGTGGGACACTGAGGGTAGTTTAGTAATTTTATTATGCTATAATCTAATGCACAGTATCAAGTTTAGTGAGTTTGACATTTTCCATAACTCTCACTTGATCGGGATACGTTAGTGAAGGGCTTATACTCATACTGCATTTATGATCAAGAGGTTCGTAAAATGATTAACTCATTTCGTACTCAATTGGGTTACGATATGAGTCCACGAGACTAGCTAGATGACACTAACATCCTTAGGTAATTCCTCCCTTTGCCAATTGAGACAAACCTAAAGAGTCGCACTATAAGAAACGAACGGGATGTATCTTTTTGTGTAAATCTTGTAGAAAGAATTAAATGGACTGATTGATTTAATTAGATTAAATTAAATTATTTAATTAGTATATTAATTAAAAGGAAT
Organism: Buddleja alternifolia; assembly: GCA_019426215.1. Classification (NCBI taxonomy): domain Eukaryota; kingdom Viridiplantae; phylum Streptophyta; class Magnoliopsida; order Lamiales; family Scrophulariaceae; genus Buddleja; species Buddleja alternifolia. The sequence goes on from CM033398.1 coordinate 16,561,044, forward strand.
TAATTAATAGTATATATTATATTTAAATTGGATTTAAATTAAATATATATAGATGGGCTAGAAATTAGACAAGCCAATTAAAAGCCCACCCAGTCCAAGGAAGCCCTAGGAGGGGCAGCCACTTAGGGTTGGAGTAGCCTCCAACTTGTTCCACAAGCTAAGGAAAACAACTCTTTCCCTTCTCTCCTCTCTAGCCATCCACCACTTGAAAGAAGGAGGAGTTTCGAGATCTTTAGAAGGCTCGTTTCGCGTGAAGCTTTAGAGACAGGAGCCCTTAGAGCATTGTTGTTCTGCCGAATCAGCAAACGAATCAAAAAGGTATTTTTATTCGTTCTAATTTTTGTGAAACCGATTAAAAATCATCAGATCTATTTTTGTGAACTTCCGGTATGAATCCTCGAATATTCCACTGCGATTCTCTGTTTTCATGAATACGATTCCTAACAGTGGTATCAGCGCCGACTTAAACGGTTCAGATGATTTTTGCGTTTAAGATTATGTTGGTTAAAATTGGATTTTTAAAATTTGATTTTATATGTTTAATATTCGTTGCTAAATTTGAAATTTTGAAAATATTCATCGCCTTGAAATCGTCGCACGATTACATGTTTTTTCGCCGTCAGCAACGGCGAATCTGGGTGGCACCACCGTGTGTTTTTGAAGCACACGCAAGCACCACCGCTGCTCATGTAATTAGAAAAACAAAAAAAAAAATGAGAAAAGGGATAGAAAGTGCCGCCACCACGGCGACGGAACTAGGGCAGCATCAGCCGCTCTAGGCCTGCTGGGCCCAGCCCAGCACGAGTGCCCTGGGCCTTAGCTCGGCGCACTTTTGTGCGCCCTAGCGGGCGCTGGGCCGGGCCCAGTATATTAATATATATATATATTTATATTTTTAATATTTAAATATATATATATATATATATTTTTAATATATAAATATATATATATATTTATATTTTTAATAATTCAATATATATATATATATATATATATATAAATTAATAAATATTAGGGTTTGACCCTAATAGACAAATTCGACCCATGATTTGTCAAAACCCCTTTTTCCTAAAATATTTTTCTTAATATTAAATTGGATTTAATTAAGTTAAAATTGGATTTGACTTTAATATTAAATTGGATTTAATAATATCATAAGTTAAATTGGATTTTTATTTATGATTTACGACGACTAAATAAATAGGATTTATTTTGGGTTGATTATATTTTTTCAAAATAAATTCGGAATAAGTTTGACTTATTTCCTAAATAATAAATTGGATTTATTTCCTTTTAAAATTGAAATTAAAATTCATCTTTTCTAATTAAATTAGATTTAATCGGTTTTTGAATTTCTTTTCAATTTTAAACATAAAACCAACATAAACTTAAATAGTTTTCTTACATGCTTTGATGTATGTTGTGGTGGATGCTTCCATGGACTTAGGGTTTTACCGCTTTAGTATTATCTGGGTTGTATTGGGCAATTGCCCCCCAGTTTGTACTTTTAATTTTGGTAGTATGATTAGAGGTAGGACATTTTCTAGCTTGGAGCCCGAAGATCTATTAGGAATTAGATTTGTAATACACCTATCCCCTGATTGATCTATTGGCTTGGATCAATCTAGAATGTCCATGGAAATGCATGTTGTTAGAATAACTAGGTTTTTCTTTGTATGCATGATTATAATCCATATATGCGCGTAATAAATTAATGTGCAAAGTGAGACCTTAATTTTTTTTAAAATTCTCCCACATTAAATACTAAGTAAGTAGGGGATATTGGATATCCTGGCTCTCCATCAAACTTGGAAAAGTTGGGATTATGAGTTATGTATGGCATCGTCCCGACTAATGGGGGTTATGCATTACACTACTACAAAAAGAGCCTATTACAGCGCCCCAATTACAGCGGTTTTTCAAAAAACCGCTGAACGGAGGGGGCTATTACAGCGGTTCGTAAAAGAATCGCTGTAATAGGTAATACGCGGCACCTATTACAGCGGTTCTTTCATGAACCGCTGTAATAGGTGTCAGGTCTATTACAGCGGTTCACTACTGAACCGCTGTAAAAGGCAGCTAAAAAAAAAATAAAAAAATTTAAACCTATTACAGGGGTTTTAAAAAAAACCGCTGTAATAGTGTATACCTATTACAGGGGTTTTTAAAAAAACCGCTGTAATAGGCCATGTACGAAAAAATTCGAAATATTTTTATCTTCCCGCTTCTCTCTCCCACTCTCAAAATTTAAAACCCATTTCAGCTTCTCTCTCTCTCTCTATTCTCGGTCTCTCTCTCTCTCTCAATCCCCCCCTCCCCAAAAAAGCGCGACATCACCACCACTTACCGGCGCCACCGCCACCACCTCCACGACGATAGTAAGCTTCTTCTCTTTCTCTCTTCTTCCCTCTCTCTATATATATATATATATATCTATATTTGTATATGTGTATATGTGTGGGTGTATGTATATTTGTGTATGTGTGTGTGTATTTATTTTGTGTATATGTGTATATTTGTGTATGTGCGGGTGTATGTATATTTGTGTATATGTGGATGGGTTTGTGTATATTGCGTATATGTTGATGGGTGTATGTATATTTGTGTATATGTGGATGGGTGTATGTATATTTGGGTATATGTTCATGGGTGTATGTATATTTGTGTATGTGTGGATGGGTGTATGTATATTTGTGTATGTGTGGATGGGTGTATGTATATTTGTGTATTTACGAAAATATTTCTCGGTTGAAATTTTGCGGTATTGAAATGACTCGAAATTCGTATAGTCATAGAGAAACGGTATTCTAAACAAAACAGATGACATTGTCATGCGATCTCGGAATTTTAGCCATTTGAGATAGTTTAAGGCCTCAAATTTGCGTTTTATTACGAAAATAGGGTATTTTCGTAATAAAACGCAAATTTGAGGCCTTAAACGATCTCAAATGGCTAAAATCACGAGAGCGCAAGGCTATGCCTTGCGTTTTGTTCGGAATGCCGTTTCGTTATGATCGTGCGAATTTTGTATCATTCCGACACGGTCAAAAGTTTTTAAAATTTTTTTCCAGGGCCTATTACAGCGGTTTTGGAAAAAACCGTTGTAATAGGCCACGGAAAAATAAATTTTTTTTTTTAATAGCGGTTATTTGTATAACCGCTGTAATAGGATATACCTATTACAGCGGTTTTTAACCGCTGTAATTGGCCTGAACCAATTACAGCGGTACCTATTACAGCGGTTAAAACCGCTGTAATAGGCCAAAAAAAACCGCTGTAATAGATCATTTCTGTAGTAGTGTTAATTCATAATCCATATCTCTTCAAGTGCATTTGATGCCATCGGTCGAAGCAAATCTTATCCCATACACCGTTATAGGTTGCAAGATAAGATTCAACTGTTAGATCGATAGGAGTTTATGGGAAAGTACTTAGATGGATCACCACCAATATTTCGTTACAAGCTGAGGTTGAGTGATTCATGAGCCAAAGGTAGATTAAATCATCAGTAAGACTGGTTGACATGGCATGTCACTTCAAAAGTTCCAATGAGCCATACATCGTTACAAATTGCAACTCATTGAAATTTTTGAAGAACTCAATCACTCACTATGAAATCTTTCCAACAAGATTTCCGTTCATTGCAGTGGGAGTGCAATGGTTCGAAAAATGTAGTGGGAGCCAAGTCAAAAATTAAAGTCCTAATTTTTACTTGGGTACAACATAATTATCTAATTGAATCTTGGTTAATTTTCTACAGTAATTTTATCTCTCTCAAAATGGTTAATAACCCTCTATCCATACTACTTGAAAAGAATGTCCTCACTGGACCCAACTTTGCCGACTGGCTCAGAAACCTAAGGATTGTCCTTAGCTTAGAATCACTAGGTTATGTACTCGAGGGAAATCGTCCCCCTGTCCCTGGAGACGATGACGATGAAGACGCCCATGATAACTATAACACTTAGATCAAGGATGATACTCGTGTTAAAGGTTACATGCTCGGCTCCATAAGCAACGACCTGCAGCGATCCCATGAAAACATGGATGACGCAAAGTTAGTGTTGCTGCACCTCAAGGAGCTGTACGGAGAGCACAGTAGGACTGCTCGGTATGACATATCGAGAGAGCTCTTTGGCGCAAGGATGGGAGAAGGTGAAGATGTGGGCACCTATGTCATAAAAATGATTTCCATGATTGAGAGATTGGAAGCTCTTGATTTCACCATGGACTTCCACCTTCAGACAGATCTCATTCTTTAGTCACTCCCCAAATCCTTTTCACAATTTATTATGAACTTCAACATGAACGACATTTAGTGCACATTAGCTGGGCTATTGAACAAGCTCTCAACTGCTCAAGGTCAGATGAAGTCCAAGGGGAAGGAAGTTGCTTTAGCCGTTACCACGGGGACATCCAAGCCTTTCAGAAAGAAGAAGGGCAAAGGCAAAAAGCAATTGGGAATGTCTAAAACGTCGAGTGACACAGGCAAAGGGAAAAACAAAGGGTTCAAGGGAAGTGGTCAAAAGAAGACAGACAAATGTCTTCACTGCCATGAGATGGGAAACTGGAAATGTGACTGTCCCAAGCTGAAAGCAGAAATAGCTTCAGGTATAGAACTTAATGTTTTAGAAACAAATTGTTCTGTTACCATATTTTCAACTTCCTAGATTCTAGACTCTGGGGCTAGTGCTTACATATGTGTTATGAACCAGGAGCTGGAAAGAATTTAGAAGCTGGAGCATGGTGAAGTGATGATCAATGTTGGCAGCGGTCATAGTGTAGCAACCTCACACATTGGCACCACTTCCCTTAGTTTATCATCTGGACATTTATTATATTTAGACAATTACCTTGTTTTGCCCAACGGGCTTAAGAACATTGTTTCAATTCCTGTTTTAGTCAGGAAAGGTTATTTATTTTCCTTTATGAACAATTTTTGTGACATTTATTTTGGAAATGAATGTGTTGGCAATGCGTCTTTAATAAAGGGTTTATATTATATTAATGTCCAAAATGATTGTAATCTTAATGCTGTAACAAGAAAACGCAGAATGTATGATATAAACTTGAGACAGCTATGGCACTTGAGACTTGGTCATGTCGGGGACCAAAGACTACACGAGTTAGAAAAGGTTGGAGTCATAGACTTGTTGGGATCAGATCCCTGTCCCACTTGTGAGTCTTGTATGCAAGGCAAAATGACCAAGTCCCCCTTCACAGGGAATTTTGAAAGAGCCACAGAAGTCTTAGGTCTAGTTCATACTGATGTGTGCAAACCATTTGGAAATATGGCCCGTTATGGTTTTCAGTACTTCATCACATTTACCGATGACCATTCTAGGTATGGCTACGTGTATTTAATGAAGTACAAGTCTGAATCATTGGAGAAATTCATTGAATTCAAGACTTTAGTCGAAAACCAAACGGGGCATCATATCAAGACACTTCGGTCTGACCGCAGTGGCGAATATATGAATGCGGAGTTTGACCAGTTCCTTCGGGAACATAGCATACTGTTACAGCTTACTCCTCCAGCAACTCCACAATTAAATAGCATAGAAGAACGAAAGAATCGAACACTGTTGGACATGGTTCGATCCATGCTCATCTACATAGATTTGCCTATTTCACTGTGGGGACACGCGCTGCTTAGAGCAACTCAAATTCTGAATAGATGTCCCTCCAAATCTGTTCCTAAAACTCCGTATCAGATATGGCGTGGAAGAAAGCCTAATCTGAAACACATAAGAATATGGGGTTGCCCAGCTTACGTGAAAAAGACCAAGGCATAGAAATTGGAGGCTAGGTCCATAAAATGGCGATTCGTTGGATATCCCGAAGATTCCATGGGATACCTTTTCTACCTTCCTGATGATCAGAGAATCATTGTTGCCTTACAAGCAATCTTGCTCAAAGAAGAATTCATTCGAGAAGGAGGAGCTGGTTGAAGTATTGATCTACAAGAACAAAATGAATCCCCCGTGGAAGACACTGTTCAAGAGACCCAATCCGACCTAGAAACGACACAACCATCAGTGCGCAGGTCTACTAGAGTATCTCAACCGCCTGCGAGATATGGTTCTCTGCTACAAGGAGAGCATAATTTGTATGCAGTATCAAAAGGAAACCATGGAAATGATCCCTCTAGTTATGACCACCCAATGATGGATATAGATTATGCAAAATGGCATGAAGCTATGAAAGTAGAAATGGATTCGATGTATTCGAACCAAGTCTGGAATCTAGTAGATCCTCCCAAAGGTATTGTACCTATTGGATGCAAATGGATCTATAAGAGAAAGATAGGTCTGAATGGCAAGGTAGATACCTATAAAGTCAGGCTAGTGGCGAAAGGGTATAGTCAGAAGGAGGGCATTGACTATGAGGAAACCTTTTCACCAGTAGCTATGATCAAATTCATTAGAATTCTACTTTCAATAGCTGCATACCTGGATTATGAAATCTGGCAAATGGATGTGAAAACTGCCTTCCTAAATGGATTCCTCGAGGAGGATATCTATATGGAGCAGCCCAAAGGTTTCATATCCAATACCGATTCTCATAAGGTCTGCAAATTAAATAGGTCCATTTATGGACTGAAGCAGGCCTCTCGCAGTTGGAACCTTCGTTTTGATGCAGAAGTACGAAACAACGGCTTTATCAAAAACAAGGATGAACCATGTGTCTATAAAAAGGTCAGTGGGAGCAAGATATAATTCCTGGTACTATACGTGGATGACATTCTACTTATAGGGAATGATACAGGTTTGCTAACATCGGTTAAGACATGGCTTTCAACCACATTCTCCATGAAAGACTTAGGAGAAGCCACCTATGTCCTAGGAATTCGACTCTACAGGGATAGATCGAATAAGACAATATGTCTCTCCCAAGCCCATTACTTAGAAAAGGTCCTAAAGCGATTTGGGATGGAAAATTCTAAAAGAGGTCTTTTGCCCATGAGACATAGAATTCATCTCTCCAAAAAGATGAGTCCTCAAAGTGAGAAAGATCGAAGAGAGATGAGTACCATCCCCTATGCCTCGGCAGTGGAAAGTCTCATGTACGCTATGCACGAGACCAGATCTTGCATACGCTGTGAGCGTAGTAAATAGCTTTCAAGCTAACCCAGGCAAAGAACATTGGATAGCCGTGAAATCAATCTTAAAGTACTTGAGAAGAACTAAAGATATGATCCTCACATATGGCGATGGAGAAATGAAAGTGGATGGTTATACTGATTTAGATTTCCAATCTGACATCGATGACCAAAAATCCACTTCTGGGTTCATATTCACTTTGAACGGTGGAGCGGTATCTTGGAAAAGTTCCAAGCAAAGCACATCTACCGATTCGACCACCGAAGCTGAATATGTGGCAGCCTCGGAGGCAGCCAAGGAGGCTGTTTGGATAAAGAAGTTCATTACTGAACTTTAAGTTGTTCCTAGTATGGAGCTTCCGTTGCCACTATGGTGTGACAACAACGGAGCCATCGCGCAAGCAAAGGAACCAAGGTCTCACAACAAATCCAAACACATAGAGAGGAGATATCACATAATTCAAGAAATCGTTGGAAGAGGCGACATCGCCGTTCAGAAAATAGTCTCAGCGGATAACGTAGCTGACCCACTCACTAAGCCATTAGCGCAGGCGGTGCTAAGCTAACATCTTGAGAAGATGGGTATAAGATACCAAAGCGATTGACATTAAGTGCAAGTGGGAGATTGTTAGGTATATGCCCTAGATGCCAATGACGACAAATAGTTAGATTAGGGTATCTTATTATGTTGTACAAACTATTAAAATGATATTAATAAAGACATCTGTATTTTGTTCATATAAATCTTTATGACATCTAAATAAGTATTGGACATATAGTCCATGTGAATAAAGGTTTGACTCTTTGCACTTTATGGAATAAAGACGTGGCATGGGAAAAGTCTTACACCTTATCACTTAAAAGGGTTCGCAAGTCAAAGAATCTTAATTGGGCATTAAGATTCGACTTGTATGACACATGCTCTGACGATGAGTGCTAGTCGAACACTATAGGGATAGTGGGAGCAAGTATCATAGATATGTCAATGGAATTGACATATTCGAACACGGCTCATAGTAATCTAATCACATGAGTATTTACTCAGTGACTGTCAATGATTGGATTACTGATTGTAATAGTATGTGTGAGCCTTAGACCTGAGGGTTCATGATCAATGTGCTTGTATTATTAGATTTGTTACCAGAGTAGTTAGGCCCATATCACCTGTCGGTGGGGTCGACCTCGAAGTGCGATATCAATGAGACAAGTATCAGTTGATCAGTGATCACCAAGATGGGATTCACTGTCTCGATAGTAAACGAGTAAGTACCCTGTGCGATTATAGGCTAATGAAATTATAAAGTCTTTGGCCAAACTAACTTATGTGGGACACTGAGGGTAGTTTAGCAATTTCATTATGCGATAATCTAATGCACAGTATCAGGTTTAGTGAGTTTGACATTCTCCATGACTCTCACTTGATCGGGATACGTCAGTGAAGGGCTTATACTCATACGTAGGGGTGTTCATCGGTCGGTTTTTTAACCGAACCGAACCGAAATTTCGGACCAAAAACCGAACCGAACAGTGTCGGTTCGGTTCAGTTAAAAAACCGATCGGTTCGGTCGGTTTTTTTCGGTTTGGTTAAAACCGAAACTAAAAAAAAAAAAATTTTTTTTTTTTTTTTACTTTTGTTTGGCTATTGTTGTTCACTTTTTCTTTGGAATGCATACATTTATATATTTATAATTATGTTTAGCACGTCCAACTATAATTGACATAATGAAATTTACAAGTGAACCGGTTCGGTTTGATTTTTCGGTATAAATAAATAAATAAATTAGATATAAATAAATAATTGAAATTTAATTATGACTAATTTTAATTCATTTTGTTTATTTTCCTATAAGTTGTCACTAGGAAACACATTTTTTTATAATTCTTTATCTATATTATACTATATAAAAAAATAAAAAAAATAATTTTTTTTTTCGATTTTTCGGTTAACCGACCGAACCGAACCTCCAAACCGAAAACCAAAATTTACAAAAAAAAAAACCGAAAACCGAACCGAAATTTTCGGTTCTCGGTCGGTTCGGTTGATTCGTGAACACTCCTACTCATACGACATTTATGATCAAGAGGTTCGTAAAATGATTCATTCATTTCGTACTCAATTGGGTTACGATGTGAGTCCATGAGACTGGTTAGGTGACACTCACATCCTTAGGTAATTCCTCCCTTTGCCAATTGAGACAAACTTAAAGAGTCGCGCTATATGAAATGAACGTGATGTATCTTTTTGTGTAAATCTTTTAGAAAGAATTAAATGGACTGATTGATTTAATTAGATTAAATCAATTAATTAAATATTTAATTTTATTAGATTAAATTAATTTATTTAATTAGTATATTAATTAAAAGGAATTAATTAATAGTATATATTATATTTAAATTGGATTTAAATTAAATATATACACATGGGCTAGAAATTAGACAAGCCAATTAAAAGCCCACCCAGTCCAAGGAAGCCCTAGGAGGGGCGGCCACTTAGGGTTGGAGTAGCCTCCAACTTGTTCCACAAGCTAGTCGAGTTTAAAAGGACTCCTACAGTGGAACAAACCCTAAGACAAGAAAGAAACACAACACAAAAGGAAAAGAACTCTCTCCCCTCTCTCCTCTCTAGTCGTCCACTACTGCAAAGAAGGAGGAGTTTCGGGATCTTTGGAAGGCTCGCTTCGCGTGAATCTTTAGAGATAGGAGCCCTTGGAGGATTGATGTTCTGCCGAATCAGTAAACGAATCAAAAAGGTATTTTTATTCGTTCTAATTTTCGAGAAACCGATTAAAAATCATCAGATCTATTTTTGTGATGGATCTACTTCTACAACCCTGCCCTTTGATCTCTCAACAACACAACTCTACCCTCTTGGTTACCGATTCTGTCACTCTGACGTTTGGCTCAGTGGATTTGCTTTCTTGGCACCGTAACTCTGCCCCCTGGTCTCTTGCAACCTGTTCATCCCTCTCGGCAATACGAATTTGCTCTCTGACCTCTGGTTATATGAATCTGCCTCCGGCACCGTAACTGCTCCCACTGGCTTTGTGTTTACCCACCTGGCAACAAAAAACTGCCTCTACTGCTAGCACTATGATTTTTCAATATTTTCTCGTTAATGTTTAATGGGATTATTCTTTTCTGATTGGTGATCTAACTGACCCAATCCTCCTCTGTCATCTTCTCCGGCTTTACCACGACCTCAATTCGTGCTCCTTGCAATGAAATTGTCGAGTTTGATTATTCTCCCATCTCATAACATCATTCCCATGAAAAAATTCCCGTTTAACCAAAAATGCTTCCGCATATATCTAGATCTAAGACGTCTCCTAAATCTACAACCTATGGCTTTGATACCAGTTTTTAGGAATGGTAGCATCAGAGCACGAAAAAATAATCAAGAAACAATATAAACTAAGCCTAAACATGAAGGTAACGACAGGAGGATTTAACGTGGTTCGGCATAATTGCCTACATCAATGAGCCAACCTAGATCTATATTTTTATTTCTCAAAGTGAATATGAGTACATCGTCGAATTACAAAGTGAATTCTACTATTTATAATAGTGGAGAAACCTAAATCCTAACAAACTAGGAAAACAATCCTAATTAACAATAAATACAATAGGAAATAATTCCAATCAAACTAGGACTCAAATCTTCCAAAATCCGATAAACTTGCACCCCAAGACACAAAACTCGCACAAAATTGCCAAATTCACGCCTTCAATTTGCACATCCGCACCGGCAGAAGTGCTCGCTACGGCGCGACACTTGGTTCCCCACTGCTGTACTCGCTGCGGCGAGGGTTTCTTTCACCGCCAAGCGGGTTTTCTTTGACCGACTTCACGATCCCGATTACCTCACCCGATCTTGGCTTTATTTTGACTTCTCGTCTTGATCCTATTTTGATTCGACTCCACCAAAACCATCAGTTTGTTAGACTTTATTATTCACTCCACACACATTGTAGTACTATGAATCACTTACAGTATAGGAAAAATTCAAACCCGTGTGTTTGGTGACTCTAATGCGCACTATTTGTGCTTTGCAACACAAATTGATCACCATTTTACAAATTCAAACATATTCCAGGTTCGTCCTCTGGACTTGTAAAATTTTCTAATACAAATTAATCACAACAATAAATTAAACATTTTTTTACTAGATATGAATTTTCTGCCATTGTTTGATTTGCAACGGCAACTCTGAATTTGGTTCTAACAATGTCTTTTATGAATGAGGATTAAGGCTTCGCCCTAGTTCTAATCTTGGTTATACCTTCTTATTCTTTTTGAATTTGGTTCCTTTTCAAGAGTATATTTATGTATGTCAGATTTTTTACTATAAATTAGTGTATTATCTTGTAATCCACAATATCTTTGCAAGCTAAGTTTATATGTTCTAGGTCAGTTTTATTTTCTAAAGAAAAATATTTTAAACGTAACATGTATTAGTGAAGTATAGAATATATAGGAAATGAGATTGAATATTGTCACGCAGGCTCCGTAAATAATTAAGGCATTGTTAATGTTTTGAAAAAAAGAAAAGAAAGCATACATGTGTAAATAAGATCATCATTCATTCAAAAGCCAAAACTCAGTTAATCCTACATGATTTAATTTATTTCTTAATTATATGATATTCCTATTATACCTCAAGAAGTTTTTCAGTTGGTATCCATACTCTTTTTCATTAATGTTGTTATTGAGATATTATTATATGCAGACACATATATATCAAGTAGTCCACTCCTTCATTATCCTCTCTTGTTTTAGTGATATTTTACAAAAAGAAATTGTATCGAAAATGCGTTGGCATGAGTCTGAGTACAAGCTGGATAATATGTCGTAATCTCCCCTCGTTGTGCTTCTTAATTATGGAACTAACTTTTGCATTTTTTAGTCCATTCAAAATTTTATAGACAGATCAAACAACAATATAATGTTACCTTGAATTAATGTGCTCAAAACATGTAAGGATTCCCCGTCTCCTTATGTACACTTTGAGTAACATAATAAAAAATTAATCCATTATCAATTTATCATATTAAATTGTGCTGAGGATTTGTTGGCTAAAAGCATTACAATGCAATAATTTGATTAAATAATAATGAGTCATAAAGGTTTTATCATCCCATCACCTTGACTTAATTAGGAAAGTCGATAATAAAGTTATTGGATAGCTCACTAACTTCTTTTTTTTCTTTAGTTAATTGTTTTTTTCCAAGGAGAAACCATTTGTGCCTGTCTAGGGTTTTCTTTTATAAATTACAGAAAACGGTAGAACTTATATTACTAAGAAATTATGTCCACCTAAAGCGAGGATAATTGTCTCTAGGTAGGGGTTTTGTTAGGGTGATACTTGGAGGGTTTTGGGATCTCGGACTCAGTAATCTATACCCTTGATTATATTATGTGAAGTCCACATGTATGATCTCACAAACAATCAAGAGTGTTTAGGTCTCATAGAACTACCTAGTTCCAGAACCCAACAAACGGATCTGGCATCTCCTGTCCGATCGGTCATGCACTGTGCCCAGCATTAATGAATCTTCTATCAGGTTTGATTTCGACCCTGATATGGATAATTGAGGAGGTTTTTACTTTTTTGGAAATCGAATAACATTTTTTTTACCCTTCTCTTTTTGCCTTTCTTTTCATTTTTTATTTTTTTTTGGTTTCGGGGCCATATATTAAGATTTGAATAGGATTAGAATTATTTCACCAGCAATCCCATTTGACACTGGAAGAATTTTGCTGGAAATTTGGGTAATGTGCATAAGAGCTTTTTAATTAGGTTTAGGACATTAATTGATTGATCCCCGAGAATCAATTTCGGAGTAAAATCATCACATATATTATATGCGTTTAGTAACACTTTTCAAATGGACTTTTGGAGGTGAAAATCCATTGTGAAAATTTTACTTATTTGGTAATTAAATTTAAATGGATTCTTGGAATAAGTCACTTCTCAAAAAGTTCATTTGGAAGAAGTGCATATTAGTGGCTTTTGAAATTTTATCTCCAGCACTCTATAAGAAGTTACTTTAAGTGTAATTTTGCCACACGTTTTATATTTTTAAAAGCACTTATTTGAAATGCCCATTTTAAAAAGTCCATTTTACAAATGAAATTATTAATTAAAAAGTGGATCCAAATATGTGGATGTTCTCCACTTATCATAATTTACAAATTTACATAACTAATATTGCAACTTATGTACTAAGTGAATTTACAATTTTAATCCCGCAAGTGAAGATTAATTTTAATCTTGCAAATTAATGCTGAGAGTATTTTTGAGTCTCACGTGGAAACATATATTATTTTACCTCTAAATTTTTTTTTTTTTTTAAAAAAAACCCCTATAATTAGATGGTCACGACTTGCACATGCCACTTTCCTTTTTTTAATAATAGTATTAATAAAAAAAATTTATTATTGTTATTATTATTTGATATAGTAAATGACACACTATGTCACAAGGCCCAAGTCCAGTTGAAAGAAGAGTTAGGCCCACTGGAGGCCCAAACACCGAAATCACTAGACTAGGTCCGCGCTAAGTAACAGTATCGGGTCGGGTCGTTTCATGACCCGACCCCACTAGAACGAGTCATCCACCGTCTATTGTTGTCAACATCCTATGAACACCCAACAACCGTTGGTACAAGGTGTTCTCTATAAATACCCCCCTCATAACTTATTTAGGTATGCTCAAAGAGTCTATTACGATCCTATAAAAATAAATTAAGATGGATTCTTGGAATAAGTCACTTCTCATAAAACTCGAGGGGCGATTCTTCATTTGGAAGTTACCAAGTGAGTTGCGGCTTGTGACGGCACTGTATCCAAACGATAGTGGTCTCTTTGAAATTTTAATCTCCAGCACTCATTCAATGTTTGAGTAAGTTACTTTTAAAGTGTACTATTACGAATTGCCAACACGTTTTAATGATATTTTAAAAGGCAGTCCTTAGTTTGAGAATGCGCCATTTTTAGAACGAGTCATCGTCATTGTAGCCACCTGTTTATACCGTTGGTACAATGAATATTAACATTCGAAAGAAAGGTATTTGCTCAAGAATTAGCCTCGTATATGCTCAAAGAGTCTATAGACCGAGGAGTACGATCCTATAAACATATAAATTGGAGTCTAGATTCGTTCAGGAGTACGATTCCGAACATTAATCCTAAGATAGAACTACGTAGGCTTGATCCTTATTAGGTACGTAGGTAACTTAATAACTATTGAGTGCAGCCGTAATACTTTATTCTCATACTCGAGGGGCGATTCTAATCATTCCAGACTGTGAGTCCTAGTCCACAATAGTCCTTTTGTGATCGGTTACCAAGGTTATCATGAGTTGCGGCTTGTGACGGCTACTGTAGCGGCACGTTCCTTACTATCCGAAAAGACAAGATGGGGAGATAATTACAGAATATTTAATGTCAAAATAACGTCTATAAAGGATAAAGAGACATGTCTCTTGAGATAGGAAGATGATTAAAGAGCATTCAATGTTTGAGTAACACCCTTGTTGAAATCAATAATAAATTATAGAAAGAGAATACGAGAACGACTTGATCGGATAAGTCGAGTAAATGGAGTACTACTTCACCAGTACGAATTCGAGAGGACTGATGAAGTGGGGGATTTAATGATATAGTAAATGACACACTATGTAGTCCAGTTGAAAGAAGAGTTAGGCCCACTATCACTAGACTAGGTCCGCGCTAAGTAACAGTACGTTTCATGACCCGACCCCACTAGAAAGTCATCCACCGTCTATTGTTGTCAACATCCTATTTGGTACAAATAAAACCTCATAACTAGGTATCAAGAATTAGCCTCGTATATTAGATGTACGATCCTATAAACGAGTCTTCGTTCACGATTCCGCCTACGTACTTGATCCTTATTAGGTACGTAGGTAACTTAATAACTATTGAGTGCAGCCGTAATACTTTAATAAAAATCATTCCAGACTTATAGTCATTCGTTATTCATTATTATTATTATCATCATCATCGATGGAATTTGTTCTTAAATTGCATAAAAATAAGAATTAATGTTCTCAAATTGTAATTTTACCAATAAGAGAATCTAAAACATGAAAACAAAAAAGCGTGAGAGATGTTCAAATTATTCGACAAGTAATCTGAAAAAGATCCCTAACTACATGTTCAAGCTACATGAAAAAGATTGGAAGTGGTGGCCAGGTTCTGATTTTCATTTGTCAGTGGCTTCTGAGAACCTAAGGAGAGATTCTCCTCTAAGGCTGAATCAAACCCTCCAGTTTCGCAGTTAACAAATCTTCAAAAATACTGCCACTTTTACGGAATCAAACAGTACTTCACAAATTAAAAAATATTAATCAGTGTACAAATTAAAACCAGGTTGGCAGAACAGAACAGGACTAGCTGCTCAACTCACTTTGAATGTAATGCAATTATGTCAAATATATATATATATATATATATATATTATGAATTACTTACAAAACTTAAGCTAATACATTATAATTGAGAAATTGTCATGTACAAGACTGTGGAAGTATGCTCATTAATTGTTTTCTCTACCAGAGCCAGAAAAAACATAAAGTTTTAGAAAATACATGAACATGTAAAAGAAAAAGAGAAGCAAAAAGTATCCATTATCATTCAAAATTCTAAAACTAAAAAATATGAACTAATTTGAAGGGATGTATGTATTATATGATACATTTAACTGCAGCTGGTTAGGCCTTCTTTCTCTATTTGCATACCACTCTACTGTTTTTCTTGCAATTGGCAGCCACAGCCCTCTCAATTTTTTCTCCTTCACAGTCACATCAGATGAGTCTTCTTTATTCCTGAATCTTGGATGAACAATTATCTCAGACATTGATCTCTTCTCATTCTGATTCAAAGCTTTCGATTCGAACCCATGATTTTGTCCTGAATCTGAGGTTGTTGGAAAGTTTGAAAATGGGATTTCCTTGATCTTGCTCTCAAACACTCTTTTTCTATCAATCTCCTCCTTTATATTATTCATCACCATATAATCACTACTTTCCATTGATCTTTCATAATTTCTCGAGTCCGAAGACGAAAATCTCGCACTGGACACATCATTAAGCATCTCCGAATTAAGAAACATGAGGTCTGAAGAACTCACGTTGCTCCAACGATTCTGTAACACAATATCGGAAACTAGAATCTTGTGGTTGAATTTGTGAAGAGGTTTATTATGATAATCATCCTTTTCATCATCAAAATCTATCATGTGTTGTTGTATTGGCAATTCTTCTTCCTTCTTGCCTTTATTTTCACTTATCCTAAAGCTACTTCCAATGCTAAATCTCGAAGATCCATGGTGATTTTCCTCTCTTTCCACATAAAGCTCTAGATTGGAGTCCTCTCTCAACTCTGATTGGCTGTTCCATAAAAATCTCAAACTACTCGAGTATGACAACTGCGAAAGGTCTTCTAAACTGACCTTTTGCCTACAAAGTGGACATGTTGAGTGTTTCTCTAGCCATTGATCAATGCAATCTATGTGAAAGGCATGTTTGCATTTTGGCAAAAGCCTTAAAATCTCAATATCTTCGAATTTTGACAAACAAACGGCGCATTCTAGCCCGTCTCTCGACCCTTTCAGCGAAGAGAATCTAAAAAAGGGGAGAGATTCTATTACTGTTTTGTCGATTCCTGATACACAAGACCTTGATCTTATTAGCCCGTCTTGAATTTGTCGGCCCATGTTGTTGTGGACGGAGGAGGTGGCGCGGTGGCAGAATTTGGCGTAAAGGAGAAGAATGAAGGTTAGAGAGAACATGATTGATAGCATACCAATCACAACTGCTAGACTTGGTTGAAAATTGCCCATTGATTCTTGTGAAGGTATCCCTTCTGTATTTTCTCCAAGAGTTTGTGCCTTGACATTTGTGAAGAAATAGATGAAATTGAGAAGGAGAAACAGAGAAACTATTCCCATGAATTGATTCATAGGGAAAAATTTTAAGCATGAGATTGTGAAATTCAAGCCTAAGGGGGCATGCTTATCTTGTATATATGTACAAGGCTCCAAAAATAATATACGAGGGTAGTTTGTTTGGCATTGTCTTTTTATAGATTTATATTTTTATATAACACCTTTAGAACAGTATAGAGGGATAATTACACTGAGGTCCTGAGGTATTGCCTAATTACAAAAAATATCCTCTAATTTAATAAATTACATCTAACATCCAATATTTTTATGTATTGATGTAAAAATGGATGGAAAGTGACAAAAGACCTAAATGTCCTTATTGAATATTTTTTTAAAAAAAGAAAAAAATGAAAAAAAGCTGAATTACCAAATTCCCCCTTTACATCTCTATATTTACTTCTAATACCAATTTTAAAGTAAAAAAATAAACTTAAAGAAAAGAGTATATATATATATATGTGTGTGTGTGTGTATCTATATGTATATATGTATGTATCTTTATCTTAGAAATTGCTTGTGTGTGAATGTGTGTGTGCGCGTGCGCGTGCGTGTAACAGTGTGTGTAATTGTGTGTGTGTGTGACTGTGTGTGTAATTGTGTGTGCGTGTAACAGTGTGTGTGTGTGTGCATGAGTGCAAACTATGTGTGTATTGCTCTGTGTGTGTGCGCGCGTGGGGAAAGGGGAGTGGGAGGGGGATGAGGGGTGGGGAAGACAATGAACAGTTGCCCCCCCCCCCTTCTTTTTTCTGTTTTATTTCTTTTCTTTATTATTTAAATTATAAAATAATATATTAATAAGTAATTTATTTTAGAAATTTTTAAAATACAATTTTTAAGTTTATTTGTAAATTTCATAAATTAATTTAAAATATAAATTTTCTAAATTATATAAACTATTATATTAATTTAATTAAAAGATTAAAATGATATTACACATGTTTTTTTTTTATGATTTTAATAATTTTAATTCTTTTTTATTTTGTTGAAAATATTTTTTAATTATAATAATTATTTATATACTTTACATACACAACATTACATATAACACTTATACTTTTACAAAATATTATAAATAACACCAAAAGGGCATAATTGTCCTGGAAAAGTTGGGTCTCCAGGTCCAAAAAAAGTCAAGGGCATTTTCGAAAGTTCACCAAAAAATTTAACGGCGCTGTACTGAAACCCTAGCGGATGGTGCTCAATGTTAGACGGAATAAATGGAATGGATGTTAGATGTAATTTATTGAATTAGGGGATATTTTTTGTAATTTAGCAATACCTTAGGGGTACCTAGTGTAATTATATATATATATATCCTCATATAGTTCGTCATTTTGCTTGGTTTTATATAAGAATGTTTTTATTCTATTGTTTATTCATAAATATAATAAGAAAAATATATTAAAGTATTAAAGAGTTTGAATTTGTACAGTGATTGAAAGGTGGGAGGGGAGGGACTTGTCTTGTACATTTTTCTAATTGAATTATGACTTGGGTTGGCATCACCAAGAGCACTACTGCAATAATTCAATATTAAAATGAAATCATCTTGTGATTGTAGGATATTATAATCATTTTTACAAGGCAACAAAGACTAGATAATTTAACTTCTTCTTTTTATTTTTATACATTTATGTTTGGACACTATAAAAGACAAAATCTTTTGGCTTAATATTTCTCTACACTGGCCAGAGCAATTAAGCTCGATTTTGCTTCTTTTTGAATGTTTTAGACTCTCTAAAATAAATTTATTTTGTTTTGTGTGTGTAAAATATTATTTTGTGACTATTGTATGTCATTACATCACAAGGCTGCTTAAAATACTGATAAAGTCAATGGTAGGAAACATTAGTGGCCGTTATAATTTCTTTTCTTTTTTTCTTTGTTTTTTTTTTTGGCTAGAATGGAACTTTAGTAGCCTAATTCAATTGCATGTAGCTGTTAATATTCTTTAAAGTCAGCTGATAAGTACTCCATCTTTATCTCATTTTTGGCCTACTAACTCTGAATCTATGTATATGTTTAGTCCTCTACTGCATAATAAATTAGGTACCAATTTTAATTTGAATTCTACTACCCCTAAATAGGCTATTATTTAATGTCTACGCCATCACCTTTGTGTTTATAATTCTCCATTTTCTTTTAGCTGAAAAAGACTTCATTAAATGCTTTTCTTATTTTATATATGAAATTATTGAATGTACTCCATATAACAAAAGATTTGGTGCATTCATCCCTTTCTTGGACTTGTTTCACTATCTTGCGCTACACATCCATATATTTAAATCATACAAAAGAACACTTTGACAACAAAAAACAAAAATTACAATTTATAGAAAGAAAAAAAGAAGGTTGGAAAATGTCGCATTGGGCATGATTATCAAGCTTTGAACTGATCCAATTCCAAAAAGAAAAAAAGGAAAAAGAAGCCTCTTTTTCGGAGTTAGTACTGCAAATGCTAACACAATTATGATCATCAAACACTTCAAGAAGAACAGAAAACATTTGATCAAGTAGTGATTTCTCCTTTGCTTTTGTCGTTAAAAATGTTGGTCCGGAACAACTAGTAGCATAACAATTTTCTTTGGGTTTGCCATTAAGAGTCTCGCGCCTTTATGAGATTTTAGGATCGTGCCACAATTATTGTACAAATGGCAAATTCATCCTACGTACTATTTGATTGGTTCACCTACAACTACTGGAAGCGTGTAGTTTCAATTTCTTACCATTGTATATATGCAACCAGTTTTCAATCCATTTACCTTTATATATCTAAAGTAATGAGTCGGATCAATTAATGGACTTACCCCTTATTAATAATTCTATTTTGGTGAATGTATGTGCGGACTTGATTTCATCTTCTCAAACTCTCTATCAAACTTTTCGTGTGACATGTACCAATTGACATTAGAGGCTTTGTGGGGCCATTACAATTAACATATTAAATATGGTCCAAGTCTCTTATGCAGCACTGATGTCTTCATACTTGAATTAGAAACGAAGTTGTTAGAAACATAACACACACAGACACACAATATACGGCAGGCTTTTCTGAAGCAGCACATGTAAGAGGCATAATAGAGACAGATGGGATCGACAATTTACCCAAATAAGATATACACAATGATATAAGCATGACTCATAATGCATGCTTTCTCAATACGAAACAACTCTGCCTATTCATGTCCAAGGAACAATCCAGTTTGTCGCGTCTCCTAAATTTTACACCAATTTCAATAATTATATGTGATGGGTTGGAAATTTATTTTGAAAAATCACGAATAGAAGTCTAAAGCCATGTGTTAGATAATATGATATATTTGCATATCTTTCTAAAATTTATGTTAGTTTAGGTTTCTTTATGTTTTCTTGTATTTATCTTTTCCTTGTTTATAGTTAGAGTTTCTTGTTTACTAAGTACATGTATTTAAATCTACAACAATAAAAACAAGTTTTATAAATCTACAACAATAAAAAGTAAAATTAAATTAGGATTCTACAATAAAATTACACCTAGATAAGGTAATTCCTATATATTTATTCATTAAAGAAGAATATAGGAAATCAAATATCCCATCATGTACACATACATTACCACAAAATCACAAACAAATTTATATTTAATATTAAATTCCATGAAATAGGAATGGATATTTCAATAATTTATGGATATGAATGAAAAGTTTGTTAGATTAGAGAAAACCTCGTAGGGAACTTGTATTATTGAGTAACATATTTATAGAGTTACAAAAGAGAGAATACAAGAAAACTCTAAACTATAAAGATGGTAAAAGATAAATAAGGTAATAAGAATACTAGTCTAATTAGGAAAGCAATAATAATACTAATCTAATTAGGAGAGCAATAATAATATCTAACACTCCCCCGCAGTCGAAACGTGAAAGTTTTGAACATTGAGACTGAACAAAAAATCGAGAAAAGATGTTACGACAGTCCGGGAATAAAGAATGCTTAGTAGAGAGATTTTGACGAGTACGTTTCTCAAGGTGCAGCAGTTTCGTCTGGAAATCAT
Organism: Buddleja alternifolia; assembly: GCA_019426215.1. Classification (NCBI taxonomy): domain Eukaryota; kingdom Viridiplantae; phylum Streptophyta; class Magnoliopsida; order Lamiales; family Scrophulariaceae; genus Buddleja; species Buddleja alternifolia. Next base: position 16,582,149 of record CM033398.1, read on the forward strand.
TAAATAAGGCGGCAGTTCGACGAAGACGCTTCTCAATGTGGAGCAGTTTCGTCTGAAAACCACTAAATAAGGCGGCGACTCCAAGTCCTTGTTTTTCCAAGGGTGAGCGGCGACAACATAAACAAAGATAAAGAAAAAAAACTACCCTAAACTAAACTAAACTAGATAAGGTGCGCCGGACGGGGTCGGCGACTTGAGGATGACGGAAAAGATAAATAAGGTAATAAGAACACTAGTCTAACTAGGAAATCAATAATAATATTAATCTAATTAGGAGAGCAATAATAATATTTAACAAAGTCAAGCACAAATTTAAGTTTAGGGCTCATTTCGCACAAATCCAAAATCCTAACTATAATGATATAAAAAATGAGTTTTTTTCCAAAATACCACTCTTAGAGAAAATAATTCCCAAACTATTACTATTTGAAAAATATTTACTATATTATTACTCTTTGTGCCACATGTATTGACATATGTCAAAAATTTATTTAGTTGGAATTCTTTTACCTTTTTTCCTATTTTAATTGCCACATGGATTTATTTATTTTTCCATCTTATTTCCTATTTTACTGGAACAAGCACGAAGCTATATAAATTGTTGGGATGAATGCTTGTACAAATTGAAACCAAATGCTACGTACATATTTGGTGCTCTCTTTCAAATATACATGAACCATCTCAAATATCATAAATGTGTTTTTATGTCAATATGTACATGTTGCATTGTGAATCTATTATTATTCGTAGTAGTAAAGGAGTAAAAAAACCAAGTCTCTTGGCCCAATGGTTTAAGGCTATCACTGGGACAACTTGGGGTCAACCTGGTGTGTTCCTAGGATCGATTCCCAGCGTTGTCAAAATAATGCTTGACCAGCGGCAGCCACGCACCACGAGCGGGGATTAGTCAAGGTGCGCGAAAGCTGGCCCGAACACCCCGTGGGGAAACCAAAAAAGAGGAGTAAAAACAAGGGTACATGATGCATCCTCATTCTGTACAAATGCAAGAACCAGCAGCGACCAATACCATTTGAATTGACGAACTTGAAAAGAATAAATCACCGAGTAAAAGTATATTATTTTTGTCGCTACTAATAAAAAGAAATTGTGGAAGAATTACTCATGAAAAATGCCTATAGAGTATGGATTAAAGAAGGAAACTAAGAGGGTGTTTGGCTAAGCTTATTCAAAACATCTTATAAGCTACTACATCTTATAAGATGTTTTAAGAGCTTATAAGATGTAACATCTTATAAGATGTTTAAAAAAAGGTGGGGGTGAGTTACTTTTTTAAAAACAGCTTATAAGATCCAAACATCTTATTTTTTAGACTTATAAGCTGTTTTTTTTAAAAATTTACCAAACAAATTTGTAGAGCTTATAAGCTCTAAAACATCTTATAAGATGTTTAGAAGAGCTTATAAGCTTAGCCAAACACCCTCTAAAACTAGTAATTCACGTGGACCGTTAAAATAGAAAAAGGAAATATAAGTACCAATTAAATTGGTTTGTGTACACGACAATACTTGTGGCACAATAATAATAATATGAGAAATATTTTTCTAATAATAATAGTATGAGAATTAATTATTCTAAGAGTAATATTCTGAAAATAAAAAAATCTATTATATGTATTTGTAAGAGAACAACAAATATTTAGCATTTGGTTTCCGTTTGTACAAACATTCATTTCAAGTTTTTCAACAAAATATGTTCGTGCTTGTTCCAGTAAAATATAAAATAAGTTAGAAAAAATTGATAAATCCATGTTGGCAATTAAAGTATGAAAAAAGAAAAAAAAATCCCAATGAAATTAATTTGTGACATATGGCAACACATGTGGCATAAAGAATAATAGCGTGGGAAATAATTTTCAAATAGTAATATTTTGGAAATTATTGTTTCCAAGAGTAATATTTTGAAAGAAAACTCATTAAAAGTTTGGAACTTTTGATGTACCTAAAATATGTAATTCAATTTTATAATAGTAAAAAATTCAAAATAAATAATTAAAGTAAATTTTGAGTTAGGAATGTACATAAATCCGGCGGAACTGCAAAAATCGAGTCGATTAGCCCGAAAAAAATCGATTAAAATTTTTTGAGTAATAGGGACAATTTGATATACTAACCACTTTCGGGTCGAATAGTGAGTTTAATAATTGTAACTCGCAACTCAACCGGTATATTGAACTTTGAAAAAATACATACATATGTACTTTCTAACAATAATGGTTTTATTCATACTCATGTAACCCAATTATATTTTATTTGGATGATTTGGATAAAAAAATTGAGTATCATGTTTGAAAACTTGTTTTTATTTTATTTGAACGAAAATTTTGATTTCGTAAGAAAGGAAACAAATATATACGTATGATGAATCGATATAACAAATTATATTTGTAACATTTGAGAGTTTTTACTAATTACAAATCATGATAATATATTTTTTATTTAGTAATATCTATTTGTTGTTGTTTCTTATCTCACCTACTCAATTTTTTTCAATTAAATCTACAATAATATATATGTTTTTTAGTTTATTCCTTATTACTTGTAACTATAAATAAGTTGTAGGAGCTATAATGATGATTCAAATATCCTCCAATCCGTCCACCAAAAACCTTGAACCCCCAGCCCTAACCACTCAGTTTGAAAAGATAATTATGTGTTAGTTTGATATATTGTCAACTCGCACATATCGGGTCGTGTTGAACTTTTTTCATAAAAATGCTCGAACTCAACCGAGGACACCCCTATTTTGAATATAGACAACAATGAAGTGTATAGTTATAGTAGGACTCTATAATGAAATCACATTTAAATCATCAGAAGAGAACTCTTCCTCGTATTTGTTGCAAAGGTACAATATCTTCTAATTATTCCAAAATGATAAAATGTATATCACTAATTCTGCACTGAGTTAAAACATAACACTATTGTAGTTTAAGCTCATGATTGTTACAATTCGTTTCTTTGAAGGACTCAAAATTGACTATGATAAACTCCAAATTAGTTATTTTTAAAAGGAGTTATATTATTAATTGTCTCATTTATTTTATTCTCTGATGAAGCAAATCCCCTGATAATTTGGGGAGTTTTTCACCTGTTTGAATCGTGTTTTAGTATACACTATAATTTATTCATCAAAAGAAAAGAAGAAAATAAACAGTCTAATGTGCTTGAACTTGGAACAAATAAATTTATATGAATATCGTTGTTAACATTCTAATTTTAACTAACTATATGAATATTACGTTTATTGAGAAAATTGAATATTATTACAAAAAATAACTTACCAAAAAAGACTTAGGAAAGCTTTATTGGTGTTATGCCCACAATGCCTTAGAGGATAGAATGTATAGGGCATATTCATTGTAATTAAACACTACTTATGTATAAGGCATTTGCGTTGTTTTCTTATTGACATTTGTAAGATAAATAAACAACTCGAATTCCATGACATTAAGGCGGACCTTCTACTCCCTATGGGTTAGGGAGATGGGCACTAGAAGAGTTCGGTACTTATTGTTTAAACTAGTTCGCAAGTCAAAGAAAGTTCTGACCAGACAACAAGACTAGATAAGACTTGTATGACATAAGCCTTGACATGGAAGTGTCAGTCGCACACTATGTGATAGTGGGATCTTGTATCATAAACACATCAGTGAGACTGATGAGTTCAAATACGACTCGCATCGGTTCTGTCACATGGGTTTCACTCAATGACAGTCAATGACAGAACTGATTCAGTATGATAGGAATGTGTGAACCTTAGACCAGAGAAATCACATTGAAGATGTACTTTTGATATTAAGTTTGTCATTAGAGTAGTTAGACTCAATTCACCCGTCGCTGGAGTCGACCTCGAAGTGCAGCTTGATAGACTAGTAGCAGTCTTAATTGATTTGCAAGACTAGAATGTATTGTCTCATAAGTGAATGGGTAAATATCCTATGCCATCATGAATGAGTGAGGTCAAAAGTCTTTGGTCAAAGCAATGGAGTTTACTCGTGTTAGACACAAGAGTAATCTTATTGACCTCGACTCATTATGTATTTCAGCATATAGTCAGGTACTGTGAGTTTGGCTGCACCTTGACTCTCACTTGACTGAGATATTAGAATAAAAGGTTTATACTCGTACAATATTCATAATAGGAAATGTTTGGAATGATCCTAATCATTCGTTCATAATTGGGTTATGATGTGAGCCACGTGACTGGCTAGGTATTACTCACATACTTTTGGTTTCCTCCCAATTGCCTTTTGAGACGAAGCTAAGGAGTCGTTCTTAAAGGAATTGCAAAGGAAAAAATGATTTTAGACTTAAAGAGTTTTTCGGTACTTGATATCGTACAATATTAAATAATTAATTTATCCTGTGATGATTAAATTAATTAATTAATATTAATGAGTTAATTAATTTCTTGGAGGAATTAATTATAGAATTAATTGGTTCATTTATTTAATTAATTATTTATTGGATAAATATATATTAAATAAATTGAATTAAAACGGAACCAAGTGGGTGCACTAGTCCGAAGGCTAGTGCACGTCGAAAGTAGGCTTCCATTATGGACGCTCCATGACTTGGTCTTCCAAAGGTTTTTTAGTATATATATTACTTGAAGAGAAAGAAAAACCCTAGCCACACTTTTACAGCGAAAGAAAAAGAAACTCTGTCAAAAACTCTCTCACCTCTCTCTCTCTTTAGTCGTCGCCTGTCAAGGGGAAAAGGAAGAGGTTTTTAGCTTTGGATTTTGGCATGGTGCTTTAGAGGCAGCGAAGTATTGGTTACTTGGATCAGAATTTTATGAACAGACGCATAATCGGAAGAAATCGTAAGTTTTCTTTCTTTAGTTTGAATATGGAATTTCAAAGATGACCACTTTTTGGAATTTACTTTTCCGCTGCGTATTTCTGAGGTTTCCCAACAAGCTTTACAAGTCAGGCGTCATTTGTAGTGTTTTATTTAAATACTATTATTAATAAATAATAATAATAATAATAATGCAAAAAATGAAAGAGCAAACCACTCTTCCCTCATGGTTTTAGGAGATATATTGGTGTCTTTTGTTCCAATATTTGTCACTTTCACTTACTGATAACTCGCACACCACTATATTAATTTTATCCAATTATCCTCATTTAATTTGTTAAATGGTAAAATTCATTTTATTCATTCAACTTATTGATTTTGATATTGCATCAACTATATTTCTATTGCATCCATGATATAATTAAATTACAGCATATAGTGTTTTTCTGAATTTCATAAGGTTTATATTTTTTTTTCTTATTTTTCCCTTGGTTTTCTAAATTTTTTTGATGTTTTAGTATTTTTTGAATCATTTTTTGATCTAACGGTTGATCATCACTGATCCAATGATAGAGAATAAATAAGTTAACTTAGCTTCTTCAAATATTTATACACTATAATTTATTCGTCAAAAGAAAAGAAGAAGATAAACAACTTAATCTACTTGAACTTGGAACAATAAATTTATATGAATAGTTAACATTCTAATTTTAACTAATTATATGAATATTACGTTGATTGAGAAAATTGAATATCATTACAAAAACCAAAGCTTTACAAGTTAGGCGTCATTTTTAGTGTTTTATTTAAATACTAATATTAATAAATAATAATTATAATAATGCAAAAAAAGAAAGAGTAAACCACTATTCCCTCATGGTCTTAGGAGATATATTGGTGTCTTTTGTTGTAAATCAATATTTGTCATTTTCACTTCCTGATGACTCGCACACCACTTTATTTTTATTTATCCAATTATCCTCCTTATTTGATTTGTTAAATGGTAAATTTCATTTTTTTCATTCAAATCATTCATTTTGATATTATCAACTATATTTCTATTGCATCCACAATATAATTAAATTACAACAAATAGTGTTTTTCTGAATTCCATAAGGTTTATATTTTTTTTCTTATTTTTCCCAGATTTTTATGAATTTTTGTCTATGTTTTAGTATCTTTTGATCATTTTTTAATCTAACGGTTGATCATCATGTTAGGAATGTGCCCTCGCATGCCAATGATGAATTAGATTAAGTAGGCCACCTTGTTGTGTTATACACCTAATCATAAATATTGAAAGGTATTACCTTTTGTTCATGTAAACCTTCATGGCATTTATAAGTAATGAACAAATAATTAGTTCATATGTCTCAAGGCAAGTCTTTCACTCCTTATGGGATGAGGAGAAGAGCACTAGAAGGACTTGGTACTTGAACACTCAATAGGGTTCGCAAGTCAAAGAATCTTAATTGGACATTAAGATTTAAATAGACTTGTATGACACATGCTCTGACAAACAATATTAGTCAAACACTATGGGATAGTGGAAATTTTTGTCATAGATACATTATTGGAATTAATGTATTTGAACACTGTTCACAGTAATCCGATCACATGGATTTTCACTCAGTGACGGTCAATGATTGGATTACTGACTATGATAGTATGCGTGAGTCTTTGACCTGAGGATTCACTGTTGCGATGTGCTTGTGACGTTGGATCTGTTACTATAGTAGTTAGGCCCAATTCACCCATTGGTGGGACCGACCTCGAAGTGCGATCCCAATGGGCAAGTAGCAGTTTTAAAGTGATTGCCAAGAAGGGATTCACTATCTCAAAAGTAAACGAGCAGATACCCTATGCGATCATAAGTAACTGAAATGGAAAGTTTACTTGAAATGGAAAGTCTTTGGCCAAAGCAGAAGAATTGACTCGTGTAGAACATCGAGGGTAGTTCAGTCATTTCATGTTACTATAATTCATAGCATAACATCGAGTTATATGAGTTTGACATATTCCATGATTCTCACTCATTCGGGGTACATCAGTGAAGGGCTTATACTTATATGGAATAGATAGTCAAGAGGTTCGTAGTGACATAGTCATTCGTACTTGGTTGGGCTACGATGTGGGGCCACGGGGCTGGTTAAGTGTCACCCACATCCTTTGGTATCCTCTCATTGCCAATCAAGATGAACGTAAAGAGTTACGCTACCAGGAATGAGCGGGAAATCACTTTGTGTACTTGGAGGGGCATTTTGGTAATTTGTCATTAGATGGACAAATTAATTGAATAGACGGATTAATTTAATTAGTTGTTTAATTGGATTAAACAATGAAACATTAAATTAATTAATTTGAATATTTAATTTGAATGGTTATTTAACTAGGTTTAATGAATTTGATTAATTATACATATTTAATTGGATTAAATATGAAATGTAATTAAATTAAAATGGACTAAGTTGACTAGGCCAACTTAGCCCACTTGGGTGTCCTCATGGGCCTATGAGGCATGTAACCTAGGTCCAAGTAGGAGGATTCTATTTAAATCCTCCAACACTTAGACTTAGGATAAGATCTTATCAGTTGCCACCAAAATTACACAGTAGAGTAGAGAGAAAATATTCTCTCCCTCTTCTTCTCTTTTTCGAGATGGAGGAGGAACATTTTTGGCGAATTCCGTGTGCGATTATATAGAGGCATGAGTCCTGGGGATTGTTGCTGTAGACTGAAGATCAAGAAATGAAACACGCTACATCGAGATTAATAAATCCTTTCGCGTATTTCTTTTTTTTTTTGTTTAAAATCAACGATAGCCCAAATTGATCCATGGCTTTGGGAATCCAAATTTTATTCCTCTAAGTTTTTGTGTATCGATTTCCAACAGTGGTATCAGAGCCAAATTTATGGCTTCGTTGATTTTGATTACGTGGTTTTACGTGTCTATTATAATTCGACGTATTTTGATTGCGTAGTTTGATTTGGTATTAGAAATTGATTCTATCTCTAGTCAATTGTTACGTTATGATATTTGATTTTATGATCTACCTTTATCTATCTCCTCTCAGTCTCAAGACAAAGCATTAAATCAAACACATGGTGATCAAGCATGTGCAAGCATTAAGCATAAAAATCAAACATGCAACAAGAATGTAATAAATCCGGAAACTAGGAATTCATTAAACACAAAATATCACAAAGTATTCACATAACCCAACCACAAGATACTTAGCTCATACTTGCAACAAAAGATAATCCAATATTTCCAAAAGACATAGTTGATATACTAATCTAAGAGAAAGAGTTGAACTACTCCCTATTACAAAGTGTGATTCCAAGATTTTATGATGAAAATGACTCTTCAAGCTTCCTTGGGAATTGGAGAGAAAGAATCATCCTTTTGGTAGGTGAAAAGTGTGTCAAAAAGGGCAAAAACGGCGGACTAAAACTAGGGCACGGGAAAACGGACCGCAGTTTGGAAACGTGGCAGACCGCGGTCCACTGACGTGCAGGACCGCGGTCCTAAATTGCGGTCCAATAGGACCGCGGTCCAGAAAGACAGAATCCAGCTTTTCACTTGCTTCGCACCTTTTCTTCGGCCTTCTCACTCGATTATCGATCTATTTAACTTGAATCCCTGCACACATGAAATGACAACAAATCAAAGCAACATGCGGAATTATCATTACTAAACTGCGACGAAAATACCTATATAAAAGGGGTAAATAATCGTAAAATGTGAACTTATCAACTACCCCCCAACTAGGCTTAGATCGTCTCGATCAATAAATGGCGAACAAGTATTCATAAGTTCAGATTTTACAACTTGATTTGGGATCTTTTAAGAATTTGCAACTTCACACATAAAGGCAAGAATTAAACCTCGAAAATGATTATGGCAAGTTACACTTTACCTAGAACACTCAACAATTTGAAAGCCTCCAAACATCTTCGACTCCATCTCTAAATCATGAACTCCATATCCATTTTTATGCCAAGAGCACACTTTAAACAAGATTATGCAAACCTATTAGATACTAAAGATATTAAAACACTCCAATACTTGTTAACCTATCGGTGTGCATGAACTGTGAAAGTCACGATCAAAAGGTCTTTTCGGCTTGTAACGTAAGGCTAGGTAATGGCTTGGACGGGAATGTATGGATAAAGTGACTAAATTCAAGAGAGCATACAACTCAATATCATCAAGCTAAACACTCACTTATCACCCGAACAAATCTCTACATCTTGTCACTTATCACTTTTAAGTTTCTCTCTCTTCTTGTCTCACATATCCCACAACCCCCAAACTTGTTTCTTTTTGATACCGGGGGTGTAATGATTCCAAAGCCAATCAATTCACATTGAAGTTCCATTTCATAGCCTAGTCGAGAGAACCATATTTTTTTCTTTTTTCTTTTTATATATAAATGTCTCTCGACTATTTAGCCAACTTTCAGTTCTTCATCTCATCCCCTCTTTTCACATAAAATCCAAACCTCGAATTATTTATCATAAACAAGAACAACACCACCTTCTAAACCACTAATCAATGAGCTTCAATACCCAAAACAAAGTGTATGCCCAAATAATTATCAAATGATATGAAGTTCCATGCTCTCTCAATTAGGAATTAGACTTTGTTTTACTTTTAGGCTAGAGGGTGGTTGGCGTGGCTTATGAAAGAAGAGCGAATGGTGGTTTCTAGTGTGCTTAGCACACTCCATTCTTATCAATAAAGCTCAAAGCAAGGTCTAGAGATTATGCAATATAGTGAAGGCTAAATGTAAGGCTAAAGACAATGAAAGATGGCCTAAATCATTTCATGACTTCGCACAATCAATACACACTTCAAAGTCGACAAAAGTGAAAGTTCAATGCTTTACATCCTCAAAAAATTCACATAATCATGGCTAAAAAGGCTTTCAAGGTATAAAATACGATATGTTGATCAAAGACGAAGGATTTCATCTTAGATAAAGTGGAGACACTCACACAAATCATGCTCCAAGCCAAGATATAACAAAACACGAATTTAAAACTCAACAAAGCTTTACTTGCTAACACCATATCAAGTATGAAATTTAACAAATGAATACAAATTGCGCCACATCATAATTAAATTGGGACGTCTAACCCACCCCCCAACCAATCGAGCACATTGTCCCCAATGAGCGGGCATACACATGTAATAGTAAGGGAAAGAAAGACGTCCCTGATAGCTGAAGCTAACGGATGTCCAAGTAGTGAATGAGCAAGAAGGCGAAGAAGCTGCCAATAAAACCTAGCCATTTGAAAATCCCAAAGGCGCTTCTGGTGTCTCTCATATCGGAGCATCGAATTAGTTAAGTCAATCCATAAATCTGCAATCTCCCCCAGGGTCTGATCAAATCCTGCATTCATGTCCATCTTCAACTCCTTAAACTGGTCCTCTAAGTTCTCGTACCGAGCAGTGCTAGACAGAGAGGCATCAAGGTGGTCGGTGGCCTCTCGCATGTCAGGATGGGCATCATAAAAATCATCATCTGCAGCCTGGGGGTTATTCTTCTCAGATATACTAGAATCAATTGAGTCCCCCATGGGCTCCACATAAGTGTTAGTAGGAAGAGTCCGAACTCCAGCTTTCTGAGCGAGGGCTGTAATCAAGTGAGGGTGAGCCATGTTTTGCGTGGTGCTCAGAGAAATAGATTCCTGTAATGACTTATTCAACACACGAGCTAAATCGACGATGAGGCCACTCATAATGGCATAGATAAGGGATGCACGCTTGGTCAAAACCATGTTTACTGATGTCGTAGGGAGGATACGAGCTATGATAAAGTGATACCACAATTTAGCTTCGGTCACAAGGGAAGCACGACGAAGTTTGATCGGAATGCCCCGAGTTCGAATCCAAGTGGACCCGAGCTTACAAATCATCTGAATAATATTCTCCCAATCCGGCTTCAAGTGCAAAAATTGCTCATTCATGAGAAAAGGAATCCCAAACAGCTCATCAATAGTCCTAATGTCAAACTTAACCCACACATCTCGGGCCTTGACCCAATCTTTCTTAATGCAATCAGGCTTGATAGCATTTGCATAGAATTCGCCAACAATGGCTTGAATAGCAGGTGCAGGGGAAGTAACAAATTTGGTCCAATGCCGAGCCTCAATCTGATCCAAAATGCACTGATACTTGCGAGAGACCTTTAGACCTCGCTCGAGTACGAGTTTCTTCCCCGCAAATATCGTGAGATAGCATTGAGAAGCCTCAAAACTAACAAATTTTTGTTTATTGTAGTCCTTGGCGACGGGCAATGGAAGGGGTGGCGGAGCCTGAGAAGAAGAACCCTCGTCGGCCTTGCGCTTAGAGCGACTCATATTGGCAAAGACAATTATACGTGCTCACAAACAATGCACTCACCACAAACCCACAACAATTAATAACAACAACTCCAACTCCTCCAACACGTATGTTTAAATCCATAACAAATCATCAACGAATACCATAACCATCAACTAATGCTCAACAGCCAACATAATATAGCAATGAAATCTCGAATAAAAATATGAGCCGGCAAGGCGTGCAATAGTCGAAGTAAGCAAAACGGGACAAAGCTCTTACCGAAATCAACGAGAATGATAACGAAGAGGAAAGGACACCCAAAAGAGCCTCGAAGAGTCGAAATCTGCACAACAGCCCCCTAAATTTTCGGACCAAATGGACAACTAGCCCCCTAAATGCTAAAAAGCGACCACAGAGCCCCCGAAACCGGAAGAAATTTCACAAACAGCCCCTATACGCAGAATATTTGCACAAATCAATCTCCAAGCTTAGGAAACCGAACCAATCGGCCTTTAGAAGCTTGAAACCAAACAAAATCGCACCACAATTGGAAGATATGGAACAAAAATTGACCAAAGCAAGAACCCTACCCAAAATCACATAAGGACACCCAAAAACCGAAAATAAATCAGTGGAAAAGAGAGGGAAAGGCCGAAAATATGATGGGTAGGGGTGATTTGGAAGAGTTATGGTGAAAAATTGAAGAATTTGGGGTGGATAATAGGATTGAGGCGCGGGTAAGGGGTGGTGAGAGTGAGCTGTTGAGAGAGAAAGTGAGAACACGGTTTTTGGGGGTGGATTTTAGCAGCAAAAATGGAAGGATTCTTGGATTTCTGGACCATGGTCCAAACAGTGCAAGACCGCGGTCCAGGACCGAGGTTTAAGTTTGCAGGACCGCGGTCTGATGCCATTTTTGCTCCAAAATCTGGATCTCTGAAATTTCAGACCACGGTCTGAGTCTTGCAGGACCACGATCCAATGTCATGATTTTGAACAATCGAATTTTTCCATGAAAGAATGCAATATCCATGACGGAATGATTCCCTGAAACGATAAATTGAACTAAATCAACTGAAGAAAACAAAAACGAAAAGAAGAGAACGAAAATGAAAGAAAGCATGTAAAAACGTGGGTTGCCTCCCACGAAGCGCTTGTTTATAGTCATTAGCTTGACTTTTTGAGTGTGGGTCACGGAGATGGATCGTGGAGCGGGACGGTTTGCTTGTCCTTGCTCCATCCTTGATGAGAATAATGCTTAAATCGGTGCCCATTTACGGTAAAAGCACCCTTCACTTCTTCAGAAATCTCAATGGCTCCGGATGGAAAAACCTTAGTAATAGTGAAGGGCCCCGACCACTTTGAGCGGAGTTTTCCGGGAAAAAGGCGAAGACGAGAGTTGTATAGAAGTACCACATCCCCAACCTTAAATTCCTGAGGTGTGAGGCGTTGGTCATGCCATTTCTTAGTTCTTTCCTTATACAACTTCGCATTCTCATAAGCCTCACGTCGAAATTCATCAAGCTCGTTGAGTTGGAGCAACCTGTTTTGACCTACAACTTGCATATCAAAGTTAAGCATTTTGATAGCCCAATACGCCCTATGCTCAAGCTCGACGGGGAGGTGACATGCTTTCGCGAAAACGAGACAGTAAGGTGACATGCCTATAGGGGTTTTAAACGCAGTTCGATATACCCAAAGGGCATCATCTAACTTGAGAGACCAATCCTTCCTAGAGGAACTAACCGTTTTCTCTAGGATGCGTTTAAGTTCCCTATTTGACACTTCAACTTGTCCACTCGTTTGAGGGTGATACGGGGTAGAGACTTTGTGAGTGACACCATATTTAGTTAAAAGAGCGTCAAAATGCTTGCTCCGAAAATGGGTGCCACCATCGCTAATGATTGCTCGGGGAGTACCAAAACGAGTAAAAATATGCCTCTTTAAAAATCTTATCACTACCCGAGCATCATTAGTTGGCAAGGCTTCGGCTTCAACCCACTTTGACACGTAATTAACTGCTACTAGTATGTATTTGTGGGAATGAGAACTAGGAAAAGGACCCATAAAATCAATTCCCCACACATCAAAAAGCTCACATTCTAGCATATTATTTAAAGGCATCTCATGCTTTCTAGAAATATTACCAACACGTTGGCATTTATCACATGATGCAACAAAAGCATGACTATCTTTAAATAAAGTAGGCCAGAAGAAACCTGACTGTAGCACCTTGAGAGCGGTCTTAGTGGGTCTGAAGTGTCCACTAATGACACCATCATGACAGTGGCTTAGAATGGACATTGTCTCCTCAAATGGAACACACCTCCGGATAATCCGATCTGCACACACCTTAAACAGAAAGGGATCATCCCACAGATAGTGCTTAACTTCAGATAGGAATTTCTTCCTCTGATGATAAGTAAGATCTGGAGGAAGTTCCTTTGTGACAAGATAATTTGCATAATCAGCATACCAAGGGTGGGGTCCATTAACGATAGCATAGAAATGTTCATCCGGGAAATCTTCTGATATTGGTGTCTCATCTAAAGTATCTACCCGATATTCCTCAATTCTAGATAGGTGGTCCGCTACAACGTTTTCTACCCCCTTTTTGTCTCTAATCTCTAAGTCATATTCTTGTAGCAACAGAATCCATCGGATTAACCTAGGTTTGGCATCTTTCTTAGAGAGGAGGTACTTAAGAGCCGAATGGTCGGTGTATACAATCACTTTATTCATGACAAGGTATGAGTGGAACTTATCAAAGGCGAATACGACAGCTAGTAACTCTTTTTCAGTAGTTGCATAATTCTGTTGTGCATTATTAAGTGTTTTACTAGCATAGTAAATCATTCTAAATACCTTGTCCTTGCGTTGACCAAGGACTGCACCGACTGCAAAGCCGCTGGCATCGCACATTAGCTCAAATGGGAGGCTCCAATTGGGTGCTACCATCACGGGAGCCATGATCAACTTTTCTCGAAGAGTGTGAAATGCCTGCAAGCATGAAGCATCAAAATCAAATGATACATCTTTGATGAGGAGGTTAGACAGAGGTTTAGAAATATCTGAGCAATTCTTAATGAACCGTCTGTAAAACCCGGCGTGACCCAAGAAACTCCTCACTCCTTTGACAGATGTGGGAGGAGGAAGTTTCTCAATTACTTCCACTTTAGCGGGATCCACCTCAATGCCTTTTTGTGAGATAGGATGGCCCAAAACTATGCCCTCCTGTACTATAAAGTGACACTTCTCCCAATTTAAAATAAGGTTAGTGTCCTCACATCTCTGTAAAACCAATGACAAATTAGTCAAACAAGCATCAAATGAAGATCCGAAAACAGAGAAGTCGTCCATGAATATCTGAATAAAATTTGCAACCATGTCATGAAAGATAGCCATCATACACCGCTGAAAGGTGGCGGGTGCATTACAAAGCCCAAATGGCATTCTTCTATAAGCAAATGTACCATAAGGACAAGTGAAAGTAGTTTTCTCTTGATCCTCAGGTGAAATAGCAATTTGATTATATCCCAAATAGCCATCTAGAAAATAATAAAATTCATGTCTCGCTAACCTTTCTAGCATTTCGTCAATGAAGGGAAGTGGAAAGTGATCTTTTCTAGTAGCATCCAATTTCCTATAGTCAATGCACACACGCCAACCCATCACCGTACGAGTTGGGAGTAACTCGTTTTTCTCATTAGAGATAACAGTTATTCCTCCTTTCTTTGGCATGACTTGGGTTGGACTTACCCATGCACTATCATAAATAGGATATGTGATACCTGAGTCAAGCAATTTAATCACTTCCTTTTTCACTACCTCTTGCTTCATTGGGTTTAATCTCCTTTGAGGTTGGACTATGGTCTTGTAATTGTCCTCCATTAAGATTTTATGCATACAAATTGCTGGACTAATTCCCTTAATATCTGCGATTTTCCAACAAAACGCCCTCTTGTGCTTCCTTAACACTCGCAAAAGCTTTTCTTCCATGCTTTCTGTAAAAGATGAAGAAATAATCACAGGTAAGGTTTCTGAAGTATTAAGGAAAGCATATTTTAAATGAGAAGGAAGAGGTTTGAGTTCAAGTTTCGGAGGTCCTTCTATAGATGGCTTTGGTGGAGAGGCTAGTGGGCGGTCTAAAGATTTGAATCTTGGTCGGTAACCCCGCTTATGATGCGGATTAGCTTCTAGGCTAGCCAATGTCTCTTGTAAATGCTCTGTGTTGGCCTCTTTGTCCGTAGGACCAATTAAGCATGTCTTTAGTAGGTCATCATAACTGTGAAGCTGAAAATACTCAACAGAGGTATGATCAACAACATCAATTCGAAAACAAGTGGGAGTAAGGGAAGGGTGCCTCATTGCTTGATACACATTGAAAGTAACATGATCATCACCTACTCTTAGTATGAGCTTACCATTAGCTACATCAATTAAAGCTTTACTCGTATTCAAGAATGGACGACCCAAAATAAGTGGCATCTCGACGTCTTCTTCCATGTCCAAAACTATAAAGTCCATCGGAAAGATGAACTTATCAACTTTGACTAGTACGTCTTCTACCATCCCCCGTGGGTACTTAATGGATCGATCCGCCAATTGGAGAAAAACTGTAGTTGGCTTTGGTTCTCCGAGTCCCAACTTCCGGAAAAGCGAGAAAGGAAGTAGATTAATACTTGCTCCTAAATCACAAAGAACTTTAGAGAAAGTAAGAGAGCCAATGGTGCAAGGGATCGAGAATCTCCCTGGATCCTTAAGCTTAGGGGGAAGCTTATTTTGAAGTATTGCGGAACATTCCTCGGTGAGTGCAACGGTGACATGTTCCTCAAGCTTGCGTTTGTTCGAAAGAATTTCCTTAAGAAACTTGGCATAGCTTAGCATTTGAAGGATAGCATCTGCAAAAGGAATGTTAATGCGCAATTGTTTAAACATTTCTATGAATTTAAGAAATTGAGCATCGAGTTTCCCCCTTTTTAGTGCATGAGGAAAGGGTGGACGAGGCTGCACTGGTACATGAGCTGTACGGGACGCAGAGTCGAAGCCATCCGAAGCAGGCAGTTGGACCGCGGTCTGCTTAGTATTGGACCGAGGTTCAGAAGTAGACCATGGTTCAGGACCGCGGTCGGATTCTGATTTCTGGGAATTTTCAGCACGTATTTCTTTACCACTTCGCAATGCGATGGCCTGAATCTGCTCTTTTGGGTTCTTTTCTGTATCGCTAGGTAGTGACCCCGGTGTTCTACCCGAAAGTTGACTAGCCAATTGTCCCAATTGAGTTTGTATGTTGCTCATGTTAATTTCAAGGTTGTGGCTCCTCTCATCATTTTTCATTATATATTCATCGTTTTTCTTTATATATTGGAGCATCAATTCTTCAATACTCGGGCTCTTTTCTTGTGGTTGGGAGCCTCCTTGTTTGTGAAATGTGTTGGGTTGAAAACCCCCTTGGCGTTGAAATGGCGGTCTATCACCGTGTGTTTGAAATCCGGGGGGTTGCTTCACCACATTGTTGTTATTACTCCATGAGAAGTTCGGGTGATTTCTCCACCCCGGGTTATACCTTTCAGAAAATGGGTCGTTTTGTGTCCTATTCGAATTATGCACATAATTCGCATTTTCAACACATTCGGATTGATAAGATGGACTACCATGTAGACACTCCGTAAGGTGATGATTTCTACCACAATTTTCACACAACGTTTGCACTTGGTTTACCGACAAATTCATAGTATCCAATTTCTTGTGCAATAACTCTACTTGATTAGCTAGTGAAGTGGAAGCCTCCACTTCATAAACTCCACTTGCCTTCTTTGGAAGTATTACTCTCTCGGTAGTCCATTGGTAGTTATTTTCTGACATTCTATCGATCATATCCCAGGCCGCTTGTGGTGGCAAATTCATGAGTGAACCACCCGCAGCTGCGTCAAGATGAGTGCGAAGGCCAGGTCCAAGGCCTTGATAAAAGATGGTCACTTGAGTCCAAACTGCAAAACCATGGTGAGGGCATTTTCGGAGAAGTTCCTTGAATCTTTCAAGTGCTTCATAAAGTGACTCTCCTTCAATTTGTCGAAAACCTTGTATCTCAACCTTGATAGCGGCTGTTTTCCCCGGTGGAAAGTACTTACTCAAAAACTTCTCCACCAACTGGTCCCAAGTATGAATGGATGCAGTTGGCAATGAGTCAAACGAATCTCTTGCTTTATCCCTCAATGAGAACGGAAAGAGTCTCATTCTAATAGCATCATCAGTCACTCCATTTTGTTGAAATGTACTCAAATAGCCAAGGAACTTGGTGATATGAGCATGTGGTGCCTCATCCGCTGCACCCCGATATTGTTCATTGGAAATGAGTTGGAGGATAGCCGGTGAAATTGTAAAATTGTTTGCTTCTACAGTGGGTAGTACAATAGCACTAGCGTCTCCATGAACAGTGGGTTGCATATAATCACGTAAAGGGCAAGGAGCTTGTTCTTGTCTTTGTGCTAAAGTGGCAGCAACCGCGGCCTGAATCAAAGCTTGAATTCCCGGGTCCTCTAGATTGATGGGATTGTTCCCTTCCATTGCCTCAAATTGATTCTCATTTTGTTTTTGTGCTCGTCTTTTTCTATTGAAAGTTCGCTCAATCTCCGGATCAAAATCTTCAAGGTCTCCTTGAGATGTGCGAGTCATGCACTACTCAAAGAGATCAACCTAACAATAGAATCAAAAGAACCAAATTTAAAACGTAAAAACAGCAAACCAAAATGCAAAAACAGCAACTTAGTCTTAGAATAGATAAGTGAATTACAATATCAAATAACGCAATTGTCCCTGGAAACGGCGCAAAAAACGTGACACGTGTGATTCCTAGCAAGTGTACTAGGTCATGCAATGTAATAAAGTGGACTATTAGCCCGGGGTGTATCGTCTCCACAGGGACAATTGGATTCGATGCTCGTAATTGCTATATTACCTAACTCTAAGCTAAATCAAATTATAAGATGATAGATGGTTGAACTATGAAAATAATTAAAGACAACTATATGATAAACAAGGTATTATATCAAATGGAAAGAGATGATTGGGCTATGATCCTACTATGTTCTATCTTATGTTCATAAACTCTAAATTACCCGGATTTTTAGAACACTCTTGTTATGGCGAAACTCCCTAATGTATTCATTACTCAATCTCTTGAAATAACGATCCTATACTAGTTAACAACTTCCCATATCTCTATAGCGAAGATTGAATTAACTAACATGCATTAAGGTTCAAAGAGATTCCTTGCTTACAAAGATCCTGCATTCACTCGGGTCATCTTACCACAAAAAACCACACAATGCAATTGATTCTATCTCTAGTCAATTGTTACATTATGATATTTGATTTTATGATCTACCTTTATCTATCTCCTCTCGGTCTCAAGGCAAAGCATTAAATCAAACACATGGTGATCAAGCATGTGCAAGCATTAAGCATAAAAATCAAACATGCAACAATAATGTAATAAATCCGAAAACTAGGAATTCATTAAACACAAAATATCACAAAGTATTCACATAACCCAACCACAAGATACTTAGCTCATACTTGCAACAAAAGATAATCCAATATTTCCAAAAGACATAGTTGATATACTAATGTAAGAGAAAGAGTTGAATTACTCCCTATTACAAAGTGTGATTCCAAGATTTTATGATGAAAATGACTCTTCAAGCTTCCTTGGGACTTGTCATGGCTTCCTTGGGACTTGGAGAGCAAGAATCATCCTTTTGGTAGGTGAAAAGTGTGTCAAAAAGGGCAAAAACGGCGGACTAAAACTAGGGCACGGGAAAATGGACCGCGGTCCACTGACGTGCAGGACCGCGGTCCAGAAAGACAGAATCCGGCTTTTCACTTGCTTCGCACCTTTTCTTCGGCCTTCTCACTCCATTATCGATCTATTCAACTTGAATCCCTGCACACATGAAATGACAACAAATCAAAGCAACATGCGGAATTATCATTACTAAACTGCGACGAAAATACTTATATAAAAGGGATAAATAATCGTAAAATGTGAACTGATCAGCCTCCCAGTTTGTATCTTTAATTTATGCTTAGATTCTTATATAGGTGGAAGCTGTGTGTAATAGATAGGCCCTTCCCCGTTTTGATTAGACCATTTGCTTGGGTTAATCTAGATAAGTCCATGGATAAGTGTGTTGTTAGTATTTCTAGGATCTACTATGCTTTATATTTGATATTTCTGCGCTTAATAAATTAATGTGCAAAGTGAAACCTAATAATTTTCAAATTCTCCCAACTTCCAATACTAATTAAGTAAAGGATATTGGATATCCTGGATCTCCATCAAACTTTAGAGAAACGAGCTCATGTCTAGTGTATTGCGTCGTCCCGGAATGGGGTATGCATTACGACATGATTTTTTATTTTCTTTAGTGCATTGTATGCCTTCGGTCGAAACAAATTTCGCCCATATATCGAAAAAGGTTGCAAGGCGGAATTCAATTGTTATATTGATAGGAGTTGATGGGTATTGACTCAGATGGACCACCACTTACATATCGAAAAAGGTTAAGGTTAAGTGATCCATGAGCCAAAGTAAGATTGAACCATCAATTGGACTAGTTGGCATGGAACATCACTTCAAAGATTCAATGAGCCATATATCGAAAAAGGTTGCAACTCATTGGAATCATTGAAGAACTCAATCACTCGCTACAAAATCTGTCCAACTAGATTTCTGATTATTGCAGTGGGAGTGCAATGATTTGAATAACGTAGTGGGAGCCAAGCCAAAATGAAAGTCCTAATTTTGCTTGGGTATAATTACAATGAACTAATTGAATCTGAATTTTTTTAACATTTCTTTATCTTTCTTATTAGAATAACAACCCTTTATGTTTTGTTCGAGAAATATTGTGCTTATTGGCCAAACTTCATCAAATGGCTGAAAGCTAGAGGATAGTCCTCAACTTAAAGTCATTGATATATATGCTTGAAGCAAGCATTACTTGTGTCCAAGGGAGGACGACGAGGGGGGCTCTTTTATGAGACGCACTAAGCATAGAACTTTAGGTTTTAGAAACTCTTGTTCTATGACCACTTATTTTCTTTTCTAATATTATGTATTCCAAAGCTAGTGCTCACAATTAAAGTAAGAAATCAGAATATAGAAAGTAGTAGAAGCTGGAAGGACGACATGTGATCAATGTTGGAATAAGACATAGTGTCATTGTTATTCATATAGGATCCTCCTCTATTAAAAATTCTGAACATGTTCTGGATAACTGTTTGGTT
Organism: Buddleja alternifolia; assembly: GCA_019426215.1. Classification (NCBI taxonomy): domain Eukaryota; kingdom Viridiplantae; phylum Streptophyta; class Magnoliopsida; order Lamiales; family Scrophulariaceae; genus Buddleja; species Buddleja alternifolia. The sequence continues at coordinate 16,602,594 of CM033398.1, forward strand.
TACCCAATGGAAGTAAAGACATAGTCTTTAGTCTTGACTTGGTCAAGAGACTTTAAATTTGGTAATAACTTATATTTATTTTGGAAATAAATGTGGAGACAATACATCCTTACTAAATTATTTACAATAATTTAATGTCCGGAATAAATGTACCGTGAACACCTTGACTGGAGTAAGTAGTATGCTTGGAGCAAACCAAAAATTATATGGCGCCTAAGATTAGGTCATGTCTCGGGAGTATAAGATACATATGTTAGGATAAACATGGGAGTACATGCCCATTGGGATTAGATCCCCATCCAAACGTAAGCATCTTATCACATGAGCAAGATGACCAAATCTATCTTCACTGGGAAATATTGAAAGGGCCACTTTAAGTTTAAAAGGTTTGATGCATACTAAAGTATATAGTGGACGAACATGGCTTTGTATAAAGACACTACTATTGGATTATGGTGACAAGTATATGAATACCCTGTTCAACACGTTCTTGAAAGAACATGACATGGTTTCACGGCCGACACTTCCAGCAACACCGAAGTTGAATAGGGTACTAGTATTTAAGAACTGAACAATGTTGGACATGATTCGTTCTACACAAAACTACATAAGATTACCCAATTCATCATCGATCTTGCGTTGCTCATAGGTAAATTTTGAATAGATGTCCCTCCAAGATTATTTTCTAAAGACATCATATAAGATATGGTGCAATAGGAAGCCTAGTCTTAAAACACGTTAGGATATGGGGATGCTTACCTATGTGAAAAGGGACAAAGATAGAGAAATTAAAGCCTAATTCCTTGAAAGGACCGTTTTGTTGGTTATCCCGAGGATTCTACGGGATACCTCTTTTACCTAGATGATGATCAGAGGATCATCATATCCTCAGAGGACTCCTTTCTCTAAATTCAATTAAGAAAGTGGAGCTGGTAGAAAGATTGTTCTTCAAGAACAAAATGAAAGTACTTTGAGAACTACTATTCAAGAAACACAAAGCAAGCCCATTATGACACAACCACCAACAATTTGGTCAGGTAGTATATCTCAGCCGCCTGAGAGATATGGTTATCTGCTGCAAGATGAGCATATTGTATATGTTGTAGTAGAAAGAAACCATGGATATGATACATATACCGATGACCAAACGATGGTGGATATGGATTCTACGAGATGGTGTCAAGTTATGGAAGAGGATATGAATTTGATTTCTTCGAACCAAGTCTAGACATTGAAAGATCACTTGAGGGTATTGTACCCGTCAGATACAACTGGATCTACAAGAGAAAGATTGGTACAGATGAGTAGGCCAGGCTAATGGTGAAAGGGTATAGTCAAAATAAGGGCATTGACTGTGAGGAAGCCCTTTTGGCCCTAGTCATGATCAAATCCATATGAATCCTGCTTGCCATAGCAACATACCTAGACCGTGAAATTTGGAAGATGGATGTGAAGACTACATTCCTCAGTAGATTCCTCGAGCAGGATATTTATGAAGAATAGCCCAAGGGTTTCATATCCAAAGCCAACTTCATAAAGTCTGCTAGTTAAACAAGTTCATTGATGGACTTAAGCAGACCTCTCATAGATGAAATCTTCGCTTTGATGACATAGTTAAAGACTATGGGAATGTCAAAAACGAAGATGAATCAAGTATCTACTAGAAGACCAGTGGGAGCTATATATCATTTCCGGTTCTATATATAGACGATGTTCTACTTATAGGAAATGATGTAGGCTTATTAACTTCGGTCAATACACAATTCTCGAGAACATTCTCCATGAAAGACTTGGAAAATATCACTCGTATCCTTGGAATTCATCTTTATAAGGATAAAGCGAATAGAATGATGAAACTTTCCCAAGCCCTTTACTTAGAGAATATCCTAAAATTTAGGATACAAGATCTGGGAAAGGGCTCTTACCTTTGAGACAGAGGGTTCATCTTCCTAAAAATCGAAGAATCCTCATAGTGAGAAAGACCGGAAGGAGATGAATGTAAAACCCTATGCCTCAGCAGAGGGTAGCAGTGTGTACACAAGATAGTGTACGAAACAGGACAGAGCTTATGCTATGAGCATAATAATTGGTTTCAAGCTAACCTGGGCAAAGAGCACAGGATAGTCGAGAACAAATATCCTATAGTACTTGAGAAGAACTAAGGATATGATTCTCTTCTACGACAATGGGGAACTAAGGATGGACAATTATATGTCTGACATGGACGACTGAAAGTCCACACCTGGGTTTATACTCACCCTCAACCATGGAACAGAGGCTTAGAAAGGTTCAAGCAAAGTACCACCACTACTTCCACTAATGAGAGTGATTATAAGGCTGGCTCAGAGGGTGCTAAGGAGATTGTTTAGATTTTAAAGTTCATGGTGGAACTTCAAATGGTTCCTAGCCTGGGGCTCTCGTTGTCATTGTGACAACAAAAGAGCTGTAGCACAGAGCAAGGGAACCAAGGTCTCACATTGCGTCCAAACACATTGAGAGATGATATCACATGATCAGACAAACTTTGGTAAAAGGCTCTATAGCCGTGCAAAAAATAGTCGCAGCCGAAAGCATGGCTGACCCACTCACCAAGCTAATATCACAGGTGGTGCTAGATCAACATCTTCGGAAGATGGGTATTAGATACCACAACAATTGGCATTGAGTGCAAGTGGGAGATTGTTAGGAATGTGCCCTCACATGCCAATGACGAATTAGAATAAGTAGGGCACTTTGTTGTATTATACACCTACTCATAAATATAGAAAGGTGTTATCTTTTGTTCATGTAAACATTCATGGAATTTATAAGTAATGAACAAGTAATTAGTCCATGTGCCTCAAGGAAAGTTGACACGCTAATACCTAACATGCTTGAATAGCAACTGTACTAGTTGTGGCAGTAATAAAAGTGGACAAAATAAGTCCGGGTTGTCGAACCACGGAGACTTGGATTTTAGCTTTAGATTTTTGATAAAAGAAAAAACAAATAAAGTAAATTTCAAGAATTGATTGAATAAACGAAGGATAAAAGACGAAACGGGCTATAGATTAAAACTCACGTATGATAAAATGACTAAGGCACATGCTACAACCGAATCTACTCGTCAATATATATGGGTTACTCCTCGAATTATTAGACTCCTATTGCTTTGGTGAAAACTCCTTAGTTAACAATTACCCGATGTCTTGGCTTATAATAATCCTATGATTAATTGACGGTTCTCTAAATATGTCTATACGAGAATCTAATCAATAACCACGCATTAACGTTCTAGAGTTTCCCTGGATAAATCAGGCTAACAACACCAGGAAATCTTTACCTATCTCTAGGGGCAATTCCTCATTTGTTTCGGATGATGTGTTAATTCCCTTGAACTCTAACCTGTCTTCTCTCGAATGACTAGATTAGGCAACATAGCAAGCATATGGTGATCAAGCACATGATTGGAATAAAAGCATAAAATTAACACACAAAGCAATAGGAGAATTAATACAAAAAATCACTTCATGTATATTGACTCATAAATTTGGCCTTCACATGGCCTTAGATCTACAAAATCAGCTCATTATCAATAGCTCAAGAAGATCTAGAACAATCGTATACATAATTATGAACATAAACATGTAATGAAAGCAAGTAAAACTCCCTAAGGCTTGGTTGATGATGAATCCTAGCTTGAAACTTCAATCTGTAGCATTAATCCCCCTTCTTCTCCCTCCAAGATTGATGAATTTTCGGCTCAAAATCCCAGAAAAATGCCTTCCTTCCCCAGATTTTCGAGCCACTAATAATGTGCTGAAAATTGGGCTTTATATGTTTAAAAACGGTTACATCGGCGCCCAGGCGCGGGTAGATTCGCGCCCAGGCGCTCATAATGGCGCCTAGGCGCGGTGGTGGTAGCGCCTAGGCGTGAGAAAGTGGCGCCTGGGTGCCACAGTTCGAACTCTGAACCGTTTTCCTGCTTTTCAGCGCAGCAATCGTGTTTTCTTCATAACGTTTTCGACAGACCTCCGATTTGAATGATTCAAGTTCCCACATGAATATACGACACAACTCTACAAGTTTGAAGAAGGACACTGCATTTAAATTCGGTCCCTAAACATACAGAAATGGCGCTCAAACGTGGCAGGTGTGGCGAATGTTGCGCCCTTTTGCGTAACTCCAACTTATTTTATGCTTGTTTGGGCGCCCAGGAGTGATTATGGCTGCGCTTGGGCATGGAAGTGCGAAGCATCTTGGCCTGAACTTGTTTTTATACGTCGTGTTTTTCGCCCTTTCTTCGACTGTATCCACTTAAGGCCTGAAATCACTTAACACACGGATTAAACGCAAATGTGGCAAGATTCAGGCGATAAACGAATCTAAAATATAAACACAACAGGCTTAAAAACACGTAAAAGTAACTCTTATCAACCCCCCCACACTTATCAATTGCTCGACCTCGAGCAATAAGCTACAGGATCCAAAACAACTCAAACAAGGGAGAACGAAAAGAAAACTACCTAACTCACTTTTGTGGAGTACACGATTGCATTTAGCGGATGCAACAAGCCTTTGAACCCTTGAGTTACCTCAAATGACGAGTTATACTCTCGTGAGGGTTTGCATACAATATTCCCACAAAATCGGAGGATTTTCAACCCCGATCAATGAATGGAAATCAATATGATTAATAATAACGCAATGGAATGAATTCATCTTTTTAAGCTCAAAATTACATATATATACAAGTCACATACTTGCTCATGTTACGCCTTAACCTCGAAAAGACCATCCTAAGGGTGTAGTGTAATAAATCTAAAGTATTACAGTCGAGTGGCATTCTTACCACTTTTCAAGCATTAATCTCATATCTATCAACTTTCGATTAGTCACAAGGCATGAGAATTGAAGGAAACTTCATAGCCACTTAAATTTCATCACTTTTTCCACTTTAGGCTTTAACTTATGCAACTTTCAACTCAAAACGTTAGAGGCTAGACCATGTGCAATGTTCGGTTCTCTTAGGCTTTCTATGACACCCTTGTAACGAGCTTTAGGCCAATAACTCCCAAACCGGACAACTTTAGGGTATTAAGTGTAGAGACACTCCTAAGGGCTTAATCACTCGAGTGTCATAGGCCACAAAACAAAACTAGGTCCATATTCCCTTTACACTTGCATTGGCTTGAGCTTAGCTTAAATTAGCATAATAGTACAGTATTCTAGGCATGGTACTCTTCGCCCCCAGTATCTATTAAGCCTAACTTTTGCAGTCATACCAATGTTCAACCTCTTTTATTATTATTAAGCATACAAAGCTAACATTCTCATCTCATAACAATGTGAAAATTTTAAGTTGATATTTCCGGGATCAAGCTTTTAAATGTTTCAAAATGGTTGTCCACTCAACTCCTCTACCCTCGACTTATGTGCATATGTGAATCATCTTAAGGACAATCTAGTCTCGTTTAGGGTCCCACAAGCAAGGAAACGATGTGTATAGTCATTGAAACCCAAATTGATAAAGAAAACATGCCATTGATTTAAACAAACCAATCTCAATGCATCAATTGACGGGTTGAAATCCTAATTTTTTTTTTATATGCTTGATTTTTCTAACAAAAAAGCACAACACACATGCAATAGCAACGATTCCCCCAAACTTGAGCTAAAAACAAGATCACATGACATAAAATCAATAAGCGCTACTCATACCCCCCCACACTTAAACTCAACATTGCACTCAATGTTGACTCAATCATACACACTCACAAAGGGGGTAAACGAAAGTACTTGCGACAGAGGTGCTAAAAATCAATCACAAAAGATGTTCCAAGAAAAACTCGTCTGCTACATGTCATGTACTCACAATACAAACCATCAAGACTTAAGGAAAAAGCATGCCAAAAGTGCATTCATGAACACACCATAAAGAAACAAACTAAACAAAACAAAAAATGAAAACGAAACGAAAAGAAAACTTACAAACTTGGGTTGCCTCCCAAGAAGCACTTGTTTATAGTCATTAGCTTGACTTTGTGCTCTTTGATTGGCTTAAGGTGGTTTATGTATGAATGCCTTGTTCGTTCTCCAATTCATTCTCGGGTATCGCTTCAACTTTTGGCCATTGGGAGTGAAGATTGGCCCATCATTTGTGCAACATACCGTAGGTTGGGACCAAGCAATCATCCACTCGAGAATTTTTGTGTGGTCCCTCAACACCTCAATTAATCTTTCTTCCCCATGCGTCGGGTGATGGTGTGGACTTTTCTCCAAGCTAGAGACAATATCTTGTTTTTCTTCACCCATCACTTTGACATATGCGGAGTCCATGATGTAGGGATGTAGAAAATGATTGGTTCGTTTTTCTTGAAAGTGCTCAACACTAAAAGGATCAAAAGCATCAATGTGGAAATACAAATCAAAATCAAGTGGATGCTCAAAAACCTCATAGCTATCAACATTAACCATGTCATCTTCTATATTAAATGACAACTTACCCTCATTGGAATCAATTACCTCCTTACATGTGGAGAGGACAGAGGGTGGAAAATCTTCAACCGGTTGAGAAGCTGTAGGAATCGAAGGCTCAGCATTGGAAGTTTTTGGTTCTGCACGTTCAGGCGTGCCATATAGTAATGCTTCCAATTCTGCTACACTTTCAGCTGCTCGTTCGGGTGTGATCTGCTGGGCAGAGATTCGTTCATTTTTCACCTTCTCGTCTTCCCTCACAGTTGCCTCACCACTCCTCGTAGTCATACCCCAATTTGGTGCTTGTTGCAAAGCTTCAATGACGTCGAACACAAATTGCATATTTTTCCGACAATTCAAATCCTCTAGAGTGAGTTGCATAGCCTGAATGAGTCCTAGAAGCCAATCTTGTTGCTCTTGGGTTAGAAACGGAGGATTTCCTGGCATTTATTGGAATTAGAAATAAGACAAAAAACTAAAGCAAAAATAAAAAGAAAACAAAAATTATAAAAACTTGCAATAAAAAAAAAACTAAAAAAAAACAAGTCCCCGGCAACGGCGCCAAAAACTTGACACGCTAATACCTAACGTGCTTGAATAGCAAGTGTGCTAGTCCTGGTAGTAATAAAAGTGGACAAAATAAGTCCGGGTTGTCGAACCACGGAGACTTGGATTTTAGCTTTAGATTTTCGATAAAAGAAAAGACAAATAATATAAATTTCAAGAATTGGTTGAATAAACGAAGGATAAAAGAGGAAACGGACTATAGATTAAAACTCACGTATGCTAAAATGACTAAGGCACATGCTACAACCGAATCTACTCGTCAATATATATGGGTTACTCCTCGAATTATTAGACTCCTATTGTTTTGGTGAAAACTCCTTAGTTAACAATTACCCGATGTCTCGGCTCATAATAATCCTATGATTAATTGACGGTTCTCTAAATATGTCTATCCGAGAATCTAATCAATAACCACGCATTAACGTTCTAGAGTTTCCACGGATAAATCAGGCTAACAACACCCGGAAATCTTTACCTACCTCTAGGGGCAATTCCTCATTTGTTTCGGATGATGTGTTAATTCCCTTGAACTCTAACCTATCTTCTCTTGAATGACTAGATTAGGCAACATAGCAAGCATATGGTGATCAAGCACATGATTGGAATAAAAGCATAAAATTAACACACAAAACAATAGGAGAATTAATACAAAAAATCACTTCATATATATTAACTCATAAATTTAGCCTTCACATGGCCTTAGTTCTACAAAATTAGCTCATCATCAATAGCTCAAGAAGATCTAGAACAATCATATACATAATTATGAACATAAACATGTAATGAAAGCAAGTAAAACTCCCTAAGGCTTGGTTGATGATGAATCCTAGCTTGAAACTTCAATCTCTAGCTTAATCCCCCTTCTTCTCCCTCCAAGATCGATGAATTTTTGGCTCAAAATCCCAGAAAAATGCCTTCCTTCCCCAGATTTTCGAGCCCCTAATAATGTGCTAAAAATTAGGCTTTATAGGTTCAAAAATGGTTACATCGGCGCCCAGGCGCGGCCTACGTGTCACAAATGAATTGGGGAATAATGGTGCCTAGGCGCGGTGGTGGTGGTGCCTAGGCGTGAGAAAGTGGCGCCTGGGCGGCACAGTTCGAACTCTGAACCGTTTTCCTGCTTTTCAGCGCAGCAATCGTGTTTTCTTCATAACATTTTCCACAGACCTTAGATTTGAATGATTCAAGTTCCCACTTGAATATAAGACATAGCTCTACAACTTTGTATAAGGACACTGCATCAAATTCAGTACCTAAACATACAGAAATGGCGCTCAAACGTGGCAGGTGTGACGAATGTGGCGCCCAAGCGTGGGGAAATGGCGCCTAGGTGCCCTTTTGCGTAACTCCAACTTATTTTATGCTTGCTTGGGTGCCCAGGAGTGATTATGGCTGCGCTTGGGCATGGAAGTGCGAAGCATCTTGGCCTGAACTTGTTTTTAAACGTCATTTTTTTCGCTCTTTCTTCGACTGTATCCACTTAAGGCCTGAAATCACTTAACACACGGATTAAACGCAAATGTGGCAAGATTTTGGAGATAAATGAATCTAAAATATAAAGACAACGGGCTTAAAAACACGTGAAAGTAACTCTTATCACAAGTCTTTCACTCCTAATGGGATGAGGAAAAGGGCACGGGAAGGACTTGGTACTTGAACACTCAAAAGGGTTTGCATGTCAAAGAATCTTAATTGAGCATTAAGATTTAAGTAGACTTGTATGACACATGCTTTGATAAACAGTGTCAGTCGAACACTATGGGATAGTGGGAGTTTTTATCATAGATACATTAATGGAATTAATGTATTCAAACACGGCTCGCAGTAATCCGATCACATTATTTTTTACTCAGTGACTGTCAATGATTGGATTACTGACTATAATTGTATGCGTGAATCTTTGATCTGATGATTCATTGTCATGATGTGCTTGTTGTTAGGTTAATGTCCTCAAATGCCACTAGAGGATTAGTAACTGATAGGACATTGTCAATTTGTAATTGTTTTTAATCAATCAATAAATGGCTATGAGTTGTTTACTTTTATATTGACATTTATATATTGTAATCATCTATAACTCCATGAACACAAGAGTTAACTCTCTAAGGCACTAGAGAACTTTAATACTTGTGTAGTAAAATAGTCTGCAAGTCAATAACTTTCAATTGGGCATTGCAAATCATGAAGACTTGTATGATATGTGTTTCGACGAGAAAGGTGCCTGTCAATCACTAGGAAGTAGTGAAGAACTCTTATCATAGGTGCACTTGATGGAGATAGTGGCACTCAGACATGACTCGCATCGATTCTGTCACATGGGTTTTCACTCTTTGACAGTTAATGACAGAATTGATTAATTTGTAATAGGTGTATCTGAACTATAGACTTGAGGAATCAAGTTGAAGGTATACTTGTGACATTAGGTTTGTCATTAGAGTAGTTAGGCCCAATTCACCTGTTGGTGGGGTCAACCTCGAACTGCAACCTGATGGGTAAATAGTAGTCTTAACTGATATTCAAGATATGATTCGTTCCCTCGAAGGCAAACGAGGAATTATCCTATGCATTTATAAGTAAGATAGATCTTAAAGTCTTTGGCCAAAGCATTCATTGATATGAACTTATTATAAATATAGCATAGTGTCGAGTTAGAGAGTTTGGCCAAAACCATGACTATCACTTGATCGGGGTAAGGAAACGAAGAGTTTATATTCACATGGTATTTACAATTGGAAAGGTAAAAATGATCTAATCATTTCATTTTATTTGTGTTAAAATATGGACCACTAAACTGACTAGGTGGGACCCATATTCAATGGAATCCTCCCATTGCCAAATATAAATGAACCTAAAGAGTCACACTTAAAAAGGAAAAATTGATAGACAAATGGAATATTTCTTGTGGTAATATTTTAATTATTGGATACTTAAAATTAAATAAATAGAATTAATTATTTGAGAAAATAAGTTAATTCATTTATTGTTTAATAAATATATTATTTCTTGGAGAAATAAAATTAATTAAACATGTTATCTATTATTTAATTAGATTAATTAATTGGATTGAATTAATCAATTAAATAGTAGATTACACCAAGCTCAAATTGGTGCACCAAGTGGCACATCAAAGCCTAAAGGTGGCGGCCACTAGTCGTGTTCATGGGCATAATTTGAGCCCAAGGTAATCACTTAAGTGATATAAATATATCACATTAGTTAATACATAGGGAAGAAGTTGTAATTCACAATACCACAAGAAATAAAATTCCTCTCCTTCTCTCTCCCTAGGCGTCGGTTCTCAAGCCAAGAAGGAGGAAGATTTTTCTCATCAAATATTTTTCGGCGAGACAATTTTTCGGCAGAACAATTGGACTGCTTGGATCATCAAATCTTCAGTCGGAGTAATTTTGCTAAGAACTTGAAGAATTCAGGCTCGTGAGAATTTTCAACCACTTCGCTACAACGGTTAAAGTTTGTTTTAACCTATCGTACATACGTGTGATAAAACCCCGGGGTTCATCCTATTATGGAAAAATTCGAAAAAATTTTAAATTCCATTTTCCGCTACGTTTGGTTAATTTTCCCTAACACTTGTGACGTTGGATCTGTTACTAGAGTAGTTAGGCCCAATTCACCCTTTTTGTGGGGCCTACCTCGAAGTGCGATCCCAATGGGCAAGTAAAAGTTGTGAAGTCATTGCCAAGAAGGGACTCACTGTCTCGAAAGTAAACGAGCAGATACACTATGCGATCATAGGTACCTGAAATGGAAAGTCTTTGGCTTTAGCAGAAAAACTGACTCGTGTAGGACATGGAGGGCAGTTCAGTCATTTCATGTTACTATGATTCATAGCATAGCATCGAGTTATATGAATTTGACATATTCCATGACTCTCACTCAATCGGGGTACATCAGTGAAGGACTTATACTCATATGGGATACATAGTCAAGAGGTTCGTAGTGACATAGTCATTCCTACTTAGTTGGGCTACGATGTGGGGCCACAGGGCTGGCCAGGTGTCACCCACATCCTTTGGTATCCTCCCATTGATAATCAAGACGAACCTAGAGAGTCGCGCTACCAGTAATGAGCGGGAAATCACTTTGTGTACTTGAAGGGGCATTTAGGTAATCTGTCATTAAATAGACAAATTAATTGAGTGGACAACTTAATTTAATTAGTTGTTTAATTGGATTAAACAATAGAACATTAAATTAATTAATTTGAATTTTTAATTTTGATGTTTATTTAACTAGGTTAAATGAATTTGGTTAAATTAAATATAATTTTAATCACATACATATTTAATTACATTAAATATGCAATATAATTAAATTAAAGTGGACTAAGTTGACTAGACCAACTTAGCCTACTTGGGCGTCCACATGGGCCTATGAGGCATGTAACCTAGATCCAAGTAGGAGGATTCTATTTAAATCCTCTAACATTTAGACTTAGGTTAAGATCTTATCAGTTGCCACCAAAATTACACAGTAGAGTAGAGAGAAAATATTCTCTCCCTCTTCTTCTCTTTTAGCAGCCATTTTGGAGATGGAGGACAAAGATTTCTGGCGAATTCCGTGCATGATTGTCTAGAAGCAGGAGTCTCGAGGATTGCTGCTGTAGACGATAGATCAAGAAACGAAACACACTACAACGAGGTTAATCAATCCTTTCGCGTATTTCTTATTTTTGTTTAAAATCAACGATAGCCCAAATTGATCCATGGCTTTGGGAATTGAAATTTTATTCCACTGCATTTTCGTGTATCAATTCCCAACACATCAATGATCCAACGATGGAGAATAAATAAGTGAACTTAGCTTCTTCAAATTTTTATACACTTTAATTTATTCATCAAAAGAAAAGAAGATAAACAACATAATCTGCTTGAACTTGGAACATATCAATTTATATGAATATCATTGTCATTGCTACCGGCGGTGGATACCCGAATCTAGACCAAAAAAAAAATTGTTAACATTCTACTTTGGACTAATTATATGAATATTACGTTGATTGAGAAAATTGAATATCATTACAAAAAGCATAAAAAAAATAACTTACCAAGAAAGACTTGGGAAAGCTTTACAAGTCAGGCGTCATTTTTAGTATTTTATTTAAATACTAATATTAATAAATAATAATAATGATTGTCGGTCCCATGTGGCATACGAAAGGGTCTTGGGGGGGGGGGGGAAGGTTGAATAGACCGTGAATTTTTTTTCAAATTTTAAGACTTGTTTTCTTAGATAGTAGCTTTGAGTACTTGATCAAAAATGGATCAGGCGCTCAACACTTATATCAAGGTTAGCACAGCGGACAATTTTTACAAGTCTCTTGATGAGATTAAGCAGGAACTTAGAAAATACTTAGTTGCTTTGATTTTTAGCTTGCAGTAGTACGCTTTATGACAATATGATAAGATGATGATAAAAAAAAAATGGTGAATAAAAGGCATTACAGTACACAAACTAAGGTAGATGAGCTAAATCTTCCTGAAGGAAATGCGCCAGCTTAGCCGGTGTTTCCATCCAAATTTGCATATCATGCGGAAGATCATATCCCAATTTAGCTAGGGCATCCGCACATGCATTCCTCTCTCTCTTCACGTGGTAGAATTCACTTGTCCAAGGTTTCCATAGAAGATCCCGACAGTCCCTGATGATGTTACCTAATGGGTGTTGGCTCACATCCCCTTGAAGCACCATCTTCCACACAACTTCCGAATCAATTTCAACGATAATATGACCGATCCGCCTATCCCAAGCCAAACGTAATCCTTCTCGCAAATCGAGGAGTTCCGCCTCTGTAATAGAAAACTGTCCTAGTTTACGAGTAAAGCCGAAGACCCAATCTCCATCTTCGTTACGTAGAATGCCCCCTGTAGAGGCACATTGTGTGCTAGCCATAAAAATTCCATCAGCATTTAATTTCCACCACCCTTTAGGAGGTTTGGTCCATTTCACATTTTCCCTAATCTTTGCATCGCGTGGTATTTTCCCCGGGAAGGCAATGATGAGATCCATAGCAAGGCGTTTAATATCCAAAAGGACCATATGAAGTGTAGGAATTTTACCCGAAAAGATGAAGCTATTTCGATACCTCCATAAAGTCCACAAGGGTGCCCGGAAGACACAAAACCATTGGATATCGGGTAGGAGGGTGTTTTCAAAGTTTTTTCGAACATTTGTTTTAATCCAATCCTCAAGGGGCAAGGATAGAAATTCATAGAACCGAGTCGGTTGAACGATGTGCTCCCAAACTTCTCTCGAAAGAGTGCATTCTCTTAGAGCGTGAAGTATATCTTCCCGGTCCGAATGACATCTCGGGCAACCCACCATGAGTGTAATCTTGCGATCAAAACGTAATGCGTTAGTGATTAACCCTTTATGATGGTACAACCAAATAAAATGTTTGAGTTTCAAGGGGCAGTTAAGCTTCCAAATCCAAGTCCAATCATTGTCTGTGACTAAGATGATGATAAATAAAGGAATGGAACAGTAAAGAATAAAATACACGAGAATTGAAAGGTTCACTGGGTGTGTGTAATCTCAGCTACATCCTTCTACTTCTTTCCACACAGGAGGAATTCACTATAATGAATCACAAATCTTCACAAAAATAGCTTAAACACAATAGCAAATGGTGAAGACTTGGTCTCGAGTTCCCTAATTACACAGATTTCAACTCGGCTAAGATCTTCTTCTATCAACCTTCTCTCACTCAGAAATAATGCTTCGTCTTCAACAACTTTGTCACACAGATTGAAGAGGTTGATGGATTTTATCAAGGGTTTGTTTGATTTGGAAAGTTCAAACACTTTTGGAATATCTGTTTATGAAAAGATAGGCCTTCTGAGAAGAGGTAAAAGATATTGGTTTGGCTGTAGAGATGTATAAGCTTAAAAGGATTTTGGCTATGGAGGATTTAAGCTTTTTCGTGTATGGATAGATTTCAACAGCGTAAGTGTATATCAAGCTTTTAATAATACACTTGGTGTTTTGGGTTGAGCTGTGAGGATCTATTTATAGACTTTCTTGGGATTTATCCATTGGACACATGTAGGCGCGTGTTCAGCACGTAGCTCGTGAACTAGTCTTTTTCTGACATCTCTGAAAATTCTGCTGCACAAAGTTGGTAGAAGGCTTACTTTGAGTTGACAGCCAATGGGAAAGGGTTATCCGTACATCAATAGTCCTTATCACATTTAATACTCATATCAAGCATTTAATGCATTTGAATTTAATTTCCGTTGGAATTAAATGTCCGCTGAATGTTTCATTTAAGTCCTTATTGATTTCGGATTTAGTTCAGGTGAATCCAGATGCTTGTGGTTTGCACTTTGAATGATTCTCAAGCGCTTGGCAGCCGCTGAAAGAATATCTTATCTTCAAAGTCTTCAGATGCTGATCTTCGATTTCACTTTGATAGACTCACCTAGAATTCTATCATTGCTCAAGCACTTGATACTAGTCTAAAACTATAAAGATAAAAAGCCTTATCTAAAAATTACAACTCGATAACTTTAAACGTTTTAAACATATTTTATTAAAGATAAATTTACATAATCTTTGGGGCCTAACATAAAACCTATATTGTCATCATCAAAACATCTAACATGAAATTTCCTAACAGTAATAATAATAATAATAATAATAATAATAATAATAATAATAATAATAATAATAATAATAATAATAATAATAATAATAATGCCAAAAAAAAAGAGTAAACCACTCTTTCCTCATGGTCTTAGGAGATATATTGGCGTCTTTTGTTGTAATTCAATATTTATCAGTTTCACTTTCTGATGACTCGCATAACACTTTTTTATTTATTTATCTAATTATCCTCCTTATTTAATTTGTTAAATGGTAAATTTCATTTTGTCCATTCAACTCATTAATTTTGATATTGCATCAACTATATTTCTATTGCATCCATAATATAATTAAATTACAACATATAGTGTTTTTCTAAATTTCATAAGGTTTATATTTTTTTTCTTATTTTCCCCTAGTTTTTCTGAATTTTTTTGGTGTTTTAGTACTTTTTGAATAATTTTTTGATCTAACGGTTGATCATCAATGATCCAATGATGGAGAATAAATAAGTTAACTTAGCTTCTTCAAATATTTATTCAACCTTTCATGTCAATCAATATTTGATATTTTAAATAATTATAGTTTATTAATTGATATTTAATAATTCATCAATTAAATTATTGTTTAAGTTTTAGATTTATCAAGTTGAACAATATCTATGTATATGAGTTATTTTAACAAGATCATATGATTGATATGCAACGCACGTGTTGTTTACTAGTCTCTATAAATATGTTACTCAGTAATACAAGTTTCCTACTGGGTTTTCTCTAATCTAACATGGTATCAGAGTCATGGCTTCAAGCCATGGTCTCTCAACCTCTCGCTTTATCTATTTTTTTCTTTCTCGTATGGTGGCCACCATCGCCGCAAGCCTTATCTCCCTTATCTCATTTTCTCTTCTTCTTGTTTTGCTATGGCCGCCGCCGCCTTCTCTCTTTGACTGCCAGTTGCCGCGCTTAGCCACCGCCGCTACCCGACTGTGCTTCCTGCGTCTCTCTCTCTCTCTCTCACACACACACACATCAAAGGCCATCATAGAATGGATATTTACTTTTCATGTCTTCTCTTTTATTTTCTTTAAATTTTGGAGTATTTACATACATAGGCCATCGTCTCGGACAGTCGAGTCTCCTCTTCTCACTCTTGGACGCTCGAGAATCATTGCCCAAAACGTTCGAGCGTGTCCCTTCACCCGCCTTCTTCTCAATTTTTGGTTCAGTCTCAACGTTCAAAGCCCTCATGTTTCGATTGCTGGGGAGTGTTTAGATAATATAATATATTTTCATATCTTTGTAGTATTTATGTTAGTTTATGTTTCTTTATATTTTTTTGTATTTATATTTTCCTTGTTTATAGTTAAGGTTTGTTATTTACCAAGTACATGTATCTCTATAAATATGTTACTCAGTAATACAAGTTCCCTACGGGGTTTTCTCTTATCCAACATCATGAATTCTTACTATTTTTGACAAACTTATTTAAGTTTTAGACATTAAAATGTTAATAATAACTTAATTACATTTAAGACAATAAAGAGTAAAAGAAGTATAATTGACTTAAAGTACTAAATATTTTGTATTTATGATGCATTTGAAGATAGTACTTGCCAAAATTTATAATTCAATGATCCAGGGTTGATTAGTGGGCATGAATGACAAATGTTGTCCCCAAGTACGAAGAGGTTTTAGAAGGGGCTAAATAGACCCTTGAAGTTTTGTAAACTTCAAAACTTTTGTATATATAATTTTCGAAACTTTGAGAAAGATTCAACGCTGACTAGCGTCGAAAACAACTTTCTATAAAGAAATTATCAATTACAGTCTTCCAAACTTAAACAAAGTACGTTCAAATTATCAATGCTAATATCAAAATTTGTACATTGGACGTAGGTCTAAGTCTTTTAAGTTATAAATGGTTTCTAGAAGCGTAAAAGAATGAGTTCCTTATAGTTGCTTAGTTTTATACAAGTTAAATGCTTATGCGTGAGTGTTATGCTTTCAGTTTGAATATGAAAGCAATAAAACAGTAAATAAATAACACATGTATTTGCAAGGTTCCTTTGATGATGTAACTTCAATCACGTCATTCATCTTCCCTTTTCACTCAGGAAGAATTCAGTATTATTGGTTTTCGAAGGTTCACACGTAACCCTTCTACAATACAATGGTGTTGTAAATTTTGTGATTTGTGGTTAGATAAATATAAATTACTTAAATAATCTCAAAATATATTAATTACACTTCGTGATATAATAATTATAAATCATGAAATAATAGAAATTAAACAATATAAAAATATAGAAATAAGATATTGCATCGATGGAGAGTCATGCCACTTGACGCTGTCCTAAGCCATGATTGCCTTTCTGTGTGCAGAATCTGACGGTTGATCACGACTCCAATATAAAATCCCATTAGCTCACAACAGTAGTGTCACATCGCATGTGCACGACCACAGGGAGATAAGGAACCAGTCATTAGTCATGTTGCCAAAATACTCAAGATTTGTGGGAGATAAAATGTATAACACCTCAAGAACTCATAAAATATGATTGGCTTAAGATCTCTTATGTAGTGATCAAGACTTAGTTGTTACAACAAAATAATGACCTAAAAAATGTTGGGATCGGCGGAAGAACATGGCTTTTAAATAAAAATCCGGCATCCCCAAATTAGGGCGAGGTAGAGGTGGTACCATCTGTCACGCCCCTAATGTACGAATTATCCAAGACCGCATATTCGAAGTGTGACGGAAAAAAAAACTATTCCTCTTGAACAAACATTGACAAACCCAAAATTAATTGTAATATAATATCCAAATTGTTACAGATTTCACCAAAAAGGGGAGTCCCAAAAATAGGAGTTATACAAACTATCACGATACTTCTAGCTACGCATCGTGATTAAACCTTTATTTAAATAATTCGGTCTCCCTTTCACACATTTGAACTATTCGGTCTCCCTTCACACATTTAAATAATTCGGTCTCCCATCGTGATTTGCAGGATTTTCATCTGGAGAAAAAACATTTAAATTCATAAGAAAAACTTAGTTCAATAGGTGTGCGCATAAGAAATTTTAAAGAGCTACGGTTTGATAAATCTTTTTTGACAAAAATAATATTATCATGACAATAACAAATATAAGGAATTAAATTCATGATAATGTAAGACTTGATCAAAAAATGTTAACAATATAATATTATTCTTATGATAATATATAACAAAATATAAGGAATGAATTCATGATGATGCAAAACGGCAGATGCCGAATTTTTTGAGATGACCACCTCCTTATATCTTCATTGAATATATACTACTTTATCCTTCGGTTGAAGGGAGCTACCCCGCAAAATAATAAATTGTGCCATGCTTAGGTACATGGCGACACCAGTCACGGTTACAGACAAACTCCAGCCTGCCCGTGAAAGGATACCAATAATAATCCCAGACATAGTGGTCTATACCCGGTAATTTGATATTACCCAGGCGAACTCACCCACCGTCTAGGTCAGGGCTCGAGAAATACTTTAAGAATTTTGAGTCAGAGTCATCAATTGAACCATGCATATGATAAATAATTATTTTCAATATATATATATAACTTTTATAAAGAATATTTTCTTTCCTTGAAATAAATAATAATAATTTTTACAAAACTATAAAATTTCACAAAGAAAATTTTTAAAGTATTGAACTGAAAGGTTTCGTTTGAATTCGTCGAAAGACCATAATAAACTTTAAAACTTTAAAAGAGTTTAGAAAAAAATAAGCATTTTACATAACATTTTTCTATATATATATACATATATATATATATATCTCCAGTTTTGAAAATACTAATATAATTTTTAATGACACTCACAGTACACTTTGTCTGACAAATCTTGATCTAAGCTTGATTGGCTCTCTAAAAGATCACATGTTAAAAGATAAAAACGTAACCTATTATTTCACCAAATTAATCTAATATAATTTAAGAAATAATAAAATGCTACAAGCCTAAAAAATTAAATCCTCCAAGTGCTCTTTCTCGTTCCTTGAATCGCAAGTACATCCGATCATTCTAATCATACGCGGGTTTAAAGAGAAAAAGGTGATGACAAGGTTATTTTGGAGTTTTCTTTTGGTGATGGGGTTAAGTTGTCGGCTATCAATCTATAACTTCCAAAATTTCTAATGTCTAACAACCACCCAAAAATATTCAAAACCTTTAGTAAAACATAAGGTAAGGAAAATAATTTAAATATGTTGCTTTGACCTTTCCAAAAAGATTTTGAAAAAGACAAGACTACAAGGTGGAATAGTGATGTATATGTGTGTGTATATTTTTCAAGGTGTACCTATTCCTATCGGCCGATTTACTTATTTAGAGGGTAAATAATAATGATGAAATTTTATCCTAAGGCAATACGTGTAGACTCCTAAGGAAATGAGATGCCAGCAATTGTTAGGAGAAGAAGATGAGTTATTCAGTAAGTTTCCTTTGCTTGCCACGTAATACATATTTACCTTGGCTGAGTCAACTTTGTGGTAAGGATAATTCTTGACTTTTTAAATAAAGTAATAATAATGTGGATTATCCTTTCTCCTGCAACTAAGTCACTTGAGAGATAGGCCACAGGTCACGAGTTATTATCGGTCAAAACTGTCCTACTTACTCCCTTTTCACTATAATTTTTCTTATTTGAATTTGGCCAACCTAGGGTATTAGCATATACGATTACTCGGAGTAATATAAATATAACTAATAAAGTACTAAGACTCGTAAAATCTATCAAATTTTTTCTCGGGCGTCACACTCCTCCCTCCTTAAAAGAATTTGGTCCCCAAATTCATACCTCTTTCATAGAACAGTTCAGGGTAGGTGTTTCGCATGTCTTCCGAAAGTTCCCATGTAGCCTCTTCGATTTTCTGGTTTCTCCATAGTACTTTCACCAGGAGTATTTTCCTAGTTCGTAACTCGTGAAACTTATGCTCGAGAATGCAGACTGGTTTCTCTTCGTAGGACAAATTCTCCTGGAGTTCGAGGGACTCATTTGAGATGATATGTGAAGGGTCAGGGTGGTACTTCTTGAGATGCGATACGCGAAACACATTACGAATTTGGGCAAAATTTGAAGGTAAGCTTAATTTATAAGCTACTCTACCCACTTGTTTAATTATTTCGAATGGTCCAACATATCTTGGTCGTAATTTATTTCTTTTCCCGAACCTAACCATTCCTTTTCTTGGAGATACTCTCAGGAACACTTTATCTCCTACCTTAAATTCCAAGTTCCTTCTACGATTGTCGGCATAACTCTTTTGCCTACTCTGAGCAGTCTGAATCTTTTGCCGAATTAATTGTACTTTGTTGATGGCATCTTGAATGATTTCAGGTTGGAGAGATTTGTCTTTTCCATTTTGGTCAATTTGTATGTAGTCATCAAGATCCCAATGAAGTGGGGATCGACATTTTCTCCCATATAATGCTTCATAAGGCGCCATTTGAATAGTCGACTGGTAACTATTATTGTACGCGAACTCTATTAATGGGAGATATTTCTTCCAACTACCCCCAAATTCTAGTATACATGCTCGCAACACGTCTTCTAATATTAAGATTGTTCTCTCTGATTGTCCATCAGTTTGAGGGTGAGCTGTCGTGCTAAATTGTAACTGACTCCCAAATTTTTCTTATACTCTTTTCCAAAGTCGAGACACAAAGCGTGGGTCTCTGCCCGATACAATAGTAACTGGTACCCCGTGAAATCTGATGATCTTCTTAACATATATCTCGGCTAATTTTGTCACGGCCCAAGTTTTCTTGATAGCAATAAAATGAGCTGACTTTGTTAGACGATCAACTATGACCCAAATAGCGTTATGTCCTTTCGTGGTATTAGGGAATCCAATGACAAAATCCATGGTGATTGATTCCCATTTCCACTCGGGCATGGGTAAAGGTTGTAACAACCCTGTAGGACGTTGGTGCACAGCTTTGACCTGTTGACATATTAGGCATTTTTGAACGTAGCTTGCAATTTCTCTCTTCATGTTATTCCACCAATAATGTCTCTTTAAGTCATGGTACATTTTAGTTCCTCCGGGGTGCACCGTATATTGTGAGCGATGGGCTTCGTCTAGGAGTATCTTCTTTATTTCCTCATCACTTGGAACACAAAGTCTATTTCTAAACTTCAGGGTGCCATCTGCTTCAATAGAAAAATTGGGATGTATTTGATTTTTCACGGATTCCTTGATCTGATGAATTTCTGTATCCCTTGTCTGAGCTTCCTTAATTTTTGATTCTATCCCTGACTTGATGGTTATATTTGCAAACTTCACACTTCTCTTTGCAGAATCCTTGCAAGTGGTTCGTCTTATTGTATCACTATCTTGAAGTTTACATTGGGTAGTACTCACATTTCTACTCAGCGCATCAGTCACCACGTTCGCTTTACCCGGGTGATATTGAATGATACAATCATAATCGTCCAATAATTCCAGCCATCTTCTCTGTCTCATATTTAATTCCTTCTGTGAGAACAAGTACTTAAGACTTTTTTGATCTGTGTATATTACAAAGGTTGCCCCATACAAATAATGTCTCCATTTTCCTAAGGCGAAAATAATAGCAGCAAGTTCTAAATCGTGAGTCGGGTAATTCTTTTCGTACTGCTTCAATTGCCGAGATGCGTATGCGATAGCCTTATCCTTTTGCATTAATACACATCCTAATCCTTCTTTGGATGCATCAGTGTATACTACAAAATTTTCGCTGCCGTCAGAAAGTACAAGTATTGGAGAAGTCGTTAAACATTGTTTCAGTTTTTGGAAACTTGTTTCACAAGAATCGTCCCATATAAATGGATTTCCTTTTTGGGTGAGCCGGGTTAGTGTCCACGCTATCTTAGAGAAATCTTTCACGAATCTCCGATAGTATCACTGCTCGGAGCTGTAAGGTGCCCTAAAATGCTACGAATTTCTGTCACATTTTCTGGTCTTTTCCATTTTATCACTGCTTCTATCTTGGTAAGATCCACTGAAATACCATCCCCCGATATGAAATGACCCAAAAAGGTGACTTTGTCAAGCCAAAACTCACATTTACTAAATTTAGCAAATAACTTATTTTTGCAAAGTACTTGCAGCACAATTTGAAGATGTTTTTCATGGTCTTCTTCAGATTTGGAGTATACTAGAATGTCGTCTATGAAGATCACAACAAACTGATCTAAATATGGTTGAAAGACTCGGTGCATTAGATCCATAAATGCGGCTGGTGCATTGGTTAATCCGAAAGGCATTACCACAAACTCAAAATGACCATATCTTGAGTTAAAAGCTGTTTTTGGAGTGTCTGCTTCCTTGACTTTTAATTGATAATACCCTTGCCTTAAATCCAATTTAGAGTATACTCGGGAACCTTGCAACTGATCGAACAACTCATCTATTCTTGGTAGAGGGTATTTATTTTTGATGGTGACATTATTTAATCCTCTATAGTCTATACACATTCTAAATGTTGCATCTTTTTTTCGAACAAAGAGTAGAGGAGCCCCCCCAAGGTGGACTAATAAATCCTCTATCCAACAATTCATGAAGTTGGGTTTTCAATTCATTTAACTCGTTGGGTGCCATTCTGTAAGGTGCCCTTGATATTGGAGAAGTGCCTGGTAAGGTGTCAATTACGAATTCTATTTCTCTATCAGGAGGTAATGCGATTAACTCTTCTGGGAATACATCCGGGAATTTTGACACCACTCGCACATCTTCAAGTGGTATTGTATCGTTGGGTTTATTAATCAGGTAGGCTATAAATCCTTGCTTTTCTTTCCAGAGGATTTTCCTTGCTTTTGCCGCAGATATTATCCTTATGGAGGTGGTTATGTCTTTTTCAACTAGCTCAACATCCAATTGACCCAATACACAAAATTTCACAATTTTTGAATGACAATCTAACTGTGCATGTTGTTTATACAACCGGTCCATCCCTAATATAACATCATATCCTTGGATTGGTAATTCAATCAAATCAGCCCAAAATGTCTTGTTATAGATTTTGACTTCACAAAAACTAAATTTAATATTAGTCACTTCACTACTCCCCAGTGGTACACTTACTTCAAACTATAAGGCAAGATTTCAGCATCAACATTTAAGTTGGGGCGAAATGGGAGGCAACAAATGAATGGGTGGCACCGGGGTCAAATAACACTTGACCAAGCATATTAGATATAAGGAACCAACATTCAACTACAGTTGTCGGGTCTGATGCCTCTCTTCCTCCTAGTGCGAATGCACGAGCACGAAATTTTGGCCTTCCTACTGGTTCTCCAGATCCTCGAGTTTCATTACTCTTAGTTTGTGGAAGCTGTTGTGTCTATGATGTGGATGCACCTTGTATCATTGGACAATTCTGGATTAAGTATTGATCACTACCACATCGTGTACATTTTCCCAACCTTCTCCAGCAATTATTGGCAGTATGCCTAGAGCGTCCACAGTAACTACATTCCTCTTCAGCCTTTTGATTGGTAGGATCAAACCTTTGCCGAGACGAATTTTGAGGGGCTGAAAAATTTTCCCGCATGGTCCTTTGAAATTTCCCCCCTCTTCCATCTCGACTTCTTTGCCAATTGCTTGGAGCTGGTCTCGATTTCTTACCACGTTCTTCAATTAGACTTAATTCAGCAAGTCCTGCTTCAATTTCCATGGCTCGCTCCACAGCTGCCGTATAAGTCACTAGACCACAAGACAGAATGCTGCACTGAATACCAAGGCGTAATCCACGTATAAATTTCTTTGTACGCCTCATCTCATCCTCTAGTATGTGTGGTGCATATCTAACTAACTTATTAAATTTAGCCTCGTATTGGGCTACATTATTATTTTCTTGAGTGAGATTGAAAAACTCTTGCTCTCTCCTATCACGTACCACTTGAGGAATAAATTTATCATTGAATTCTTTAACAAAATTTAACCAAGAGTAAAGAGTTCTTTCCCGATTCCATTTAGCTTCAACCACTCGCCACCAGTGGTGAGCTACTTCCTCAAATCGAAATGTAGCAAAAGATATTTTCTGATCGTCATTGTATTTGAGAACTTTAAAAATCTTTTCTATTTCCTCAAACCAGCCTTCGGCTTTTTCGTCATCTGGTTCTCCGAAGAATTTAGGAGGTTGAAAGCATAGAAATCTTTCTAAGGCTTGGTCAGCAGCTGATGTATCTACAAGTCTTCCTTGATTTGAGTTTATTGCACCAACTGTTGAAGAGTCGCAAGTAAAGGTCCTATATTGCTATATTGTCTATTATCGGGGCTTGTTGTTCGGGAGGGTTATTATGAGTTGGCTCAGGATTATCGGGGTGATTGACATTGGTATTTAGGTTCTCTTCAAGGTGTTGAATTCGGGGTCTACCTCGTGGACACGGATGATCCATCTTAAGAAAAGAAAGAAGAAGAATAAAAATAAAATATAAAAAAACTACAAGGTAAGAATGTAAGAAAAAATGCATAAGCTTACATACTATTTTACATTATTAGATAGGGTACACGAGACATATATTACAAGATAACTTATTTCACACCTATGCCATATATATAGAGATTCTAGCATTATCCCAAAGCTATGTACATATAATACATATGATACACCGATTAACACTTAAAAGATTTATGCTGCCCTTTCATTCAACTGTCCACTGAAATTTCCTTCACTCTCCACACTAGGTTCCGTTTCTTGTCTTATACTGGATTCATCCATATTTACCACCAATTTTCCTCCTAACACACCAGATGGTTCATCTAATATTTCCTCGGCCTCTTCTACCGCACGAGTCGCAGAGTCGTGAATTCTATGCATGCGGTCCCTCATGTGGGTGCAAAATGTCGCATATCTAGTTCTTAATTGTCCTAATTCTCCTCTTAACCCGTCTATTTCCGCTTTTGGTTCAAATAAGTGGTTCCTTTGATGCTCGATTACCATCAAATTATCAGCATTATCTCTTTGTCTAGAAACATATATTCTATCTCGATCATTAGTAATCTCATGAACTATATCATCCGCAACATTTCCAGTTCCGTGATCTTCTGGTTGCGGAATATACCACACGACTTGTTCATCCCGTCGAACTACTATTGGTCCAGGAGGTACTAGATAGCCATTACTTAAACCATTATTTTGTGGCCGTTCGTTCCCATTTGCTGCCATCCTCTCACATTAATCATAAGATTATAAAGGTTAATCCTTAACTAAAATATAATTCTAATTAAATAACCTATTTGACTAACTATTATCATCAAGACCCTATTATTAAATTTGGAACGTCCACAATCTGCTACATTAATCATGTTAAAAAAAATAATGGATCCCCTATTTTAATTAAAAAACTATATGTAAAAACTCCTTTATTTTTTTTTTCCAAAACCATTACTATTTGTCCAAGGATCCTATCCTAGCATCGCTCAGGTATTAACCTAAGCTCTAATACCACACTTGTCACGCCCCGAATGTACGGATTATCCATGACCGCATATCCGAAATGTGACGGAAAAAAAAACTATTCCTCTTGAACAAACATTGACAAACCCAAAATTAATTGTAATGTAATATCCAAATTGTTACAGATTTCACCAAAAAGGGGAGTCCAAAAAATAGGAGTTATACAAACTATCACGATACTTCTAGCTACGCATCGTGATTAAACCTTTATTTAAATAATTCGGTCTCCCTTCACGCATTTGAACTATTCTTGACCTTCTAAATAACTATCCTCATCCTCATGATTTGCAGGATTTTCATCTGGAGAAAAATACGTTTAAATTCATAAGAAAAACTTAGTGAGGTCAATAAGTGTGCGCATAAGAAATTTTAAAGAGCTACGGTTTGATAAATCTTTTTCGACAAAAATAATATTATCATGACAATAACCAATATAAGGAATTAAATTCATGATAATGTAAGAATTGATCAAAAAATGTTAACAATATAATATTATTCTTATGATAATATATAACAAAATATAAGGAATGAATTCATGATGATGCAAAATGGCAGATGCCGAATTTTTTGAGATGACCACCTCCTTATATCTTCATTGAATATATACTACATTATCCTTCGGTTGCAGGGAGCTACCCCGCGAAATAATAAATTGTGCCATGCCTAGGTACATGGCGGCACCAGTCACGGTTACAGACAAACTCCAGCCTGCCCGTGAAAGGATACCAATAATGATCCCAGACGTAGTGGTCTATACTCGGTAATCTGATATTACCCAGGCGAACTCACACACCGTCTAGGTCAGGGCCCGAGAAATAGTTTATGAATTCTGAGTCAGAGTCATTGATTGAACCATGCATATGATAAATAATTATTTTCAATATATATATAACTTTTATAAAGAATATTTTCTTTCCTTGAAATAAATAATAATAATTTTTACAAAACTATAAATTTCACAAAGAAATTTTTTAAAGTATTGAACTGAAAGGTGTCGTTTGGATTCGTCGAAAGACCATAATAAACTTTAAAAGAGTTTAGAAAAAAATAAGAATTTTACATAACATTTTTCTATATATATATATATATATCCAGTTTTGAAAATACTAATATAATTTTTAATGACATTCACGGTACTCTTTGTCTGACAAATCTTGATCTAAGCTTGATTGCCTCTCTAAAAGATCACTTGTTAAAAGATAAAAACATAACCTATTATTTCACCAAATTAATCTAATATAATTTAAGAAATAATAAAATGCTACAAGCCTAAAAAATTAAATCCTCCAAGTGCTCTTTCTCGTTCCTTGAATCGCGAGTACATTCGATCATTCTAATCATACGCGGGTTTAAAGAGAAAAAGGTGATGACAAGGCTATTTTGGAGTTTTCTTTTGGTGATGGGGTTGAGTTGTCGGCTATCAATCTATAACTTCCAAAATTTCTAACGTCTAACAACCACCCAAAAATATTCAAAACCTTTAGTAAAACATAAGGTAAGGAAAATAATTTAAATATGTTGCTTTGACCTTTCCAAAAAGATTCTGAAAAAGACAAGGCTACAAGGTGGAATAGTGATGTATATGTGTGTGTATATTTTTCAAGGTGTACCTATACAAATATATTATAAGATATACATTAAATATACATATATATAGATAGATAGACCTGGTGAACAAGATAAAATCCTCCACCAAATCCACATACATACACATGCCCATACATGTGTGTATATATATATTATTTTTTTTTCTTTCTATTTCATACATTAATTGATTAGCCCATTAATTAATTAGTCTTTCACAAATTAATATTTCGATATTAAATTATAAGACTAATATTACTTAAGACCATTTAATTAATTTATTCCTTTTTCCCCGATTAATAAATTTTAATTAACTAATCTCTCCAATAATTCGCAAAGAATTAACTACCCCTCAGGCTCATTAAAAAGCTAGCAATAAGTCCTCACATAGGCTAGTTTAATTATTCATAATAATTAACTAAGTATTGGATTAATCTTCACCAATTAACCCAAGGCACCTATCGGTCGTGGTTCGATATCTAGCAACGGTGCCACGACTTCCTAGATGTTAACGATGGAAAACAAACCTATCCAGATTTCGATCTTCATGCGAGTCGAATCCCTCCATCTTTTTCCCGTCTAAGGCCTAGGGTTTGGCGAAGGTCGAAACCCTAGTAGCCTCGAAATCTATGACTATGTTGGTTCCACAAATGATTCGGTCTTTTAAGCAGGGATCACCAGTCTCTTTTATAAGACTATGCTTTGTCCAGACACTTTTCTCAATCATTTAGTTTCACTCAACAACATAGGAAATGTCAGGCTGTTAGCCCTGAATGGATCCCGTTACAACTGCCATTTGTTCCGCTGTACTACTAGACTATACTGAACATACACACCGTATAACTCTCCTGGAGGGGAGTGAACGTGCATAACAAAGTGTAGTGGGTAGTACCCTTTCCAATGACATCTCATGTCTAAGGATTATCTCACACTATGAAACCTAAGGACTCCAAGTTCGACAGTACCAACGTGGAATCCTTAGCGGGGCCATTCAATTCCATACTCACCCATAGTATGAATCTTCAAGCATGTATTGTCCATACTAGCCATTGACAATGGAACGCGTCAACCTCTTGGGAGAGTCACACGCACGAACAAGTCTTGGCGAGGCTAGTGATATCCCACATCTCACAGTCTCTATGACTTGGAACCTGTTTTAGGATTATGGTCTTTGAGAGCATTACATAGGTATCCTGACACCCTCCCCTAACCGAATGCACTACTACAAAAAATGCCTATTACAACAGTTTTTTTCCATCTATTACAGGGGTTTTAACCACTGTAATAGGCAACGCTGTAATAGGTCCCCTATTACAGCGGTTCAAGTTAAAACCACTGTAATAGGGGTTTGGTTTTTTTTTTAAACCCTATTACAGCTGTTCTGATGTGAAGCGCTGTAATAGGGTTTTTTTTTCCTCCCTACTAGTTTGCAACCTTCCTGTACAACAAATTCAACATATTCAATAAACCAACACAACAAGCCCCAGCTACAGAGTAAAACAAATTCAACAGAAACAACAAAAATACAAAACTTCAATATAACCAATTCTTTCCTCCAACCACAAAATTTTATAATCTCCAACAAATGATCACGTGTTTACAATAAACTAATTAAATTACTCACAATTTAAATACAACAAATCAAATCACAATTTACAAAAAGTCACAATGTACAAAAAATACATTACCTATTTTCTAATCGCATACAATAATGTATTGTGCCACTTCGCAGCGTACTTCATCAATTTGCTCTAGAGTATAGAAGAAGCATTGAGAATCATGAAAGTACTGCAAGATATATATAGAGATTGCAAACCCAAATGACGTTTCAGTTACCTACCAAAGATTTAATAACTTCAAAAGGGAAAGAAATTGAGTATTAGGATTATGCATACCATTGTTGGGATTATAGATTCTCCGTGGCTAATAATCTCTTTCATGAATCTCATAACAAAGTAGCCACAATCCACGTCGTTTGTCTGTCGGAGGCCCTACAAAAATAATCAAAGTTGTATTAGAACACTAACTTCTATATGAATAATCTCTTGAAACTACAGAACAATAACCTTTATTTTAATCCATTTACAGGCCTTGTTTTCGGATTTCTTGAAATGGTTGTTGTGATTTGCATGAAATATGAGCACAACCCTGTAAAAAAATATAAAAAACAAGGAAATATGTCAAAAACAAGCAATTATGTGAAATCCAGGAACATATATACACTTTAAAAAAATATTAAATATAATGGATACATTGATTGAATGAAAAACTTACTGATTGACTTTTTTCTTTCATGTCATCTCGGTAATCCGGCTCACCAATCAAAGAATCCAGATAGTAAACAACCACTTGAAATGGATCAATCGCAAGCAACAACCAATGTCCCTAAAAAGCATTCAAAATTTATTTTTGTTAGGAATTTCATGTTAGATGTTTTGATGATGACAATAAGGATTACTTGTTAGACCCCAAAATATGTAAGTTTGACTTTATAAGCTTTGTTTTATTTTTATTCTAGAGTGTTAGGCTGAGTGTTCTTAGACTGAGCGTCTGATAATTTCTGAGTGAGTTTATCAGTAGTTAAGTTTGAAGACTCAGGCGTCTGAAGTCTGAATGAAGATAAAGATTCCAAGCATCCAAACGACTAGCTATATCAAGCGTTTATTAGGACAGAAGTTATTCAAGGATGAATGAGCGTCTATCAATGACTGATTTCACCTGAATTTATTTCTAAGTCCAGAAGGAGTTTAATACAAATATTCTCAGTGCATTAAGTGCCAACGGGCCTTTAATTCAAATGCATTAAATGCTGATAAGAGTATTAAATGTGATAAGCTCTTCCGGACGTACGGAGAAGCCACCCTATTGGACTGTCAACTATTCACAGACTGCATCACCAACTTTTGTGCATCAGATTTTCAGGAAAAAAGGACAAAAGTTGTTCACTTGCGAAAGTGAGAGACACGCGCTTGTGCATGTGTCAAACAAACACTTTTTCCAAGAATGCCTATAAATAGGACTTCAACAACAATCCAAAATAGCCATCGAATTACAAGCCAAATTGTTGTTGCATTGAAGTCTCATTCCTTAAACTCTCAGAAAAGCCAGAATATTCAAGCAAATATTTTCTTTGCTTTCTTCAATTCCTGAGACAGTCAACCAATATCTCAAACATTCTTTTCGGAGAAACCTACACTACTATTGAGATATTCCCAGTTGTTTGAACTTTATCAAAATCAAACAAACCGTTTAAAAAAATCTCATCCAAGCCTCGCGATCTATGTGAAGTCGAAGTTGGATACTTGCATTATTTCTGTGTCATAGAAGCAAGGGGATAGAAGTGATTTGGAGCAGAAATCTGTGTGATTAAGAAGCTCAAATCATCGACATCCATCTCTCCCTAATTTGTAGAAGACTCTATTTGATTCTTTGAGAATCATTTTAGTGGATTGCCTCCAAGTGTTCAAGGACAAGAAGGACGTAGTTGGGATTACACCACCCAACGAACCTTACAAATATTGTGTTATTTACTTTACAGTCAATTTTCTTATTATCATATTATTGAATAAATTGATTAAGTAAAACACAATCAAAAGCTAAGCAACTAAGAAACAGTGTATGACGCTAAAAGTTTTCAAGCAGAATATTATAAAATCAATTTCGTTGTGCTAACACTGATCAAAGAAGTGAACGCTTAAACCTATTTGGTTTTAGTATTCAAATCTTGAAGTCTAAGTTTACTTTGTAAAACTGTCTTCAATAAACACTCAGTCAAGCGCCTACTTCTCAAGCATCCAACACATTTTTAATACGAAATTTTTGAAGTCGAAAAAGACTTGAGGGTCTATTCAACCCCCTCTTCTAGACCCTTTCGTATGCCACTTGGGACCAACAATTGGTATCAGAGCGGTTAAAGTTTAAATTTTAAAATTTCCAAGCATAACAGCTTTTTTAAATTCTTTTTCAAATCTAGTTGCTTTAAATTTTCTTTATGGCATTTGCTAAAGTTTCCAAACTGACTGAGTCAAACTATGACACATGGAAAGTCAAAGCATTTACATATCTCTGTTCATGCGATGATGTCATGTGCGATATTATTTCAGATGGGCCAATCAAAATATATAAGGTTATCACTAGAGCGCCTGGAGCCACGGAAGACACTCCGGATGGTTACGTGGAAAAGCCAAAACAAGAATGGTCTCCAGATGAGCGTCCAAGAGCAAATTTGGACAATGTTGGTCGTAATGCTCTATATACAGCTATCGGTGATAATGACAACTTATTCAACAAGATTAAGTCATGCAACACTACTAAGGAAATTTGGGATAAGTTAGCCATAATTTGTGGTGGTTCAGCTCAGATTAAAGAGAACAAGCTTTCTATTGCCAAGGAAAGGTTTAACAGTTTCAAGATGTTGCCCCATGAGACTTTAGAACAATTGGATATAAGATTCACAGCTCTTACTACAGAATTAACATCTTTTGGTATGGATTTACAGAATCGGGAAATGGTGGTCAAAATCTTTAGAAGTCTACCTAGTAGATTTTTTATGAAAACAACCGCTATGAGAGAGTCGAACAATTTGGATAGTTTAACTCCAGAAGATGCTTTTTCGAAACTCAAAGCATTTGAGTTTGAGTTAAATTCGACTAGTGATGCAGTGAGCAGTCTAATGATTGAGTCTGAAGCACTTATAGCGTCAATCAAGGGTAAATCGGGTAACAAGGGAAAGGTTTTAGATATTAGCGAGGAAGAGGAGTTGGCTTTACTGAATAGATTCAGGAAGTTTTTCAGATATGAAAATAAAGGAAAAGGTTCCAGCAATCAAGGACAAAATTCATATCAAGCGCCTGCTCTAGTACAACAACAGTTCAATATTCTATTCCTACACCCCAAGCGCCTGTTCAGTACCAAGCGTCTGCTCAAAATCTCTCAGCGCCAGTGGTCTCAAAACCACACAATGCAAGGTTAACAAATGAACAAAAGATGAAAACTAATCTTTGTTATAGTTGCAGGAAACCAGGGCACTACCAGGTAAATTGCCCTTATCTAAACGTATCCAAGCCCACAAGGCAGGATTATGTGGATAGAAACCAATTCAGGAGCAACCTTCGTCAACAAGATTTGCTAGCTAAATCAAAACCAGCATCCGCACCTGAAGATTTGGAGTCTTCAGAGGAAAGTAGTGATGATGATGAGCCAGTGGATGACTCAGCGCTTATTTGTCTCATGGCGAGAGATGATGAAGCGTCCCTTGAGGTAAACACTGAATTAGCTCTTCCTCTTTCATATGATGAATTACTTGACAAAGTTAAACAATATTATAATGACTGTTAAGATGTCGCTAAATTATATCACTTTCATATCATTTCATCACTCCAAAGTGATAATGTGACGCTCAAAGTAGAGTTGCAAGTTCAGCAACAATGCATTGAGAAGAACAAATCACTTGAAAGTGAAATAACAAATCTGAAAAGTCACCTTCATATAATGGTCAAGAGAGAAGCTGAGCTGATTGCTAGACTTGTTAAATCAGAATAGCTCATCTCATCATTGTCCAAAGCATCAAGAAAGCTAGACAATGTGACTGAGATAACAAGATTATTTGGTGAAAAGACCGGTTTAGGACGCAATAAATTCGGTAAACAACCAAAAAAATCTAATGTTACGGCAAACAACAAAGGAAAGGGTGTTTTCTTTGTTGAGAAAGGTTCAAAAAGTCAAAGACCTCTTGAACCAAGCAACAATGGTACGAGGCCAAATGAGAAAGCCAAAGCTGACTCAGGCAAGGGAAAAACGAAAGCAAATGATTCACACAGACGGGTTCATCTAAACGCTCAAAAGGCTAAAGATAAATCTGATCACTGTGAATCAAGCGCTAAGCGTCCAGCACCAAAAGTGCAACCCAAGCCAACGACAAGGAAATATCAGCGTCAATATCCACAGCGGTCTAGATCATATTATCGATACTATGATAATCATGATTATGACTATGATTATAATTAATATTATAATAGAGGATATTACTGTACAACCAAAAAGCACACACAACACTATGTGAAACCCACGAAGGCCAGTATTCCTACAATGAAGACTAGGAAAATATGGGCTCCTAAAGTTCTAATTCAAATTAACAATGCTACTAATGTTAAAGGACCCAAGTAACAATGGGTACCTAAATAGAAATAGAACTTCTCTTTTGATTGTAGGTACCTAGAGCTAGAGCTGATACATTTGTTTAGTACTTCGATAGTGGATCGTCAAGGCACATCACTGGTTCCAAGGATCTTCTGATCAACTATCGAGCTACCAATGGTCCTCAAGTTGTATTTGGTGACAACTCCGAAGGTAAAACCAAAGGTATAGGTACTGTGCATAGGGGGAACATCATGATAAGTGATGTTTATTATGTTGAGGGTCTTAAGCACAATTTATTAAGCATAAGTCAATTCCGTGATAAAGGATTTGAAGTCATATTCTGAAGCGACTGATGCTATATAAATGACGCTAAGACTAAGTCTACTAAATGGAAAGGTAAAAGAAAAAACAACGTATATTTGGTAGATTAGGGTTCAACAGTTGATAACAACCCAACATGTTTTGTTTCTAAAAATGAATTTAAAACGGTTGGTTATGGCATAGAAAAACGAATCACATCAACTTTAAGACAATCTCTCAGCTTATAAATCTAAATCTTGTAGAGGGATTACCAAATGGACCATTTCACAAGGATCGCCTTTGTGACGCTTGTCAAATCGGCAAACAGGTTAAATCATCTTTCAAGAGAAAATCTCATCTATCTACCTCTAGAATACTTGAACTACAATCAGTGTAAGCGGTAAAAAGTATACTTTGGTGATAGTAGATGATTTCTCTCGATTTACTTGGGTGGAATTTCTTTCATCCAAAGATGAGACATGTGACAAGTTAACAACGCTTATTCGGCAACTTCAAACTTTGAAAAATCTTAAGGTTGTAAGAATAAGAAGAGATCATGCTACTGAGTTTACTAGCAAGGTTGTTGAGAAGTTTTGTGTAGAGAATGGAATACATCATGAGTATTCAGCTCCCAGAACTCCCCAACAGAATGGTGTTGCTGAGCGCCGAAACAGAACGCTCAAGGAAGCTGCTAGGACGATGTTAGCAGGGTCTAAGCTTGCTCCTAGGTTTTGGGCCGAAGCGATCAACACTGCTTGTTACACTCAAAACCGGTGCATGATCAACAAATAGCATGGGAAAACTCCATAGGAACTGTGGAAGGGACGTAAGCCAAATGTTTCATACTTTCACGTCTTTGGTTCTAAATGTTTTATCCATAATAATGGATCCCAAAGCCTAAATACATTTGATCCTAAAGCGGATGAGGAATCTTTCTAGGCTACGCCAAGAATGGAAAGAATTTTTGCATCCTAAATAAGATCAAATCGAAGTTTGAGGAATCTATTCATGTTGTTTTTGATGATGCTAACCGAGAACCGAGTAAAGTTAATATGAATGATGTAGGAGTTGAAGATCTGTGTCATCAAGCGTCTAAGATTACCATTGATGATGGTAGTGACGATGATGATGAGATCTCAGTGCTACCTCCTAAGATTACTCGTGAGGTTATTTCAGATAACAATGGAAGATCTGCTGATGATCATGAAGAGAGTGATCATCAAGAGCAAACAAGGATCTGTGAACTTGAAGCGCCTACGCAAGAGGGTAGTCAAGCGTCTGATCATCAAGCGCCTGTTCAACCTCTTAACCCTTTTCAACCAGATAGACTATGGCTGCGTGATCATCCACCTGAGCAGATTATTGGAGATATTGAAGCGTCTGTTAGGACTAGAGCCGCTACATTCAATGAGGCTATGTTCGCTAGCTCTTTCGGACGTACGGAGAAGGCACCCTATTGGACTGTCAACTATTCACAGACTGCATCACCAACTTTTGTGCAGCAGATTTTCAGGAAAAAAGGACAAAAGTTGTTCACTCACGAAAGTGAGAGACACGCGCCTGTGCATGTGTCAAACGGACACTTTTTCCAATAGTGCCTATAAATAGGACTTCAACAACAAGCCAAAGATAACCTTGATTGATACCAAGCCAAATTGTTGTTGCATTGAAGTCTCATTCCTTAAACTCTCAGAAAATCCAAAATATTCAAGCAAACATTCTCTTTACTTTTCTTCAATTCCTGAGACAATCAACCAATATCTCAAACATTCTTTTCGGAGAAACCTACACTACTATTAAGATATTCCCAGTTGTTTGAACTTTATCAAAATCAAACAAACCGTTTAAAAAAACCTCATCCAAGCCTCGCGATCGATGTGAAGTCGAAGTTGGATACTTGCATTATTTCTGGGTCAAAGAAGCAAGGGGATAGAAGTGATTTGGAGCAGAAATCTGTGTGATTAAGAAGCTCAAATCATTGACATCCATCTCTCCCTAATTTGTAGAAGACTCTGTGTGATTCTTTGAGAATCATTTTAGTGGATTGCCTCCAAGTGTTCAAGGACAAGAAGGACGTAGTTGGGATTACACCACCCAACGAACCTTACAAATATTGTGTTATTTACTTTACAGTCAATTTTCTTATTATCATATTATTGAATAAATTGATTAAGTAAAACACAATCAAAAGCTAAGCAACTAAAAAACAGTTTGTGATGCTAAAAGCTTTCAAACAGAAGACTATAAAATCAATTCTGCTGTGCTAACACTGGTCAAAGAAGTGAACGCTTAAACCTATTTGGTTATTGTATTCAAATCTTGAAGTCTAAGTTAACTTTCTAAAAACAGTGTTCAATAGACGCTCAGTCAATCGCTTACTTCTCAAGCGTCCAACACACTTTTAATATGAAATTTTTTAAGTCGAAAAAGACTTCAGGATCTATTCAATTCCCCCCCCCCCTTCTAGACCCTTTCATATGCCACTTGGGACCAACAGTTTTTTGTTACAAGTTTTACAAATTAAAGTTGAGTCTTTAGTAGCTCACCCGGTGTTGTAAGGTGCAAGAAATAACTTATTCATTTGTGCACTCTGTATCATAGCATCTGCTATGTACTGCACTTGTTCAAGTTGCGTGCCTGATCCTGCAGATATAGAATGTGGGCTAAGGAACCCGAAAAGAACTTCTTTCCCTTCGGGGACCACGTAATTAACCCACAAAAACCTAAATTGAGCATAATAAATAAATTTCGAGTAACGAAGATAATCATAGTTCAGATGCAATAAAATAATTAAAAAACTTACTTTATGTACACTAAAATGGGAGAGGCTCCTATCTCTTCTTGATGCAAAAGGTGACAGATCTCCTCCCTCCCGATAAACTCTCAGAATTCAACATTCATAATTCCTTCCTCTATGTCTATAGTGATCTGGTCATCAATAGACATCATCTTCATGTACTTTCCAAGAATTAAAAGGTCCTTAGGGAGTCTAGCTAGTACAAGGTTTGCACATTTGTCACCTTCACGTGCAGGCTTGGCCACTGGAGGTCTTGGTTTGATAGCTCAGTGCTTCGACGTCCCTGATTTTGATTTGGATGGTCCAAGAGATTATTTAAGCAAAGAAAATAAAACGTGAATGTTACACACCAAAGTATATTTATTACCCTTAAACAATTGTTATAATTTATTAATGACTAGCTATTAATTATATATCGGTGCATCAATGACAATGACAAGATTGATAGGCTAAGCAACAAAGGTACCCAAAGCATTAAAAATGGTGAGCACTTCATGATTGAGAGGGACGGGTAGGGGTGTTTCCTCCTCAACTGCAGTGTCAATGCACACTTTCACAAGGTTGGTGGGTAATGGACGGTTGTGAAGTATTCTATCATTTTCTTGATTGTACATCTATCCTTTAGCCACCACACGATATGACGGTAATGAAAGTGCTAATTGACATGGCGCCTTAACCTATATATATATATATATATACACAACATTATATGAGAAATTTTTGTGTTTTTTACAAAAATAGAAAGTTGCAAGTTACATGATCAATAAACAAGTTCAAATCATTACCTCAGGAAGCATCTTAACTAGTTTTGGGCAGCTATCTTTCAAGGATATCACCTCATCTTCTTGTGGCTGAAGCGACTTCTGCATATCGTCAAACTGGCGTTGCAAGGAGGATAGTGATTCAGATAGGCCATTCACCATGTTTCTCAAGCTTTCCATCTCCATATCTTTAGAAGGCTTTGGATCCGTAAAGTACTCTCTTTGTAAGACCCCAAAGCCAACACCCCTAATGCGACCCGGATGCTCCTTCTTTTTAAGAGTTTTAGCCAATAGATCATCTCAACTCCTCTCGTTTCCACTATGGATAGTACTCTCTTGTGAAATGCCCTCCTGTAATAATACATTTATAAAAAAAAAAAGTGAACTTTGTTCTTTCAAAAGTATTTCAAAACAAACATATAACACATTATAGAGCTAAATTTGTAAATAACTCACCATTTCATTCACTACTCTTCTAACATTGGCGTTATCAATTTCATTCTTTTTATCAGAACGCGCAATCCTCCACACGAGTGCTCGTGTCACCTCTGTGCAATCTGACCCCGCATCCCTTCTTCTATTCATCTATATTTTGATTAAAAAATATATATTTATTAATAAGGAATTTTTACTAAAAAATTGCAAGGATTCACTATTAAATGAACTACGTACCTCAATTTGCTCCACAAGAGCATGTCCAAGACATGATTTCCTGTAAGGATATTCAGGTTCCTTTGCTCTTTCCTGATTTTCCCTACTTAGTTGATGTTTATTACATAATCAAAGTATTAGTTAAATATAAACGCAATAACCAACAAATGAAATTGTAAATTAAAATGACTACCTAGAACTCTTCACTTAGGAGAAGATCTACAAATGCCGTCCAATCGTCTTGAGATATCTCATATTGTGAGGGTGGGTTGTAATTAATGTTCCCATCATCATCCCGTATCCACACTCTACTCAAGTAGCTCCTGAAGTTACGTGCTAGCTTCCCAGCTTCTGCTAGTACGTACTTTTTTCTACTTTCTTCAATATCAAATGCCAACTATAAAAAACAAATGACAAAGTATATATGAAATTATAATTTAGAGAAAATTAAATCAACAAAAAATACATTAACAATTAGCAATATGATAATATCCAAATTACCACTATTTCATCCCAAATTGCTCTTTTTGTTGATGACAGGACTTGTCACCAATCATCGATGGTAATAGGTACCTTCTGCCCAGCCAAGATTCATATATAACCAACAAGTGCTGATTTGTTTGGATCAACTACTTGGCCTCTGTCATTCCAGCCGACAGGTAGCCTTATGACTTTACTTCTGGCATTGATAACTTTTCTCATAGCCGTGACACCTCTCTGTATCTCCTTTTCAGCACGGCTGTCTGATCCATGTACATCCTCCTCGGGAAGACCTCCACTAGGATCTGAAGCCATCGACCTACAAAAGCCAAAAATATAGAAGTTAGATTCATATAAATTTGGCAGATTCATTTGGGAATAATAATTTTAAAATAAAAGTAATAAATTAGAAGTTAGATTCATTCCTATTATTCTAGAAAAAAATCGGCAGAGTAACGACAAAAAAATTAGTTCTCGACTTAATCTTTCCCCAAACTTGCAACCAACAAAATTCGGATCTTTCAACCACAACAAACCCAACAACTACAAATATTGATCACCAGTTGGGTCGTATAAATCACATAAAAATACAAATAAAGCATATATTTCCAGCAACTAAGTATAAATATTGATCACCAGTTGGACCACATAAAGCATATAAACTAACTCATGTGGGACATGGACGATAGTTTTGTCATTTCGAGTCACTATGATTCATTGCATAGTATCAAGTAATGTTCGTTTGACAATTTCCATGACTATCACTGGATCGGAATATATCAGTGAAGGGTCAATAAGTGTATAGAGAGTTTAATCGAGAGGTTCGTATAATTTATTCATTTCGTACTTGATTGGGCAACAATGTGAGGCCACGGGGCTGTCTAAGTGACACCCACATCCTTTGGTATCCTCCCATTACTAATCGAGATGAACCTAGAGAGTCATGCTATAAAAAAACAATAAAGAAATCACTTCATGTATGGAGCTTTATCATTTCATGATAAAAAGGCTCAACATTCGAACGTTGCTTAGAGTCACGTTTGAATGTTGCCACGTTGAACGCTAGTCGAGGGCATGTTCGAACGTTGTTGCCGGGCAGCAAAATTTTATTAACAACGGGCCAAGTGAGCTAGCCTAGACTTGACCCACTCAGCCGGCCGTTTAAGGCCAGACATCTAGGGTTGCTGGAGGATTATAAATTTCCTCCAAATTCAATACCTAAGAAAGAATTCAACTTTTCGCAGTAAAAGATTACGTGAAAAAAGTCTGAGAAGAGTTTTGTGTCTCTCATATCATACAAAGAGAAAGAAGGTATGGTTTTAATATGCTTTCATTAATTGGATTAATGATGGAATCAGAAAAATAAAACATCAAAACATCATAAACAATGTCTAAGGTGGTATTTGGGATCACGTTCTACCGTTGTGCATGTTTAACCAGATGCCAACAGTGGTATCAGAGTTGGTTTTTGGCGTTTTGATGTTTTATATGCGCTTATTTTCATGTTGACAATGATGATTTGATTTGAATCTGATATATATATGTTTAAAATATATGTATATATGTTATTTTGTGTTGAGATAGCTGAAACGGGGCTCGGAGAGTTTCCGTAATTGGTGGAACGCAGTTTAGAATCACAAAATAGCCTACTGTCAGACCCAACGTTCGAACGTTGACGAGGTAACGTTCGAATGTGACATGGAGATAAGTTTAAAAATTGAACTCAGCCCGATGTTTGAACTTTGCCTAGGTACACCACGAGTGGCCAAGGGCACGTTCGAACGTTGGAAGCAGAATGCAAATTTTTTACCACATGTTCGAGCGTGCACGGGGTGACATTCATACAAGTGAAGCAATGTGTTAGACGCACAACATGCTTAACATACGTTAGATAGTAAGACCACCAACGAGTCTACCGATTTTTTGAAATACGGTATAAGAAAATTAAAATTGGATTTTAATTTAATTGTCTTTTCTCAAAGAAAGATGAATTATAATTGGATGTTAAGTTTGTCTTTAAAATGTCAGCATGAAAATGAGTAGTTTATTTACATGCTTTCATGTATGTTTTGGTTGACGTAGTCCATGGATGTAGGATTTGTTTTATTTGGGTTGTATTGGGCCAGAGTTTGATCCCCCCAGTGTTGTATCTTTATTTTATTGCATTAGAATCTTGTATAGGCTTTCTTTTGTAATATTAGTAGAGATAGGGCCTTTTGGAACTTGGCGGACTCTCTCGAGCTTGGAGCAAGGAAAAAGTGGGAGCTCAAGTATAGTATAGTCCCTATACCCTGATTGACTCTTTGGCTAGGGTCAATCTAGAATATCCATGGACTATGTGTTGGTAGATTTAACTAGGTTATATCTGCTTTATTTTGTGCTCATAATTGTGGTGAATGTTTTCATGGGATTGAAACATGATAATGTGCAAAGTAAGACCATAAAGGACATACATTGTCTAAATTCTCCTAACTTAAAATACTAAATGGGTAAGGGGTATTGGATATCCCGGTTCTCCAGCTAGCTTTAGATGATGAAATCACATCTAATGTATGGCAACTTCCTAGAAAAAGGGGGTCATACATCAAGATAAAATTTTGATCATCTTTAGTGCGTGAGATGCCATTGGTCGAAGCAAATTTCACCTCAGAAACCATTAAAAGTTTGTAAGGTGGTAGGGATCGATGGGTTTACACTTAGATGGATCACCACTTAGATATCGTTAAAAGGTTTCGGTGTAGATGATCCATGAACCAAGGGGATTGAAATATTAGTTAGACTAATTGGCTTGGAGGCCACTTCAATGAATCAATGAGCCAGATATTGTTAAAAGGTTGAAACTCATTGGATTTATTGAAGAATTCAATCATCCACTATGAAGTTTATCCAACAGGATTTTCGATATTGCAGTGGGAGTGAAATTATTCGAAAAATATAGTGGGAGACAAGTTGAAATTAAAAGTCCTTAAAATTTGAACTTAAGCATTAATACAACTATCTAATCGAATTTGGCTTTTATTTTCTGCAGCAATCTCTTTATCTCTCAAAATGGTTAATAACCCTTTATTTGTAATGCTCAAAAAGAATGTCATCACTGGACTAAATTTCATCGATTAGCTGAGAAACCTGAGGATAGTCCTCTGCTTAGAGTCACTCCGTTATGTTTTAAAGGCTAACATTCCTCCTGTCCCCGGGGCAGAATCATCTGAGGATGAGCATGTTGCCTACAACATGTGGATCAAGGATGATACACAAGTAAGAGGTTACATGTTGTGCTAGATGAACAATGACCTACAGCGTTCCCATGAGAAGATGGACAACACAATGGACATATTGTTGTATCTCAAGGAACTGTATGGAGAGCACAGTAGGACTGCCCGATATGAGATATCAAGGGAGCTTTTCAGGGCAAGAATGGGAAAGGGTGAGAAAGTGGGGACCACATCATTAAGATGATATTCATTATTGAGAGATTGGAGGCTCATGACTTCACTATCGATTTCCACCTTCAGACTGACCTCATTCTGCAATCACTTCCCAATTCCTTCTCACAATTTATTGTGAACTTTAACACGAACGAGATTGAGTGTACATGAGCTGGGTTAATGAACAAACTTATGAACGCCCAAGCGCAAATGAAGCCCAATGGAAAGGAAACTGCCTTAGCCATTTCTACTACTGGGCCATCAAAGCCCTTTAAGAAGAAGAAAGGCAAGAAGGCATTGGGAGTGAAAAAGGTCTCTGATGGTTTACCTTTTCACCACAAAAAGCCCATCAAAACCCCCTAAACATAAGGGCAAATGCCCAAAGTCGACGGACAAGTGTATCCAATGTGGTGAGTTGGGTCACTGGAAACGAGATTGTGCTCAGCTAAAAAATGATGGTGCCTCAGGTATAGAACTTAATGTTTTGGAAACTAATTGTTCTTTTACCTTCTTTTCATCTTCCTGGATTCTAGACTCTGGAGAT
Source organism: Buddleja alternifolia (assembly GCA_019426215.1). Lineage (NCBI taxonomy): Eukaryota > Viridiplantae > Streptophyta > Magnoliopsida > Lamiales > Scrophulariaceae > Buddleja > Buddleja alternifolia. The sequence goes on from CM033398.1 coordinate 16,644,392, forward strand.
AGCGCTCACATATATGTTAGAAATCAAGACCTGAAAAGAAGTAGGAGGCTTAGAGCAAAGGAGGTGATGATCAATGTAGGAAGCGGACAAAGTGTTGCAGCTACCCACATTGGATCTACTAGCATTTATTTACCTTTTGGATATGCTTTATTGTTAGACAATTGTCTTGTTTTGCCCGTGAGGCTAAAGAAAATTGTTTCTATTCCTATCTTTGTCAACAAAGCATTTTTAGTTTTTGTTTATGAATGGTTCATGGGATATTTATTTTAGAAATAAATGTGTTGGCAATGCGTCTTTAATAAATGGATTGTATTATCTGAATATCCAAAATAAATGCACTGGGAACACTATCATTAGAAAACATGGTATGGAAAATTTGAACCCTAGACTAATTTGGCACCTAAGATTAAGTCATGTTGGTGAGCATAGATTGCATGAGTTGGAGAAAAATGGGATTATAAGCCCATTGGGATCGGATCCCTATCTGAAATGTGAATCTTATCTTGAAGGCAAGATGACCAAATCTCCCTTTATAGGGCATTTTGAAAGGTCCACTAAAGTCTTAAGTTTGATTCATACCGACGTTTGTGGGACATTTGGAGAGATGGCATGTGGTGGTTTTCACTATTTTATAACCTTTACCAGCGATCATTCTAAGTTCGGTTATGTGTGCTTGATGAAGTACAAGTCTGAGAATTCAAGGCTTTAGTGGAAAACCAAATTGGGCATCATATCAAGACACTGCGATCGGATCATGGTGGCGAGTATATGAATGCCGAATTCGATTAGTTCTTGAGAGAACATGGTATAGTGTTACAGCTAACCCCTCTGGCAACTCCACAGCTAAATGGGGTAGCAGAGTGAAGGAATAGAACTCTGTTGGACATGATTCATTCCATGCTCAACTACATTGATTTACCCATTTCTCTGTAGAGGCACGCGCTACTTACAGCCATGGTCTTAAATTTTGCCCGAAACCTCGAAATTTCGGTCACAATTTCAGGTTTCCAGGGATCTCGAAGGGAAATCGAGCCTTTGATCCAATTTTGCAAAATATCTTCCGAAATTCGACCAAAACCCAAAATTTCCCTAAATTTTTGTCGAAACCTGTAATTTCCCGAAATTTAAAATAATTTTGGTTAAATATCCATCGAAATTTTGATCGAAACCCGAAATTTCCCTAAATTTAAATAATATTTATTTTTTAAAATATTTTATAGTTATAATTAGGGTGAAATGATCATTCATATTTTTTAAAAAAAGATAATAAATGACCAAATATGTAAACCAATCAGCAATAAATTTAAATACGAATCTGAAAGTGATATTAGGCTTAACAAAAATTCGGATTTGAACACAAGTTTTTTTTTTTTTTAAATAAGATCTCATAAAAATCCTCTTAGAAGCTTGATGTGGTTTGAATAATAATTTTTACTAAAATGGTGGTACACTTTATTTTAATGATATTCTTATGATATTTGATTATCATTTTACTACCATTATTTCATATTTTTCACAGCAGGTTTTAGTCATTTTATTTAACAAGATTCATTATGCATATATTATACATGGAATGTCATTAATGTAAAAAATACATAATTATGAGATTTAAAATTACACAAAGTTTCATTGTAAATTTCCAAGTATTTCTATAAATTTTCATGATTTCTTTAAAACCAAAACTAAAATTTTGAATATCCCTGAAATATCCATCGAAATTTCCATAAATTTACTACCCCGATATCGACACCGATACCGAGATTTAATACTTTGCTTACCGCTGCACATATCTTAAATAGATGTCCCTCTAAGTCAGTTCCTATGACACCATATGCGATATGGCTTGGAAGGAAGCCTAATCTAAATTACATAAGAGTGTGGGGTTGCCCTACATATGTAAAGAAGACCAAGGTTGAAAAACTGGAGGCTAGGTCCCTTAAAGGACGTTTCATTGGTTATTCCGAAGATTCTATGAGATATCTCTTTTACTTGTACGATGATCATAGAATCATTGCGGCATTACAGGCAACTTTCCTTGAGAATGAATTCATTTGAGAAGGATGAGCGGATAGAAAGATTGTTCTAGAAGAACAAAACGAAATATCTGGGGAGACAACTGTTCAAGAAGCCCGAGCCGAACCCATAACGACACAACCTTTTGTACGTCGATCTGGTAGAGTATCTCAACCGCCTGAAAGATATGATTACCTGCTGCAAGATCAACATGATTTGCATGTTGTAGCAGAGCTGAACCATGGAGATGATCCCTCTACCTATGATCAAGAAATGAAGGACGTGGATTCTACGAAATAGTAAGAAGCTATGAAAGTGGAAATGCATTCAATGTATTCGAATCAAGTCTAGACTCTAATAGATAAACCCAAGGGCATAGTACCTATCGGATGCAAACGGTATAAGAGTAAGATTGGTCCGGATGGCAAGGTCGACACCTATAAAGCCAAGCTACTGGCGAAAGGGTATAGTCAAAAGGAGGGCATTGACTATGAGTAAACCTTTTCACCTGTAGCCATGATCAAATCCATTCGAATTATGATTGCAATAGCTACACATATGGATTATGAAATCTGGCAGATGGATGTGAATACTGTGTTCTTAAATGGATTCCTCGAGGTGGATATCTATATGGAACAGTCCAAAGGTTTCACATGCCAAAAGGATTGTCATACAGTGTGCAAACTGAATAGATCCATATATGGACTTAAAAAGGCATCTCGTAGTTGGAATCTTCGATTCGATGAAGAAAATAGGAGCTATGGCTTCATAAAAAATGAAGATGAACCCTGTGTCTATAAAAAGGTCAGTGGGAGGAAGATATCATTCTTAGTCCTATATGTAGACAACATTCTACCAATAGGGAACGATGTTGGCTTGTTGAATACGGTCAAAATATGGCTTTTGAGCACATTTTCCATGAAAGACTTGGGAAAAGTGGCTTACATCCTAGGAATTCGAATCTATAGGGATAGATCAAATAGGACTATAGGGATTTCCCATGCCCTCTACTTACAGAAGGTCCTGAAGAAATTTGGGATGGAAAACTCTAAGAAGGGGTTTTTGCCAATGAGGCATGGCATTCATCTGTCCAAGTAGAAGAGTCCTCAAAGTGAGAAAGATCGAAAGGAAATGAGTACCATACCATACGCCTCTGCAGTGGGTAGTCTTATATATGAAATATTGTGTGTAAGACCTAATCTTGCATTGTGATCGTAGTAAGTAGGTTTCAAGCAAACCCTGGTAAAGAACACTGGGTAGCCATGAAAAGTATCCTCAAGTACTTGAGAAGGACTAAGGATATGGTACTCATGTATGGGAATGGAGAATTTAGAATAGATGGTTTTACGGACTCAGACTTTCAGTCTGATGTAGATGACCGTAATTCCACTTTTGGGTTTATGTTCATCCTCAATGGTGGAGCTGTGACTTGGAAAAGTTTCAAACAAAGCACCACAGCTGAGTCCACCACAGAGGCTGAATAAGTGGCTGCCTCGGAGGCTTCCAAGGAAGTAGTTTGGATAAAGAACTTCGTAGGTGAACTTCAAGTGGTCCCTAGTTTGAATCTCCCATTACAGTTATACTGTGATAACAATGGAGCGATTGCACAAGCTAAGGAGCCAAGGTCTCACAACAAATCCAAACACATTGAGAGACTATATCATATTATCTTAATTAAAACACAAGACGAGTCGAGCCAAAGAAGGGCGTCCATTTGGACGCCTATGATGGATAAGTTGGGTGTCCACTTGGATGCCCAACATGGGCTCTAGAGTCTTGTCTTGATCAACTAGTCAAGTGATATTAAATAGATCACTTAAGAATTTTGACCTAGAAGAGAATTACATAATTCATAACTCTCCTAGAAAAAGAAAAGAAAAATTCCTCCCTTTCTCCCATAGCTAGCTGTCGGCCTTCTAGAGGAAAAAGGACGGCGTTTTTCTTCTTCAATCCGCTTGGTAATTTAGAGACAACGTAGTTTCGTTGTTCGGATCTAACTTCAAGAAAACCTCGGAGAATTCAAGAAGATTGGATAATACGAGGATTGAAGATTACAAATCCACTGAAAATTTAGAATTTCTAGAAGAGCTGGATTCTCTAGCCACTTCGCTACAACGGGTAAGTTTTAGCGGTTTATAGATTCATATACGCATATCGAGATGATGACTGTGGATAAAATTTTATTTCGCTACGTATTTTTCGTGAAACCCAATAGTGGTATCAGAGCCAATCTCTGATCTGAATATTTGATCTTCATTATGTGATTTTTGATATGATTATATGTTTTTGAAGCATGCAAATATTATGCGCTCTTAAATCTGCATTTTTATGGTTTTTAACCTAGACATTGATTTTTTATGTTTTTTTATAAATCTGGAAATTTTTATGATCTGAAAAAATTGAGACACGAGGAAAAACGGGGCCTGAAGGGCTAGACGTGCACAACGCACAGTGCTGTGCGCGCGTTGGGCTCGCGCACATGGCGCCTGGCCGTGTGCTTGGCCCAATGCCAGACACACGGCCTGAATGAGCCATGTGCTTTAACACACGGTCTGCTGAAACTGGTCATGGACCCGGGTCTGAAATTTGGGGTGTATATTGGGTCAAATTTAGTATTCGGATTTTGGGTAAATTTAATTGTCCAGGTGGGTCAAAAGGATTATGATTCGGAATAATTAAAAATAAGCCCAATTAAAGAATTACTTAAATTTTGACTTATTAATTGGTTTGGACTTAATTTAATTTTTTCAAATGGACCAATGGATTGGTGATTTAGATTTAAATTAAAACTAGCCCAATAGAAATTAATAGCGCATAAATTTTATTCTAATTACTTAATTTTAGGCTCAATTAAGTTATATTTGAGTTGACCAAAAGGATGGTGACAAGGGTTTAATAAAATCGAGCTCAAATAAGGTTAATTAGAATTAATATATTTAATTGGTATAATTAATTATTTATTTGGAGAATAATAATTAATTTTGGACTAAATATTATTGTTTCTCAACTTGAAAAATACTTAGACATTTGAATAAGGAATATTAATTATTTTCTTGGATGATAAATAATTAATTCTTTAATCAAATAAAAGTTTTTTCAAAATTAATGTGGCTTTAAATCATAATAAAATAAGATTTGGTATTTTACGTATTCCTTTTAGTTGCGCTAATATTATTTTAATTAAAGGTAGATATACTTAATTCATAATTTTGTATATCTAAGTCAACTAGTAGGACTGGATTGATTTATGGAATATATAAAATTGAGAATTTTATAAAGGACTTTTTAGTTGGACTAAAATTTTAAATAATCAACATAAGTGTTTTAATAATGCGGGCATGCCTTATGTGATGTTTGACACCGATCGTGGACTTAGGTTTTATTCGATGTATCTTTCTTTTCTATGGGTTGTAAAATCGGAATTGAGGCTATTTATTGCTTTCTTAGAAATAATGTATAGATTGATCTAAAGCAATGTAATAGAATAGTTTTTGAGACTGGTGGAGACTTGGAGCCCATGAAGATTAGATAGGTTTTTGTTTTTACCTTTTTGTGATGACATGTTGGCTCGGGCTCTCTAGTAAAAGTCCATGATCCAGTGTGGTGGTTTTATTTATTTAAATCCATTTATATATTGCTAATTTATTAGTAGTATAAATTATCCATGTTCAATATAATAATTGCGCTATAAAAATTGACCAATGTGCAAAGTGAGAACAAATCTTTGATAATCTCAATTCTCCCAAATAAATAATACTGAGTTACTCACCTTCCACTAAGCTTAATAAAATTAAAATTACAACAAATGTATAATGCTTCCCAGTTATGGCAGTTATGCACTTGGAAATAATTGAAATTTTATTAAGTGACATATAATGCCTTAGTCGAAGCATATTTCACCCCAGAAATCAGTTAGGTTGCAAGGTGAAATTCACATGTTAAATTAAAGGAGTTAGTGGGAACAAACTCGGGTAGTTCACGGGCTTAGAAATTGGTTTGGTTGAGACTTTGTGAACTATGGGGAAAGATATTGAAACATTGATTGGACAAATTGATGTAAGACATCACTCCAAATAATTAATGGGTCAGAAATCGGTTAGGTTGCAACCATTTAATTGTTTGAAGAACTCAATATCCACTGTGGAGTCGATGCCAATGATCACTCCCGATTTCTGCATGGGAGTATAGGATTAGAAAAATACAATGGGAGCCAAGATAAATTTTAAAGTCCTTAAGTGTTCTTGGTTAAGTCAATTACAAGTAATCTAATTAAATCTGGTTCATTTCTGCAGTTATTTTCTTGTTTATCTCTCTCAAAAATGACAAACCCACTTTCAATTTTACTCGAAAAGAATACTCTGAATGGACCCAATTATGTGGACTGGCTTAGAAATTTGAGGATAGTTCTCAATATGAAGTCTCCGAAATACGTGTTGAATGCTGATCTCCCAGCGGCACCTTGACACGCTAAAAGCTAACGTGCTATGATAGCAAGTGCACTAGACGTATGTAGTAATAAGTGGACAAAAAGTCCGGGTTGTCGAACCACGGAAACTTGAATTTTAGTTTATGATTAATGAAAATGGAGAAAAGTAGATTGCAATAAAACGAGTAAGCAAGTGACGAACCAAAAAGAAACGAACTATAGATTAAATCTCACGTATGATAAAATGACTAAGGCACATGCTACAACCGAATCTACTCGTCAATATAGATGAGCTACTCTTCGAATTATTAGACTCCTATTGCTTTGGTGGAAATTCCTTAGATAATTATTACCCGATGTCTCGGCACATAATAATCTTATGATTAATTGATGGTTCTCTAAATATGTCTATCCGAGACTCTAATCAATAACCACGCATTAACGTTCTAGAGTTTCCCCGGATAAATCCGGCTAACCGCATCCGGAAATCTTTACCTATTTCTAGGAGCAATTCCACATTAGTTTCGGATGATGTGTTGATTCATTTGAACCCTAACCTATCTTCTCTCGAATGACTAGACTAGGCAAGATAGCAAGCATATGGTGATCAAGCACATGATTGTAATAAAAGCTCAAAATCAACACACAAAGCAATATGAGAATTAATACGAAAATTCACTTCACATATATTGATTCATAAATTGGCTTTCACATGGCCTTAGTTCTACAATATTAGCCTCTCATCAAGGCCTTAAGAAAATCTAATACAAACATATACATACTCATGGAAATAAACATGTAAATGCAAATAATTAAAAATCCCTCAATTGATTGATGATGGATCCTTGCTTTTGAACTTCAATCCTTAACTCCTCTCTCTTTGTTCCCCTCCAAAAGTGATGAAGAATGGTGATGAATGATGATGAGTGAAAAGTAATGGCCAAATGCCTCCCTCCCCCTCTTGTTATCCGTCCCAAATGAAGAAAAAATGCCTTAAGAAGACCACAAATTCTGGGCTCCTAGTGTGTCTCCCCTAGTGTGTCCTCCACTACTCTTAAAGTGAGTAGTATAAAATTCCATAAAGTAGATCTACTAAGAAACATACTTATGACATCCCTCCCATACATGTTGACACGAAAAATCCTTACGTGTATTAAACAGCAAGTGGACTGGTCGTGTGTAGTAATAAAGTGGACAATAAAGTCCGGGTTGTCGAACCTCAAGGACTTGTATTTTAGTTTATGATTTTAAAGCAATTGAAGAACTTAAATTAAAACAAAAATTAACTAAAATATTATGGAAGTAAGATATAAGAAACAAAATGTCGAAATCAAGATAGCTATGGAAAAGAGCAACTAAGACACATGTGTTGGCATAAATTAATCAATTTTCATTATAAACATGTTCTCATATTATTAGACTAATGTTGCTTTGGTGGAAAAAACCTTAAATAATTACTACCCGATTTCTCGGCTGTAATAATCCTATGATTAACTAGTAGACCGGGATGAAGACGGGCGAGGCCTCTTGGAAGTAGCTGGTGGTGGAGGAGCCTGGGAGTCGTCATCTACCACGGTGAGATAAGAACCAGGGAGCTCAGTACGCTCCATAGGAAATGTGGGAACCTTAGCTGCCTTGCATAAAGCTGTGATCAGTGACGGGAGAATGATGGGATTCTTCCGAGTGGGACCTTCGCCCTTTTGTTTAGCCAATTCTTTGTTAATCAACGGCCCTAACTCATTCTTCAACTTCCTAAAGTGGTCCGTCAAAGACTTGTGGATTACCCGGGCAAAGTCCACAGCTTTCTTGGACATAATAGCATAGATGAGGGTGGCCCGTTCCTTGTTTGCCTCTGACCGATTGGTACTCGGTATTAAATTGAATCGGATGAAGTCGAGCCAGAAAGCAGCCTCGGGTAATAGAGCCCTATGGGGGACATGAGCTTCTCCGGGTACCCATTCCCACCCCTCTCGGCCAATAACCCGCAAAATATCCGACAGGCTAACTCGGAGGCGCCCTGCATTGTAAAGAGTGGTGAACTCGCATGTCTGAGGGGTCGGGGTGCCTATGCTCTCCCTAATCTGTCTCAACTCATAATTGACATGTTTGCCCCGTACCAAAAGGGTAGTCCCCAGCCATCCTCGTGTCTCAATCTCATCATAAACCCCGGAGCTGAAGAATTCCAGGACCCAAGGAAGACGAATGGCCTCGGGCTTTTAACAAAAAAACTGTAAGTGATGGAACTGTATCAATTCGTGCACAGAGGGCTGTCCCCGGGTGGTTAAATAGTGCTCCTTAATAAGGGTGCGGGGGGTGCTCAAACTCTGACACATAATTTGGACTTGGGAGTTTTCGAAACGGGTATTATCGGGAGTCTCGGGCTCATTAGAGGAACCCTCACCCACTTTTTTCTTACCCTTGGACGGTCTGTTGGTAGTTCTCGTCATTTGCAACAACAATGGTCAATTTCTCAACTACTCAAATCAACCCAAATGCAACCAACCCAACACAACAATCGTCAACGCCCAACAACACACCAAAATCAGAGAGCAACCCACAATATAGCAACAATCCACGAATTTAACAGATTCCTCAATTTTTAAGCAATAATCCACAGATTTAACAGCAATATAGCATCCAATTTCAACAACAACAACCCACAAATTCGATTATAACCCATAAATTGATAACAACCCACGGATTTAACAACAATAGACCATCCAATTCAACAACAACAACCCCCAATTTTTTACTACAACCCACAAATCCAATAAAAGTCCTCAAATGCAACAAAAAAAACAAACCACAATCGGACAATGCCCCAATTAATCTTTAAAATATAACGTAAGGCACCTACTCGTCGGCTATGAATCGGAAATGGAAGAAGGGTAAAGCCAAAACTCACCTTTTATCCCCAAAAGTGTCGCACCGAGTCGATGTGAAAGAAGAACCACTTGTGCAACGAATTATGTTGATGGAAAGTGGCGGTGAAACACGGTGGAAATGGTGAGAGAGTCGCAGGAAATCGCGTGGGAGAGGAGTTGTGAAGATTTTGTGAGAATTTTGACCGTTTTGACCCACAGATTTGTTTAAATCAGAAACGTGTGCCTAGGCGCGCGACACAGCGTACCTGGATTTCTGAGTGATACTTCCCGCGCCTAGGCGAGAGTTTTTCGGCGCTTGGGCGCCCCTTTCAGAACCGGGCGCCTAGGCGGGAGTTTTTCGGCGCTTGGGCGTCCCTTTCAGAACTGGGCGCCTAGGCGGGAGTTTTTCGGCGCTTGGGCGCCCCTTTCAGAACCGGGCGCCTAGGCGGAAGTTTTTCGGCGCTTGGGCGCCCCTTTCAGAAATATTATGTAAAGAATTTCATTTCCTGTTTCAAAAGGGGAGAGACAAAACACTTAAAACACAAACTAACAAAGATGTAAGACTAGAAAATAAAGCAACAAACGGGATAATAAGAGAAAAAGAAAAGGAAACAGAAAGAAAACATGGGTTGCCTCCCAAGAAGCGCTAGTTTAGAGTCATTAGCTCCACTGAAAGCGAAGAATCACGAAGGGTCCGCGAGGATGAAGGACTCTTTGTCTCTTGGTCCATCCATCCCTAAGTAAGGTTTTAGACGTTGAGCGTTGACCAAGAAAGTATGTCCTTTATCTGTTGTAAGCTCGACGGCGCCGGATGGATAGACATGGGAAATCAAAAATGGGCCCGACCATCGAGACTTAAGCTTCCCGGGGAAGAGTCAGAGTCGAGAGTTGTATAGCAACACCCGCTCTCCCTTGTGGAATTCCCGGGGGAGAATATGTTTGTCATGCCACATTTTGGTCCGCTCCTTATAGAGTTTCGCGTTCTCATAGGCAAGATGACGCCATTCTTCGAGCTCGTTGAGTTGTAGCAAATGTTGTGTACCTACACTTTGAGAGTCAAAATTTAGAAACTTAATGGCCCAATAAGCACGATGCTCGAGTTCAACGGGCAAGTGACATGTTTTGCCAAAAACAAGACGATACGGGGACATGCCAATTGGGGTTTTATAGGCGGTCCGATAAGCCCAAAGAGCATCATCCAATTTAAGGGACCAATCCTTTCTTGATGCGTTGACAGTTTTTTCTAAAATACGCTTAATCTCCCTATTCGAGACCTCCACTTGGCCACTAGTTTGTGGGTGGTATGGGGTCGAAATTTTATGCTTCACCCCGTACTTGGTCAATAAAAGTTCAAACTGCTTGTTGCAGAAGTGGGTGCCCCCGTCATTAATGATGGCTCGGGGAGTTCCAAATCGAGTAAAAATATGTTTCTTCAGAAAACGAGTGACAACCCGAGCATCATTAGTAGGCAAGGCTACGGCTTCCACCCATTTGGAGACATAGTCTACCGCAACAAGGATATATTTATTTGAACAAGAACTGGGGAAAGGGCCCATGAAATCCACAACCCATACATCAAACAACTCACACTCTAACATGCTATTTAAGGGCGTTTCATGATGTTTAGAGATGTTCCCCATTCGTTGACAGCGATCACAAGATTTGACATAATGATGTGCATCTTTAACAAGAGTAGGCCAGAAGAAACCTGATTGGAGGATCTTAGCCACCGTTTTGGAAGGCCCAAAATGGCCACCTACCACCATATCATGACAATGAGATAGGATAGCATGCACGTCCGTTTTGGGTATGCAACGTCGAATTAAGCCATCTGCACAAACTTTGAATAAAAAGGGTTCGTCCCAAAGATATTGCTTTACATCAAATAGAAATTTCTTCTTTTGATGAAAAGTGATATCCGAGGGAAGACGGCCCGTAACAATGTAATTGGCAAAGTTAGCATACCAAGGTGAAATTTTGTCAGAAATAGCAAGGAGGTGTTCATCCGGGAATTCCTCACGAATTGGTATCTCATCTAACGGATCATTCACTAGCTCTAATCGTGACAGGTGGTCGGCTACTACATTTTCGGTGCCTTTCTTGTCTTTTATCTCTAAATCAAATTCTTGGAGTAACAAAATCCACCTAAGAAGTCTTGGTTTAGCATCTTTCTTGGCAAGCAAATATTTTAAAGCCGAATGATCGGTGTAAACTATCACTTTGTTTAGCACGAGGTAAGAGTGGAATTTATCGAATGCAAAGACTATGGCTGGTAATTCTTTTTCCGTGGTGGCATAATTCAATTGTGCATCGTTAAGAGTTTTACTAGCATAGTAAATGGTTCGAAATACCTTCTCCTTCCTTTGGCCAAGGACCGCTCCAACCGCGGTGTCACTCGCATCACACATCAACTCGAATGGTAAGCTCCAATCGGGGGGTGACATGATAGGGGCGGAAACTAAGCGTTCCTTCAAATCAAGAAAGGCCTGCATACAAGAAGAATTGAAATCAAAAGGTGCATCTTTGACAAGCAAATTAGACAACGGTTTCGCAATTTTAGAGAAATTCAAGATGAATCGCCTATAGAAACCAGCATGCCCGAGAAAACTCCTAACAGCTTTTACCGAAGTGGGCGGGGGAAGTTTTTCAATGACCTCAATCTTGGCTTGGTCCACTTCGATCCCTTTTTGAGAGATCTTGTGGCCAAGCACAATCCCCTCCCGGACCATTAAATGACATTTTTCCCAATTCAAAACAAGGTTGGTTTCTTCACAACGTTTAAGCACAACATTTAAATGAGCAAGACAAATATCAAAAGTTGTTCCGAAAACAGAAAAGTCATCCATAAAAATTTCAAGGAAATCTTCAACCATATCATGAAAAATAGCCATCATGCATCTTTGAAAAGTGGCCGGGGCATTACACAAGCCAAAAGGCATCCTTCTATAAGCAAATGTGCCATAAGGACAAGTGAAAGTGGTTTTCTCTTGGTCCTCAGGATCTATGGCAATTTGATTATAGCCGGAGTAACCATCTAGAAAACAATAGAAATCATGCCCGGCTAATCGTTCAAGCATTTGGTCAATAAAGGGGAGGGGGAAATGATCCTTACGGGTGGCATCATTCAACTTACGGTAATCTATACATACACGCCACCCACTAATTATACGAGTTGGGATTAGCTCATTATTCGCATTCTCAATTACCGTTATCCCCCCTTTCTTAGGCACCACTTGGGTAGGACTCACCCACGCACTATCAGAAATAGGATAGATTATACCTGAGTCGAGCAGTTTAATCACTTCCTTCTTTACTACCTCTTGGATTTGTGGGTTTGATCTCCTTTGGGGTTGGCGTGTAGGCTTGGTGGAGTCCTCCATAAGTATTTTGTGCATACATATCGCTGGACTAATGCCTTTGATGTCCGCAAGTTTCCACCCAAAAGCCCATTTGTGAGATCTCAACACCGTCATTAATTGCTCTTCTTGTGATCCTGAAAGAGATGAGGAAATGAACAATGGGAGGGTTTCGTCGTCGTTCAAGTACACATATTGAAGGTGGGAGGGGAGGGGTTTGAGTTCGAGAGAGGGGGGTTCTTCAATAGATGGGCGAGGTGATCCTGACAATGATCTATCAACTTTGATGAATCCTCCCGAATGAGAGGAAGATTTGTACTCCAAGCTTAGAACCCTTTCCACTAGATCATCTTTCTCCGAGTCCACTTGCATGGATTTCATAAGATCCTGTTCGAGAGAATTTTCAATTGTATTGTCCTGTAAATACTCAACAATCAACTGGTCAAATGTATCAACTCGATAACACGAGTCATGATCAATAGGATGTTTAAGGACTTTGTAAACATCAAAGGTAACTTTGTCATCGCCCACATTCAAGGTAAGCTTACCATTAGCAATGTCAATTACCGCCTTACCCGTGGCTAGGAATGGTCTCCCTAGGATTAATGGTACCTCCACATCTTCTTCCATGTCGAGTACTACGAAATCAACGGGAAAATAAAACTTGTCGACTTGGACAATAACGTCTTCGATTATCCCCTTGGGCCTCTTGATCGATCGGTCGGCTAGTTGAAGGCTCATTGAGGTCGGCTTGGGATTTCCAAGGCCTAGCTTTTTAAATAGTGAGTATGGAAGAAGATTGATGCTGGCCCCCGAGTCACATAACACCTTCTTGAACGATAGGGATCCAATCGTGCACGGGATTGTGAGGCTCCCGGGATCTTGGAGCTTAGTTGGCAATTTGTTGAGCAATACGGCGGAGCATTCTTCCGTGAGGCACACCGTCTCATTCTATTCCCACTTCTGCTTGTTGGAGAGTATGTCCTTGAAGAACTTCACATAATTCGGCATTTGGAGAATGGCGTCAATAAACGGAATATTAATTCTCACTTCCCGAAGGATTGCCAAAATTCGAAGAAAGCTCGGATCCATCTCCTTTTTCTTCTTTTTGTGAGCATTTGGGAAGGGGAGACGAACTTCGATAGGGGGAGAAAGCGTTGGATTAGACGGATGAAAACCCACTGAAACAGTAGGCAGCGCCTGGGCGCGTATATCGGCGCCTAGGCGCGGATCTATAGGCGGTTCGATAAGCCCAAAGAGCATCATCCAATTTAAGGGACCAATCCTTTCTTGATGCGTTGACAGTTTTTTCTAAAATACGCTTTGTTGGTCCCAAGTGGTATACGAAAGGGTCTAGAAGGGGGGGGGGGGTTGAATAGACCCTGAAGTCTTTTCCGACTTCTTAAAAGTTCGTATCACTTTGAAGTATTTGAACGCTTGACAAGTTTAAGCGCTGGATGTGGCGCTTGAGAAACGTTAACTTAGACTCGGTGATTTCAACGCTTACCAAAGTAGGGCAGAGTTTAGTCACTAAATCAGAGTTAGCACAGCGGAAGTATTTTATAGCTTAGCGTTCGGTTAATTAATCGAAAGTAGTCGCTTAGTTGTTTTAAGACTTTATCAGAATGTATGCAGTATGAATAGTAAAGCAGTAAAACAATGAATGCTTAAAGAGGTAAATGACACAAGATATTTGTAAGGTTCACTGGGTGATGTAATCCCAGCTACGTCCTTCTTCTCCTTTTATCAGGGAGGTTTTTCCACTATGATGATTATCGAAGAGTCACACAGAGACTTCTACAAGATAGAGGGAGATTGGATATGATCTCGGAACTCCTTGGTCACACAGATTTCAGCTCCACTAAAGACCTTCTATCCCCTTGCTTCTTTCACTCAGAAATGGTGCAAGTTACTCTTGATCTCGGAACTCCTTGGTCACACAGATTTCAGCTCCAATAGAGATCAACTTCAACAAGCTTCTTTTACACAAAAATATTGCTTGCAAGTCAACCAACTTTCTCACTCAGATGAAAGGTGTTGATGGTTTTGGTCACGGGTTTGTTTGTTTTTGGAAAGTTCAAACAACTTGGGGATATCTCAATGGTAGTATAGGTTCTTCTTAAAAAGAGATTTGAGATATGGGTGACTGTCTCTGGAATATTTGTGAAAAGCTTATATGGATATTTGGCTATGATTTTCAGTAAGCTTTTCTTTCAACAAAGTAGGTAATTTTTTTTGCCTTTTTTTGTGTATGTCTTCTTACTTGTTTGTTGAAAGAGCTAGTTATAAGGTATTGGTGGTTTTTGTCCGTTTGACACGGTTGGAGTCTCGTTTCCCCAAACATTCCTTGAGTTCAGACATTTCTAACTTTGGGTATATTTAATTGGTTAGGCATGGTCTTGGTTTCATAAATCTGACAGTCTAGGTCAAAGATATGGCTTGCCCATAAGTTATAGTGCTTATATTTTAATAGCACTTATCCGACTTTTAATGCATCTTGTCTTATTTCCGTTGGAAATAATTCGTCCGTTTGATTCATGCATTTTTAAGTCTTTGGATGGTTTTGGGTTTGAGTTTTCAGGTTACGTTCTTTGTAGGTTGTGTTGGTTTAACCTTTTGGACGCTTGCTGAAGAGAATAGTTATTCTCGTGTATTGGACAGACGCTTGGACTGATCCTGACTTTCTTTTCTTTATTTCAGACGCTTACTCTTCAATCTTGTCTTGATGGTCTCACTGAGAATTCCGTCATTTCACTTGATGTTGAGTATTCGGCCTGAGTTATCCATTCGTAGTTTGAGCACTGGGATAATCCCTAAAGCGTTTGACGGACGCTTCAAGATATCTTTATCCATTGTAGCTTCAGACGCTTGATCTTCACCTTCATCACTTGGTAGACTCACCCAGAATTTTCCTAAGTGATTTAGTGTCACATACTTAGTCTAAAGAATTCTACAAAGATAAATACTATAAGCCTAAGATAAATAAGCTTTCAGATACTTATACATAACATTCTATGAAAGCTTTTACACTTTTCGGGGTCTAACAGGAAGTCCTATTTGTCATCATCAAAACATCTAATATGAAATTCCTAACAATTTCCCCTTTTTTGATGATGGCAATACTTATTTAGTTCAAGCGTTAGATACCTAAAGTGAAGGTTAGCGTAAGTTAGTGAGTTAGTTTGAGCTTTAACGAGATGTTTCAGCTGTAAAATGCATTTTATATATATTTCATAGTACATGCATTTTACAACTAAAAGGAGAGAGGCACAAGTAAAAATCAAGATCGTGACTTGATCTTGTATCTCTTAGTCATTTCAGCACGGATTGCTTCAGTTATCTGATCTTCTAACGTCATCATTGCAGCATGATCTTTACTGATTGTGTGCTTGTTTTCTTGAACTTGTCGTGCCTTAAAGGCAATGAAGTGTTTATCCCATTCCTCTGGACTGATGCCTATGTATCGTAGGCAAATTCTGAAGGTTTGGTCGAAGTCAGACATTTTTCTTTCTAAGGCTAATACTGCTGGATCAGATGGTTCTGGAATTGATGCTCTGAGGAGAGGAATGTCAAACTGTTCAAGCAGTGCTCTTGAAGGCAATGGGAGAGTTGGATAGAGCACTCTGGGAGTTTCTTTCTTATTGGACGCTTCAACCGATGTAGTTACCCAAGAGGGATAGGGATACCTTGGTTCTGTACTCAGTGTGAGATAAGTATCAATATGTTGACGCTTGGATGGTGGAGGAGGAACTTGATCTTTAGATGTTGACGATTTCCTCTTTTCTCCCTTCTTTTCCCCCTTATTGCCATCATCAGTCTGTAGGAAATGCTGAGTAAGAAGACTGACTTGAGTAGCAATCTGGGCGACAGAGGCCTCAAGAGTGGTTAGACGCTGGTCGAAATGGTCTTTCATAACCAGGAGTTGAGCGTGATTAGCGTCTGTGAGAGAGGTCTCTAGAGCCGTGAACCGGTCTTGTAGATCATTGGTTAAAGCCACATGACTTGCCTGAGTAGCTGTAGATAGTTGCTGTATTTGAGTGAGGCATTCAGTCATGGACGGTTGAGCGTCGGGAAGTGCAGTGCTGACTCGAGGCTTAAAACGAGATGTGTGTTTGAGAGATTCAATAGGTACTTGATAAGTAGGATCAAATACTGTTCCTCGAAGCTCTGGGGCAGTGTTGGACTCGGTGGATGCAGTAGAGTCGGATTCAGTTGGACTGGGGGAATGAGGCGCTTGAGGTAATTCTAATAAGCGCTCAGGAGCAGGGAACGTGTCAGCTGGTGCTGCAGTAAATTCTGATTCTATACGGCTAAAGTCCGTAAACCGAAAGTCCAAGCTGGCAAACGGCTCATCTGCATATGGATACATAGCAATCTGTAGAAGTTCATTCAAATGTAGAGTGGGGAGATAAGTACCTTGAATGAACGTTCTGATAGGACTGTCCAGGGCCCTGATATACATTGGCCCGAGGATATCCAGCACATGAGTGGGAAAGATTTTGGAGGGCGCTTGGCAGATGGAGAATAAGGCATCTGGGCAATAGTGTTGTGAGAAGCCAATTAGCCGATCTGTTGGGAGAGTCTTCGGTTTCCGAGAGTCGGGAACGTGGAGCCGGTAATACTCTTCCAAGTATGGGTAGATGGCTGAAGCAAGCGCTTGAGATCTTTCTAGCAGCGATAAAAAAAAATCATAGTGACTGAAGACTTCTTGTCGAATAGACGGAAGAAGTGGATATCCTCTGAAAGGATTGATCCGAGAGCCATTCCATTGTCGCAGATTTTCTGTGAAGATTTTGTCGAATGTGGAGACTGGAGGCATAATTGCCATCATAAAAGAAAAGTTGTCTTCACAGTGGCTAGGGGTGAAGTTCAGACAGGACAGGGGAGAGGAACCGCTGGTGGACGCTTGATCAGCAAAGCGTAGAGAAGAGTTGGCCAGTTTGTGCAACGCTTGTCTTAAGCGGTGTTCAGGTTGATGGCGGATCAGAGGCAGCTTCAGAACGGGTCCAAGTCTATGTTGGCGCTGCGTTAGCATGTAGCGTGCAAATTTGGTCTTTTTATCATGAATCCCTATTCTGAACAGATGGGGAGCACTAACCAAGTCTTCAAATTTATACGTGTCACCCATGTAAGCTTCAGCCCATCTTATCTCAGTCATACAATACTCAGTTCCTGCATTAAGTATAGCACGAAATCCTTGGTGATGAATATCACAGATGGATTCAAAACGATACCTGTCTGGTTGGTAGTTAGCGTTCCAGACGCAGTCAAAATATGCATCGGTTTCAAGTTGAATCATCTCGGTCAGGGAAGCTGGACGCTCACCGGCATGTACTCCTTTATTCTTCCACAGGAGGAGAGGGTTAGCTGAGCGCTTGTTTTCCCTGCTTTTGACCAGTGTTGGGGAGTGAGAATAGCCTTATCTGTTTAGTAGCCCTTCCGTTGGGTTCACAAGCTTATCCTGACGCTCATAGACTCTGATGTTGTAGTCTCTGAGAGCGAAGCCAGTGGGTTTGCTTGTCCCACAGTCCAGATAATAAGCTAAATCAACATCAGCTCTAGGAGTCTTGCCTCCTTGCCGCTGTGCTTGGAGAGTTACGGAAGCCGGGATGTGTTTGGGAGTCTTCCCGAGTTCAAGGGCTGTGTAGTAAGCTTCATCAGCTGGGGTTGAGGCTGTGTTAAATAGAGTGTTGCGTACAGCCAGATCAAACTTTATGAGCTTGGCGATATCATTTTCGGCATTGATAAGACTTTCTTCATTGTATCCTGCAGGTATGAAGGTCTCTGCGGGCGCTGGAGGCAAATAATCGACTGAGTGATCGATAGTCTTTAAGGGATCCAGCTTGAAGAAATGTCGATGAATCACAACGTCGTTAGCATCGCTCTGACCTTCTGAGCGTGCCTCTGTTGTACTAGGTAATGCAAGCAATGGTTGAACCCTTGGGATTTCAGGTTCATCAGGCTCGAGATTTGTAGATTCGATGGCAGCTTCATGTGCGATGGCCACAATGTGGGCCATATCAACATCCAGATGGACATCAACTGGTGGTTCAAAGGATGATATCGGGACAGCAGCTATGGCTTGATCACTTTGTGTAGCCTCAGAAGAAATGGCAGCAGTTGGACGCTTACGTCTCTTGAAGATACGCTTCACATTTATACCTTCGGCGGGGAACGCTTGAGTCTGTGGAACTGCAGGTTCTTCAAAGTCAATATTTTTGAGAACCTTTTCCAGATCTTTCCGACTAATGAGGGGTATAGAATCCTCGTCATCTTCATCGCTTTTGATAGGTTGAGCCTTGGGCTTTCGAGGAGCCCGTTTCTTTGTGACAGTGGGACGCTTCACATTACGTTTGGCTTTCTCCTGATCTGGACGCTCAGCCTCCTCATCTGACGCTGCTCGGACAACTTGGCGCTCAGAGAGAGGCTTAGCAGCACCTCCAACTTTGGGTGGATTGAAGAGATTATTGATGATTCTTGGCCCATAGAACTTATGCTTGGCCACGGTGACTCCTGCTGAAGAGGTGCACTCTGCTCGAAAAATTAGATCACTTAAAACTAGACCATAAGGTCTGTTTGAAGTGCGTAGACTGTCTCTGAACCTGCTGAATATATAGGCGCTCCAGTTGATTTTATCTTGAGTAGGATGGCAGTCATCATCTGGAACTGGGTTGGGTTGATTTTGTCGAAGGTTCCCACTCTGCATTCTATGTTTTTACTGCAGAAATCAGCCAAGACTCGATACCTGTTCACTATATCTTTCTTCTCAAAGTACGGTTTGTATGGAACATCATCGTAAGCGCTAATCTGAGTCCAGACTTCTTGAATTTGTTCTTCAGTGATAGTGTCTAAAGTGGCTCCAGCATTAGGTAGAGAGAAATTCTGGGCAATAGAGGCCGCAGAGAGAGTGAACGTCTTTGATTCCTTCTTGGAGACAGGAAACAAACAAGTGATGGAAGTCTCATCGTCAGACAGTCGAGCATTTCTCCAGAAAAATTCTAGTTCTTCAGGAAACATATACGAGTATTTCGTGAGAAATTTCTGAAGCCCAGCCTCTGCTACAGAATCCATCATTTCCGTTAAATCAATTTGGGGGTTTTCATAGAGAAACTTCCAATCAACTATAAGGCCTTCAGTGACCTTAACAACAACTTCAGTGGTTCCAGCAGTAGCTTTCTTGGGTGCCATTAGTGAGAAGTAGACAGAGATTACGAATGAAAATTTTTGTTTTTGAGAAAGAGAGAGAATTTTTCTTGCACGAATGTAATAGAGTATAAGAGTGTTTGTGTTCTGCAGAAAGTGTGTTTTTGAGATACTTCAATTTGAATGTTCTGTGTGTTTGAAGTTTGAGATGTTGACACGTGGAGGAATATAAATCTCAGCCATTAAAATATAACTGTGGACGTGAATTTAGATTAAATAGGCACGGTTTCTTTTAGTAACTTCCACATATACTATTTTGAAGTCCGATTAAAAGTTTGAAACAGAGACTTTTGATATACTGAGAGTGATACGTGTGCCCATGAAAAGCGGATACGTTCTTTATGAAAACTGTTCGGGAACCATAATTTTGAACAACTATTCAAATACCCGCCAAAAATTTGTTAAAGCGTCCGGACCTATTCAGAATGACGCTTGAAACAATTCAGTGTTATGTGGACGCTTGAGAATCTTGAGGGTCTCTTTCAAGTAACATTTTGTGCTTTAGCGGTCATTGTAACATATAGAATTATTCCTTTCAGGGTGTGTATGAGGACACAGTTTCCCAGTACTTATCATTATGTCTTGGTAGTAGTGTTTTACTTTTGGTTTAAAATATTCAGCGCTGGTTGTATTCGTCTAAGATACATGGTAATTGTACTGACGCGTGTACATGTGCTGAACCATCTTTGAAAAACGTGATGAGTACCCATGGGTTTTCTTGAGCGAAGGGTGAGGAATGTCAAGTCAGCATTAATTGCATTGATTGACTAATCCACTTTCTCGTTTTAGCGTAGGGTAATGTACGCTTGCTTTTAAAGGGTCTTTTTACTAACTGCTTTAGCCGGGAATAAAGCTAAGCGTTTAGTTTATTTTGAAAGAAGTGCAGACGCTAAGACAGATTTGTGTAATAAGCGTCAAAAGGATTTAAGTGTATGGTGCTAAGTGCGTATGACCGATGCAAGGGAAAACATTTTTGGTCATATTCACTTAGGTATAGTTAGCTCTTTTAAGGTTCCCCCTATGTAGGTTCCCCATAAATTACATAACATACAGTGAATTCCCCCTAAATTTCATGCCTAACAAAAGTATGATGTTTCGAATGATTAAGCATTTAGATCAATCATACCTAGTTCACTTCTTAAAGTGAGAAAACGTTGTTCGTTAAGCGCTTTGGTGAAGATATCTGCCAGTTGCTTTTCTGTACCAATGAAGTGCATGGAGATATCTTTCTTTTGAACGTGGTCACGTAGAAAGTGATAGCGAATGTCAATGTGTTTGGTTCTAGAGTGAAGAACTGGATTTTGAGTCATTGCTAAGGCGCTTTGATTGTCACAATGGATAGGAGTTGGATCTAGGATTATTCCATAATCTCTAAGTTGTTGCCTCATCCAAAGGATCTGTGCACAACAGCTTCCAGCGGCTACATACTCAGCTTCAGCGGTGGAAGTAGCGATGGACTGTTGCTTCTTACTATGCCATGAAATTAGTCTATCACCTAGAAATTGACATGTTCCACTAGTACTTTTTCTATCTATTTTGCATCCTGCAAAATCTGCATCTGAATAACCAATTAGTTCAAAAGGAGAATCCCTAGGATACCATAAGCCCACATTTTGTGTGCCTTTTAGGTACTTAAGGATCCTTTTAGCAGCAATTAAGTGTGATTCTCTAGGATCAGCTTGAAATCGTGCACACATGCATACTGAGAACATAATATCAGGTCTACTAGCTGTAAGATAAAGAAGTGATCCAATAATACCTCTATAGTTAGTGATATCAATTTTCTTTCCATTATCATCTCTATCTAGCTTAAGCGTTTGGCTCATTGGAATTTTTGAAGGTGATGCATTTTCCATACCAAATTTCTTGATCATATCTCTAGTATATTTAGTTTGATTTATGAATATGCCATTAGGGAGTTGTTTAACTTGTAATCCTAGGAAGAAAGTTAATTCACCCATCATGCTCATTTCAAATTGATCTTGCATCATCTTCGAAAATTTCTCACATAGACGCTTATTGGTAGATCCAAATATAATATCATCAACATAAATTTGAACTAGGAGAATATCTCCATTATGGGTAATTTTGAATAACGTTGTGTCAACGCTGCCTTTTGAAAAGCCTTTACCTATAAGGAAGATAGAAAGAGTGTCATACCATGCTCGTGGTGCTTGTTTAAGACCATAGAGTGCCTTGTCCAATTTGTAAACCATGCTTTTCCCATGGTTGTTGATGAATCCTGGTGGTTGCTCCACATATACTTCTTCTTGGAGTTTACCATTCAGAAATGCACTCTTTACGTCCATTTGATACACTGTAAATTTGTTAAATGCTGCAAACGCTAGAAACATGCGGATTGCTTCAAGACGGGCAACTGGAGCGTATGTTTCATCAAAGTCGATGCCCTCTTCTTGACAGTATCCCTGAGCTACGAGTCTGGCTTTGTTTCTAATCACAATCCCATTCTCATCCATTTTGTTTCTATAGACCCATCTAGTTCCAATGACCCTTGGTGGGTTGGTCTTGGTACTAGCGTCCATACCTCATTTCTTTCAAATTGGTTTAGCTCTTCTTGCATGGCTTCTATCCAACTTGGATCGTTAAGCGCTTCATCCACTTTCTTTGGTTCCATTTGAGATAGGAAGCTTGCAAACATGGCCTCATTTATTGTAGCGGCTCTTGTTCTAACGGGTGCTCCAATATCTCCAATAATTAGTTCTGGTGGATGGTCTCTGAGCCATTTTCTGTCTGGTTGGAACGGGTTAAGAGATTGATCTAACGTTTGATTAAACTGTGCAGGCGCTTGACCAATTCCTTGCGTAGGCGCTTCAGTGTTTATAGTTTGAGTTTGCTCTTGATGAACATTCCCTTCATGATCATCAGCGTTTCTTGCAATGTCATCGTTGATGTCTTTACGAGTAGTCTTAGGATTAGGTACAATGATTTCATTATCTTCATCAATATCACTATCATCACACAGATTGATTTGTGACGCTTGTTGAGATAAATCTTCAATTCCTGCATCATTAATATTAACCTTACTCGGTTCTTGGTTAGCATCATCAAACACAACATGAATGGATTCTTCAACCTTCGATTTGACCTTATTTAAGATGCGAAAGCTCTTTCCATTTTTGGCGTAACCTAGAAAGATTCCTTCATCTGCTTTAGGATCAAATGTCTTTAGGCTTTGGGAACCATTGTTATGAATGAAACATTTTGAACCAAATACATGAAAGTATGAAACATTCGGCTTACGTCCCTTCCATAACTCATATGGAGTCTTTTCATGTTGCTTGTTGATCATACACCGGTTCTGAGTGTAGCAAGCAGTGTTGATAGCTTCGGCCCACAACCTTTGAGGCAGCTTAGACTCGGCTAACATAGTCCTAGCGGCTTCTTTAAGCGTTCTGTTCCGTCGTTCAGCAACTCCATTTTGTTGAGGTGTTCTAGGTGCTGAATACTCATGAAGTATTCCAAAGTCTTTACAAAATTTCTCAACAATATGGTTAGTAAATTCAGTTCCTCTATCACTTCTAATTCTTGTCACTTTTAGATCTTTTGAGTTTTGTAGTTGACGAATTAGAGAGGTGAGCTTGGCACTAGTTTCATCTTTAGATGCTAGAAATTCTACCCATGTATAGCGTGAAAAATCATCAACTATTACTAGTGAATACTTTTTACCACTAACGCTCATGATTTGAATAGGACCAAACAAATCTAAATGTAGTAATTCAAGTATTCGAGAGGTCGATAGATGAAGCTTCTTCTTAAAAGATGATTTAACTTGTTTACCCATTTGACAGGCATCACATAAGCGATCTTTATTAAAGGAACCTTTAGGTAATCCCTCTACGAGATTTAGAGATATTAATTGAGAGATTGTTTTGAAATTGAGGTGATTCATTTTTCTGTGCCATAACCAACCTAATTCGTTTTGATTCTTAGCTACGAAACATGTAGGGTTGTTATCTAATGTTGAATCCCAATCTACTAAGTATACATTGTTTGTTCTTCTTCCTTTTCATTTAGTAGATCCTGTCTTAACATCGATTATCTCGCACAAGTCACTAGAAAATTTAATTTCAAAGCCTTTATCACAGAATTGACTTATGCTTAGGAGATTATGTTTAAGACCCTCAACATAGTATACATCATTGATCATGATGTTCCCCCTATGCATGATACCTATACCTTTAGTTTTAACTTTAGAATTATCACCGAATATAACTTGAGGACCATTGGTTGCACGATAGTTGATCAAGAGATCCTTTGATCCAGTCATGTGTCTCGATGATCCACTATCTATGTACCATACTGAAGCGTCGGTGTTGGCTCTAGGTACCTGCATTCAAAAGGGCAGATCTAATTTCCTTTAGGTACCCATTTTGTTTTGGGTCCTTCTTTGTTAGTGACGTGAATTAGATTTTTCGGAACCCATATTTGCCTTGTCTTCACTATGGGAGAAAGATTGGCCTTCTTGGGTTTCGTTTTGAGTTGCATACTTATTCTAGATGTATAGAAATATCCTTGATTATAGTAATAATCATAATCGTAATCACAATTATCATAGTGTTGATAATATGAACTGGATTGTTTTGGATATAGACGTTTGATTCTGTTTGGTACTGGCTTAAGATGCACTTTTGGTGCGGGACGCTTAACGTTTGATTCACTGGCAGAAAATATCTCCTTAGCTTTTTGAGCGTTTGGATATATTTTCTTTTGTGAGACATTCGCTTTGGTCTTTCCTTTGCCTGAGTCAGTGTTGACTTTATCATTAGCTTTTGTACCAGTATTTGTTGATTCATTCAGCGTTTGTCTGATCGAACTTTCTTCAACAAAGATTACACCTTTTCCTTTGTTGATTGTTGTAACATTGGACGCTTTGGCTTTATAACTAAATTTATCAAAACCTAGACCGGTCTTTTCACCAAATGCCCTGGTTACCTTAGTCACATTATCTAGCGTTCTAGACGCTTTTGATAATGAAGAGATAAGCTGCTCTGATTTGGCAAGTTTAGCGACCATTTCAGCTTCTCTTTTGACTATTATATCAAGATCACCTTTTAGCTGAGTAATTTCACTCTCGAGTGATTGGTTTTTCTCAATGCACTGTTGCTGAATTTGCAACTCTGCTTTGAGCGTTAAGTTATCACTTCTGAGTGCTGAAATAATACGATGGTGATTTTGGAATAATTGGGTGGCATCTTGACAATCTGTATAATATTCCTTTACTTTGTCAAGTAATTCATCATAAGAGAGAGGATGATACAGATCAGTGGTTACCTCAGATGGTAAGTCGTTAGATGCTTCATTTTCTCTTGCCATGAGACAAATGAATGCTGAGTCCTTTGATGGTTCATCATCGCTGCTTTCATCTGATGATTCCAAGTCCTCTTCAGGCGTATAGAGAGGTTCTGATTCTGCTAGCAAGCCTTGTTGTCTCAGGTTGCTCCTGAATTGGTTTCTATCCGCGTGATCTTGCTTTGTAGGTTTAGACACATTTGGATATGGGCAATTAACTTGAAATGCCCTGGTCTCCTGCAGTTGTAACAAAGATTGGTCTTCATCTTTTGTTCGTTTGTTAATCTTGTGGATCGTTGGTTTAACGCTGCAGGCGCTGAGAGATCTTGCTGAGAAGGAGTTTGATATTGAATTGGCGCTAGGGAGGAGGACGCAGGATAGTGAGGCGCTTGATATTGTGGTTGTATTTGAGGAAGCGCTTGATATGAACTTTGTCCTGGGTGCTTAGGACTGTTTCCCTTCTTTTCATATTTCAGGAATTTCCTGAATCTATTTAGAAGCGCCAGTTCTTCTTCCTCACTTATATCCGAGCCTTTTTCTTTGATAGATTTTCCTTTGATTGATGCCATTAGCGCTCCAGATTCGATCACTGGATTACTTACTGCATCACTGGCCGAATTCAGCTCAAACTCAAATGCTTTGAGTTCTGAAAAAGCATCTTCTGGAGTTAGGCTGTCCAGATTGTTTGATTCTCTCATTGCAGTTGTTTTCATTAGGAATCTGCTTGGAAGACTCCTAAAGATTTTGACCACTGTTTCTCGATTTTGTAGCTCCATACCCAGAGATGTTAGTTCAGTGACAAGGGTTGTAAACCTCATGTCTAATTGCTCTAGCGTCTCATTAGGTAGCATCTTGAAGCCGTTGAATTTTTCTTTGGCAATTGATAATTTGTTTTCCTTTATTTGTGCTGAGCCACCACAAATAGTAGCCAACTTATCCCAAATTTCTTTAGTTGTATTGCATGATTTGACTTTGTTGAATAAGTTGTCATTGTCACCAATGGCTGTGTATAATGCATTCCGACCGACATTGTCTAGATTTGCTCGTCGACGCTCATCGGTGGACCATTCTTGTTTGGGCTTCTCCACATAACCGTCAGGTGTTTCTCCTGTGGCTTCGGGCGCTCTGGTGATAACTTTGTATATTTTGATTGGCCCATCTGAAATGATATCACACATTTCATCATCACATGAACACAAATAAGTAAACGCTTTGACCTTCCAAGAGTCATAATTTGACTCGGTCAACTTGGGAACTTTAGAGAATGCCATGAAGAATTTAAAGTAATTTTAAAGCGACTATATAAAAAAATGGATCTGAACAAGCAGTTACGCTTGGAAACGCTTAGGTTTCAACTTCAACCGCTCTGATACCACTTGTTGGTCCCAAGTGGTATACGAAAGGGTCTAGAAGGGGGGGGTTGAATAGACCCTGAAGTCTTTTCCGACTTCTTAAAAGTTCGTTTCACTTTGAAGTATTTGAACGCTTGACAAGTTTAAGCGCTGGATGTGGCGCTTGAGAAACGTTAACTTAGACTCGGTGATTTCAACGCTTACCAAAGTAGGGCAGAGTTTAGTCACTAAATCAGAGTTAGCACAGCGGAAGTATTTTATAGCTTAGCGTTCGGTTAATTAATCGAAAGTAGTCGCTTAGTTGTTTTAAGACTTTATCAGAATGTATGCAGTATGAATAGTAAAGCAGTAAAACAATGAATGCTTAAAGAGGTAAATGACACAAGATATTTGTAAGGTTCACTGGGTGATGTAATCCCAGCTACGTCCTTCTTCTCCTTTTATCAGGGAGGTTTTTCCACTATGATGATTATCGAAGAGTCACACAGAGACTTCTACAAGATAGAGGGAGATTGGATATGATCTCGGAACTCCTTGGTCACACAGATTTCAGCTCCACTAAAGACCTTCTATCCCCTTGCTTCTTTCACTCAGAAATGGTGCAAGTTACTCTTGATCTCGGAACTCCTTGGTCACACAGATTTCAGCTCCAATAGAGATCAACTTCAACAAGCTTCTTTTACACAAAAATATTGCTTGCAAGTCAACCAGCTTTCTCACTCAAATGAAAGGTGTTGATGGTTTTGGTCACGGGTTTGTTTGTTTTTGGAAAGTTCAAACAACTTGGGGATATCTCAATGGTAGTATAGGTTCTTCTTAAAAAGAGATTTGAGATATGGGTGACTGTCTCTGGATTATTTGTGAAAAGCTTATATGGATATTTGGCTATGATTTTCAGTAAGCTTTTCTTTCAACAAAGTAGGTAATTTTTTTGCCTTTTTTTGTGTATGTCTTCTTACTTGTTTGTTGAAAGAGCTATTTATAAGGTATTGGTGGTTTTTGTCCGTTTGACACGGTTGGAGTCTCGTTTCCCCAAACATTCCTTGAGTTCAGACATTTCTAACTTTGGGTATATTTAATTGGTTAGGCATGGTCTTGGTTTCATAAATCTGACAGTCTAGGTCAAAGATATGGCTTGCCCATAAGTTATAGTGCTTATATTTTAATAGCACTTATCCGACTTTTAATGCATCTTGTCTTATTTCCGTTGGAAATAATTCGTCCGTTTGATTCATGCATTTTTAAGTCTTTGGATGGTTTTGGGTTTGAGTTTTCAGGTTACGTTCTTTGTAGGTTGTGTTGGTTTAACCTTTTGGACGCTTGCTGAAGAGAATAGTTATTCTCGTGTATTGGACAGACGCTTGGACTGATCCTAACTTTCTTTTCTTTATTTCAGACGCTTACTCTTCAATCTTGTCTTGATGGTCTCACTGAGAATTCCGTCATTTCACTTGATGTTGAGTATTCGGCCTGAGTTATCCATTCGTAGTTTGAGCACTGGGATAATCCCTAAAGCGTTTGACGGACGCTTCAAGATATCTTTATCCATTGTAGCTTCAGACGCTTGATCTTCACCTTCATCACTTGGTAGACTCACCCAGAATTTTCCTAAGTGATTTAGTGTCACATACTTAGTCTAAAGAATTCTACAAAGATAAATACTATAAGCCTAAGATAAATAAGCTTTCAGGTACTTATACATAACATTCTATGAAAGCTTTTACACTTTTCGGGGTCTAACAGGAAGTCCTATTTGTCATCATCAAAACATCTAATATGAAATTCCTAACACGCTTAATCTCCCTATTCGAGACCTCCACTTGGCCACTAGTTTGTGGGTGGTATGGGGTCGAAATTTTATGCTTCACCCCGTACTTGGTCAATAAAAGTTCAAACTTCTTGTTGCAGAAGTGGGTGCCCCCGTCACTAATGATGGCTCGGGAAGTTCCAAATCGAGTAAAAATATGCTTCTTCA
Organism: Buddleja alternifolia; assembly: GCA_019426215.1. NCBI lineage: Eukaryota > Viridiplantae > Streptophyta > Magnoliopsida > Lamiales > Scrophulariaceae > Buddleja > Buddleja alternifolia. The sequence continues at coordinate 16,672,891 of CM033398.1, forward strand.
GAAAATGAATGACAACCCGAGCATCATTAGTTGGCAAGGCTACGGCTTCCACCCATTTGGAGACATAGTCTACCGCAACAAGGATATATTTATTTGAACAAGAACTGGGGAAAGGGCCCATGAAATCCACACCCCATACATCAAACAACTCACACTCTAACATGCTATTTAAGGGCATTTCATGATGTTTAGAGATGTTCCCCATTCGTTGACAGCGATCACAAGATTTGACATAATGATGTGCATCTTTAACAAGAGTAGGCCAGAAGAAACCTGATTGGAGGATCTTAGCCACCGTTTTGGAAAGCCCAAAATGGCCACCTACCGCCATATCATGACAATGAGATAGGATAGCATGCACGTCCGTTTCGGGTATGCAACGTCGAATTAAGCCATCTGCACAAACTTTGAATAAAAAGGGTTCGTCCCAAAGATATTGCTTTACATCAAATAGAAATTTCTTCTTTTGATGAAAAGTGATATCCGGGGGAAGACGGCCCGTAACAATGTAATTGGCAAAGTTAGCATACCAAGGTGAAATTTTGTCAGAAATAGCAAGGAGGTGTTCATCCGGGAATTCCTCACGAATTGGTATCTCATCTAACGGATCATTCACTAGCTCTAATCGTGGCAGGTGGTCGGCTACTACATTTTCGGTGCCTTTCTTGTCTTTTATCTCTAAATCAAATTCTTGGAGTAACAAAATCCACCTAAGAAGTCTTGGTTTAGCATCTTTCTTGGCAAGCAAATATTTTAAAGCCGAATGATCGGTGTAAACTATCACTTTGTTTAGCACTAGGTAAGAGTGGAATTTATCGAATGCAAAGACTATGGCTAGTAATTCTTTTTCCGTGGTGGCATAATTCAATTGTGCATCGTTAAGAGTTTTACTAGCATAGTAAATGGTTCTAAATACCTTCTCCTTCCTTTGGCCAAGGACCGCTCCAACCGCCGTGTCACTCGCATCACACATCAACTCGAATGGTAAGCTCCAATCGGGGGGTGACATGATAGGGGCGGAAACTAAGCGTTCCTTCAAATCAAGAAAGGCCTGCATACAAGAAGAATTGAAATCAAAAGGTGCATCTTTGACAAGCAAATTAGACAACGGTTTCACAATTTTAGAGAAATTCAAGATGAATCGCCTATAGAAACCAGCATGCCCGAGAAAACTCCTAACAGCTTTTACCGAAGTGGGCGGGGGAAGTTTTTCAATGACCTCAATCTTGGCTTGGTCCACTTCGATCCCTTTTTGAGAGATCTTGTGGCCAAGCACAATCCCCTCCCGGACCATTAAATGACATTTTTCCCAATTCAAAACAAGGTTGGTTTCTTCACAACGTTTAAGCACAACATTTAAATGAGCAAGACAAATATCAAAAGTTGTTCCGAAAACAGAAAAGTCATCCATAAAAATTTCAAGGAAATCTTCAACCATATCATGAAAAATAGCCATCATGCATCTTTGAAAAGTGGCCGGGGCATTACACAAGCCAAAAGGCATCCTTCTATAAGCAAATGTGTCATAAGGACAAGTGAAAGTGGTTTTCTCTTGGTCCTCAGGATCTATGGCAATTTGATTATAGCCGGAGTAACCATCTAGAAAACAATAGAAATCATGCCCGGCTAATCGTTCAAGCATTTGGTCAATAAAGGGGAGGGGAAATGATCCTTACGGGTGGCATCATTCAACTTACGGTAATCTATACATACACGCCACCCACTAATTATACGAGTTGGGATTAGCTCATTATTCGCATTCTCAATTACCGTTATCCCCCCTTTCTTAGGCACCACTTGGGTAGGGCTCACCCACGCACTATCAGAAATAGGATAGATTATACCTGAGTCGAGCAGTTTAATCACTTCCTTCTTTACTACCTCTTGGATTTGTGGGTTTGATCTCCTTTGGGGTTGGCGTGTAGGCTTGGTGGAGTCCTCCATAAGTATTTTGTGCATACATATCGCTGGACTAATGCCTTTGATGTCCGCAAGTTTCCACCCAAAAGCCCATTTGTGAGATCTCAACACCGTCATTAATTGCTCTTCTTGTGATCCTGAAAGAGATGAGGAAATGATCAATGGGAGGGTTTCGTCGTCGTTCAAGTACACATATTGAAGGTGGGAGGGGAGGGGTTTGAGTTCGAGAGAGGGGGGTTCTTCAATAGATGGGCGAGGTGATCCTGACAATGATCTATCAACTTTGATGAATCCTCCCGAATGAGAGGAAGATTTGTACTCCAAGCTTAGAACCCTTTCCACTAGATCATCTTTCTCCGAGTCCACTTGCATGGATTTCATAAGATCCTGTTCGAGAGAATTTTCAATTGTATTGTCCTGTAAATACTCAACAATCAACTGGTCAAATGTATCAACTCGATAACACAAGTCATGATCAATAGGATGTTTAAGGACTTTGTAAACATCAAAGGTAACTTTGTCATCGCCCACATTCAAGGTAAGCTTACCATTAGCAATGTCAATTACCGTCTTACCCGTGGCTAGGAATGGTCTCCCTAGGATTAATGGTACCTCCACATCTTCTTCCATGTCGAGTACTACGAAATCAACGGGAAAATAAAACTTGTCGACTTGGACAATAACGTCTTCGATTATCCCCTTGGGCCTCTTGATCGATCGGTCGGCTAGTTGAAGGCTCATTGAGGTCGGCTTGGGATTTCCAAGGCCTAGCTTTTTAAATAGTGAGTATGGAAGAAGATTGATGCTGGCCCCCGAGTCACATAACACCTTCTTGAACGATAGGGATCCAATCGTGCACGGGATTGTGAGGCTCCCGGGATCTTAGAGCTTAGTTGGCAATTTGTTGAGCAATACGGCGGAGCATTCTTCCGTGAGGCACACCGTCTCATTCTCTTCCCACTTCTGCTTGTTGGAGAGTATGTCCTTGAAGAACTTCACATAATTCGGCATTTGGAGAATGGCGTCAATAAACGGAATATTAATTCTCACTTCCCGAAGGATTGCCAAAATTCGAAGAAAGCTCGGATCCATCTCCTTTTTCTTCTTTTTGTGAGCATTTGGGAAGGGGAGACGAACTTCGATAGGGGGAGAAAGCGTTGGATTAGACGGATGAAAACCCACTGAAACAGTAGGCAGCGCCTGGGCGCGTATATCGGCGCCTAGGCGCGGATCTGTAGGCGCCTAGGCGTGCATGTCGGGGCACTCGGGCGCGGGATTCAGAACATATGCATCTGGCAGGGTTGTGGGTGGCGCCTGGGCGCGTATATTGGCGCCTAGGCGCGGATCTGTAGGCGCCTGGGCGTGCATGTCGGGGCGCTCGGGCGCGGATGTACTGGCAGTGTCACCCTCCAATTGTTTTCCACTTCTCAAGGCTATGGCATTGCATTGAGCCTTCGGGTTATTTTCCGTGTCGCTTGGGAGAGTCCCCGGGGCTCTACCGTTAACCGCATTAGAAAGTTGCCCCACTTGTGTTCGCAAATCCTTCATCTCCATACACATATCCTTTATCATACCCCGAAGTTCGTTGAAAGATGTATCGGACTTTTTCATGTGAGCATCTAGTTTCTCATCGATTGTGGGAGGTCGCATTTGCACTTGACCTTGACCTTGACCTTGTCCATTGAAATTGCCTTGCCTCGGGGATGGGTTATTGAAGGGTGGCCGTGGAGCTTGATAGATCCCCGGTTGATAGATCCTCGGTTGTGCGTTCTGTGCGGGGTTGGGCCTTTTTGGAAAATTCTCGGGTATATGAAAGTTCACCCAAGGTTGATTTTGATTCCCCACATAATTAACGTTGCCAACCTCCGGTTCCAAGACTACTACTTCCTCAACTACTTCCTCAATACAAGCAACCTTTTTAGAGGATGAGGCCTCTTCATCGTCGGGGTAAAGCTCGTCTTCTCGGGCCAACTGTTCGACTTTGTCCCATACACTTTGACAGTCTAACCCAAGGAGATCTCCTCCCGCACCCGCGTTGAGTCTATGCCGAATACGTGACCTAACCCCATCATAGAAATGGAGTACTTGTTCATTTAACCCAAAATTATGATCGGGACATTTACGGAGCATGCCCTTATATCTAGCCCAAACCTCGGCTAAAGATTCATTGCTCCTTTGCCTAAACCCTTTTATATTACTCCGTAGCTCATTGATTTTTGAGGGTGGAAAGAATTTATTTAAAAAGGCATCGACCAACTCACTCCATGTTGTAATAGATTGTGGAGGTAAGGATTTGTACCATGTTGTCGCCCTATCCTTCAATGAGAAATGGAAGACTCTTAGACGAATCGCATCAAGATCTCGTGGGTGATATTGAATGGTCACAAGAGCCTCATCTATGGTTTCCAAATGAGCGTGTGGTGATTCGTGCGGTTCTCCATAGAAAGGATCTCCTTGCACCATATTAAAAATGTGAGCCGGAATGTGGTAGTTTGGTGTGAAGAAATTAGGCACGACTACGGGCCCCGGAATGGTATGGACCCTAGGTGGTAAGCTACCCCGAACCGACGGGAGTTGTGGAGGAGGTACCGCTTGCATGGCTTGTAGAACACCTTGTAACCACTCCCTAGTTTCCGGTGAGTTCATGTCCGGGAAATTTCCATTCGGGTTTTGGTTGAGATTATTGGCCATTTCTCTTGCTCGCCTACTAGTCCGAAGAACTCGTTCAATTTCGGGCTCCAACTCGTATAGAGGCTTGTTTGAGTAGCGGGTCATGCACCTCAAGAACCTAACAATTAAATACAAGAACAAAATTAGACTAAACACGAAAATAAAAGAAAATCAAGAAATAAACGAAAACTAAGAATTATGAAAAATGTAAACGAAAATCAAAAACTAAAATAAACAAGTCCCCGGCAACGGCGCCAAAAACTTGACACGCTAAAAGCTAACGTGCTATGATAGCAAGTGCACTAGACGTATGTAGTAATAAGTGGACAAAAAGTCCGGGTTGTCGAACCACGGAAACTTGAATTTTAGTTTATGATTAATGAAAATGGACAAAAGTAGATTGCAATAAAACGAGTAAGCAAGTGACGAACCAAAAAGAAACGAACTATAGATTAAATCTCACGTATGATAAAATGACTAAGGCACATGCTACAACCGAATCTACTCGTCAATATAGATGAGCTACTCTTCGAATTATTAGACTCCTATTGCTTTGGTGGAAATTCCTTAGATAATTATTACCCGATGTCTCGGCACATAATAATCCTATGATTAATTGATGGTTCTCTAAATATGTCTATCCGAGACTCTAATCAATAACCACGCATTAACGTTCTAGAGTTTCCCCGGATAAATCCGGCTAACCGCACCCGGAAATCTTTACCTATTTCTAGGAGCAATTCCACATTAGTTTCGGATGATGTGTTGATTCATTTGAACCCTAACCTATCTTCTCTCGAATGACTAGACTAGGCAAGATAGCAAGCATATGGTGATCAAGCACATGATTGTAATAAAAGCTCAAAATCAACACACAAAGCAATATGAGAATTAATACGAAAATTCACTTCACATATATTGATTCATAAATTGGCTTTCACATGGCCTTAGTTCTACAATATTAGCCTCTCATCAAGGCCTTAAGAAAATCTAATACAAACATATACATACTCATGGAAATAAACATGTAAATGCAAATAATTAAAACTCCCTCAATTGATTGATGATGGATCCTTGCTTTTGAACTTCAATCCTTAACTCCTCTCTCTTTGTTCCCCTCCAAAAGTGATGAAGAATGGTGATGAATGATGATGAGTGAAAAGTAATGGCCAAATGCCTCCCTCCCCCTCTTGTTATCCGTCCCAAGTGAAGAAAAAATGCCTTAAGAAGACCACAAATTCTGGGCTCCTAGTGTGTCTCCCCTAGTGTGTCCTCCACTACTCTTAAAGTGAGTAGTATAAAATTCCATAAAGTAGATCTACTAAGAAACATACTTATGACATCCCTCCCATACATGTTGACACGAAAAATCCTTACGTGTATTAAACAGCAAGTGGACTGGTCGTGTGTAGTAATAAAGTGGACAATAAAGTCCGGGTTGTCGAACCTCAAGGACTTGTATTTTAGTTTATGATTTTAAAGCAATTGAAGAACTTAAATTAAAACAAGAATTAACTAAAATATTATGGAAGTAAGATATAAGAAACAAAATGTCGAAATCAAGATAGCTATGGAAAAGAGCAACTAAGACACATGTGTTGGCATAAATTAATCAATTTTCATTATAAACATGTTCTCATATTATTAGACTAATGTTGCTTTGGTGGAAAAAACCTTAAATAATTACTACCCGATTTCTCGGCTGTAATAATCCTATGATTAATTGATGGTTCTCTAGATATGTCTATCCGAGAATCTAACCAACAATCATGCATTCAAGTTCTAGAATTTCCCCGGATTAATCCGGCTAACTGCACCCGGGAATCTTTACCTATCTCTAGGGGCAATTCCCTATTTTTTACGGATTATGTGATGATCCTCTTTGCACCTTAAATTACCTTCTCTCGAACGAATAATTTAAGTAATAAATCATGCATATGGTAGCTAAGCATATGATGCATTCAAACAAGATCAAGACACAAAACAACAATAAAATTAATATGAAAAACACAATTTATAACTCAATTATCATAATTTAGCCTCAACATGGCCTTAGTTCGAAGAATCTATTTCATCATAAAAGATAAAAGATAGGAACTTAAATTAAGATTCATATTCATAGATAAAAACAAATCTAAATCTAAGAAACTCCCTCGTATTTTTGATGGTTGAACTTCGATCTTCATCTCTTCCATGCTTCTTGATTTCTTCACCTTCAGAGGTTCTTGATAATATTCATAAATAATCTAAGGATGATGAAGATGATGATAGGATGTGTTTAGGCTCCCCCAATGGGGAATGTGTTTTCAAGTGTGTCATAGGATGGTCTTCAATCCTCCTTTTATAGCCAAAAAATCCACCTACCAAGAACATGTGCTTCCATTCTCTTTTCTTCCCACCTACCATTCTCTTGCTTTCCATCTACCAAGAATGTGAACTACCATTTTCTTGTTTTCCACCTACCATTCTCTTACTTTCCTCCTACCAAGAATGTGAACTACCATTCTCTTGTTTTCCACCTACTAAGAATGGGAGCTGCCACTTTCGTATTTTCCAGCGCAGGGATAGTGTTTTATTCATAAACTTCTCCACAGACCTCCGAATTTGATGCTTCAAGTCCCCATGTGAAGATAAGACATACATCTACAACTTTGTAGAAGGACACTTCATCCAATTCTGTCTCTAAATATATCAAAATGACGAGATTGTTTCTGATTGGCACCCAGGTGTGCGAAAATGGTACTAAAATATGATTTTGGCTAACTCCAGCTTGTTTCTTGCTTGTTTGGTCGTGGAGGTGTGAAGCATCTTGGCCTAAACTTGTTTTATACGTCCTTTTTCCACCTTTTCTTCGATTGTATCCACTTAAGGCCTGAAATCACTTAATGCACGAATTAAACGCACAAGTGACAAAATCAAGCGATAAATGAACCTAAAACATAAACGCAAAGGGGCTTAATAACACGTAAAAATGACTCCTATCACATGTGATGACCTCTTGGCTTTAAATGTTCCATTCCCCCATCAAATGATGATCTTTTGGCTGAAAGGAATCAAAATTCAGGTGTGGACACGCCTAGGCGTGGCATTACGGCGCCCAATGCTGAAATTAAATGCAATGTGTCCTGCGCAGCAATCGTATTTCATTCATAACTTTCTCCACGAAACTCCGATTTGGATGATTCAAGTCCTCATTTGAAGCTAACACATAGTTCTACAACATTGTAGAAGGGAACGTGATCCAATTCGGCCTCTAAACATACGGAAATAGCGCTCGAACGTGGAAAGTGGTGTAGATACGGCACCCGGGCGTGGACAGGATGGCGCCTAGGCGTGGTAAGCAGAATGTTGACGTTATTTGCATCTTGTCCGGCGCCTGGGCATGGGTTTTTAGGCGCTTGGGCATAGGGGTGCGTAGCAATTTGGCCTAAACTTGTTTTATACGTCGTTTTTCATCCCGTTCTTTGATTGTATCCATTTAAGACCTGAAATCACTTAATGCACGAATTAAACGCACATGTGGCAAGAATCAAGCGATAAATGAACCTAAGACATAAACGCAAAGGGGCTTAAAAACACGTAAAAATGCCTCTTATCACACCTGCTAGGAGACGTGCTACATAGGAAGAAGTCCAAGCCCATGAAAAATGGGTTAGGGACGACGTCCAGGTTAGGGGATACATGCTGGGATCTATGACCACTGAACTTCAAAGGTCACATAATAAGATGCCCATTGCAAGAGCTGTCATGGAACATCTGGTTGAGCTCTATGGTGAGCACACTCGAACTGCTGGATATGAGATATCGAAAGAGCTCTTCGGAGCCAAGTGAAAGAAAGTGAGAAGGTTGGCAATCATGTACTCAAAATGATTTCGAGGATTGAGAGATTGGAAGGTCTCGACTTCTCCATGAATGCCACTCTTCAAACTGACCTAATCTTGTAGTCTTTTCTTGATTTCTTCTCCCAATTCATTGTAAAATTCAACTGCAATGAGATAGAGTGCAATTTAGTAGGGCTAATGAAAAAATTAGTTATTGCACAATCTCAAATGAAGCCTAAGGGAAAGGAAACTGCCTTAGTCATCTCTTCTGGACCTAAAAAGTCTAAGTGTAAGAAGAAGAAGGCAAACAAAAGGCAGGGTGGCAAGCTAGGAGCTAAAGGGGTCATTCAAAAGGGTAAGGGTAAGACTCAAGGGGTCTATAAGAGCAAAGGGACTAAAAAGATGGATAGATGTCTCGAATGCAGTGAGCTAGGCCACTGGAAAAGGAACTGTCCTAAGTTAGGCAAAGGAGCTATACGTATGAAACTTTTTTTTTATGAAACTAATGGGTCTATGACCATTTTTACTACTTCATGGATTCTAGACTCAGGGGCTAATGGTCATGTATGTTGTATGGATCAAGATCTAGAGCGAAATAGAAAATTTGGCCCAGCAGAGGTGCTGATCAAAGTAGGAATTGGGCAAAGCATCAAAGCTACTAGGATTGGATCTACTTTTTTAATTTTGAATTCTGGACATTATTGTTTTTAAATGATATTTTAGTTTTGCCCAAGAGGTTTAAGAACATTGTTTCCATTCCTATATTAGTTAAGACTACTTATACATTCCATTTTTCTTAATTGAATTGCAACATTTATTATGGTAACAAATTGATTGGCAATGCCACTTTAGTTAATGGTTTGTATTATTTAAATGTCCAAAATTCATGTGCAGTGAATGTTGTAACTAATAAACATGGTAGGAAAGAAGCTAATCTAAGAATTACATGGCATCTTAGACTAGACCATGCTAGAGAGCACAAGATCCACAAAATGGAGAAAGATGGGCTTTTAAGCTCATTGGATTGGATCCCTATCCAACATGTGAATCATGTCTCTTAGGCAAAATGGCTAGATTTCCCTTCACCGGGACTTTTGAAAGAGCCACTCAAGTCATTGGATTAGTTCATACCTATGTATGCGGACTATTTGGAGAAATGGCTCGTAGTGGCTTCTACTACTTCATCACATTCACAGACGATCATTCAAGATATGGTCTAGTGTATCTGATAAAGCATAAGTATGAATCTTTTGAAAGGTTCAAAGATTCAAGACTTTAGTAGAGAATCAAACAGGCTAACATATAAAGCCTCTATGTTCGGATCATGGAGGAGAATATATGAATGCCGAGTTTGATGAGTTCCTAAGGGAACAAGCTATTATGTTACAACTAACACCACCAGCAACTCCTCAATTAAATGGGGTAGCCGAGCATAGAAATCGAACATTGTTAGACATGGTTCGTTCCATGGTTAGCTATACTGGTTTACCCATTTCATTGTGGAGATATACGCTCCTTACTACTGTTTATATATTGAACAAATGTCCCTCCAAATCCGTTCCTAAAACTCCACATAAAATATGGAATATTAGGAAACCAAGTCTTAATCACATCTAGATTTGGGGATATCATGCTTATGTTAAAAATACAAAAGTAGAGAAATTAGAAACAAGATCCCTAATGGGACGTTTCATTGGATATCCCGAAGATTCCATGGAATTCTTCTTTTACCTACATGATGATCAAAGGATCATTGTGGCTCTTTGATTATTGTGGCTCTTCAGGCCCACTTCCTTGAAAATGAATTCATCTTAGAAAGTGGTAAAGGTAGAAAGATTATTCTAGAAGAACAAAATGAAACTCCCACTGAGACATCTGTCCAAGAACCAAGAGCTGGCCCAATAATAGCATAACCAATAGGTAGATCTAGTATAGTACCTCATGAACCTGAGAGGTATGGGTATCTACTGTAGAGGGAGCTGGAACTCCACACTATAGTGGAGGAGGATCATAGAGATGGTCCCTCCACCTATGATCAAGCGATGGTGGACGTCAATGCTTCAAGATGGCGAGAACCAACCGAAACAGAGATGGATTCTATGCAATCGGACTAAGTTTGGACCATGGTAGATCGTCCTGAAGGTATAGTACCTATAGGATGCAAATTGATCTACAAAACAAAGATTGGTGCCAATGGCAGGGTTGACACCTATAAAGCTAGGCTCGTAGCGAAAGGCTATAGTCAAAGAGAATGAATTGACTATCAAGAGAACTTTTTGCCCGTGCCTATGATAAAATTCATTCGAATCATGTTAGCCATAGTTGCATACTTGGATTATGATATATGGCAGATGGATGTCAAAACTGCTTTCCTAAATGAATTCCTAGAGGAGAACATCTATATGGAACAGCCAAAAGGTTTTGTATCAGAGACCAATATCCATAAGGTATGTAAATTTGAGAGGTCCATATATGGTCTCAAGAAAATATCTAGAAGCTGGAATCTTCGCTTTGATGAAGTAGTCAAGGGATAGCTTCATCAAGAATGAAGATGAACCCTATGTCTACAAGAAGACTAGTGGGAACAAGATCTCGTTCTTAGTACTATATGTAGATGACATTCTACTTATAGGAATTGACGTGGGAATGCTGACCACTGTCAAGAAATGGATTTCGAGTATGTTTTCCATGAAAGACTTGGGAGAAGCAACCTACATTCCAGGAATTCGTATCTATATGGATAGAACGAATAGAATGATCGGTCTTTCCCAAGCCCTTTACTTGGAGAAGGTCCTAAAGAGATTTAGGATGGACAACTCTAAGAAATGATTCCTTCCCATGAGACATGGAGTACATCTATCCAAGTCTATGTGCCCTCAAAGTAAGGAAGATATAAACGAGATGAGTAATGTACCTTATGCATCTGCAGTAGGTAGCCTGATGTATGCAATGATGTGTACAAGACCCGACATCGCTAATGCACTAAGCGTAGTGATTTGATTTCAGGCAAACCTGGGAAAGGAACATTGGATAGCTATGAAGAATATCCTAAAGTATCTTAAAAGAACTATGAAAATTCTCATCTATGGAGGTGGAGATTTGAAGGTGGACGGTTATACTGATTCAAACTTTCAATCTAATGTGGATGACCGAAAATCCACTTCAAGGTTTGTATTCACACTTAATGGTGGGGCAGTGTCTTGGAAGAGTTCCAAGCAAAGCACAACCAAAGAAGCAGAATATGTGGCAGCCTCGGAGGCAGCCAAAGAAGCTGTTTGGATGAGGAAGTTTCTAGGAGAACTTCAAGTGGTTCTAGTGTAGAGCTCCCTAGTGTACAGCTCCCTAGTGTAGAGCTCCCTTTACCACTTTACTGTGATAACAATGGAGCGATACCACGAGCCAAGAAACCAAGGTCTCACAATAAGTCTAAACATATTGAGAGAAGATTTCACATCATCAGGGAGATTGTTGGTAGATGAGAGATAGCAGTGCAGAAAATAGCCTCAGCTGACAATTTCAACTATCCTAGGGATTCAGAGATGATGACATTTACTATATTTATCTTATTTCCAAAATGTTTGATAAATCCCAATTTTAACTTTAAAATAAAAATTTAAATCAAATTTATTAATATTTCAAATTAAAATTATCCATGGGTCAATACACGGGTCAACCCATTGATGGAGGTGGGTCGGGCCATTCTTAGTATATTTTCTATTTTGGGTCAGATATAATTAATCCACGTCATCAACCATTTGAGCCATCCAGTTAATCAAGATAACACCCGAACTTGAAACACAGAGTGTGACTGGTGTTTATCAATCCAAATATCATAGATGGTCCAACCATTCATGTTTATGGATTATATAAGTGTCCAACACACTGCCTCACACGCCCGAATGCCCAATTGTTCACGTACGAACGTGTTGAGTACTATTAATTCAAAACATTTCATTTCCAATGCCCGAATGTGCCTCTAAGGACGTTCAAACGTTGTTGTGTCCAACATCCGCACGTGCCTCTAAGAACGTTGGTGCGTACAATGCCCGAACATGCCTATGAGGAAGTTCGAATGTTGGATGCAGAATCTTTTTAAAAAATTGCATTGTACCTGACGTCTGAACGTTGCACCATGCATGTTCAAACGTCAGCCTACGACCTGTTCTGTGGTTTTTGAAAAACAGTAACCTTCTGTTAGGATTATGCCCTCAGATGCTATAGAGGAAAAAATGTATATGGAACCTCACTTGTAAATGACTTATTCTTATTCTTATAATGAAAGACATTATTTTATTTTCACATAAATCTTCTCTATATCCATAGGCAGTGTAAAATGTTTGTCCATGTTTTTAGTGCAATCTCTCTACTTCCTATGAGAGAGGAAGATTGGCACTCGAGAGATTGATCTTGATTACTTTATTAGTTCACAAGTGATATGAAGTCTTTAATGGACAATAAAGATTTGGAATACTTGTACAATCTGAGATTTGACATAGGTGTGTCAGTCAAACACCATGTGATGGTGAGAGACTAAGATTGTAGGCACATCAATCGAACTGATATGCTCGAACACGACTCGCATCGATTATGTCACATGAGTTTTCACTCTGTGACTGTCAATGACAGAACTGATTATTCGTAATAGGTATAAGTGAACCTATGACCTGAAGTATTAGGCTGAAGATGTACTTGTGACGTCAAGTCTATCACTAGAGTAGTTAGACCTAATTCACCCATTGGTAGGGTCGACCTCGAAATGCGGCTTGATGGGCAAGTGTTAGTCTTAGCTTATAACTAGGATGGATTTTGTTCTCTCATAAATGAATGAGAAAGTGTCTTATGTGATTATAGATAATAAAGATCAAAGTCTTTGGCCAAAGCAAAAGAGTCGATTGTCTGAGGCACAAAAGCGAACTCAATGATCTCGTATTATTATAATTAATACATATGGTCAAGTTTAGTGAGTTTGACTTTACCCTGATTCTCACTTGACTAAGACACGTGAACAAAAGGTTTATACGTATACAATATTTACAATTGGAAGGTTCTAGAATGATACATTCATTCGATTTCGTTTGGGCTACGAAGTAGGTCAGGTGACTGGCTAGGTGTTACCCACTTCTTTTGGATTCCTCTCATTGCCAAACGGAACGAACCTAATGAGTCGCGCTAAAGGATTGATAAAGAAAAACAAAAGGATTTTTCTATTTATAACTAGAAGATTTAGTTTACTCATTAGATGAGATAATTAATTAAATGGATAAGATTTATTATTAATTAATTGCGTAAGGAAATAAATTAATGAATTAATTTGGTTATTTAATTAATTTATTTATTTATTGGATATAATAAATAATTGATTAAATAATATAGAATTAATTAAAAACAAGATGAGCCGAGCCAAGGAAGGGCGTATGGACGAGTTGGGTGTCCACTTGGATGCCCAACATGGGCTCTAAAGCCTTATCTTGGTTAACAAGTCAAGTGATATTAAATACATCACTTAAGACTTTTGACTTAGAAAAGAATCACACAATTCATAACTCTCCTATAAAAAAAAAAAAAAATATTCCTTCCTCTCTCCTATAGCTAGCTGCGGCCTTAAAGAGAAAAAAGTGGGCGTTTTTCTTCTTCAATCCGCGTGATAATTTAGAGACAATGTAGTTTCGTTGTTCGGATCAAACTTCAAGAAAATCTCAGAGAATTCAAGAAGAGTGATAAGACGAGGATTCGAGATTACAACTCTGCTGAAAATTCAAAATTTCTAGAAGAGCAGGATTCTCCAACAACTTCGCTATAACGGGTAAGATTTAATGGTTTGTAGATTCATATATGCATATTGAGATGATAACTGTGGGTCAAATTTTATTCCACTGCCTATTTTTCGTGAAACCCAACTTCTTTATCAATTCAAACGACTCTCCGAGTTTGTTTTTGTTGAATCCAATCAACCAAAACACGTCTAACATGTTATAATACATTAATAAACTATGTCATACATCAAGATCAATTTTTTAACGAAACCCTAACATCGAAAATCGAATTTCTAATGAAAAATACCAACATAAATATAATCATTCAAAAAACTCATATATCCTTCTAAAGTTGGCTCTGATACCACTATTAGGATTCGTCGCACCATGCGCAGTGGATATAAGTTAAAATAGAGACGAATCCCAATCCATGGACCACTCCGGAGATTAATGAGTTTTGGATGAAAACAAAGAAGAAACCGCGAAATATCATTTCCCGTTCTTCTTTGGTGGGAATTTTTCGATCTTCGTGCAACAGCAACTCTAAGCTTCTGCCTCTAGATATCACGTGGATGAAATTCGGAAAAATCCTCCTCCTTTTCTTCCTTGAAGAACGACGGCTAGTGTGTTAGGAGGGGCAGAGAATATTTTACGTTCTTTTCTGTAGGGTTCTGCAGAGTCTGATTGTCTAAGATGAGCTTAGGGATTTTATTAAATCCCAAGCCCATCTTTGACTACCCACACTCCTATGGGCTTGACAATTGGGCTAAGTTGACTCTTAACTTAGTCCAATGTTTGATTAATCACCTAGCCCAACTAGTTAATTAATTAAATAATAAATCTAATTAAACATTTGCCAATTAGACAATCAAATAATTAAACCCAGTTAATTATTTTACACAATAATTTAATTTAATTAAGCCAATTAATTAAATAAAATTAATCCTAATCAATTAGTCTAATTAATTAATTAAACATTTAGACATTGTAATTCGTTTATCAAATAACGAATTAGCTCAACATCCTTTCAAAAAACAACTAAAGCTTTTCCTTCTTATATCCTTGAAAGCACAACTCTCTGAGTTCATCTTAGTTGGAAATGGGTGGAAATCAAGGATGTGGGTGTCACCTAGCCAGTCCCGTGGACCCAGATCGAAACCCAATTGAGAACAAAATGACAAGATCATTACAAACCTTTCCAGTCATGAATACCATATGAGTATAAGCTCTTCACTGTTACATCCAATCGAGTGAGAGTCATGAAAAGTGTCAAACTCACAGAACTTGACGTTTAACCATAGTACTATGAAATTACCAAACTATCCTTCGTGTTCCACACTAGATATTTCATATGCTTTGGCAAAGACTTTTCATTTCATATACTCGTGGTCGCATAGGACATAAACTCGTTTACTACTCTAGAATGTGAATTCCATCTTGATAACACATCGAACAAGTGCTACTTGCCCACTAATACTACACTTCGAGGTCGATCCCATCAATGGGTGAATTAAATCTAACTACTCTAATAACAAATTCAGTGTCACAAGTACATTGTTTGTGATTTCTCAGGTCTAAAGCTCATGCATATTATCATGACTAGTAATCTTACCATTGACAGTCACCGAATAAAAACCCATGTGGCATGATTACGTTGAGTCGTGTTCGAATATATTAATTTCATTGATATATCTATGCTATGAGCTCCCACCATTGCATATTGATCCTCACTACTGCATAGTGACCGACTGACACTCCTTGTCAAAGCTCATATCATACAAGTTCAGTCTTAATGCCGAAGTAACACTCTTTGACCTGCGAATTCATTTTATGTAATCTAACACTTCTAGTGTGTCTTTCCTCATACCTAAAGAGTAGAAGGTTTCTCCAAATTACATTTGGACTATATGTTCAAGACTATTGATCCCAATCAAGATTTATATGAACTAATATAAAATGTCTTTTATTCCAAATAATGCATTTGTACAAAATAACATAAATAGCCCTATACAATCTAATTCCTCATTGGCATATAGGGCATATACCTAACACTCGTATAGTGGATTAATTATTAAAAGACTATTTTATTTAGTATTGGTCGAAAATTGTGGAGGAAAATAATTAAAGTAGTTTAATTGATTTCTTCTAGAAGGAAATAATGTTTCTTGTAGGAAAATGATTCTTGCAAAGATATTAATACGATTCCTAATAGATAGGGTGGTGGTCCCAAGTGAAATACGAAAGGCTCTAGAAGGGAGGGGGGGTTGAATAGACCCTGAAGTCTTTTTCGACTTCAAAAATTTCGTATCACTTTTAAAGATTTGAACGCTTAAAGAGCTGAGCGCTTGGATCAGGCGCTACAGAACAGATAACTTAGACATAGTGATTTTAGCAGTTTACCAAAGTAGGGTAAAGCTTAAATCGCTTAATCAGGGTTAGCACAGCGGAAATAATTTTTAAAGCTTTAGCATTTATTTTGGTTAAATAGTCGCTTGACAGTTTAGCTTGTCTTTTTCGGAATAAATAAGATAATATAAAACAAGACAATAATAAAAGTAAATGACACAAGCAATTGTAAGGTTCACTGGGTGGTGTAATCCCAGCTACGTCCATCTTCTCCTTTTTCACTTGGAGGGAATTTGCTAGGTTGATTATCAAAGAATCACACAGAATTTTCTACAAGATAGTAAAGAGGTGAAAATGATCTCAGGCTCCTTGATCACACAGATTTCAGCAACAATGAAGATCTTCTTTTACAAGCTTCTCTCACTCAGAAATACTGCTTGTAAGGGGTTTCAACAACTTTCTCACTCAGATGAAAGGTTGAGGGTTTTGTCACACAGGTTTTGTTTGTTTTTGGAAATATCAAACAACTTGGAATATCTCATTAGGAATTAGGGTTTCTTCTTTGAAAGATATTTGAGATATTTGTGATTGTCTGGAATGTATATGAAAAGCTTGAAAGGTTTTGGCTATATAGTTTCTAAGCTTTTTCTTGAGATAATATTTCAGCAAAGTTTTTTTGTGTTGATCCTTATATTCTCTATATTTAGGGTTTGCTGAGAGTAAGGTATTTATAGGCTATACATTGAAAATTGTCCGTTGGACACATGTGAGCACGTGTTCTTCACGGGGCGCGTGAATCAACCTTTTATCTGACATTCTTGAAATTCTGCTGGTTCCGATTAGACGGGAGCAGCTTTGAATTCTGAAAACATGATAGTCTAGTCAAAAGATGGCTTGTCCACAAGTCATAATAGATTATCACATTTAATGCTCTTATCAGGCATTTAATGCGTTTGAATTTATTTCCCATTGGAAATAAATATCCGTTGAATGATTGCATTTAAGTCCTTCATGACTTGAGGATTTATTTCAAGTGAATCTGATATTGATCGCTGGAGTGCTCTGAGCCTTGATCTATAAATCCTGAATGGTCCTTTAGCGTTTGACAATCACTAAGAACAAATCTTCGTCTTCTTTTGACTTTAGACGCTGATCTTCAACTTCATCTTTAATAGACTCACCTAAAATTCAATTAGCGATTCGGTATTTAGTACTTAGCCTAAAATCTATAAAGATAAAAATTACAAGCCTAATTAAACTTACTACTTTCAAATGCTTATACATTTATCTATGAAGATAGAAACTTACATTATATTTGGGGTCTAACATAAAATCCTATCTTGTCATCATCAAAACATCTAACATGAAATTCCTAACAATTTTCCCCTGTTTGATGATGTCAAGACCTTAACTCTTATAACTCTTTTATAGATTGAGAGTTCAAAGAAAAAGTCCAAAAAATAATTATAAGTTAGCGTTAGAAAAGTTTGCTAATGTTAGATTAGCCTCAACAAGATGTTTCATCGATAAATCATTCATTTATTTATATGGAAGAATTTAAGCATGCATGATGTACACTGAAGAAAATATTTTAAAGTGACAAACAGAAATATATAAAACAACATAATCATTCATCTTTTTTGTCCCTTCCTATTTGCTTCTTCTTCTTGAAAGATTTCAGTCGCTAGATCCAATAGAAATCTATCAACATCTACCATAGTTGTGTGCTGGAGTTCATTGTAGTCATGTCTTCTGCGTCTAGCGCACTCTTCCAGCTCCAACAACCTTTCCACCCAATCCCTTGGAGGGATTCCAAGTTCTCGGATCAAGTCATGGTAAATTTCTTATCTTCGATCATTGATGGATTTCCAGTTGATAGGTCTTCTAAGCGGTCCGGCATATGGGTGAAAACCCATACTCTCTAAAAACTCAACGTCCAAGTCTGGGAGTAAGTGCCTGCCTTGATAGTTTCTAGGCTTTCTCTTCTTAGTAAGCATTTTCTTTATGCTCACTATCTCCTCAAACACAGATCGCCAGTGCTTGTTGTCTGTCTTAGAGATAACCTTGGACTGGGACTTTTCTTTTAGATCTTCCCCCTTCTTGGCATCGTCAAGGGAGGTCTTTAATTCAGCGATGTCCCTGCGAAGAAGCTTGACATCATCTATCAAAAGAGCAAGTTGCTCAGCGATACTCTGAAAGATTAAGTTGGAAGAATTGTGGCACTCAATATCAGCTGAAGCATTTTGGGCAAGCGTCCTGTTTAAATCGTCGAAAAGTTCTTTGATGAGGGGAGCGATACTGTTCATCATAGTGATGGTAAGCTTGGTTTCATGACTCATATCAGCCTTAAGCAGTCTTTCTACGTTAAAAGACATTGCGTTGCTGCATTCTTCCAAACGAGAACAAGAGCCTGTTAGATTGCTAAGAGAATTGCGAACGGCCTTCTTGAAATCTCTTGCCTCTGGGTCACTTTCTAAATCCAAGTTTGAAGATGAGTGTTCCGGAGATTTTGCTTGAGAGGACATTGGGGCCTTTCCTTTAGATTTATCTCTTACTAGTGGCTCTTCAGGCTCATCAAGGGTTTTCTAAACTTCTTCAATCGCTTAATCCAGAGAAGGATCAACAGTCACTGATGGAGGCTCCACTACTGGGGCGCTAGAAAGATCGGGCACAGAAGCCTCGGGTATTTGAGCGGCTTCCACAGTAGGAGAATCTACTATTTCAATAGTTTGGATTGGAGAAGGGACTTTTATGGCAATGACCCAGAGTGGGCCAATCGCTTCCATAATATGCCTTGGACTGGGGATGTTGGTCTGCGGAATATAAAATATGGCATCTTCGCGCTCTTCAGTGCTGAGTGCAAATTGCACGTCTTCTGGCAGATCAACCCCTGAAATGTACGAGTTGTAGAAATCCAAAATAAATGGCATAAGCTCTTGAGATGCGTCTTGGTCCACTGGCCTGATCAGCGATATCATTTTGGCCACTTAAATGTTTTGTTCACAAAATAGGATGGGAAGCAAGTTGTATCCTTTGAAGTCACTTAGACCAGGACCGCAATGCGGAGTGATTGAAATATCCAGCGACTGAGCATTTTCAATTATTGCTCGGCGCTCATGGTAAAATTCAGCAAGGTCGGTATGGTCATTGTCAAGGCTGAAAGGGACTTCACTTTAACCTGGAAGAATTGGTTGCTTACTAGAGGAAGCATCTTCATTGAGGTCAAGAAGGATGCGCTCAACAAAGTTCTGAGTTGGATGAAAAATGTAACATCCTCCTTGAGCGATTCAGCTGAGATGTTGGCGAATATAGCGTTCTATTGATTGTCTGAAGTAAGGTAAAACGCTAATATTGCCTACCAAATTCTGGCGCTGCCGGAGAAAAAACATGGCAAAACCTCTACGTCTGTAATCTACTCCAAAACAAAACAAGAATGGATACTTCACAAGCTCTTCTAGCGTGTAAAAATGTAACACGAATTCTTCGGCCCATCTTGCGGTATCCAACATCCATCGCTTTCCAAGTTTATCAGCTTTTTTCTGTTCTTTTCTTGCTACAAGAAACTAATTCACTTCTCAAAGTGAGAAAACGTTGTTCATTGAGCGCTTTGGTGAAGATATCTGCCAATTGTTTGTCAGTTCCGATGAAGTGTATGGAAATATCTTTCTTTTGAACATGGTCATGCAAGAAATGGTAGCGAATATCAATGTGTTTAGTTCTGGAATGAAGGACAGGATTCTAGGTCATAGCTAAAGCGCTTTGGTTATCACAATGGATTGGGGTAGGACCTAAGATTGTTTCATAATCTCTAAGTTGTTGCCTCATCCAAAGGATTTGTGCACAACAGCTTCCAGCAGCTACGTACTCTGCTTCAGCGGTAGAAGTCACTATGGATTGTTGTTTCTTACTATGCCACGAAATCAATCTATCACCTAGAAATTGACATGTACCACTAGTACTCTTTCTATCTATTTTGCATCCTGCAAAATCTACTTCTAAATAACCAATTAGTTCAAAAGGAGAGTTCCTTGGATACCATAAGCCCACATTTGTGTGCCTTTTAGGTATTTAAGAATTCTCTTGGTAGCATTTAAGTGTGATTCTCTAGGAGCGTGCACACATCCATACCAAAAACATAATATCGGGTCTGCTAGCGGTAAGATAAAGAACTGATCCAATGATACCTCTATAGTTAGTGATATCAATTTTCTTCCCACTTTCATTTTATCTAACTTAAGCATTTGGCTCATTGGAATTTTTGAAGATGATGCGTTCTCCGTACCAAATTTCTTAATCATATCTCCTGTATATTTAGCTTATAAATATGCCATTAGGGAGTTGCTTAACTTGTAATCCTAGGAAGAAAGTTAATTCACCCATCATACTCATTTCAAATTGATCTTGCATCATTTTCAAAAATTTCTCACACTATCGCTTATTAGTAGAACCAAATATAATTTCATCAACGTAAATTTGGACTAAGAGAATATCTTCATTATGGGTAATTTTAAATAACGTTGTATCAACGCTGCCTTTTGAAAAGCCTTTGCCTATAAGGAAGATAGAGAGAGTGTCATACCATGCTCTTGGTGCTTGTTTAAGGCCATAAAGTGCCTTATCCAATTTGTAGACCATACTTTTGCCATGGTTATTGATAAATCCTGGAGGTTGCTCCACATATACCTCTTCTTGGAGTTTACCATTCAGGAATGCACTCTTCACGTCCATTTGGTACACTGTGAACTTGTTGAATGCGGCAAACTCTAGGAACATACGAATCCCTTCAAGACGGGCTATTGGGGCATATGTCTCATCAAAATCAATACCCTCCTCTTGGCAATAACCCTGAGCAACTAATCTGGCTTTGTTTCTTATAACAATGCCATCTTCATCCATCTTGTTCCTAAAAACCCATCTAGTTCCAATAACTCCTTGGTGAGTTGGTCTTGGTACTAGCGTCCAAACCTTGCTTCTCTCAAATTGGTTAAGCTCTTCTTGCATTGCTTCTACCCAACTTGAATCACTGAGCGCTTCATCCACTTTCTTTGATTCCATCTGAGATACAAAGCTTGCAAACATGGCTTCATTAATTGTTGCAGACCTAGTTTTAACAGGTGCTTCAATATCTCCAATAACTAGCTCTAGTGGATGGTCTCTAAGCCATTTACGGTCTGGTTGGAATAGGTTAAGTGACTCTTGATTGTCAATCGATTGACCCTCATTTATCTCTAGCGCAGTTGCTACATTATTCACAGTTCCAATTTGTTCTTGATGATCATTCTCTTCATGATCATCAGCGATTCTGGCAATATCCTCATTAGTGACCTCACGAGTAATCTTAGGAATAGGCACAAAGATTTCATCATCCTCATCATCATTACTATCATCACCAAGATTGATTTGTGACGCTTGTTGGACAAGATCTTCAATTCCTACATCATCAGCATTAACCTTACTCGGTTCTTGGTTAGCATCATCAAACACAAGATGAATGGATTCTTCAACCTTCGATTTGATCTTATTTAGGATGCGAAAACTCTTTCCATCCTTGGCATAGCCTAGAAAGATTCCCTCATCCGCTTTAGGATCAAATGTCTTTAGGCTGTGGGATCCATTGTTATGAATGAAACATTTTGAACCAAATGCATGAAAATATGAAATGTTAGGCTTACGTCCCTTCCATAACTCATATGGAGTCTTTTCATGTTGCTTGTTGATCATACACCGGTTCTGAGTGTAGCAAGCGATATTGATAGCTTCGGCCCAAAACCTTTGAGGCAGCTTAGACTCTGCAAGCATCGTCCTAGCGGCTTCTTTAAGTGTTCTGTTCCGTCGCTCGGCAACTCCATTCTGTTGAGGTGTTCTAGGGGCAGAATACTCATGAAGTATTCCAAAATCTATACAAAACTTCTCAACAAATTGGTTAGTAAATTCAATTCCTCTATTGCTTCTAATTCTTGTCACCTTGAGATCTTTATAAGTTTGCAATTGACGAATTAGCGATGTGAGCTTGACACTAGTTTCATCTTTGGTTGCTAGAAATTCCACCCATGTATAGCGAGAGAAATCTTCAACTATTACTAGCGAGTACTTTTTACCACTAACACTCATGATTTGAATGGGTCCAAACAAATCTAGATGCAATAGTTCAAGAACTGTAGAAGTAGATAGGCATGGTTTCTTCTTAAAGGATGATTTGACTTGCTTACCCATTTAACATGCATCACATACGCGATTTTTCTGAAAGGAACCCTTAGGTAATCCCTCTACTAGATTTAGCGATATTAATTGAGAGATTGGCTTAAAATTGAGGTGATTCATTTTTCTATGCCATAACCAACCCAATTCATTTTAACTTTTAGCAACAAAGCATGTGGGGTTGTTATCAATTATAGAATCCCAATCTACTAAATACACATTGTTTGTTCTTTTTCCTCTTAATTTAGTAGACATAGTCTTAGCGTCGTTAACATAGCAGAAGTCACTTGAAAATTTTACTTCAAAGCCTTTATCACATAATTGACTAATGCTTAAAAAATTATACTTAAGACCCTTAACATAATATACATCACTAATCATGATGTTCTCCCTATGCATGATACCTATGCCTTTAGTTTTACCTTTGGAGTTATCACCGAATATAACTTGAGGACCGTTGGTAGCGCGATAGTTAACCAAAAGGTCTTTGGAACCCATCATGTGTCTTGACGATCCACTATCAATGTACCAAACTGAGGTATCGATATTGGCTTTAGGTATCTGCATTCAAAGGACAGTTCTAATTCTTCTTAGGTACCCATGTTGTCTTGGGTCCTTCAACGTTAGTATCTTTGGTTTGAATTAAAACTTTAGGAACCCATATTTGCCTAGTCTTCATTGTAGGAATACTGGTCTTCTTGGGTTTCACATTATGTTATGTGTGCTTTTTGGGTGTATAGTTATATCCACGATTATAATAGTAATCATAATCATAGTCATAATCATAATCATCATAGTATTGATAATATGATCTTGACTTCCTTGGATATTGACGCTAGCATTTCCTTGGCGCTGGCTTGGGTTGCACTTTTGGTATTTGACGTTTAGCGCTTGAATCACAGTGGTCAAGTTTATGCTTAGCCTTTTGAGTGTTTGGATGAACCCGTCTTTATGAATCATTTGCTTTCGCCTTTCCCTTGCATGAGTCAGCTTTAGCTTTCTCATTTAGCCTTGTACCATTATCGCTTGGTTCATTCAGCGTTTGACTTTGTGAACCTTTCTCAACAAAGAAAACACCCTTTCCTTTGTTGTTCGCCGTAACATTTGATTTATTTGGTTGTTTACCGAATTTATTACATCCTAAATCGGTCTTTTCACCAAACATTCTTGTTACCTCAGTCACATTATCCAACTTTCTTGAAGCTTTTGATAATGATGAGACGAGTTGCTCTGATTTGGCAACTCTAGCGATCAGATCAGCTTCTCTCTTGACTATTATATCAAGATCGCTTTTCAATTGACTAATTTCACTTTCAAGCGTTTGGTTTTTCTCAATGCATTGTTGCTGAACTTGCAACTCTGCTTTGAGCGTTACTTTATCACTTGTGAGTGATGAAATAATAGCGAATTGATTTTGATATATTTTGGCAGCATTTTGACAATATTTATAGTATTCTTTAACTTTGTCAAGTAATTCATCATAAGAAAGAGGGTGAGATAATTCAGTGATTACCTTAGGTAGCAAATCGTCAGACGCTTCATTATCTCTTTCCATGAGACATATCAACGTTGATTCTTTTGTTGGCTCATCATCACTGCTTTCATCTGATGATTCCAAATCCTCTTCAGGTGCGGAGAATGGTTCAGATTTTTCTAGCAAACCTTGTTGACGAAGGTTGCTCCTGAATTGGTTTCTATCCGCATATTCTTGCCTTGTGGGCTTAGACACATTTGGATGAGGGCAATTTACCTGGTAATGCCCTGGTTTTCTGCAATTATAACACAAATTAGTTTTCATTTTCTATTTAGTGGTTAATTGCTTTGAAACAACTGGCGCTGAGAGATTCTGAGTAGGGGACGTAGGCGTTTGGTATGGAATTGGCGCTACTGGTTGAGGTGCAGAATATACTAGCGCTTGATACTGAGGCGCTGGTGCAGGGGGAGGGGTTTGAAATGAAGTTTGTCCAATGGGGTTTCTCTTTTCATATCTTAGAAATTTCTTGAATTTCTTGACTAATAAAGCCATTTCTTTTTCTTCAATAGATTCGTTGATTTCACCTCACTGATCGCTTTACCCTTACTTTTGGTGGTAGCGATTAAAGCTCCTGATTCAGTCGCTGAAGTCGATGTGTCACTGACTTCACCCAATTCGAACTCAAATTCCTTTAACTCCGAAAATACATGTTCTGGAGTTGAAGTCTCCAAAGTCTGTGATTCTCTCATAGTAACAGTCTTAATCAAATACTTGCTTGGAAGACTTCTGAAAATCTTATTGACCATTTCCTTGTTGGTCAATTCCTTGTCTAATGATGCTAACTCTGTAATGAGCAAAGTAAACCTTGCGTCCAATTGTTCTAGCGTCTCATTGGGCTGCATCTTGAAATGCTCAAATCTTTGCATGGCTATGGAGAGCTTGTTCTCCTTCATTTGTGCTGAACTTTCACACACTATGGCCAACTTATCCCATATTTCTTTAGAAGTCTTACATTGCTTGATCTTGTTGAACAATGCATCATTGTCTCCTAATGTTAAGTAAAGTGCACTTCGTCCAACATTATCTAGATTCGCTCTTTTTCTATCATCTGGAGTCTATTCTAACTTGGGTTTTTCAACATAACCATCTGGAGTTGCTTCATCAGCTCCAGGCGCTTGAGTTATCACTTTCATGATTTTAATGGGGTCATCTGAAATTACATCACACATTTCATTATCGTAAGCGAATGCTCTAAGTTTCCAAGAATCATAGTTTGACTCTACCAACTTAAGCATTTTGTTAAAATCCATAATGAGATATTTAAGAGAAAAATTTAAAGCAACTAAGTTTAGAAAAATGGATCTAAACAAGCAGTTACGCTCGGAAACGCTTAGGTTTCTACTTCAACTGCTCTGATACCACTTGGTGGTCCCAAGTGACATACGAAAGGGTCTAGAAGGGGGGGATTGAATAGACCCTGAAGTCTTTTTCGACTTCAAAAATTTCATATCACTTTTAAAGATTTGAACGCTTAGAGAGCTGAGCGCTTGGATCAGGCGCTATAGAAAAGATAACTTAGACTTAGTGATTTTAGCAGTTTACCAAAGTAGGGTAAAGATTAAATCGCTTAATCAAGGTTAGCACAGCGAAAATGATTTTTAAAGCTTTAGCGTTCGTTTTGGTTAAATAGTCGCTTGACAATTTAGCTTGTCTTTTTCTGAATAAAGAAGATAATATAAAACAAGACAATAATAAAATTAAATGACACAAGCAATTGTAAGGTTCACTGGGTGATGTAATCTCAGCTACGTCCTTTTTCTCCTTTTTCACTTGGAGGGAATTTACTAGGTTGATTATCAAAGAATCACACAGAATCGTCTACAAGATAGTAAAGAGGTGAAAATGATCTCGGGCTCCTTAATCACATAGATTTCAGCACTTCTACAAGCTTCTCTCACTCAGAAATACTGCCTGTAAGGGGTTTCAACAACTTTTTCAATCAGATGAAAGGTTGAAGGTTTTGTCACACAGGTTTTGTTTGTTTTTGGAAAAATCAAACAACTTGGAATATCTCAGCTTTGATCTTCAACTTCATCTCTAATAGACTCACCTAAAATTCTATTAGTGATTCGGTATCTAGTACTTAGTCTAAAATCTACAAAGATAAAAATTACAAGCCTAATTAAACTTACATACTTTCAAACGCTTATTCATTTATCTATGAAGATAGAAACTTACATTACATTTGGGGTCTAACATAAAATCCTATCTTGTCATCATCAAAACATCTAACATGAAATTCCTAACATAGGGATATGATATCTAATAAATAGGAAACTACCTTGTAGGATAAATCATATAAGGAAACTAATTAAAGTGGATGGGTTCTACTTAGGAATTAATTAATTTTCTATTCCTACAAGGAAATTAACTAATGTAGAAACATTCCACATGGGAAAGAATTGCAAAAATCTAGTCTCGACTTTCATCGAATACGGCTTTCCGCAGAATTCTATATGTATCTATGAGATCGAGTATGGAATTCTGTTTACTCACTTTAAATTGAGTATCCGTTTCCCTCCCTTTCCTGCTAGGATTGGAAATCCTGTATTTTACATATCCATACATTGAGTCCTTGGGTTTCCGAAATAGTGTTAAAAAGAAGTGCTTCGAATCATTGCTATTTGACTCGGACCTGTTCTAAAAAAGTCGAGGTATTTCGAATTGTTTGTTGACACGGACAAAGTCAGGGAAAACCTCTGAAATTATTTAGGGAACGGAAATCACAAGGCTTTTACAAGCTTGAGAAGCAAGATTTTTTGTCCCCTTAGTGGTATATTGTTCTTGAGTTCTTGATTATTCATCAAGAATCTTGAATTCAAGAACTCAATCAAAATACTTAGAGAAATAATATAGGCTTTTATTCAATCTCATACACTATCCTTACTTTAAGAATAAACAATTACATATCAACCTATATAAAAATTATAATCGAGTGGGTATTCACGGTGTAGATCCACTTTAAAGGAGAAACATTTGAGTCTCTAAAGTGAACGAATTTCCAGGAAGGTGATTTTGGTGAAGAAGTTCAAATTCTTCAAGGAGGATAAACGAGGCGGTAGATTTTAAGGAATGAGGAGCAACATTTAAGGAAGAAGAAATCCTTTCATTTTTACGAAAAATCAAGTAAGATAAATTCTTCTATTCAAGTATTTTTAATACTAGTGTAGAGATACACAACCTGTGATACGTAATAAACCCGTAGGATTACAATACATCTCATTTATTTAAATTCTAGAAACCAATTTTTTTATTTTATTATGTTCAGTCGGGCTATTTACACGTTCCCAGCAAAAGAGCCACCTCAAAATATGCTTATAACTTCTTGGATCTGCTTTTTGTGGTAAGAACAACACTTTTGTGCGAAATTTGAAGAATTCGGGGTGCTTAGCTCAGATCTCACTGTCTTTAAAGCTTTCAGTTGAGTGTCTATATAATACTTGATAAAAGTAAAAGATGAGGGAATTGCCCCACTGGGCGTGCCAAAGTTTTATGTCTATAAATGTAAATCAAAACGCACACAAAGATGGTTTCTGTAAATGATTTCATTAATGTCTTCCAAAGTGTATTTGAACATTTATCGTTAATTCCATGGCTCAACATTGTCATCTTGGATCAATCGTTATAAATAATGTATGGAATTTCAAATTTCCAAGATAGACTCTTCACTTTAATCTCCTTCAAATGAATTCTCCTTGGACACCATGGACTTTCTTGAATTTAAAAACCTTTTGTAACGAGAACATGGATATCTTCCTTAGTAATATTTTGGCCTGGAATTTTATGTGTTTATTATGAGCTCCATGTATCGTTTATTTAGGTGCTTGGAGTAGGAGTCATAAATCACTTGAATATCCTCGATAATTATCTCGTTAATATTTGTGTTTATCAAAAGATAATATATCAGTTATTTCTTCGCAATTTGATTGACTCACATATCAATAGAATAAATTTTCTTCAACATTATCTCTTTAATATCTATATTTTTTTTTATTTTTTTTAATGAATCGATTACATGATACATATCATGAATGTCTGGTAGCACTAATTTATAAACGACAAACAACTATTTCAATCAACTAAAAACTACTAAGAAAGTAGACAAATGCCCACATGTTGGTGGGAGTAGGATTCAAGACCTCTTATATTATGAGCTCTCAGCTTCACGAGTAGAGATAAGCGTTACGAAATTTCTTGTTAGATGTTTTGATGATGACAATTAGGATTTTATGTTAGACCCCAAAATATGTAAGTTTGATTTTATTAGAAATCATGTATAAGATTTGAGCGTTAGATTTGTAATAGGCTTTATTTATTTTTATTTTTTGTTCATTTGTTAACCTTGCAGTTTGTGGTTTTGAGACCACAGGTGCAAAGAGATTCTGTTGAGTAGACTCTTGGTACTGAATTGGTGTTGAAGGAGAAGGAGCAGAATATTGAGGCGCTTGATACTGTTGTTGTACTGGAGCAGGCGCTTGATATGAACTCTATCCTTGATGCTTAGGACTATTTCCTTTCTTTTCATATCTTAGAAACTTTCTGAATCTATTCAGAAGTGCTAGTTCCTCATCCTCACTTATATCTGACACTTTTCCTTTGTTACTCGATTTACCCTTGATTGATGCTATTAGTGGTCCAGACTCTTATCACTGGACTACTCACAACATCGTTTGCTGAATTCAACTCGAACTCAAATGCTTTGAGCTCTGAAAAGGCATCTTCTGGAGTTAGAAGATCCAACATGTTCGATTCTCTCATTGCCGTTATCTTCATCAAAAATCTACTAGGTAGACTTCTGAAAATCTTAATCACCATTTTCCTGTTTTGTAAGTCCATGCCTAAAGATGTCAATTCTGTAACAAGAGTTGTAAATCTTATATCCAATTGTTCTAGCGTCTCATTGGGCAACATCTTAAAACTGTTACATCTTTCCTTGGCAATCGAAAGCTTGTTCTCCTTGATTTGTGCTGAACCACCACATATAGTAGCTAACTTATCCCATATTTCCTTAGTTGTATTGCAAGATTTGACCTTGTTGAATAAGTTGTCGTTGTCACCGATGGCAGTATATAGAGCGTTTCGTCCAACATTATCTAGATTAGCTCTCCGACGCTCATCCGTAGACCTTTCTTGCTTTGGCTTCTCAACAAAGCCATCTGGAGTTGCTTCTGTGGCTCCAGGCGCTCTAGTGATGACTTTGTAAATCTGAATAGGCCCATCTGAAATGATATCACACATTTCATCATCACAGGAACAAAGATATGTAAAAGCTTTAACCTTCCATAAGTCATAATTTGACTCGGTCAACTTAGGAACCTTAGCAAATGCCATGAAATTTTTTAAAGCAACTAACTTTTAAAATAGGATCTCAACAAGCTATTATGCTTGGAAATTTTAAAATTTCTACTTCAACCGTTCTGGTACCACTTGTTGGTCCCAAGTGGCATACAAAAGGGTCTAGAAGTGAGGGGGGGGTTGAATAGACCCTGAAATCTTTATCAACTTCAAAAAGATTTGTATTAAAATTGGTTTAGACGCTTGAAAATGTAGGCGCTTGGCTGAGCGTCTACTTGAAGACTCTTTTGAAAAGATTAACTTAGACTCAAGATTTGAATATTATAACCAAGTAGGTTTAAGCATTCATTTCTTTAATCAGGGTTAGCACAGCGGAATGATTTTAAGTATTCTTCTTTGAAAGTTTTAGCGTCACAAATTTTTCTTTAGTTGCTTGGCTTTGAAATGATTTTATCAATGAGTTTACTTAACCGATTTATATAATGATATGATAATAATAGAATGACGGTAAAGTAAAGAACACAAAGTTTGAAAGGTTCGTTGGGTGGTGTAATCCCAACTACGTCCTTCTTCTCCTCGAACACTTAGAGGCAATCCACTAAAATGATTCTCAAAGAATCACACAGAATCTTCTACAAATAAAGGAGAGATGGATATGAATGGCTTGAGCTCCTTGGTCACTCAGATTTTTGCTACAAGACACTTCTATCCCCTTGCCTCGTTCACCCAGAAATAATGCAAGTATCCAACTTCGACTTCACACAGATCGTGCGGCTTGGATGGGGTTTTTCTAATGGTTTGTTTGATTTTGAAAAAGTTCAAACAACTTGGAATATCTCAATAGTAATGTAAAGTTCTTCTATGAAGAGGTTTGTGTTAGGATTATGCCCTCAGATGCCATAGAGGATAGAATGTATAAGGTATATATCTTGTATTGAACTTAAACTCTTCTTAAATAAAAGGCATTATTGAGTTTTCACTTAATTCTTATCTGCATCTATAAGTTGTGTAAAACGTTTTGTCCATGTTTTCAGTGCGATCCCTCTACTTCCTATGGGATAGGAAGATTGGCACTAGAGAGATCGATCTTGATTACTAAAATAAGTTCGCAAGTAATATGAAGTCTTTAATGGACAAATAAAGACTTCGAATACTTGTACAATCTTAGCTTTGACATGGGAGTGCCTGTCTGGTATCATGGAATGATAGGAGATTAAGATTGTAGACATGTCAGTGGAACTGATATGTTCGAATACGACTCGCATCGGTTCTATCACATGGGTTTTCACACTGTGACTGTCAATGATGGAACTGATTATGCGTAATAGGTATATGTGAACCTTTGACCTGAAGTATCAGGTTGAAGATGCACTTGTGACGTTAAGTCTTTCACTAGAGTAGTTAGACCCAATTTACCCTTTGGTGGGGTCAACCTCGAAATGCGGACTTGATGGGCAAGTGGTAATCTTAGCAGATATTTAATATGGGATTTGTTCTCTCATAAGTGAATGAGTATGTACCCTAAGTAATTATAGATAAATAGAGATCAAACTCTTTGGCCAAAGCAAACGAGACGATTGTGCTTAGCACTAAATCGATCTCAATGATGTCGTATTTATTATGATTTAGACATATGATCAAGTCCAGTGAGTTTGACATAACCATGACTCTCACTTGAACAGGAAACGTGAACAAAGGGTTTATACATATACGGTATTTACGATTGGAAGGTTTTGGAATTATCCTATCATTCGTTTTCGTTTTGGTTACGAAGTGGGCCACGTGACTGGCTAGGTGTTACCCACTTCCTTTGGTTTCCTCTCATTGCCAAACGAAACGAACCTAAAGAGTCGCGCTAAAGGATTGACAAAGAAAAATGAAGAAAAAGGAATTTCTATTATTTCTTCTGGGAGTTTTAATTTATTGGATAAATTAAATAATTAATTATTCATTAGATGAAATAATTAATTATAATGATAAGATTAATTATTAATTAATTTCCTTGTGAAATATATTAATGAATTAATTTATCTAATTAATTTGGTTATTTAATTAATTTATTTATTTATTGGATATAATAAATTATTAATTGAAATAAGAAATTAATTAAACAAAATAAATTCCGGGGCTAAATAAAGGATCCAATTGGACGCCTACTAGGCCTCAATGTGGCGTCTTTGAGAGGCCACATATTAGGGCTCTTTTGTTTTGACTTGTTCAATAAGTCATGAGGTATATAAGGACTCTTAGACTTAGAACAAGTAAGAAGAGAATACACAACTCTCATAACTCTCAAAAAGAAAGAAAAATATTCCTCCCCTCCTCTATACCTAGCCGTCGACCATAGAGAAAGAAGAAAAGGGATTTTTCATTTGTTGATTCGTGCGTGACGATTTAGAGATGACGTATTTTCGTTGTTCGGATCAAGTTCAAGTTTGAAGAATCAAACCAAAGCATTGAAGATTTGAAAGCTTCAATATTTCGAGTTTGGAGAAGAAGAAGTTTTTCTCCATCAACATATTCATATTAACGAGTAAGTTTTATTCGTTATACGCTTTTAGATTCAATTATGCGAATTAGAGTACCAATTGGGTTTTCGTTTTTAATTTTTGAAATCCCTTCCGCTGTGTTTATGCTTTTTCGAACGAAACCCAACAGTTTGAGATATTGTTGACTGTCTCAGGAATTGAAGAAAAGCAAAGAGAATGTTTTCTTGAATATTCTGGCTCTTCTGAGAGTTTAAGAATTGAGACTTCAATGCAACAGAGTTTTGGCTTGTAAGCTTGTACCGTGTTTTGGCTTGTTGCTGAAGTTCAATTTATAAACTCTCTTGGAAAAAGTGTCTATTTGACACATGCACAGCCGCGTGTCTGTCACTTTCGTGAGTGAACAACTTTTTTCTTTTTTCCCTGAAATCCTGCTGCAAAAAGTTCGTGCGACAGACTCTGAAAAGTTGACAGTCCAATGGGGTGGCTTCTCCGTACGTCCTGGAGTGCTTATCACATTTAATGCTCTTATCATTATTTAATGCATTTGAAATAAATGCCCGTTGGCAATTAATGATCTGAGAATATTTGCATTAAAACTCTTGCTGGACTTGGAAATAAATTCAGGTGATATTTGGTCATTGATAGACACTCAATCACCACTGAATGATTTCTGTCCTCAATCAATGCTTGGACACTTGGAAAACTTCATCTTCATTCAGTCTTCAGACGCTTGAATCTTTAGACCTAACTACTGATAAGCTCACTCAGAACTTATCAGATGCTTAGTTTAAGACTACTTAGCCTAACAAACTAAAATGAAAATAAATAAAGCCTATTACAAATCTAACGCTCCAAGCCTATACATGATTTCTAATAACATCAAACTTACATATTTTGGGGTCTAACATAAAATCCTAATCGTCATCATCAAAACATCTAACAAGGAATTTCCTAACAATAAGCTTTATCGGCAATATCTATATTACATTAAAGAGATAAATATCAATTGATTATGCATAATTTTATTTGTCCACATGGTTTAGCTTGATTGATTTTTTATTTCTTAACTGTAAAACATGATTTAATTGAGTGGACATTTGACATTTGGCAATAATTAATATGTTAATAAAATGCATGTGAAATTATCAACTAATTTATGTATTTAATTTAGATTAAATTTGATAAATCTCAAAATAAATGACTAAAATTGATAATTAATAGTATATTTTACATTTATCTTCATTTAATGATATAAAATTACTTTGTCTACATGTCCATCTTATTCTTGCCAATACTAATGTGATTCCAAAGTGGAATCTTTTATCTTTTCTTTTTGGGCAAAATACACTTTACCCCCCTGAATTATACCCTTTGTACCAAATACCCCAAAGAACTATTGCAAAATACATTTATCCCCCTTATTTGCATAGAATTGTCTTGATTACCCTTAATCATTATATTTTATTTTAACTTTAATTTTAATTTTATCCACCCTTGTTTCCTTTTTTCACAATTTTTCTTTTCTTACATAGATTAGTTAAAATTTACCGAATGCATTATAACTAATTTTTTAAAATAATAATTTACAATATTTTTAACAATAATAATAAATTAGTTTGTTAACATCACATTATATGAATGTATGATGAAATTATGTTAATGCATCGTTACAAAATTAAATTAAATATAACAGATATCTTTTATGTCTATTTTCTTACTACATATATGTGTATTTTTAATACCCTAATTTATATATATATATATATATATGTGTATTTAAATTGACCAAAAATATACACATCCTTCTACCCTGATTTAAAATACACAACATATCCTTCCACCCTAATTTAAAATACACATAGACACACAAAAAAATATACAAATATATGTATATATATATATTATCAAAACATACAGAAAATATATTAAAATCTATGTAAATTATTTTAATTTACCACAACGCATTAGTTTAATTTTTCAAATATTTATTTAATGTGTTTTCACAAAATTAGTTTAAAGTTTGTGCTAAAAATCTATTATAAATTATTATTTTAAATAATTAATTATTATGCTTTGGATAAATTTTAACTAAAATATGTAAGAAAAAATTGTGAAAAAGAAAAAAATGATAGAGAAAATGAAAAATAAAAGAAAAAATAATGGCCAAGGGTAATAAGGACAATCCATGCAATTGAAGAGGGTAAGTGTATTTTTCTACAGCTCAGGAGGGTAATTAGTACAAAGGGTATAGTTCAGGGGGGCAAAGTGTATTTTGCCTTTTCTTTTTTTGGACACAAAATGGGTTATTAGGGTGTCTCCATAGTGAAAAGTGCAATTACCTCTTATGAAAATTGTTAATATTATGTAGATTAAATAGGGCATTTTCCTTTATGTTGTACAAACTCTTATTCTTTAATAAATGCAATGTTTTGTTCATATCAATCTTGATGGTATTAATATAAGTATTGAACAAATAAGTCCCAAGTAATCAAGATGAAGCTTCTACTCCTCAATGGTTAGAGGAGATTGACACTGGAAGTATCGGTTCCTTGTTTACATAAACTAGAGTTCGTAAGTCAATGAGTCTTAATTGAGCATTAAGACCAGACTTGTATGACGCAAGCTTTGACAAGGAGTGTCAGTCGGTCACTAGGGGAGGTGGGAGCTTGGTCATAAATATATCAATGCAATTGATATAATCGAACATGGCTCCCAGTTTTTTCAATCACATGGGTAATTACTCTTTGAACGTCAATGATTGAATTACTGGTCACGGTAGTGAGCGTGAGCCTTAGACCTGAGGATTCACAAAAATTTAGACTTTTGACATTGAACGAGTTATTAGAGTAATTAGATCCATTTCACTCTTTGGTGGGATCAACCTCGAAGTGCAGTTCAGAAGGACAAGTGGCAATTGTTCGGTGATTGCCAATAGGGGATTCACTGTCTCGGGTAGTAACGAGTTAACGTCCTGTGCGATCGTAAGTAAATTAAATTATAAGTCTTTAGCCAAAGCAGATAAGGGTAGTGCAGTAATTTCATCTTATGAAACACAACATCGAGTCCTGTGAGTTTGACATAATCTATGACTCTCACTTGATCGGAATGCTACAGTGAAGGGCTTACACTCACATGGTGTCTGTGACCTAAAGGTTCGTATTGATCTATGCATTTCAATTGGGTTTCGATGTGAGTCCACGTGACTGGCTTAGTGACACTCACATCCTTGGTTTCTTCTCAGTGCCAATTGAAACGAACCTAGAGAGTCGCGCTTCAAAGGAATTGAGCGAAGAAAATTCTTTCGTTGCCAAAAGTATAAATTAGGTAATTTGCTATTTGATGAGCAAATTAATTTATTTGATTAATTGGATTAATGGAAATAAACTAATAATAAATAATTAGATGCATTTATTTTGAAGCATTAATTTATTTGATTAATTAGATTAATGGAAATAAGTTAATTATAATAAATAAATAGATTTATTTATTATACTCATCCTTTTATTAAATAATTGGATTATTTAATTTAGATGATTATTAATTAGTATTATATTTTAACTGGATTAAAATATGTTGCACCTAATTAATAATTGGACTAAGTTGAAAGTCAACTTAGCCCAATAAGGATGAGAGGGACGTGTGGTAGGCGTCTATTTGAGGAGTTGGATGGGCTCAAGGAATTAGTTAATTCCAAGCTCATCAATCCTTATAAATACCTAACACTAGTTCAGTCAAAACCTAAACCTCACATTAGACTTGACAGCAAAGAAAGAAGAAGAAAAAAATCTCTCTCTCCTCCCCTAGCAGCCGTCGGCCATAGTGTGTCTTAGGGTGGTGGATTTTTCTTCAAAGTTCGTTCTGGCGTGATATCTATAGGTAGAAGTTTCGAATTGCTACTACCCGGAAGATCAAGTCTTTAATCAAATCAAAAGATTAGTGAAAAAGATGAAATTGGATTTCATCATCGTGTTAATTTTCGAAATTATGAAATCATTAAAACTCAAAAGTGATCCGATTATGAATCCGGATATGTATTTATGTTTTCGCTGGGCATGAACCAGGATTCACAACAGTGGTATCAGAGCCATGTTTTTGGCTTTTAATGATTTTTTGATATGAATATGTTGGATTTTATGTTTATGGTGAAAAATTTGATTAGATTAATATTTTCCATGGCTAGATTTATTTTTGAAAGTTAAATCTGAATCGAAATTTGATTGCATGATTTATGTTTTGAATATAAATCAAGTTTTTTGTATTGGATTTGAATTTAAGCATAATCATGAATATGTGGTTTTGAAAGTAGCTGAATTTGACTCGAAAAAAGTCGAGGCGGCGCGTGCGGCGCTGTGTAAAACAGCCGGGCGACCCATTTAATTTTTTTTTTAAAATTCGGACAGGGTTTGACCCTGTAGGTCAAAACACGATTTTTGACCCATGGGTCAACCCATTTTTTAAAATAAAATAAAATATTTATTTTTAAATGGTTTTAAAATTAATTAAATGATAAAATAATTTTTGAAATTAGTTTTATGCCTAATTTTAAATTGGATTTAAAATTAAAATTAATCCTAATACAAAGAAATTTTTTTGATTAAATTCTTTGTCGAATCAATTGAGAATTGATTCTTTGAGACTAAATTAAATTTATTATCAAATAGGATTAGAGTTGAATTAATTTATAAATTGGATTTAAATTAATTCAATTATTTTCAAACCTCACTTAATTAAAATTGGATTTTAATTTAATTCTTTTTGAAAGAACTCCAACGTATTAGCTATCTTTTATAATCTTTTGATGCATGATATTGTGGGATGCCTTCCATGGACTAGTTTTTATTTATGGGTTTTGTTTTCTTGGTTGTATCGGGTCTTTAGTACCCCCCACCCCAGTTTGTATTTTAATTTATAGAAATATGTATAGGATGCATTTTTGTCTATGTAATTAGAATAGGACCTTTTTGGAAGAAGATCTGCTTCGAGCTGGAAGACCTCAAAGTTAAACACAGGTTAGATCTTATAGGTCCCCTAACCCTCGATTGAGCCATTGGCTTGACTCAATCTAGATAAGTCCATGGCAATCATGTGTGATAGAATTGCTAGGCGTTTTCTATTTTATAATCCATGTATGCGCGCTATAAAAGGATAATGTGTAAAGTGAGACCAATTAAACTCAAATTGTCCCATTAGATGAAAATACTGAATTTAGATTAAAAGGGAATTGGATGACCCGGCTCTCCATCAGACTTAGGAGAAATTGAATTAATGTCAATATGCATAATTTCTTCCCAGTAAGTGGGGGTTATGCATTGCGACATTTATTTAAAATCTCTAAGTGCATTAGATGCCATCAATCAAAAAAAATTCCACCCCATATATCGACAGAGGGTTGCAAGGTGGAATTCAATTGTTAGCTTGATTGGAAGTGATGGGCCCAAGTTCAGATAGATCACAACATATACATTGTTAAAGGGTTGCGGTCATGTGATCTATGGGCTAAATTAATGATTGAATCGCATGTTAGACGATGCTGGCAAGGATTGCCACTTTAATAAAATTAATGAGCCATGTATCGTTAAAGAACTCAATCACTCACTACGAAGTCTTTCCAACAAAATTTTTGAATATTGCAGTGGGGGTGCAATGATTCGAAAAATGTAGTGGGAGCCAAGTGAAAATTCAAAGTGCTGTCTAATTTTACTTGGTGTGCAACA
The DNA here is from genome assembly GCA_019426215.1 of Buddleja alternifolia. Classification (NCBI taxonomy): domain Eukaryota; kingdom Viridiplantae; phylum Streptophyta; class Magnoliopsida; order Lamiales; family Scrophulariaceae; genus Buddleja; species Buddleja alternifolia. Next base: position 16,710,631 of record CM033398.1, read on the forward strand.
TAATAACCTAATTTATTTTCTCTCTCAAAATGGTTAACAATCCAATTATTGGATTGCTTAAGAAAAACGTCCTCACTGGACCCAACTTCATCGACTGGCTTAGGTACTTAAGGATAGTCCTTGGCTATGAGTCAATCGATTATGTCTTGGACATAAAACGTCCCACGGTTCCCTTGGCGGATGCGGACGAGAGTGTGCATTCCTTTTACAGAGACTGGGTCATTGATAATGCACGAGCCAGAGGATTGATGCTCAGCTCGATGAGTTATGATCTTCAGCACTCCCATGAAAGAATGGAAAATGCAAGGAAGATACTACTTCATCTGAAAGAGCTGTTTGGAGAGCCTAGTAGGACTATTCGATATTACTTGTCGAGAGAGCTCTTCAGGGCAAAGATGGAAGAAGATGAAAATGTGGCTGAGCGGTCATTAAAGATGATCTCCATGATAGAGAAGTTGCAGTCTCTTGGTTTTCACATGGATTTCTATCTTTAAACAGACCTCATCCTTCAGTCACTTCCTGATTCCTTCAGTCAGTTCATTGTGAATTTTGACATCAATGATGTTGAGTGTTCACTATTTGAGCTAATGAACAAACTCATTACTGCACAAAGCAAATTTAGACGTGCATACATCGCTTCTGTTGCTGGACAAGGAGAACACAAGGAAAAGGAAGAGAAACCCGCAAAAGTATTAATGATAAATGGTTGTCTTAAAAGAAACGCACCTGAAGACACTAGGTTGCATAATGAGAATCTCAAGAGATCAAACATTTGTCTTTCCTACAAGGAGAAGGGTCACTAGAGGCGTGACTGTCCCCTGAGAAAGGCAATAGTTGCTAAAGGTATGAAATTTTATGTTTTAGAAGCTAATTGTTCTATGACTGTATTCTCCACTATATGGATTCTAGACTCAGGAGCTAGCGCTCATGTCTGTGTTTTGGAACAGGATCTGGAAAGAAGTAGGAGGCTTGAGGAGCAAGAAGTGATGATCCATGTAGGCAACAGATATAGTGTCACAGCTACTCACATAGGATCTACTTCTTTATTTTTATCTACTGGACATTTACTAGTTTTGGATGATTGCCTTATTTTTCTCAATGGGCTTAAAAACATTTGTTCTATTCCCATATTAGTTAGACTTGGATACGATTTCCGATTTTTTAACAATGTTTGCAATATTTATTTTAGAAATAATTTTGCTGGCTCTACAACTTTAGTAAATGGTTTATATTACTTAAATGTGAAAAATAGATGTATTGTGAATACAATCACCAAGAAACAAGGTATGTCTGTGACAAACCAAAGACTCATCTGGCACTTGAGACTAGGTTACGCTGGAGAATACAAGATTCGCAAACTTGAGAAAAATGGGCTAATAAGCACATTTGGGTCGGACCCACTCCCCACTTGTGAGTCTTGTCTCAAAGGCAAAATGACTAAGTCACCCTTCACAGGGCATTTTGAACGAGCCAATGAAATCCTTGGTTTAATACATACTGACGTTTGTTGGCCTTTCGGGGAAATGGCTCGTGGAGGTTTTCAATACTTCATTACATTTACTGATGACCACTCTAGGTATGGTCTTGTATACCTAATGAAGCATAAGCCTGAATCTATTGAATGGTTCAAAGAATTCAAGGCCTTGGTTGAAAGCCAAACTAGCAAGCGTATCAAAACACTACAATCTGATCGAGGTGGAGAATATATGAGTGCCGAATTTGGTGAGTTCTTAATTGAACATGGAATTGTATTACAATTAACTCCTCCAGCAACTCCACAACTCAATGGGGTAGCTGAGTGACGAAATAGAACACTATTGGATATGGTTCGATCGATGCTCAGCTACACGAATCTTTCTATGTCATTGTGAACAGGTGTCCATCTAGGTCTGTTCCTAAAACTCCTTATTAGATATGGAGTGGAAAGACGCCTAGTCTTAAACACATTAGGATATGGGGTTGTCCAACCTAAGTGAAAAAGACAAAGATGGAGAAATTGGAAGATAGATCTTTAAAAAGTCGATTCGTTGGTTTTCCAGAAGATTCTATGGGATACCTCTTATACCTGCACGATGATCAAAGAGTCATTGTGGCTCTACATGATTACTTTCTCAAAGATGAGTTTGTTCAAGAAGGTGGTGCAGGAAGAAAGATTGTTCTGGAAGAACAAAACGAAATCCCTTTAGTGACCACTATTCAAGAGACTCAAAATGAACCTAACCAAATGCAACCACCGTTGCATAGATCGAGTAGAGTATCTCAATCGCCTGTGAGAAATGATTGTCTGCTACAGAGAGAGCATAATTTGTATGCCATAGCAAAAGGAAACTATGGAGATGATCCCTCTACTTTTGAGCATGCGATGGAGGATATAGATTCTACGAAATGGATTGAGGTTATGAAGACAGAGATGGATTCGATGTATTCGAACCAAGTCTGGACTCTAATGGATCACCTTAGGGGTATTGCACCAATAGGTTGCAAGTGGATCTACAAGAGAAAGATTGGTCCAGATGGCAAGGTTGATACCTTTAAAGCTAGGCTTGTGGCAAAAGGGTATATTCAAAAAGAGGGCATTGACTATGAGGAAACCTTCTCTCCCGTTGCCATGATCAAATCCATCAGAATTCTGCTCGCAATAGCCACGCACTTAGACTACGAAATCTGGCAGATGGACTTGAAGATCGCGTTCTTGAATGGATACCTCGAGGAGGACATCTATATGGAACAGCCCAAAGGTTTCGTGTTCAATGAAGATTCTCATAAGGTGTGTAAATTGAATAGATCAATTTATGGACTTAAACAAGCATCGCGGAGCTAGAATCTTAATTTTGAAGAAGAAGTTCGGAACTATGGCTTTATCAAGAATGAAGATGAACCATGCGTTTACAAGAAATCCAGTGGGAGTAAAATATCATTTTTGGTCCTATATGTAGACGACATTCTACTAATAGGTAATGATATAGGCATGTTGACTTCGGTCAAAATGTGGCTCTCAAGCACATTCTCCATGAAAGACTTAGGAGAAGCGACCTATATCCTTGGAATTTGCATCTTTAGGGATAGAACAAATAGGAGAATGGGTCTATCCCAAGCCCTCTATTTGGAAAAGATTCTGAGAAGATTCGGAATGGAAGATTCTAAAAGAGGCCTCTTGCCCATAAGATATGGACTCCATCTCTCTATGTTGTTTTTGTAGCTGAACTTTAAGTGGTTCCTAGCATGGAGCTCCTGTTGCCACTATTTTGTGACAACAATAGAGCCATCGTGCAGACTAAGGAACCTAGGTCTCACAGTAAATATAAACTCATTGAGAGAAGATACCACATAATTAGAGAGATCGTTGGAAGAGGCGACATCGCCGTGCAGAGAATAGATTCAGCAAATGACGTTGCTGACCCACTGACCAAACCCCTATCGTAGGCGGTGCTAGAACAACATCTTAAGAAGATGCGTATTAGATACCATAGTGATTGGCATTGAATGCAAATGGGAGATTGTTAGGATTATGCCCTCCATGCCATAGATGAATTAGATTAAATAGGGCATTTACCTTCATGTTGTACAAACTCTTATTTCTTTAATAAAGGCATTGTTTTGTTCATCTCAATCTTGATGGAATTAATATAAGTATTCAATAAATAATTCCCAAATAATCAAGAGGGAGCTTCTACTCCTCAATAAATTAATGCATTCAATAAATAAGTCCACGTGACTGGCTTAGTGACACTCACATCCTTGGTTTCTTCCCAGTGCCAATTGAAACGAACCTAGAGAGTCGCGCTTCAAAGGAATTGAGCGAAGAAAATTTTTTCGTTGTCAAAAGTATAAATTAGGTCATTTGCTATTTGATGAGCAAAGTAATTTATTTGATTAATTGGATTAATGGAAATAAATTAATAATAATTAATTAGATGTATTTATTTTGAATGTATTGATTTATTTGATTAATTAGATTAATTGAAATAAATTAATTATAATAAATAAATAGACTTATTTATTATACTCATCATTTTATTAAATTATTAGATTACTTAATTTAGATGATTATTAATTAGTTTAATATTTTAATTGGATTAAAATACGTTGGACCTAATTAATAATTGGATTAAGTTGAAAGTCAACTTAGCCCAATAAGGATGAGAGGGGCGTGTGGTAGGCTTCTATTTGAGGAGTTGGATGGGCTCAAGGAATTAGTTAATTCCAAGCCCATCACTCCTTATAAATACCTAATACTAGTTCAGTCAAAACCTGACCCTCACATTAGACTTGGCAGCAAAGAAAGAAGAAGAAAAAATTCTCTCTCTCCTCCCCTAGTAGCCGTCGACATAGTGTGTCTTAGGGTAATGGATTTTTCTTCAAATTAAAGTTCGTTCCGACATGATATCTAAAGGTAGGAGTTTTGAATTGCTGTTACCCGGAAGATCAAGTCTTTAATCAAATCAAAAGGTTAGTGCAAAAGATGAAATTGGATTTCATCATCTTGTTAATTTTCGAAATTATTAAATCATTAAAATCCAAAAGTGATCCGATTGTGAATCTGAATATATATTTACGTTTCCGCTGCGCATGAACCAAGATTCACAACAAAAATTGGTGTATTGAAGAATTAAGACGTTAATTGGATGGTATATCCATCACTGAAAAAATTATTTTTTAAACAAAATTCTCTTAAAAATACATTTAAATGGTATATGTTATCAGGACTTCTTCAGAACATCTCAAAGTTTCTATTTTAAATTTTGAAAATTTTGAAAAAATTAGCTAACTTTTTTAAAAAAATAAAACCTTGCAAAAAAAAAAAGAAGGAAAAATTGACTTTTGCTATTCATGTTTATGTTAAATATTAGAATTTTATTATCATATTTCTATTCCTAATAATAATTGATCGTTTATGTTTGGAACCAATCAGTTATCAATAGCCGTATATGTTACGCATGAGTTATAAGAATGAATTTGTATGCCATGATTATTGTGATGATGATTTGATTCATTCAGTTAATGATGGTTTAGAGCTCTTTTAAAAATTCATGTATATTAAATTACTTAAGACAAAAAATTCTTATGATTAACACAAAAGAAGTTACCATAATTTTTTAAAGCCGCCTCCCCCCCACCTCCCCTCTTTCTCTAAAAGCCCCAACATTTTTTCTTATTTTTTTCTACGCCTATGATGGGGAATCAGTTGCCTCCATTACTACTGATATCATCACCATCGTTGATGGACTGGGTTTGAACACCCTTCCTCAATTTGTGTATCACAACTTCAAATCTAATGAGACGTAGATGGATGTAACCAAGGTATTAAATTTCAGTATCGGTATCGATATCGGGGTAGTAAATTTACGAAAATTTCGATAGAAATTTCGGGGATATTCGAAATTTCGATTTCGATTTTAAAGAAATCATGGACATTTATAAAAATATTTAAAAATTTATAACGAAACTTTATGTAACTTTAAATATCATAATTATGCATCTTTTACATAAATAATATTGTATCTATAATCTATGTATAGTGAATTTTGTCAAGTAGTATGATTAAAATTTGTAGCGAAAAATATAAAATAAATATGATTTGAGAGTAAAGTAATAACCAAATCTCCTAGGAACTTCATTAAAACAAAATACCACAATTTCAATACAAATCATCATTTAAAACCACATTATTTTAAATTTTGAAATATTTTGAGTTTGGTTGAAATTTAGGAATATTTTGGAAAATTTCGGGATATTTCGAGGAATTTCGGGAAATTTCGGTAAATATTTAACAAAGTAATTTTATTAAAAATTCAAGATTTCTGGAAATATCGAAAATATCGATAAATATCGGGAAATATCGAAAATATCGAGAAATTTCGATAGATATTCTGCAAAATTGGATTGAATGTGAGATTTCGCTTCGAGACCCCCGAAAATCCAAAATTTCGGTCGAAATTTCGAGGTATCGGGGGATATTTAAGACCATGGATGTAACGAGACAAAGATGGATCTAACGAGAGAAAGACGAGCGATACATTAGTTTTGATATAATTTTTTAGATATTTTGTTTTCTCTCTTGAATGAGAGTTTGTTTTCTTTCTCGAATGAGAGTTTCGTCTTCCTTGAATAAGAGTGTGGTCTTTTGCACAAGAGTTTTTTGGTACTCGTTTGTTAGTTTTTAAGATTTGTCATCTTGAAAAAACTTGATATTAGGTGCTTCAATTGTTGTTACTACATCGTTAGAGACAGTCTGTATTGTATTGTTCTTGACGTTGTAAATATTTAATTAAATAAAATAAAATGACTGTTAATCCCTAAAAAAAATTACTTATAATGTGGTCCAAATGTTATAAGAACGAGTTTGTATATCTCGTATTTGCCGTCAATTGTCTATCAGAAGAGTTGTTATTGTATGTCTTACTCGTTGATTTTAGTGGTAAAATAGAGATTGTGTTAATTTCTATCCGCTAATTTTGATATTATATTTTAGTAATAAAAAGTTACAACTTTTTACAAGTTTAGTTACAGTTTTTACAAGTTTTTTTCGTTGGAGAGTTCAATAAAAAAATGGATTGATTTAATTTACTAACACTTCAAGATATAATTCTAATTTTTAAAGCTAATGGAAATCCATTTAAAACCGCTAAATAACACCGAATCGCACAAAAAGCACAAGCAATTTCGAATCTCAAAATTGCAATTTGAAATTATTATTTGACAAAATCCGTATTTGACAACTCGACTTAAGTATAGGTGGAAAAAAAAAAAAAACAAACCGTAATGTCTTAAGGGGTCAATTTCATTATAATCTGTACATTAGGAACTCTTGTATATTAGGTAAAAACGTTCTGGGACAATCCCCTGATTTTCTTGTCCAGCTGTCTATATATAATAGGGTTAAATGCAAAAAATATCGATTTAATAATTTTTTTGCTAAAAATTCCTTGGGATCACGAAATAGCCTAATTACTCCCTGTGTTCTTTAAGAAATCTGCAAATAGCCACTTTTTGTAAAAAAATGAACGTGTTTTTCACCTTTATTGACGTGCTTATTTGTAATTTATACACTCTTCAAATAATACAAAAGGTAAAATAATGTTATTTCACCCAAAAAATATATATTTCTTTCTATTTTTTTAACAAAAAGTAGTTTTTTCCATACTTCTTTAAGAACACAAGAGGTAATTAAGCTATTTCGTGATCTCATAGAATTTTTAACAAAAAATTTTAACACATGGGGGTCTTTTGCATTAACCCCTATATAATATTAGTATACGAGATAAATGTCTGGATCCAATCGCCGATCATTGAGCCGCCTAGTATTATCATATTCTAATTTCGAATTTTTCCTGTTCTTTCAAAGTTTATTTCTATATATTTTATTTTAGAGCGTATCGTCATATTCGCAACTCTTTACGTACAATCCCAATTTTTTTATTTTTTCTTTTTCACAGAAAGTGTAAAACATAAGAAATGGAAAATTCAGAAAGAGATATACTTAACTAGAGCTCCAATCTTTTCCACTTAAAACAAAATATCCTCATTTTCTCGTCCCTCAAAACCTATTTTCTTTTTGTTTGTTGTGACGGTATGCGTATATATATAAATTATATACACATATACAAGATAATTATATATATATATAGAGAGAGAGAGAATGGCGAGGATAATTCCGATGGCATCATCATCAATTAAACCCTCACTCTCGTCTCTGGGGCTCTCGGGGAGTGCTCGATTCCGCACTCCTCTCTCCTTCCCCAGTTCTTATTCTTATCGCAGGCTCACTCTATTACATCGCTCTAATGGTATCTTTTTTCATATATATATATATATATATAGAGAGAGAGAGAGAGAGAGAGAGAGAGAGAGATTTCAATTTTAGTTTGTTTGTTTTTCTATATTCTGCTGCAGTGATATTCATTTTCGCCTTCTGAATTTGTTGGAATAAGTTTGTCTAGAAATTGGCAAAGTCAGTGTTTGTTTGATAGTGAAGATAGTAAATTTGGTTCAGTTGATTATAGGAAATTGAAATGTTCAGTTGTTTGGTGTTAGTTTGAACAGTGCTGTTATTGATAAATATGGTGAATTGGATTTTTTGGTTGTGCTTCAGCTTTATTTTCTGTAGTTTTAGGTTTGCAACATAGTGATTAAAAATCTTGAAGGGGATAACTGAAGAACACAGAGGTAGTAATAGTATTGCCCCATTCAAACATATTTGTGCAGTTGTCTAGTTGTTCCATGGAAATTTCAGCATGCTGTCACTAACTTGCTAGTGTGACTCTGTATTTTTTATTCCAATTCATAGTTTCACTTACATGTATTGTTTCTGTTGTTCTTCTCTGCTAAAAATGAGATAAGGTTAATATACGTGCCCCTGAATTTCCGGTAGTTTATCTAATTTTAGTGGGCAAAACAATTGGTTCTTGTTCTAAATAGTCATACTTGGTCTATGATGATCGGGAAACTTTCATATGGATTAAAGCAAGGAGTTAAATTTTATATCAGTTTAGTGATTTACTAAGAATAATTTAAGTTTTCAGTCTCATACAGCTGTCTGCAATAACTCAATGACTCATGGTACAAGTCATATCAGCACTCATGGTAGAAATAGATGGAGGGTGTCATTAACACACTGAATGAGCTTATAGGAAAAAAAGTATTCTCCATACATCCGATTATATCTTTTTATTTTAATATTATAGCATCAAATAAGTGCTTTGTCATCAATATTTGAAGTTTACAATGATCATCAAGAATCAAGCATCACTATCCATGAGTTAATTTTGTGATAATGATGGCGGAAAAAACTTGTTTCTTACGTGATCTCTATGTTCTCCAGCGGTGCCTAGAACTTCTAAGTTGTTTAGAGGTGCTGGCGGCAGCATACCAGTTAGTGCTGCAGGAAGTGCGGCTCAAGCAAGTACTACAACTAAACAAGAAAATGTTTTGGAATGGGTTAAAAAGGACAAGAGAAGAATGCTCCATGTTGTTTACCGTGTTGGGGACTTGGACAGGACAATAAAGTAATTTGTTTATGTAACATTAATAGGCGCTTGATCTGGGTTTTCTGATTTTCCCTGTTAAAAGGACTGCTTGAGAAATAATTAAATGGTTGCTGCAGATTTTACACTGAGTGTCTAGGGATGAAACTGCTCAGAAAGCGAGATATACCAGAGGAAAGATATACTAATGCTTTCCTTGGATATGGGCCTGAGGATTCTCATTTTGTGATTGAACTCACTTACAGTAAGTGTGGCTTTTTTTCTAAGCAAGTCTTCTCTTCACTTCTAAATTGCATTGCTTGAATATGTTTTGAACTGTGCCTGTTCACATGTTGAAATTGCTATTGCTATTGGCTAAGTGGACTAATCTAAAAATTTGTGCTTTGATCTGTTGGTGCTGTCAGATTATGGTGTTGACGAATATGATATCGGAGCTGGTTTTGGCCATTTTGGAATCGCTGTGGAGGATGTAAGTTCTCAGCGATATATATTCTGAGCAGTAGATAAACTGACCGTCTGTCAAAATAGAGACTCTCAAACTCCCACTTATTTGATTTTTCAGTTGCATTTGTTTGAAGTCTCCCTAAACACTCTAAATGCTTAGGCTATGTCTGCCTGTGTTTTCGTTTTACTCTTTTCATTGTCATTTTCATCTGAAAATGAAAATACACACTTTACACTGTTTTTAACTGAAAATATTCTCATTCTGATTTTCATATTTACGTTCCCAACAAATTTCAATCATTATTTCTAAATTACATTTCACACCACTTTTCTCTCACTTTCTTTTTATCACTTTTCTCTCCCACTTATATCTTATTTCTTTAATTCTTAATTACCATCTAATCATTATTTTTCAATCATTTCATATATCACCAATCACAAATTTCAACAATTTTAAAAAACACAACCAAATACACCTACTTTTCTCACTTTTTCACACGAAAATCAAAAAACTCATTCCCCCATACATTTTTGAAAATGACGGTTGAAAATGATTTGGAAACACTTCCAAACAGAGCCTTAATTTTTTCTGCCATCTATCAGGAGTGTGTTTTACTTTGAAGGAAAAGTATTTATAGCTTAAGTAGTTTGGGATTTTTTTAAGAATATCAGGTGGATGCGGAGGATAGTAAATGATGAATATTGGAATTAAGGATTTTTAGCTTTGCTTGCATGGTTGTCATAAACCTGGAGTGTAACTCTGTTCTTGGCACTCCATGCTTTAGTACAGTGGGAAAGATATTTCATTGTGTTTATAATATTTTCAGAACTTATGAACACCGACACATGATGGAACTCTCTCCCTACTGCCACCTCTCTCTCTCTCTCTCGCACTCAAGCCTTGAGACAATTTCTCTTTATTTAGAGTGGATTGGTGTTGGAATTTATAGGTTGCGAAGACTGTAGATCTTGTGAAAGCTAAAGGTGGTAAAGTTACACGAGAACCTGGACCTGTCAAAGGTGGAAAAACTGTGATCGCGTTTGTAGAAGATCCTGATGGTTACAAGTTTGAACTTCTGGAGAGGGGTCCTACACCTGAGCCATTATGTCAAGTAATGCTTCGAGTGGGAGATCTTGATCGTGCTATTGAATTCTACGAGAAGGTGAAATTGCTTTTCTGAAATAAGAAATGCATTTGTTTTTTCATGTTTTGGGAATTCATATGGTCGTTGCTATGGTATTTAATACCATTGATACTTTTGTCATTGCAAGTTTTCACCTCTTGTTTTACCTCCATCTCTTTGTAACTTTAAAGTGTGCATTGATACCTAGGCTTTCGGAATGGAGCTTCTACGCAAGCGAGACAATCCTGAATACAAGGTAAAATATGCTTTTATTGTTTAGATATAGTTGATGGAAAGACTCTGACCCAACAGCCGATGTTGTCTCTTCCTACACCCTCACCCTCTCTGTATTGGAAACTTTAGACTTGAGTTCAGTTGTATGATTGATTCAGCTTTCTCTTCCCTTAAAGACTGTTCCCCTTCCCTGAAATCTTGTCGGTTTTGTGATTGTTATTGATTCTTTAGTCCACTTGGCCTTTGATGCATGATAATAGACTCTGATTAAACTGCATGATAATAGACTCTGATTAAACTGCATGATAATAGACTCTGATTAAACTGCATGATAATAGACTCTGATTAAACTTTCTTACATTCTCATAGTGCTGGACTATAACAAATTCTTATCATCTGAAAGTTAGTTGAAGAAAAGAAAATTTAGATGCAGTAGAAACTTTTTTTCCTTGTAACTAAAGTTACCTAATGGTTGCATTTCATGAATGAAATCTTAAATTGTGGTGATCTCATACCTGAATTGCGTAAAGTGATTGTTGATATGAAGTTCATTTGATGAACACTCTGTTCTCATGAGAAGTTTCGGTTGTCTATGCATGCAGTATACAATAGCAATGATGGGCTATGGTCCTGAAGATAAAAGTGCTGTATTGGAGTTGACTTACAATTATGGTGTTACTGAATATGACAAAGGCAATGCTTATGCTCAGGTTTTATATCTTCTTGGACCATGCTCTTGATCTTCTGCCACCTTTTTTATATCTTTAATGATTTGGACAATACTAAATTTGAATAGCTTCACTGAGGCTGACTAAACCTTTCTTGCAGATAGCAATAGGGACAGATGATGTTTATAGAACTGCTGAAGCAATTAAGCTCTGTGGTGGGAAAATTACCAGAGAGCCTGGACCTTTACCTGGTATTGGCACCAAGATTACTGCATGCCTAGATCTTGATGGTTGGAAGACGGTATTGCTCTTGTTTAACTTCTCTTACAAGAAGATTCTACTAATTTATTTTAGTTGTTTGAGCTTTTCTGAATCACATTGCGTATGTGTATATGTGTGTGTGTGTGTGTGTGTGTATATATATTAACAATCTCTATGTATCATTTCAACCGACGGATAAATTTTGCCTTTAAATTATTTCTATGAAATTCTAACAGGAAATAAAGTGTCAAAGAAATTGATTTGCAACGTCTAATGGGAAAGAAAGTGTAAAACAATGTTGAAATTCTTTAAATTAAGTTTTTTTAATGATCAAATTCATAATGTAAATTGTATGTTCAAGCTTATAATATTTAAGTATGTTGAAGGGGAGCATGGAAGATTCTTTGGAGACCTGTTCAAATGCTTGGAACTAATAGGTTACCTACACACTTTGAAGTCTTTTTGAGGAAACTAAATAAACTTTAGACATCAACAGTTGGAAATTATAAGTAATCGGGCTTTTCCCTGATGAATTGATAAGTTACTTTCTTATTACTACTGTTTAGGTCCTGGGCTTGTTCGCTTTTTCGTTGTAGTCTCACTTAGTATTGCTCTCATTCTATGATAGGTAGACTAAATTAATACCAGGTGTCGCTGAAAAATGATCAAGACCAGTATAGTCTGAGATCCAACTCAGTGCTCTTCATATTTTTGCTTACAAACTTGATTGTGCTAGTAATAAGTGAGTTTAAAGGTTTTCGGATATGCCTGAAAATAGAAAGAAAGTCGCTTATTACTTACCCCAGTGATGAAGAAAGATCTTATCTAGGAATTGGTTTGTGACCATTGGTTAAGGTATTGTGTATTCTCTTTCTAAGAAACTAAGGTATTTATGGCTCTTATTAATACCAAAATTGATATATCTTCATACATATGTATGTTTTGACTATTACCTAGACCGTATGTCTCCCCACAAACAAATATTAAGGTTCAAATAACAGCAATATAACTTACAGCCTTTGAGTGTATTAACTTGATGTGTTCTGAATCTTGCAGGTTTTTGTTGATAACATCGATTTTCTCAAGGAACTGGAGTGAGATCTTTTGTGTACAAATTCTAATGTCATTACCCCCTGAGAAAAGCCTTGCGAAGTAAGTTTCAAAGTGCTTAGTGCCACTGCTACCTATCAAATGATGCCTTTCTGCAGGTCCCACATCAAACAATATATTTATTGGGTTTAGTAGATTTTAAGTACAGAGCATCTCATGTGTGATAACCAGCAATAGATGGCTTAGAAGCATATAATAACATTTCATCTCCACTTGTAGCCAAGTTAAGCAGACAATTTGCCGTATCTAGTTATTTCTTTGTACGTTCATTAGAGAATATTACTGCTGAATCATTGAAGCAAATTTTCAGAACCGACCACACTCGCCATTCTCTTTATTTGTGTAATATTTTGTCAGATATCAATTGAACTTCGATGTAAAGAACTGCTGGCTGGCGAGCTCATTCCAAATTGTGTAGTTGCTATTGTTTGTCAAGATTGTGCAATCTTTGCATCTTCAGCGGAGTTATTCTGGGTTAACCATGCTGAAACATCACTAGGATAAATATACAATTGTGATTGGTTTTGGAATTCAGAGACTGGACCTCCCAAGCATTATACACAATCTGTTGAGAGTTGTGAACCTACATAATTGCAATTTGGAACTTGTTTTAGATACAATGGGGTGCAAAAAAACTTGGTGAATGTTCCTTCGTCGTCGATTGAGTCTTTTCTTCTACTCTATCCAGTATAATTACTGTGATTGAGTTTTGACAGGCATGGAGAAGCGGGAGCACATCTTATGGCAAAAGAAGAATCATTAATAGGTCGATAATGGCCTTGAAAGTGGTTATAAAGACGTTTGAGCATATAAGCTCCTATATCTTACTCGATAATTTCAGATCTTATTTAATATTTTAAGATCTTATTCTTCCAAGTGTTTGGACAAAATAGCATCATAGATTTTATAAGGTGCAAGTAATAACATTAACTATGTAATTAAGATGATCAGTCTGAAGAAGTCTATTCAAATCTTAAAAAATAAACGGAATTTTAATTTATTTTCAAGGAGTTCAGAAGTTCTTAATTAACTTATTATTTTGAGAACTTACAAGATACTATTTTGCAATGTTTTGTCAAATATTTTGAGATGTTTTATAAATTTGGTGGGATCGACCTCGAACTCCAATATAATGAGCAAGTACCAAATAGTAGTCTTAACTGATATCTTAGATGGAATGCACTCTCTCGGAAGTGAACGAGAAAATATCTTATACATTTATAAGTAAGTTACATCTAAAGTTTTTGGCCAAAGCATACGAGCTATTTGAGAAAGAATCAAATAAGAAAATTCACTAATCTAGACTTATTATAAATATAGCATAGAGTCAAGTTTATGAGTTTGACCTAAACCTTGATTCTTACTTGACCGGAATATGGAAACGAAGAGTTTATATTCATACTGGAATTACAATAGGAAAGGTTTACAGTGATTTAATCGTTTCATCTTATTTGGGATACGATGTGGGTCACTTGACTGGCTAGGTGTTACCCACATTCAATGGAATCCTCCATTGCCAAATTAAGATGAACCTAATGAGTCACGCTTAAAAAGGAAAAATTGAACGAATTTTTGGAGTATTTGTTGTATCAATATTTTAAGTATTGGATACTTACAATTAATTAAATGGAATTAATTATTTGGAGAAATAAGTTAATTCATTTATGATATTAGTTAATATATTATTTCTTAGAGAAATAAAATTAATTAATCATCATATCAATTATTTAATTAGTTTAATTAATTGGATTAAATTAATTAATTAAATAAATGATTGGACTGAGCTTAAAATTGGTCCACCTTATGGGCGGCCCTTAGTGGCATCTTACATGGGCTTATTAAGCCCAAAGTTGTAACTTAAGTGATATAAATATATCACTTAATTAAACCTAGCTACAACACAAGTCATTATACACTTGAGCTACAAGAAAAAGAAAATTCTCTCCCCTATATTACCCTAGTCGTCAGCCATCTGTTAGGCTTATGCCCTCAGATGCCATAGAGGATAGAATGTATAGGGCATATATCGTGTATTGAACTTAAACTCTTCTTAAATAAAAGGCATTATTGAGTTTTCACTTAATTTTTATCTGTATCTATAACTTGTGTAAAACGTTTTGTCCATTAAAGACTTCATATTACTTGCGAACTTATTTTAGTAATCAAGATCGATCTCTCTAGTGCCAATCTTCCTATCTCATAGGAAATAGAGGGATCACACTGAAAACATGGACAAAACATTTTACACAACTTATAGATGCAGATAAGAATTAAGTGCAAACTCAATAATGCCTTTTATTTAAGAAGAGTTTAAGTTCAATACAAGATATATGCTCTATATATTCTATCCTCTATGGCATCTGAGGGCATAATCCTAACAATCTCCCACTTGCACTCAATGCCACTCATTGTCGTATCTAATACCCATCCTTTCCAGGTGTCGGTCCAAAACAGCCTGAGGTAGTGGTTTGGTGAACGGGTCAGCTATATTGGCAGAGGAGAGATAGCAGTGCAAAAAATAGCCTCAGCTGACAATATTGCTGACCCGTTCACCAAACCACTACCTCATGCTGTTTTGGACTGACACCTGGAAAGGATGGGTATTAGATACCACAATGAGTGGCATTGAGTGCAAGTGGGAGATTGTTAGGATTATGTTCTCAGATGCGATAGAGGATAGAATGTATAGGGCATATATCTTGTATTGAACTTAAACTCTTCTTAAATAAAAGGCATTATTGAGTTTTCACTTAATTCTTATCTGCATCTATAAGTTGTGTAAAACGTTTTGTCCATGTTTTCAGTGCGATCCCTCTACTTCCTATGGGATAGGAAAATTGGCACTAGAGAGATCGATCTTGATTACTAAAATAAGTTCGCAAGTAATATGAAGTCTTTAATGGACAAATAAAGACTTCGAATACTTGTACAATCTTAGCTCCAACATGGAAGTGCCGGTCTGGTATCATGGGATGATAGGAGATTAAGATTGTAGACACGTCAGTGGAACTGATATGTTCGAACACGACTCGCATCGGTTCTGTCACATGGGTTTTCACTCTGTGACTGTCAATGACAGAACTGATTATGCGTAATAGGTATATGTGAACCTTTAACCTGAAGTATCAGGCTGAAGATGCACTTGTGACGTCAAGTCTTTCACTAGAGTAGTTAGACCTAATTCACCCTTTGGTGGGGTCAACCTCAAAATGCGGACTTGATGGGCAAGTGGTAATCTTAGCAGATATCTAATATGAGATTTGTTTTCTCATAAGTGAATGAGTATGTACCTTATGTAATTATAGATAAATAGAGATCAAAGTCTTTGGCCAAAGCAAACGAGACAATTGTGCTTGGCACTAAATCGATCTCAATGATCTCGTATTTATTATGATTTATACATATGGTCAAGTCCAGTGAGTTTGACATAACCATGACTCTCACTTAACCGGGGAACGTGAACAAAGGGTTTATACATATACGGTATTTACGATTGGAAGGTTTCGGAATGATCCTATCATTCGTTTTCGTTTGGGTTACGAAGTGGGCCACGTGACTGGCTAGGTGTTACCCACTTCCTTTGGTTTCCTTTCATTGCCAAACGAAACTGAACCTAAAGAGTCGCGCTAAAGAATTGACAAAGAAAAAGGAATTTCTATTATTTCTTCTGAGAGTTTTAATTTATTGGATAAATCAAAAAATTAATTATTCATTAGATGAAATAATTAATTATAATAATAAGATTAATTATTAATTAATTTCCTCGTGAAATATATTAATGAATTAATTTATCTAATTAATTTGGTTAATTAATCAATTTATTGGATACAATAAATTATTAATTGAAATAAGAAATTAATTAAACAAAACAAATCCTGGGGCTAAATAAGGAGTCCAATTGGACGCCTACTAGGCCTCAATGTGGTGTCTTTGAGAGGCCACCTATTAGGGCTCTTTTGTTTTGACTTGTTCAATAAGTCATGAGGTATATAAGGACTCTTTGACTAAGAACAAGAAAGAGAATACACAACTCTCAAAAGAAAGAAAAATATTCCTCCCCTCCTCTATACCTAATCGTCGACCATAGAGAAAGAAGAAAGGGGATTTTTCGTTTGTTGATCCGTGCGTGACGATTTAGAGACGACGTTTTTTCGTTGTTCGGATCAAGTTCAAGTTTGAAGAATCAAACCATAGGATTGAAGACTTGGAAGCTTCAATATTTCGATTTTGGAGAAGAAGAAGTTTTTCTCCATCATCATATTCATATTAACGAGTAATTTTTATTCGTTATACGCTTTTAGATTCAATTATGCGAATTAGAGTACCAATTGGGTTTTTGTTTTTAATTTTTGAAATCCCTTCCGCTGCGTTAATGCCTTTTCGAACGAAACCCAACAGTGGTATCAGAGCCAATCTCTGATTTGCATATTTGATCTTGTTTACGTGATAAGTAATTGTTCGTATTAATTCTATTATTGCTTTGTGTGTTAATTTTTTGCTTTTATTCCAATCATATGCTTGCTAATTTGCCCAGTCTATTCAATCGAGAGAATATAGGTTAGGGTTCAAAGGAATTAACACATCATCTGGAAAAATTAGTGGAATTGCCTCTAGAGATAGATAGAGATCCCCGGATGCTGTTAGCCGGATTTATCCGGGGAAATTCTAGAACGTAAATGCATGGTTGTTGATTAGATTCTCAGATAGACATATTTAGAGAACCGTCAATGAGTCATAGGATTATTACAGCCGAAACATCGGGTAGTACTTAATTAAGGAATTTTCACCAAAGCAATATTAGTCTAATAATTCGAAGAATAATTCATATATATTAACGAGTAAATACGGTTGAAGCATGTGCCTTAGTTATTTTATCTCATAAGAATCTCAATGTCATTGTCAAGTCTTGTTTTCAATTTTTCTTTAATTTGTGATACAATCGTGATAATTTAATTTAATTTAATTTCAATTGCTTTAAACTCTGTCAATCTAAAACTACGAGTCTCTTTCGACATCCCGAACTTAAAAATCCATTTTATTACTGCACACGGCCAGTTCACTTGCTGTGTTTAATACACGTCAGGATTTCTCGTGTCAAGTTTTTGGCACAATTGCCGGGGACTTGATTTATTTTAGTTTGGGATTGTATTGCAATTTTTAGCTTAAATTTCTTTTATCGCTTTTATTTTTTATTATAATTTTTTTTATTTTTCTATTGTTATTGTTATTTTCAAGCTTCACATTTCTGTTGGTTTGCTTCTTTGCTTCGAGCGGGTTGATCTTTTGGTGAATGACCCGAGCCTCTGGAGAGGTTTTAGAGAAATTTGACCCCGAGATCGAGCGTACGTTTCGTGCAAACTTCCCTGATATGAATCTCCCAGAGAACAGGGAATGGTTGCAAAATCTATTTCAAGCTTTGCAACCAGCACCTCCAGCCCCACCTCCATCGGTTCGTGGTAATCAACCCCCCCGTGTGCATACTACACCAAGACCAATGATTCTCCCAAATTTTGCTACGCCAAACTTTCACATTCCTTCTCAGATGTTCACCATGGTTCAGGCTGAACCATTTTATGATGACCCGAGTGACTCACCTCATGACCATCTGGAGCACTTCAAGAATGTGCTACTTACCATGCAATTCCACCCACGAGATTTGGATGCAATCCGCCTCAGACTATTCCACTTCTCTTTGAAGGATAAGGGGACCCTACGGTACAAATCGTTACCCCCACAATCAATTGAAACGTGGGGCGATCTAGTCGAGGAGTTTCTCAACAAGTTTTTTCCTCCATCAAGGATTAATGAGCTAAGAAGTGAGATTAAAGGATTTAAGCAAAAGCAGGATGAGTCGTTGGCTTCAGCTTGGGCAAGATACAAGGGTCTACTTTAGAAGTGCCTCGATCACAACTACACATGGGATGAGAGACTGCAACACTTCTACAATGGAGTCCGATCTCAAATTCGACACCGACTCAATGCAGGAGCCGGTGGTGATCTTTTGGGTCTTGATAGCAGAACATTGTGGGCAAAGCTCGAGCAGATGGCACGGGAGGATGAACTTTACCTTGAAGATGATGATGAGATCCTTCCCCAAACCCGACGGGTTGCCAATGTTCAAGAGGTCGAGGAAGAGCCCATGATTGGCGATGTGAATTATGTCAGAAATTCAAATAGACCTCAAGTAAACGTCCACATACCCGAAAACTTTCTGAAAAGGCCAAATCCAGCACAGAATGCACAATCTGGCATGTACCAAGCACCAAGGCCTCGATTTAACAATACTCAACCTCAAAGGCCTGGAAATTTTAGACCACACGGTCAAGCTCAGAGACCTCCTACTGTGAAAGAAAGATTAAATGCTCATATGCAAAAATCGGACGAATCATTCGCCGAGATTCGATTGATGCTGAAGGATGTTTCCATGGGTATGAAAGAGATGCATCGTCAACTTGGGAAATTGTCAATGAATGTGGGTGGAAGAGCACACGGAGCACTGCCAAGCGATACAGAGAAAAACCTGAAAGAGTAGTGCTAAGCTGTTACTCTCAGGAGTGGCAAAGAAGTGAAGAATGCACCCTCTCAGCACCCAACATCCAAACGTGAAGAGGACAACGTTCGAACGTTGGAAAATTTTGAGAAACTAGACACACTACATCCAACGTTCGAACGTCAGAGGCAGACAAGACCCCTTCTGAAACTTTGATCCCTCCTTCGTCTAATCCTATTGAAATACGTCTCCCCTTTCCCCTAGCACATAAAAAGAATAAAAAAGACATGGATAAGAGTTTTCTTAGGATTTTAGAAATTCTTCGAGAAGTTCGAATTAATATTCTTTTTATTAATGCGATTTTGCAGATGCCCAATTACATCAAGTTCTTCAAGGATATTCTCTCCAATAAGCAGAAATGGGAAGGCAATGGACCGGTGTGCTTGAATGAAGCATGCTCAGCAGTAGTGGTGAACAAGTTGCCACAGGAACTCAAGGATCTGGAGAGCCTCACAATTCCCTGCACAATTGGGCAACTCAAATTTGACCGAGTGCTATGTTACTCGGGCGCCAGCATAAATCTTCTTCCCTACTCATTATTCCGGAAATTGGGTTTGGGAAATCCAAAGCCAACCTCAATGAGCCTCCAACTTGCAGATCGATCAATCAAACACCCGAAGGGAATCATAGAGGATGTAATCATGCAAGTTGACAAGTTTTACTTCCCGGTGCACTTTGTGGTTCTAGAGATGGAAGAGATGTTGAAGTTCCTCTCATCCTAGGAAGACCTTTCCTAGCCACAGGTAAAGCTGTGATCGACATAGCAAATGGTAAGCTAACTTTGAATGTGGGTGAGGAGAGAGTTACTTTTGACGTATACAAGGTTATGAAGCATGTTGGTGATGATGCGTCATGTTTAAGAATAGATGCTTTTGATCCTTTGATTATTGAGCACTTGCAAGAAAACATCTCTGATGATCCACTTGAGGTAAGCGTAATGAACTCCACGGATGTTGAATCAGCCAGTGATAGACAACTAGCAGTTGTTCATAGCTTAGAGAGGCGTGCACAATACCCCACAAAGAAATTTGAGAAGTTGGATAGGCCACTGTCTAGCCACTCCAACCCATCCATCAAAGAGCCACCAACTCTTGACCTCAAACCTTTACCTTCTCATCTTAAATATGTTTATTTAAATGATAATGAAACCTTGCCACTCATCATTTTTCCTTCTCTTACAGAGCAACAAGAAGCAAGGTTACTGGAGGTGTTGAGAGATTACAAAAAGGCCTTTGGATGGAAGATTGCTGACATCAAGGGAATCAGCCCAGCCATCTGCATGCACAAGATTTTAATGGAAGAAAGCTCAAAGCCCACTATACAACCACAAAGGAGGTCTAATCCTCAAATTTAAGAAGTGGTGAAGAAAGAGGTAATCAAGCTACTCGATCCCGACATTATCTTCCCTATCTCTGATGGTCCATGGGTAAGTCTAACTCAGGTAGTGCCCAAGAAGGGACGTACGACAGTAATTCGCAATGACAATAATGAGTTAATTCAATCTAGAATTGTCACTGGTTTTAGGCTTTGCATAGACTACCGAAAATTGAATGAATGTACCCGAAAAGACCACTTCCCCCTTCCCTTTGTCGACCAAATGTTAGAAAGATTAGCCGAGCATGAATACTACTGCTTTTTGGATGGGTACTCCGGCTATAATAAAATTGCCATTGCACCCTAGGATCAAGAGAAAACTACTTTCACTTATCCTTATGGCACTTTTGCTTATAAGCAGATGCCCTTTGGCTTATGTAATGCTCCTGCTACTTTTCAAAGATACATGATGGCTATATTTCATGACATGGTCGAGTAATTTCTTGAAATTTTCATGGATGATTTTTTTGTGTTTGGATCTACTTATGATAGATGTTTGCACAATCTAACCCTGGTTTTGTAGAGATGTGAGGAGACTGATCTAGTCTTAAATTGAGAGAAGTGTGGTACATGAAAGAATCGTTCTGGGTCATAAGATGTCCCAAAAGGGGATTGAGGTGGATAGAGCAAAAATCGAAGTGATAGCTAATCTTCCACCACCCACCATGGTCAAAGCCATGAGAAGCTTTTTGGGACATGCCGAGTTTAACAGGCGTTTTATTTCTAGTTTTTCTAAAATTGCTAAACCTTTGTCTAACTTGACCATGAAAGATGCAGTGTTTAACTTTAATGATGCATGCATGCAGGCCTTCCTCATATCAGCACCTGTGATGTCCGCCCTGGATTGGAGTCTGCCATTTGAGTTGATGTGTGATGCGAGCGACACTGCCGTAGGTGTCGTACCGGGTCAAAGGAAGGGTAAAATCTTTCATACTATTTACTATGCTAGTCGTACCTTAAATGAAGCACCACTCAATTATGCTACGACTGAAAAAGAGCTCTTAGCTGTGATTTTTGCTTTTGACAAATTTCACTCCTATCTTGTGCATAACAAAGTAATAGTGTACACTGATCACTCGGCCTTGAAATACTTGCTTGCTAAAAAAGATGCAAAACCTAGACTACTTAGGTGGATCTTACTACTGCAAGAGTTTGACTTAGAAATAAAAGATAAAAAAGGATCTGAAAATGTAGTAGCTGATCATCTCTCTAGGCTAGAGTTAGTGGATAAGAAAGTGGATGAAACCGCAATAAAAGATGAATTCCCTGATGAGCAACTTTTTGCTCTTTCTTCTATTTCAATCCCTTCGTATGCAGATAACGCTAATTATATAGTTGTTGGAATTTTACCCCCTGATTTAACTTTTCACCAAAGAAAGAAGTTTTTAAGAGATGTTAGGCACTATCTGTGGGAAGAGCCCTACTTGTTTAAAATTGGTGTAGAGGGAGTTATCAGGCGTTGTGTACCTGAGGAGGAAATGGCCTCTGTCTTGGCTCATTGCCATGACATGTTGATTGGTGGCCACCTTGGCCCATCCAAGACTGCTGCCAAGGTTCTGCAAGCAGGTTTTTTTTTGGCCTACTTTATTTAAAGATGCACACGCTTATGTTCAATCATGTGATAGATGTCAAAGAGTAGGTAATATCTCTAGACGACATGAAATGCCTATGAATGATGTGCTTGAATGTGAACTGTTTGATGTCTGGGGTATAGATTTTATGGGTCCCTTCCCTAGTTCTTGTTACAATAGGTATATTCTAGTCGCTGTTGATTATATGTCCAAATGGGTCGAAGCCGAGGCTTTTCAAACTAATGATGCTAGGGTTATTCTTAGATTTCTGAAAAAAAGTATTTTTACACGATTTGGAACCCCCGAGAGCAATTATAAGTGATGGAGGAACACATTTTCGTAACAAGGAATTTGAAAACTTGTTGAACAAATATGGTGTTAAACATAAAATCGTGATCCCTTACCACCCTCAAACTAGTGGGCAAGCCGAAGTGTCTAATAGGGAAATTAAACGGATTTTAGAAAAAATGGTAAATAGCCACCGAAATTATTAGTCTCTGAAATTAGATGATGCATTGTGGGCTTACCGTACGGCTTTTAAAACCCCTATTGGCATGTCTCCATTTCGTCTTGTATTTGGAAAAGCTTGTCATTTACCTGTCGAACTTGAACATCGTGCTTATTGGGCTATCAAATTCCTTAATTTCAATGCAAGTGCCGTAGGTAATAAGAGGTTGCTTCAACTGAATGAGCTCGAGGAGTGGAGACATGACTCATACGAGAATGCAAAACTGTACAAGGAACGGACCAAGAAGTGGCATGACATGCATATTCTACCACGGGAATTCGAGGAAGGCAAAAAACTTCTGATGTACAACTCTAGACTCAAACGTTTCCCAAGAAATCTCAAATCGCGATGGTCGGGACCATTTCGAGTCACACGAGTGTATTCTTCGAGAGCTGTGGAGCTTATCACTGATGATGGACAAGTATTCTTGACCAATGGACACAGGCTGAAACATTACTCGTGCACGACTGGAGCGCAGACACATCATCTGTCAAGCTCCGAAATCCATTAACTTAAGTCGATCCTGAACAGTCGAGCTATTGACTATAAACAAGCACTTCTTGGGAGGCAACCCATGTTTCTTATTTTTCTTGTTTGATTTAGCTATTAGTTTGCTTTTGTTTACATGTTTTAATCTTTCGTTTGAGTGGTTGTTGTTTTGTTTGCAGGAAACAGGTCAAAAGGAGATTGCATTGTTACACAGTACCCAACGTTCGAACGTGGGCTTTGTAACGTTCGAACGTTGAGATGGAAAAAAATTTTGGCTACTGCACCTAACGTTCGAACGTTGAGATTTTTGAAAAAAAATATTTTAATATTTTTGCAAAATTAAATTTTTAAGAAGACAAAGACGCGGTCTTCTTCGTTCCCCTTCACAGGACAAAACGCCCCAATTTGTTTCATCACAAAGCCCTAATTTCAAAAATCCACCAATCCTCCACCACTCATCTACCACAAATCGCCACCACTACGTTGCTTCATTCTTAGGAAACCGCCAGCTAAGTATAAGAGTCTATCACGAGACATCAGTTATTCCTTACCTTAGGAGTTTTCACCATAGCAGCTAGGTCTAATAATTCAATGAGAGTTTTTGTGCGAAAAAGGATCAAATCAAGTCTTGCATGTGCCTTAGTCTATTTTCACACTTGAGTTTCAATTCGTTGCTTGTTCTTACTCTTGTTCTTTGTTTAATTAATTGTTTTACTCTTGCTTTCCCTTAAATTGTCTTTACTTTATCGAAAATTATAAACTAGAATTCAAGTCCTTATAGTTTGACAACCCGGACTTTTTGTCCATCTATTACTACACACGACTAGTGCACTTGCTATCCAAGCACGTTAGCTATTAGCGTGTCAAGTTTTTGGCGCCGTTGCCGAGGACTTGTTTATTCTAGTTTTTGATTTTCTTGCAAGTTTTTAGTTTTTACTTATTATTTTTTTTATTTGTATTTTTTCGTTTTAGGACTAGTTAGCAATGACTTGCAATTTCCCGGATATGAACCTTCCGGAGAATCAATTATGACTGCAAAGCGTCATTGAAGCATGTTATGCACAAGGGTTCTTTCCACAACATTACCAAGAAAGAATTTCTACTCCGGAGGAACAATTTGATAACACCCTTGGAGAGCTTCGCCTTACGATGAAGGAATTATCTTTGGAAATGAAGGAGATGAGTCAACAATTCAAGAAACTATCGAGCAACTTGTCTGAGAAAGGACCGTGGACATTGTTTAGTACCACTGAGATAGATCAAAAGGAGGAATGCAACACTGTCACGTTGAATGAAAGAAAGTTGGAAAATTCGAAAGCAGATTCCTCCAGCGATGAGAATTCGACTCCTATCCTTTCTGAGGTTGTTGACATTCCTTTACCATCTCCCCTAACCACAAGTAAATCAGTACTCGATACCAATGAGGGTAAATTGTCATTGAATATAGAAGATGACATGGTTAATGTTGATAGCTATGAGGTTTTTGAGCATCCACTTGATTTTGATTTGTATTTACACATTGATGCTTTAGATCCTTTTAGTGTTGATCACTTTCAGGAAAAACAGACCAATCATCTTCTACATCCTTACATCGTGGACTCTGCATATGTCAAAGTGATGGGTGAAGAAAAACATGATATTGTCTCTAGCTTGGAGAAAAGTCTACTCCATCACCTGACATATAGGGAAGAAAAAGTAATTGAGGTGTTGAGGGACCATACAAAAATTCGCGAGTGGATGATTGCTTTGTCCCAACCTAGGGTATGTAGCACAAATGATGGGCTAATCTTGACTACCAATGGCCAAAAGTTGAAGCGATACCTGAGAGTGAATTGGAGAACGAACAAGGCATTCATGCATAAACTACCTTAAGCCAATCAAAGAGCACAAAGTCAAGCTAAAGACTATAAACAAGCGCTTCTTGGGAGGCAACCCAAGTTTGTAAGTTTTGTTTTCCTTTTCCTTTTGTTCTGGTTTTGTTTAGTTTGTTTCTTTATGTTATGTTCAAGCATGCACTTTTGGCATGCTTCTCTTTGAGTCTTGATGGTTTTGTATTGTGAGTACATAACATGTAGTAGCCGAGTTTTGCATTGGAGATCTTTCGTTGTGGATTTGAGCTTGGAGTGGATTTCACGTGATTAAGGTTTGCTTTTTAGCACCCTTGTTGTAAGTACTCTCGTTTACCCCCTTTTGAGTGTGTATGATTGAGTCAACATTCAGGGCAATGTTGAGTTTAAGTTTGCGGGGGTGGTATGAGTGGCGTTTATTAATCTTATGTGTCATGTGATCTTGTTTTTTGCTCAAGTTTGGGGGAATCGTTGCTATTGCATGTGTTTTGCACTAATTTTTGTGAAAATTCAAGCATAACAAATTTTTGAATAGAATTTTAACCCTTCACTCGATGCATTGAGAATGGTTAATTTGAATCAATGGTATGTTTTCTCTATCAATTTGGACTTTTATGACTATACACATCGTTTCCTTGCTTGTGAGACCCTAAATGTGACTAGATTGTCCTTAAGATGATTCACATATGCACATAAGTCGAGGCTAGAGGAGTCGAGTGGACAACCATTTTGAAATACTTAAAGGCTTGATCCCGGAAATATCAATCTATAATTTTCACATGTGTTATGAGTTGAGAATGTTAACTTTGTATGCTTAACAATAATAAACGAGGTGAACATTAGTATGACTGTAAAAGTCAAGCTTAATAGAAACTGGGAGCGAAGAGCACCATGCTTAGAATACTGTACTATTATGCTAATTTGAGCTAAGCTCAAGCCAATGCAAGTGTAAAGGGAATAAGGACCTAGTTTTGTTTTGTGGTCTTTGACACTCGAGTGATTAAGCCCTTAGGAGTGTCTCTACACTTAATACCCTAAGGCCGTCCGGTTTGGGAGTTATTGGCCTAAAGCTCGTTACAAGGGTGTCATAGAAAGCCTAAGAGAACCAAAAATTGCACACGGTCTAACCTCTAATGTTTTGAGTTGAAAGTTGCATAAGTTAAAGCCTAAAGTGGATAAAGTGATGAATTTTAATTGGCTATGAAGTTTTCTTCAATTGTCATGTCTTGTGACTAATCGAAAGTTGATAGATATAGGATTAATGCTTGAAAAGTGGTAAAAATGCCACTCAACTATAATACCTTAGATTTATTACACTACACCCTTAGGATGGTCTTTTCGAGGTTAAGGCGTAAAATGAGCAAGTATGTGACGTGTATATATATGTAATTTTGAGCTTAAAAAGATGAATTCATTCCATTGCTTTATTATTAATCATAGTGATTTGCGTTGGTTGATCGGGGTTGAAAATCTTTAGATTTTGTGGGTATATCGCATGCAAATCCTCACGAGACTATAACTCGTCCTTTGAGGTAACTCAAGGGTTCAAAGGCTTGTTGCACCCGCTAAGTGCAACCGTTCACTCTACGAAAGTGAGTTAGTTAGTTTTTTTTTTGTTTCTCCCGTGTTTGATGATGTTTTCCTATCCTATAGCTCTTATTGCTCGAGGACGAGCAATTGATAAGTTTTTGGGGGGGGGGGGTTGATAAGAGTCATTTTTACTTATTTTTAAGCCCGTTCTGTTTATGTTTTAGGTTCATTTATCGCTTGATTCTTGCCACATTTGTGTGTAATCCGTGTGTGAAGTGATTTTCAGGTTGTAAATGGATGCAAACGAAGAAAGGGCGGAAAAATGACATATAAAACAAGTTCAGGTCAAGATGTTCACACCTCCACGCCCAAGCGAAGCCATAATCACGCCTGGGCACCCGAACAAGCAAGAAATAGGCTGAAGTTACGCATAATCCCTCCTAGGCGCTATTTTACCACGCCTGGGAGCGATATCCGCCACATCTTCCACGTTTGAGCGCCATTTATGTATATTTCAAGACCGAATTTGAGAACATTTCCTACCACAAAGTTGTATTTCTATGTCTTGTGTTCACGGGACGACTTGAATCACTCAAATCAGAGGTTTGTGGAGAAAGTTATGAAGGAAATAAGATTGTTGTGCTGAAAAGTAAGAAAATAGCTGAATTCGCACTGTGGCGCCCGAGCGCCCCTCATACGGCGCCCAGGCGCCACCCCAACCCCGCCTAGGAGCCGTTATGCACGCTTGGGTGCCCATCAACTTCTTCCCCAAGTCAATTACGTCACCTGGACCACGCCTGGGCGCTAATTTGCTCACGCTTGGGCGCCGGTGCAACAGTTTTTTGAAAACTATAAAACCCAGGTTTCAGCAATTAGAAGGGGTTCAAAATCTGGGTTTGGGAAGGCATTTTCTTGGGCCATCTTTTCATCTACCTTGAAGGGCAAGAAAGAGATAGGAGCTAAGGATTGAAGCTCCAATCGAGGATCCATCACCATTCGACATTTTAGGGAGTTTATTCATTGTTTATTACATTTTGTGTTTACACTTATGTATATGAATATGTTGAATTCTTCTATATTGATAGTTATGGGCTAAACTCATATGGCTAGGGCCTTGTAAGAATTGATTTGTGACCTATTCGTATTATTGATAATCGTTGAATTAATTCCTATGTTGCTGTATGTTATGAATTTGTGCTTATGTTTCTTATATGTGATTGATCACCATATGTATGATTTTTTTCCTAGTTTAGCATTTTCAGAAAGACTTAAACTAGGGTGCAAGGGATTTATAACATCACCGAACCAAATAGGAGTTGCCCTAGACATAGGTAAAGACCCCCAGGTGAAGTCGTTCGATTCTAATCGAGTAAACTCTAGCTCTTTAATGCAGACTTAGAGGTTAGATTTCCGGGTAGACATACTTAGGAAACCGCCATTTAAGTATAGGAGTCTATCACGAGACATCGGTTATTCTTTACCTTAGGAGTTTTCACCATAGCAGCTAGGTCTAATAATTCAACAAGAGTTTTTGTGCGAAAAAGGATCAAATCAAGTCTTGCATGTGCCTAGTCTATTTTCACACTTGAGTTTCAATCCATTGCTTGTTCTTTGTTTAATTAATTGTTTTACTCTTGCTTTCCCTTAAATTATCTTTACTTTATCTAAAATTATAAACTAGAATTCAAGTCCTTGTGGTTCGACAACCCGGATTTTTTGTCCATCTATTACTACACACGACTAGTGCACTTGCTATCCAAGCACGTTAGCTATTAGCGTGTCAGTGGCTGAGAATTTGGGACAGCGGGATGAGGTACTACAGCGGCTGAAATTAAACTTATTACAGGCTCAAGAATTTATGGTGCGATATGCGAATAAACACCGGCGTGATTTGGAGTTTAAAGTGGGGGATAAGGTCTTCTTGAAAGTGCGACCTTATCGACAAAGGTCAATGGCTTTGCGCCGATTCTCGAAGTTATCCGCAAAATATTATGGGCCTTATGAGATCGTGAAACGGGTGGGTATGGTTGCATACGAATTACGATTACCATCAACGAGTCGCATTCATCTGGTGTTTCAAGTTTCACAACTTAAACGCGTTGTAGGGGATCATGTAGTGGAGTTGCCACCCATGTTGGAGGTCGTGGATTCGGGGATTGAGCCAGCTGAAATTATTGGTGCACGACTTCGGTCAGCTGGAGATGGTCCGATTCGGGAGGTCCTCATGCTGTGGAAAGGTAAATCCAAAGATGAAGCAACATGGATAGATGTGGACGAGTTCTGGGGTCAATTTCCTGACTTCCCGCCTTGAGGACAAGGCTGTTTTCGAGGAGGGAATTGATGTGAATCAGTCGAGGCCATCGAATAATGAGGAGCCATTGGTGAGTGATGCAGGTAGAACCGGACCCAAACCCTGACCCTTGAGGATTTATATGAGGCGCAAGAGCGGGGTGTCACGGCCAGCAGTCGAGACTTATGCGAGCTAGACGATATTATTGGATTGTTCCCTATTATTATTTTATGTTATTATTATTATTCCTTTCTAGTTGATAAGTAGTTTCCTTTTACGAATAGGGGTCTGTAATGAGAGCCATATAAATACTCTCTTTAGGGTTTCATTATTGTTATCACGTTTTTATCATTGAAATTGGAACTGGGACAAGAATTAATCGTTTTTGTTATTGGATTGTTTGAATTATCGTTTTATTGCAAATTATCACTCATCACACTTATCACCGATTAACGACTCATTGATGGGATATCATTTACAATATACATTAGAGGGTAAGGGATACAAAAAATATCCATTTGCAAGACAATCACACAGTCACATGATATAAGAAAATTCCACCAGCTTCAAATGTAAAAAAGACCTCCAAAAATAGTAATTTCTTCTCTTCTCTCTATCTTTCTTTTTTTTTTCCTTTTTTTCTCAGTTTCACCTATACAACTAGCATCAAATGTAAAAAAGACAAATAGTAATTTCTTCCGCCCGCTACCCCTCCCCCTCAGTTTCAGCTATACAAATTGAATTCAAACTCCAGCTTAGTATTTTATTATACGCATGATCATTTCAGCAACCACATTAGTTTCACCAATCCAAAAAACAAGGCGCATTGATTTAATCCGACATAATATGGTCACATCACGTGATACAAATATAGACACCAAAAACAATAAGAGAAGTACCAAACAGGGCCAACCCAACACGAGTTTCTTCTCCAAGAATCATCCCAAAGACTGCAGTTGCTGCAAAGGTTGTTGCATTTGTCACGGGCACAGCTAAAGAAATCGGAGTGTTGCTCAAAATGGAAAAGAAAGTGGCTGAGGCAGAGAGGTTTATAAGGAAAGGTAAAGTGTACTGCCAAATCAGGAGAAGCTTCAGCCACTTTTTTAGTTGTGAGGTGTTTGTTTGAGGTGTGGATTTGAGAGCTTGGTCCCATATGAGAGCACCTTTGCGCATGAGGGCATTTGTGGCTCCCCAAACAAGGCCTACTGCAACCATCTTCTCTGCATCTCTTCCAATCATCGCTCTTTCTTAATTATCTTCAATACAGTACTGCAAAACGTTTAATTTAGATGAGTCTGAATATTTGGCGTGTACAGTGCTACAGTTACAAGCTATAAAGTTCAAAGTTTGAATGATGAATTCAGGCACTCAAATCGCATTAATCTTATTTTCTAATCATTTTGAAACAATTTGGATACTAATGATAAATAGATATTTTCAGACAATCAATACTCTATAGCAAGGGCTTTTTCCATGTTTCACATTAAGAACGAGAACCTAGCAGGCGACTATAACTGTAAAGCCCACCTGCTGTCTCACATGGGAAAAAAGAGGAAGGTGGAAGTTGTTTATAAAGAGTTCCCTAATAATTCAAGTGTAACAATGGATATCTATTTTCAGCCGTATTTTAAATTCCCAACTCCAGGGAGTTACACTCAGTGGGCTTAGTGGGTTTGATGGGACTTCTCTAGTCCAACAGGCTCACAGGCCGGTGCGTGACAATAACAACCATCAATCTGAGTTGTTTGCTTGCCATCTTATTCAACGAATGCACAGATCGACTATTAAACCAACATAGGTAAGTATTTTGCTATTTTATAAAAATTGCCCATACTTGCTTATGATTCAGTTTCTCTAAAGCTTCAAAACTATAACTATATCTAGACATCGTTAATTTTAGGGAAAATTACACACAAACCACCTCACTTATTGTGTAATTACCAAAAACTCCCTCACTTATTGGAAATTACCAACAACCCCCCCCCCAAAGAGGCTTATTTGTAAGGTTTATAGAGGGTAAAATTATAAGAATTTTTAAAAATAAACAGGGAGTGTAATTGTAAGAATGCATTAACATGAGGTGGACTTTATGTAATTTCCAATAAGTGAAGGGGTTTTTGGTAATTACTCACTAAGTGAAGGTGTTTGTGTGTAATTTTCCCATGATTTTATTCTAATCACTCTAGGAATATACATCACCTTCAGTTTAAGGATCATCGACTTCATTCCTAACAACTTAAAATACAAATTGTAGATTCGCCTCTTGACCATGTTTTAACTATCTTCTTCCTGCTACTAATTTCACATGCTACTTTATAGCTCTAACGCTTAGCTTAATTTCAGCAATAGTGACCAGAAGATCACAGTTTAAACTAGGTCTGTGTGGTGAGTTAGAAACTAACTCATACTTTTCCAATCCAAATATGCACTCACAAGAAATTAAGAAGAGAAGAAAAATAACGACGTCCCTCCATTTCACACTACCACTGTTAAATTTCATTCTATTATTTCACCCTTAAACAGCCAACAGGAAATCATTGAGAGTTCTGCAAGTTAAGAAGATGGATTTACCCACTGGAAGTGCGTAAAGAAAGACCAGAACCGAGGACATTGTTTGTAGTTGTACCATCTCAGATCCACAGTTATGAAACATAACATGCGTCACCGTTTGCACTCTACTTGTATAAAAACTCTTGACTTGTGTTTGGATTGAAGTATTCGGGAGCAAAGTATTTGTATTCATTGATGGAAATGTAATACATAAAAGATCAGGTTCGAATGCAATCTGTTAATTGATAGTGAAATGTTGGTAACTATGTTATTGTTTTTCCCGTAAGGACTACGAATTCATGTATATATAACCCAGACTAGACTTTTCCACACATTCCATTAACAAATATGAATAAAAAGTCCAGGTAAGTAGCAAGAAAGATCAACCATGAAGACTTTTGCCAAAAACCGGTGCATTGACAATATTAAATGTTCAAAATGATAGGAAGTCGACAACCTGGACATTTTCAAAAGGAATTTTTTTCTGAAACAATTATTTCTAATAACAAATGTTCAAACTACATTTAATTAATTTATAACAAACAAAATAAACATTCATAAAATTCGTTGATAAAAGCTGTATCCTTTCATTTGATATATTTTAATTTGTTCTCCATAATTAGGATTTCCCCAATGACAGGGCTGAACAACAGGTCCATGAGTAAATCTAACTATTGATTCCTATTACCCCGGAGACTTTGTGCTTATTTTCAAACGTTAAAGCTGCATTGCACAAATGAAATCTCATTAATAGAGATTTCATATATAAATCATAAAAATTCGTTGATTAGTTCCATAGAGGTTATATCGTTTAAACTGCATGCAGGATCATGTATTGTACTACCACATGCAAGAAGCTATTCACCACAACTAATTTGGCCCAGCAAACAAAAAGGATATCAATTTTTCATAGGTCACCTCCTCATTCCCCTAAAAATAAATTAATGTACATCGATGACCACATCACATAAGGCCATTGGGTCCTGATGTGGTTATATTCAAGGAGGGATATTACAA
The DNA here is from genome assembly GCA_019426215.1 of Buddleja alternifolia. Taxonomy (NCBI): domain Eukaryota; kingdom Viridiplantae; phylum Streptophyta; class Magnoliopsida; order Lamiales; family Scrophulariaceae; genus Buddleja; species Buddleja alternifolia. The sequence goes on from CM033398.1 coordinate 16,743,182, forward strand.
AAAATGAAGCAACCTATATACACCTCCCAATCCCCCCCCCCCCAAACCCAAAAAAAAAAAGAAATGTTCTGTACGAGGCCAATGAAGCTAACATTCATACAATACACTTGCAATATTCAATCAATTTCTGCGTTTCACTTTTAATTTACTCAAAGTAAGATTTTTATACATAATCTCTAAACATGAAATGCTGTACTGCACACACAACTCTTGATGATTTCTTCTTGTAGTTTATAATGTTCTGAAATTAACCAAGGCTGATTGAGATTTTACCTGCCATGAATATTTAGATATTCTTTTAGGCAGCAGATATGACATTCCCAAGATCAATCAAGGGAAACATCTCCCCAGAGGAAACTGGGAGGGAAAAAATCTTACAGAATACACATTACAAGTCATCATCCACATTAAAAGGTTCTACGAAATTAAATTTAATCAACCGTACCAACATAAATTCAATGTATACTCGACTCGTAACACTCAATCCATGAAGAATTGTCCGCTTGAATATCTTCCGGGAGAAGTTTATCTAATAAAAAACTTCAAGAGATAGACCTGACATACAAAATCTTCCATTGACATTGTTTCCTAATTGTATTAACGCAATGAATCCTTTAGCAACAAGGCAAATAATAAATAATACAGACAACTCAATCATTTTCATTTTAAATATCGATTTTGCAGTTTTTCGTAAATTATTGATTCTTCTTTCTTTTCTCCTTTTGATCACCATAACTGGTGGGATTATTTAATTGAGCTAAGCTGAAATCAGAGTTCTTAAGACTTTAATTCAAACATGGATATGTTAATTCCAGATGAAGGCCCCCAACATAAGATATTGTGTTTCCCTTTTATGTTACAAATGTGTTGTATCTATTCAAGTAGGAAACAAATTGAAGAGTGCTTGAATAATACCTGTTGCTTTGAAAGCTTGGAAGTACACGCACGATATCGTCCGAACCTGTAGAATTCAGTAGAAATTTACAAATTTCATAAATAAAACTACTGAAATCAGACTTCATTTAAAGAGAAAAGGCTGTGAGATACCAACTCAATGCGCAGGTTCACGGCAGAAGGTGTATCTCTCAATAAAATGGTACAAACTGTTGAAGCACAAATGCACGCAGGCCACTACTACAGTCCACGAGGCGCTTGTGCGAGCAGAGGCGGTCGCGCTGCGATGTGATTCAAGAGGCGGTCGTGGGGCTGTATGGATCCAATTTGGATTGTAAAATAAGTGTTCTTTTGCAGATTGTAAAATAAAACAAACGAGTACAGTGAGAGAAAATGAGAGTAAAAAGGGTACGGGAAAGTGCTATACATATATATATATATATATATTTCCTTTACATGCCATTATTTTTCCACCTCATTATGATTACTTTGATTTAGAAATTATTAGTATATAATAAATCTATCAAAATTAATTAATTGCAATAAATTCTAACCTTAAGTTAAAAAAAAGTGAAAAAAATAGTATACAAACAATAATATATAGCATCTCAAAAGATAGTAATGTTGAGATATTATTACTAGTTTTTTTTCTTCAAAATAATCTTTTCAAATTTAGAATTATAGTAGTTAGTGTCATAAATTAGCCCAATTTGTTATAAACAACTGGAATTAACCCTAACCAACCCACCAACTAACAACTAACTTAGGCAGTCCTTTCGCCTGTAGCGATGCTGCATACTAGAGGTGGCAACAAAATTGTATGAAAGCTAGACTCATAATGGACCCAACAAGGACCCAAAGTAGACCCAATTAGGACCCAACATAGACCCAAAATTGGATTAGAAGATGTTTTAAACAAGTTTAGTCAAGCACTCTTTTTACACACACTGCACACTTTTTACACACACTAGGCATATTTACACATACACAACATACTTTTACACGCACAACACACTTTTACACACAACATATATTTTACACACACTATACACATTTACATACACACAACACACTTTTACACACACACAACACACTTTTACACACACTGCATATTGTTTACACACATTTACACACACAACACACTTTTACACACACTGCACACATTTTCACACACAATGCACACTTTTTACACACATTACACACTTTTCACACACAATGCACATTTTTTACACACACTACACATATTTTCACACACTATGCACATTTTTTACACACACTACACACTTTTTAAACACACTACACATATTTTCATACACAATGCACACTTTTTACACACACTGCACACTTTTTACACACAGTACATACATTTTCACACACAATGCACACTTTTTACACACTACACACTTTTTCACAGACAATGCACACTTTAATTATACACACATTACACACTTTTTACACACACTTCACATATTTTCACACACAATCCATACTTTTTACTCACACTACACACTTTTCACATACACTGCACACTTTTTACACACACTATACACTTTTACACACACTACACAATTTTTCACACACAATGCACATTTTTTACACAGAATGGACATTTCTTACACACACTACACACAATGCACACTCTTTGCATACACTACACACTTTTTATACACACTACATATATTTTCACACACTAAACATACTTTACACACATCACACATTTTACACACACTACACACATTTTCACACACGACACATATTTTACACACACTACACACATTTTCACACACTATACATATTTTACACACATTTTCACACACACCACATATTTTACACACACCACACATTTTCACACACTACACAAATTTTCACACACTACACATATTTTCACACACTACACACATAATCTCACACACTACACACATTTTCACACACTACACATTTTCACACACTACACAGATTTACACACCCTATACATATTTTCACACACTACACATATTTTCACACATTCAACACACTTCATACATTTTCACACACTACACATATTTTCACACATTCAACACACTTCATACATTTTCACACACTACACATTTTACACACACTACACACATTTTCACACACTACACATATTTTCACACATTCAACACACTTCATACATTTTCACACACTACATATTTTACACACACTACACACATTTTCACACACTACACATATTTTCACACACATCACATATTTTACACACACTACACACATTTTCACACACTACACATATTTTCACACACTACATACATTTTCACACACTACACACATATATGTAGCGTGTGAAAATGTGTGTAGTGTATGTGAAAATATGTGTAGTGTGTGTCAAACATGTGAAAATATGTGTAGTGTGTGAAAATGTGTGTAGTGTATGTGAAATATGTGTAGTGTGTGAAAATGTGTAGTGTGTGTGAAATATGTGTAGTGTGTGAAAATGTGTGTAGTGTGTGTAAAATATTGAAAATATCTGTAGTGTATGTGTAGTGTGTAAAATATGTGAAAATACGTGTAGTGTGTGAAAATATGTGTAGTGTGTAAAATATGTGTAGTGTGTGAAAATATGTGTAGTGTGTAGTATGTGTAAAATATGCCATTTGTGTGTGAAAATGTGTGTAGTGTGTATAAAATATATCATCTGTGTGAAAAAATATGTGTAGTGTGTGTAAAATATATAATATGTGTAATGTGTGTAAAGTATGTGTAGTTTATGTAAAATGTGTGATGTAGGTGTGAAAATACGTGTAGTGTGTAAAATGTGTGTAGTGTGTGTGAAAATGTGTATAGTGTGTGTAAAATATGTGTAGTGTGTGAAAATGTGTGTTATGTGTGTGAAAATGCGTATAGTGTGTGAAAATGTATATAATGTGTGTAGTGTGTGTAAAATGTGTGTAGTGTGTGTGAAAATATGTATAGTGTGTGTAAATGTGTGAAAATATATGTAGTGTGTGAAAATGTGTGTAATGTATGTGAAAATATGTGTAGTGTGTGAAAATGTGTATAGTGTATGTGAAATATGTGTAGTGTTTGAAAATGTGTATAGTGTGTGTAAAAAATGTGAAAATATGTGTAGTGTGTGAAAATATGTGTAAAAATATGTGTAGTGTGTGAAAATGTGTGTAAAAATATGTGGTGTGTGAAAATGTGTGTAGTGTGTGTAAAATATGTGAAAATATGTGGTGTGTGAAAATGTGTGTAGTGTGTGTAAAATATGTGAAAATATGTGGTGTGTGAAAATGTGTCTAATTTGTATGAAAATTTGTCATTTGTGTGTGAAAATATGTGTAGTGTGTGTAAAATATGTTTAGTATGTGAAAATATGTGTAGTGTGTGAAAATGTGTATAGTGTGTGTAAATATGTGTAGTTTGTGTAAAATATGTGTAGTGTGTGTAAAAAATGTGTAGTGTATGTGTAAATGTGTTCAAGTGTTTGTGTAAATTATGTGTTGGGAGTGTATTAAATTTCAAACTAAGTTAGACCCAATTTGGACCCATATTGGGCCCAACTTAAGACCCAATTGGACCTAAAAATAAGTAGGAATCAACCCAATTGGAAAAACCATAGAGAAAAATCTTAGGACCCAACCTAACTAAAACCTAGGTGGGTTGGGTTTGAAATATATCTTTGGACCCAAATTGTCACCCCTACTACAGACCATTAGGATACTTCTAGTCTTATATATCTATCATAATCATGAGATATGGCATATTGATGTAAGGAGTGCCTCCTCAATGGAAACATTGAGTAAGAGATCTATATAGAGCAAATAGATGGCTATACATCCAGTAGGAGCGAGCACAATGCGTGCAAACTCCAGAGGAATATCAATGGGCTCAATGAATCTTCTAAAGATCGAACTTATATTTTGACAAAATAATTAAGGCTTATGGTTTGTCAAGAACGTTTATGAGTCATGTGTACATGAAGGCTAATGGCAAAAAAATGACTTTTCTAGTGCTTTATGTTGACGAGATCCTACTCATTAGGAATGACGTAGAGATGTTGCAATCAATCAAAGTTTGGTTATCGATCCTATTGTCCGTGAAGGATGTGAGAGATTAATTCACCATAAGTTCTTGGGACAAAGATGTACCAAGACAAAGGTAGTAGGTTGATGAGACCCTCTCAATCCTCGTATAAAGATAGAATGTTGAAGAGGTTCAGCATGGAGGAATCCAAGAAGATTTCCTATTAGTCAGACATAGGATCATTCTTTCCAAGTCTATGTCCCTAAGACGCCCAAGGAAAGAGAGAGGATGTCTAACATACCTTATGCTTCTATCATGGGAAGCATAATGCACGATATACTTTATATTAGACCTGATGTGCCTTATGCACTTAGTGTGACAATTTGATATCAGTCTAATCCAGGGATAGATCACTGGACAGTCATTAAGACGATCCTAAAGTACTTGAGGCATACTAAAGATCTCTTCATGGTGTACAGTGGAGAAGAATTTGAACTGAAGTGTACCCAGACTCTAGTTTTTAGTCTAGCATAGACTCTAAGTCGATATGTGGATACATCTTTGTACTCTATAGTGAAGCAGTAAGTTCGACAAGATCCAAATAATAAGACTACAGCTGACTCCACCACAGAGACTGAGAACATTGCAACTGCTGAAGTTGTGAATGAAGTAGTTTAGATAAGGAACTTCATCTAAGAGGTGGACCTCGTTTTGTCTGTTGTGCAGTTGCTATTTGTGTACTTTATATCACTTAAGCTATTACCTTGGGCTCAAATTAAGCCCATAAATACTCCTAGTGGCCGCCCCCTTCATTCCTTGGTGTGCCATTTGGTGCATCAATTTGATCTTAGTGTAATCTAATATTTAATTAATTAACTTAATCCAATTAAATAATAGATCACTTATTTAATTAATTCTATTTCACCAAGAAATATTGTATTAATTAAATAATAAATAAATTAACTTATTTCTTCAAATAATAAATTCTATTTATTTAATTTTAGGGAAAATTACAAAAAACTCCCTATCGTATAGGCCAAATACAGCCACCTCCATCGATTTTGACTAATTACTTCCACCTCCCTAAATTTAATGTTTGACTTACATTTGAGGTCATTCTGTGGTATTTTTGTAGGAATTTTGATGATGTCATCACTCTTTTTTTTTTTTTGGAAAAACTGATTTTGCCCTTGGGGTTGACATTTGTGATTGTTGACTATTTTTTTGGGACCAGTCTACCCTTATCATGTGGCGGGGGGCTGCATGCAATGTATTCTCATATAATGACTTCATCTTGCAAGAAATTTTTGTTTTGTTAATCTTGACCGTTGCAACTTTGATTAATTAACATAATTAATTTTTGTATTTAGTTAATTAAAATATTTAAAAATACATTAATTAAAGTATTTGGAAACACCAATCATTTTAAACTTTGATTATAGGTTAGTTTTCACATTATGCTTAGCTCCTTATTTAAACCAATACATTACATATACACTCTTGTGCACAAATATGAATGACATCTATAACCCTTTCACAACCATTTCAGTAACATTAAAAAGACCACAAACTAAATCTTCATATCATAAGTTAAGCATGGGAAAGTTTTACAGCAATGAATATTCTAGGCCACCATCCATCAATACATACAATCCAAAAACCATAAAAAAAAACATGAAAAGAACCACCAAAAAATCATTATTCAGACCACCAAAACAAGCATCAAAACAAGCCAATTGCGCATTGTTAAAAAACTATCCCATTTCCTACTACCTACCCAATACCCCTAATACCAACATCAATCCTCAACATCACCACCAGGCTGCACATCATTATCACATGTTGCATTCCATGAATCAATTAAATCATCAAAATCAATATCTGGGTAATCTTCCACACTTGGGCCACCTTCAAAAAATGCAGAACTTGAGCCAGCTCCAGATGCATTTGTCTTATGCTTCTTCTTCATTCTCAATAGCATCTGAGCCAGAAGGATATCTTCATCCTGCAAACAAATAAAATGAGATGAAATCTTGAAAATGAACAACTTTGAGAATATCAAATTTTATTAACTTGTTCCACATTTCTCTGTCTCTTTTGTTTCTTCCTTTTCTTGAAACTGACAGGGGCCCTTTCACATGTTCTTTGATTGTGCCCAGCCCTATTGCATTTTCCACATTAGGTGAACTTAATGGCAGTGCCTTCTATTACAGCTGGAGCCTCACCAGATTCCCTAACTCTGTGTACCCTTGGACTCCCTGGCAATCTTTTTAGTGGTGGAGGGAGAAGTTTAGGAACATCTTCTGCAATGTCAGTCCAGAATGCAGGGTCAGGAATGGGGTGAACCCTGTGAGCATATGCCATCATGTACTTCATCTTGTGGAAGCTTGCATGTGTATACATCTGAATGTTCTCCCTCCTGTGAGCTATACTCACTGTTGCATGCTTACATGGCAGCCCTGACACCTCCCACACACCACAATCACATTTCTAGGTGCTCAGATCAACAATGTAGTGTGTGCTGTCATCATTCACTTCAAACTCATAATCACTTCCCTGTTGAATTTTGGAATGCCTTGACTTATTTATGGTGTTGTTGAGCTCAGCCAATGCATTTGATGTTACAAGAGTAGTCCATTTTGCACCCTTTTCATGCCTCTTCTGCACCCTGTTCATAATCTTTGCCCTCAGTCCATCAAGTAAAGTCAGGATTGGCTTTCCCCTCAATGATCCTATCCAGCTATTAAAGAACTCTGATATGTTGTTGGTGACATGATCATTCTTGATTCTTTTGTCAAAGGCATGTCTGGACCACATGCTAGCAGGTATTTTCTTCAATGAATCATGGGCCTTTGGGTTGAATTACCTGATTTTGTCCATGGCAAAATTGTAGCCATGTGCTGTGTATGATCTGCTAGCCATCCAGAAGAACTTCTTCAACATTAAACCAGAGAAATGACCCATAAAATTGGCCAAAAGATGTCTGGCACACTTCTTATTAATGGCATAGGGTACCTTCTGGTTAATTGTCTCAACTAGATCCTGCATTTCAATAACAGAAGATATTACATATAACACCCTCATCCACAATGATATTACAATATACACCTTAACTACAAACATTAATATAACATATAACACCCTCCGTCCAAAATAGATATTACAGTATAAATCTTAACTACTTCAGTTAATATAACATATAACACCCCTACACAAACTTTCACATTTCAGGATATAAAAGCACAAGTCAAATTTAACATCGATAAACAACCAAACATCTAACACCAATGTATAAAAACACAAGTTAAAAACACATAAATATACCTTTTGTCTGTGTGTCATAAAACACCATGGTCTATCATTTGTGAACCCTCCAAGAAACTGTTGAAGGCATGTAATGAAGAATTCCCAACTCTCCATACACTCTGATTCCACCACAGCATAAGCAAGTGGAAACAGACCATTGTTTCCATCAATTGCTTGACAAGCTAACAAAACTCCACCAAAGGGGCCTTTCAAGTGGCACCCATCAAAGCCTATAAAAGGCTGACATCCAGCTAAAAACCCAGTTTTCAATGCATCTAACCCAATAACTATCTTCAGAAATGAAGGTGAGGCAGTTATGGAACCTAAAGACACCATCTCAACATCTTATTTTTCTCCCTGCAAGTGGTAATGTATTTTGACTACAGCAGCTGAGTTTCTCCTTTTAACCATCTCAGTATAGGCAGGAATGAGGGCATATGAGTCAGCATAGTTGCCTTCAATCATCTCAATTGCCTTATTTTTTTCCCTATACAACTGCATGTAAGGTGGTTTTATTCCAAACTTCTGAAACTCATTAGCTACCCCCTTGTGCTTCATTTTTGGATATGTCCTAAAAACATTTACCTCCTTGCTTGATAGCCAGCTTACACTTGACTCTTTCACATGGTCAACCCTGACACAAGTGTGCTCAGGCACCAATCTCTTGATCTTAAACACACCAACATCCCCAACAGAGGAGGCATAAATCCTCCAAGGACACCCTTCAGCAGCACAAACAACTGTATGACATATTTTTTCAAAACCTTTCTAAATTCCCAAACATCCCCAAAAACTGCACCTCTCACCAATTGTATGTTCTCCATAGGGTTTTCAGGAACTTCCACTTCAATGGATCCCAAATGACCCAAGGGATCATCAATGAATTCTTCATCTGAAGAATTCTTAACCTCACAGTGATCATCAGATTGATAATCTGATAAAGCATCATCATTATCTTCCTCAACAACTTCATTTTGAACACCATCATCTTCCTATTCATCAACAAATTCATCTTCATCAACTTCCTCTTCCTCTTCATAATCTTCATTTCCACTACTGCCCTCACCACTCTCTTCATCCTCACAACCTCCCTCGCCATCCTCTTCCTCTTCCTTCCCACTTTCACTTTCACTCTCATCCTCAAACTGAACATACAAGTCAATTTTCTTTGACTTCTGGTTCCGTTTGAACATCCTTTCCACATCCTCATCATTTGCGACACTCAACCTTAGATCACTACGTCCTTCCACACTACAATGAAATATCATTTTCCTTTCGACAATCCGAGGAACATGGCTTAAAGCCCTACCACCAACAGAAGTCATAAGGTGGGCATATCTATACCCAAAGGGTAAGATATCTTTGAGGAGTGCAACCTCACCTCTGTAGTACACTGTTATCTCATAGGAGGCCTGCTTAGCTGCAAAAAAAGATAAAAAAATATTAAAAATGACATAATAAGAACATAAAATCAGATTAATTTCCCTAATTTCAAATTTCAACCAAAAAAGCAGCTATTTTGGGAGATTTAAAAACTAGGGTTTCTATCTAAATTTGGGGATTTTTATACAACAAACCTTAATTGAGAATTTTTGTACTTACAAAACACACATAATACAAAACAAAAACTCCTTGATCATCAAACCATCAAAAATCGAAAAAATAAATTAAAAAAATAGGGTTTTTATCTGCATTTGGGTATTTTTCTTAGAACAAACCCTATACAAAAATTTTCTATACTTATAATACACAAATAATACCAACAAAAAAAACTTCTAGATCATCCCTCAGAACCCGAAAATAATTTTTGTTTAAAAAAGTGAAACTCTAAAAAACCACAATGAATGGTTACAATAACACTACCCATACTCCATACTATAGTTTACAAGCAAATATACAGAGAAAAGGGCTTAAAATTACGTATGATAAACCCTATTTACCTTTCTCTAACAATTTCCCACTGAATGGCCTCATGTCTTCAGTCATTTTCATTGGTCTTCACCATCTACAGTGGTAGAGTAAGGCGTCGGTGGTAGAGTAAGCGGTGATGGCGATTTCAGCGGCTGGAAATGGGTTTTTTGAGAGAAATTTTTGGGGTTTGGAAATGGAAGAGAAGTGAGAATGAGCGGGAGGAAGGTGATCTTTGGCCTTCTATTACACAGAGGGCTGAGATAGACTTTTGCAAAATTTCAGATTTTTACAAGTTTTTTTTTTAAATCTATTTTACTTAAGGGCAAAATGGACATTTCATCAATTTTCATTTTCTTACATTGGACCTCCTCATTTTAGGGAGGTGGAAGTAATTAGTCACAATCGGTGGAGGTGGCTGTATTTAGCCCATAAGATAGGGAGTTTTTTGTAATTTTCCCTTAATTTTAAGTGTCCAATACTAAAAATACTATCACAAGAAATATTCCATTTTCCATCAAATTTTCCTTTTTAAGCGTGACTCTTTAGGTTAATCTAAATTTTTCAATGGGAGGATTCCATTGAATATGGGTCCCACCTAGCAAGTCAAGTGGTCCATATTTTAATCCAAGTAAGATGAAATGATTAGATCATTTTTACCTTTCCATTTGTAAATACCGTGTGAATACAAACTCTTCGTTTTCTTATCCCGGTCAAGTGAGAGTCATGGTTTTTAGTCAAACTCACTAACTTGACACTATGCTATATTTATAATAAGTTCAGATCAATAAATGCTTTGGCCAAAGACTTTAAGATCTAACTTACTTATAAATGCATAGGATAATTTCTCGTTCACTTATAAAGGAATGAGTCCTATCTTGGATACCAGTTAAGAATACTACTTGCCCATTAGGTTGCAGTTCGAGGTTGACCCCACCAACGGGTGAATTGGGCCTAACTACTCTAATGACGAACCGAATGTCACAAGTATATCTTCAAATCGATTCCTCAAGTCTAAAGTTCAGACACACCTATTACAATTAACCAGTTCTGTCATTGACTGTCAAAGAGTGAAAACTAATGTGACAGAATCGATGCGAGTCATGTCTGAGTGCCACTATCTCCATCAGTGCACCTATGATATGAGTTCTTCACTACTTCCTAGTGATTGACGGGCACCTTTCTCGTCAAAACTCATATCATACAAGTCTTTATGATTTTGAATGCCCAATTAAAAATCTTTGACTTGCAGACTATTTTAGTACACAAGTATCAAACTCCTATAGTGCCTTAGAGAGTTAACTCTTGTTGTTCATGGGCTTATAGTTGATTACAATATATAAATGCCAATATAAATATAAACAACTAAAATGCCTTTGATTGATTGATTAAAAACAATTACAATTTGATAATGTCCTATCATTTACTAATCCTCTAGTGGCATTTGAGGACATTAACCTAACAGCACCCCGTGTGTCATGGGCAAGAAACCTTTCTTAGAGTCTTCCATCCTAAATCTCTTTAGGACCTTCTCTAAGTAAAGGGCTTGGGAAAATCCTATCATTCTATTTGTTCTATCTCTGTAGATACGAACCCCTAGAATATAGGTTGCTTCTCCCAAGTCTTTCATGGAGAATGTATTTGAAAGCCATCTTTTGACTGATGTGAGCAGTCCTACATCATTTCCTATGAGTAGAATGTCATCCACATATAAGACAAGGAAAGTGATTTTACTTCCACTAACCTTCTTGTAAACACATTGTTCATCTTCGTTTTTGACAAAGTCAAATCCTTTGACAGCTTCGTCAAAACGTAGATTCCAACTCATAGAGGCTTGGTAATGGATCTCTTAAGATTGCACACCTTATAGATATCAGACCCAGACACCAAGCCTTTAGGCTGCTCCATATAGATATCCTCTTCGAGGAATTCATTTAGGAAAGCCTTCTTTACATCCATATGCCATATCTCATAGTCCAAGCGTGCAGCTATTGCGAGCAGAATTCGGATAGACTTGATCATTGCCACAGGTGAAAAGGTTTCTTGGTAGTCAATTTCTTCCTTTTGGCTATAACCTTTTGCTACAAGCCTTGCCTTGTATGTGTCAACATTTCCATCTGGGCCTATCTTTCTCTTGTAGATCCACTTGCACCCTATAGGTGCAATGCCATCAGGATGATTTACTAGAGTCCAGACTTGGTTGGAATGCATGGAGTCTATCTCTGCCTGCATAGCTTCTTGCCACTTTGCAGAGTCGATGTCCATCATTGCTTGATCATAAGTAGAAAGGTCATCCCCTTGAACTCCCACTGCTATAGTGTGGACACCCGATTCCTCTTGTAGCAGATACCCATAGTACCTATCAGGCTAATGTGGTACTCTACCAGATCTTCGCAATGTTGGTTATGTTTCATCAGGTTCAGTGTTTTTTTTTTGAATAGTCGTCTCCCTAGGTGTTTCATCTTGTTCATTAAGAGCAATTTTTCTACCTGCACCACCTTCTAGAATGAATTCATTTTCTAGAAAGTGCGCTTGCAGTGCAACAATGATCATTTGATCATCTTGCATGTAGAAAAGGTATCCCATGGAATCCTCGGGAAAATTAACAAAACGTCCCTTAAAGGACCTTGCTTCCAATTTCTTTGCCTTCGTCTTCTTAATGTAGGCAGGGCATCCCCAAACCCTAATATACTTAAGGTTTGGTTTCCTATCTCTCCATATCTCATATGTGTTAGAGTATATGCCCTCGAATGCCATAAAGAGGATAGATTTATAGGGCATAAACATTGTAACTAAACTATGATTTTTCTATTAATATAAGGCAGTTGATTGTTGTTTTCTTATAGGAATTTATAAGGTGTGAATAAACAACGTAAAGTCCTTGATGACAAGGCGAACCTTCTACCTCCTATAGGATAGGAGGAAAGGCACTAGAATGGTTTGACCCTTGACATCTAAAAGGGTTCGCAAGTCTAAGAAATATTGATTGGGCATCAATAGTGAATAAAGACTTGTATGATGTAAGTTTCGATAGAGAAAGTGCGTACACTATGGAAATGGTAGTGGGAACTTATATCATAGACGTGTCAGTTGGACTGATATGTTCGAACACGTCTCTCATCAGTTCATCACATGGGTATTCACTCATTGACAGTCAATGATGAAACTGATAAGTAGTGATAGGTACGTGTGAACCTCTGACCTGAGAAATCGAGTTGAAGATGTACTTGTGACATCAAGTCTGTCATTAGAGTAGTTAGATTCAAATCACCTGTTGGTGAAATCAACCTCGAAGTGTGACTTGATGGGCAAGTAACATTGTTAACTGATTTGCAATATGAAATTTATTCTCTCATAAGTGAATGAGTAAAATATCCTATGCGATCATGAATAAGTGAGGATGAAAGTTTTTGGCCAAAGCATTTAAATACCTCGACTTATTATGAGCTTAGGCATATGGTCAAGTTATTTGAGTTTGACTTTAAACCATGACTTTTACTTGAGTGGGATATAAGAATAGAAGGTTTATACACGTATGGTATTCACGACGTAAAGGTTTGGAATGATCCTATTCATTCGTTCTAAATTGGGTTATGGTGTGAGCCACGAGACTGGCTAGGTGTCACTCACACCCCTTTGGATTCCTCCCAATTGTCTTTTGAGACGAACCTAAAGAGTCGCGCTTAAAGGAAGTGCAAAAGGAAAAACATGGGAAAACGACTTGAGAGAAATTCACGGCATTAGATGCCGTAATTAATTAATTAATTATTGGATAATTTAATTAATTAATTAAATTAATGATTTAATTAATTTCTTGGAGAAATTGAATTATAAATTAATTAGGAATTGAATTATGGATTATCAATTTATTTATTGGATAAATAAATTATCCGATTAATTAATTAGCAAGCAAGACGAAAGCCCGAAGGCTTCCGAGCCCACTAAGGGGCGGCCAAATAGATGCCCAAATAGGGCTCTTGCATGCTAGTGTTATTGTTTCATAATGATATAAATATATCACAAGGTGAAAAATAACACAAGGCAATTTACATAACTTTCTCTCCAAGAAAAAGTCTCCCATCTCTCTCTCTCTCTCTCTCTAGCCGTCTTTGACAAGGAAGAAAGGAAGAGTTTTTCATTTTTGATTCCGGCGTGACGAATTAGAGACGTTGGCAAATTCGGCGTTAGAGAAAAGGATCACGTTCAGAAATCAACATACGCGAGAACGGTAATTTTTCTATACACAATTAAACACGAGGATTAGAGATGATTCGGGCTTTGGGAATTAAATTTACTTTCCACTGCGTTTTATTTGTATAATTCCCAACAGTGGTATCAGAGCCAATTTCTGAATTCTGTGTCTAATTGCTTATGTGATTGACTGTTTTTTTCGCGTTTTTGAGGCCTGCTTTGAACGTGTTTTTCATATGAAAATATTCTGAATCTCACTGCAGTTTTTTCATGAAATTTTTAGTTTAATGAGTTTCGAATCTGGGCATATAAATTTTATGAGAATCGGAGAAGTATAACCCCGAGACGAGCGTGACGCAAAAAGCGTGCGCAGTCTGCGCGCAATAGGAGGCCTTTTCGACCTCCCGTTGCGCACACAGCGTGCACACTGCACACACTGGGTGGCCAAGCACGATTAAACCATGCGCTGGGCGCATGGCATACACCGTGCCATGCGCCCAGCACACAGACCTGTTTCAGGGTCCGGGTTTTCGTGACTCGGGCCCTAATGGGTCGGGTTATATTTTCCTAAGGTCCAAATTTAAATTGAATAGGTGTTTGGGCTATTTTAGTTAACCGGGTGGGTCAAAAGGACGATGACCCGGATTTAATTAAAAAGGGGCCCAAACTGTTTTGATTAAAATTGTGGATAATTCAATAAATTAGTTATTGGGTCTAATGAATTAATTTTGAATATGCGAATGGTTGGTAATTTAATTTTGATAAAATTAAGCCCAATATAGTTTTTATTGATCTTTATTTGAATGAAATAATTAATTAATAAACTCTTGGAGAATTTTATTTATTAAGTTATTTATTTTAAATAAAGAATTCTCATAAATAGGATTATTTTCATATGAATCAATAAAATTTGAAATTTTATTGTGGAAATTAATTAAGTTGGACTAATTAATTTTTATTAATCACCAACATAAGTGCTTTATTTATCGCGAGCATGTATTATGTGATGGTGACATATGTCTATGGGCTTAGGTTGCTTCTTTTGATTATGTATTTCTTTTGATGGGTTGTAAGGGCCGGTTTGAGCCCATTTTATTTTATTTTTAGATTTATGTATAGGTTTTAAATTACCTCTTGTAATAAATAGAAATAGAATTGGCCTTTCAAGATGGAGATCATGCAAAAGAAGAGGAGCTTGGAGCCCACGAAGATTAGCTAGGCTTTTCTTTTTCAATTTTATGATGGCCCATTGGCTTGGGCCCTCTAGATAAAAGCCCATAGACTTGTGTGTTGTATTCTTGCTTTCGATGCATGTTCATTAGTTGTATGTAGCATGTGTGTTATCAATATGCGCTATATAAATTTGGCAAATGTGCAAAGTGAGACGAATTAAATGTTTAGAACATGAATTCTCCCAAATAAAAATTATACTAAGTTAGTAAGGGGTGCTAGGCATCCTTTCCCTCCACTAAACTTAATAAGATCAAGGATTAAATCCATATGTGGCATCTTCACAGTAAGTGGGGGTCATATATTAAGATTTAATTCTAGAATTTTATTAAGTGCATTGGATGCCTTAATCGAGACATATTTCATCCCAAATATCGTTAAAGGGTTGCAAGGTGAAATTCAAATGTTAGATTATGAGGAGTTAGTGGGAATGAACTTAGATAGTCCACTTTACCAATAAATTGTTAAAGGGTTGCGGTATTTGTGGATTATGGGATAAATATGATTGAACCGTCTATTTGATAGATTGATGTTTGACATCACTTTAATTAAGTAATGGACCAAATATCGTTAAAGGATTGTCATCCATTATATTAATTAAAGAACTCAATCCCCACCACGAAGTTTTCATCAATGATCGCTTCCGTCATTTCATAGTGGGAGTGTGGAATTTTGAAAAATGTAGTGGGAGCCAAGTCATAAGTTGAAGTCCTTGATTTTAAACTTGGTCTTAGTTGAGTCCAATATTCTAATTAAGTCTGGTTTATTTTCTGCAGTTATTTGTTTTATCTCTCTCGTTTTTCAAAAATGACAATCAACCCACTTTCCGTATTACTCGAAAAGAATATCCTTACCAGACCCAACTACGTGGATTGGCTAAGGAATTTGAGAATAGTTCTCAATATGGAGTCTCTAGGATACGTGTTGGACACTGATATCCCTGCTCCACCTGCCAGAACACGTGCCAATGAAGAAGAAGTCCAAGCTCATGAAAAATGGGTAAAGGACGACGTCCGAGTGCGTGGGTACATTCTTGGCTCTATGACGAATGAGCTACAGAGGTCCCACGACAAGATGACCACAGCGAGGGCTATCTTGGCGCACTTGGTCGACTTCTATGGTGAGCACAGTAGGACTGCTAGATATAAAATATCTAAAGAGCTCTTCGGAGCCAAAATGAGAGAAGGGAAGAAGGTTAGGGATCATGTCCTCAAAATGATATCGAGGATCGAGAGATTGGAAGCTCTCGATTTTACAATGAACCCGCAACTTCAGACCGATCTTATCTTGCAGTCCCTTCTTGACTCTTTTTCCCAATTCGTCATAAACTTCAATTGCAATGATATTGAATGCAACTTAGCTGGGCTAATGAACAATTTAAACACTGCACAATCTCAATTGAAGCCCAAGGAAAAAGAGACTGCTTTGGTTATCACTTCTGGGCCCAAACGGGCGAAGAATAAGAAGAGAAAAACCAAGAAGCAGGCTGGCGAGCTTAGAGCTCAGGGTGGTGTCGATAAAGGAAAAGGGAAAGCTCCTGTGATTCGCAAGCGAAAAGGGCCACAAAAGACAGACAGATGCCTACACTGCGGTGAGCTGGGCCACTGGAGAAGGAACTGTCCGAATATGGGGCCTGGCGCACAAGGTATGGAACTTTATGTTCATGAAACTTATTGTTCTATGACCGTCTTCTCTACATCTTGTATTCTTGACTCTGGAGCTAGTGCTCACATATGTTGTATGAATCAGGATCTGATGCGAGGAAGGAAGCTGGACAATGATGAGGTGAAGATCAGAGTAGGCAGCGGGCAAAGCGTCGCGGCTACTGCAATAGGATCCACCTCGTTGTTTTTAAATTCTGGACATGTACTATTACTGGATAATGTTTTAGTTTTGCCTAATGGGCTTAAAAACATTGTTTCTATTCCCGTTTTAGTTAAGAATGGTTACACTTTCCATTTTATTGATGAACGATGCAACATTTATTATGGTAATAAATTTGTAGGATTTGCTTCTTTGATAAATGGATTGTATTACCTTAGTGTCCAGAATGAGTATGCAGTGAATACTATACAAAGGAAACGTAGTAGGCTTGAAATAAACCAACGATTGATATGGAACCTTCGACTAGGCCATGCTGGCGAACAAAAGATTCGAAAAATGGAAAAAGATGGGCTAATTGGCCCACTGGGATTGGATCCCTATCCTACTTGTGAATCTTGTCTCAAAGGTAAGATGGCTAGATCGGCCCTTCATAGGGAGCTTTGAAAGGGCCTCACAAATCTTAGGTTTAGTGCATACTGACATTTGTGGTCCATTTGGAGAAATGGCCAGAGGAGGTTTCCTTTACTTTATCACCTTCACTGACGACCATTCTCGATATGGTCTAGTGTACCTGATGAAGCCTAAGTCTGAATCCATTGACAAGTTCAAGGAATTCAAGGCCATTGACTAAAGTAGCAGTGCCAACAATATTATTGTGAAATAAAATGCTGCAAGTACTGTCAATGAAATTAAAAATATAATTGTTCCTAACCAACATAGGAATTGAAATAATGTTCTTAAGCCCGTTGTGCAAAACCAAAACATCCTCTAAAATCAAAACATGTCCATATGATAAACATAAAGAAGTTGATCCAATTCGAGAAGCCGCGACACTCTGCGCTCTGCCAACACTGATCAACACCTCTCCATGCTCCAGCTTCCTACTTCGCTGCAGATCCTGATTCATTACACAAACGTGAGCACTAGCTTCAGAATAAAGTATCCACAAAGTGAAAAATAGACACTCCCTCCTCCAGTGGCCTAGCTCACCGCAGTGACGGAACCTATCCATTTCCTTTGGTCCTTTACTCTTCATCACTTTATCAACTTTTCCTTTTCCTTTATCTATCTTAATTTGTGGACCCGGTGTGCTAGTAGCTTTCTTAGTCTTCTTCTTATTTTTATTTTTAGGCTTAGAAGTGATGACCAAGGCCGCCTCTTTTCTCTTTGGCTTCATTTGAGATTGTGTAGTATTCAGCTTGTTCATCCACCCAGCTAAATTGCATTCTATCTCGTTACAGTTGAAGTTCACCACAAATTGGGAAAAGGAGTCTGGAAGTGACTGCAAGATGAGATCTGTAACACCCAATATTCTCGGCTCCTAATTTCGTAGAAGTGAAGGTAAACATTATAATTACCGCTAATTAAATTTCGTAATTTATTCAATTTTAGCAATGTGTGTTCGACCAAAAATATTTTACTAATTGCTTATATAACTATTATTATATCTATATGTGAAATATTTGCATTTCATTGTGGAATAGTTGATGCATTATATCATTTAAGGCATATGTATATATATGTATACATAAATATATAGATTTACCTTTATCAATTGTATATTACTAAAATTTAAATGTGTCCATACCTACCTACATATATATATATAGGCACAAACACATGCACATATATACTATATATTCGTACAGCCACATGCACTAATAGGGGGAGGAAGATTAGGAGGTGGCAAATTAAGCTAAGCACATCTCATCTTGCCTAAAAACGTGGCCCATGGAGGATTAATCTCCATTTATTTTTTCTCTACCTTTTTGACCAACACCTCCATATATACACCAATTCAGCCTTCAACCTCACTCATCACCGCGCCTGAAAACTCTCTGAAAATCAGCTCCTATCCCACCTCAAATACAAGAAAAGCTGGAGAAAGAAATCCAGTAGGAGGAAGCATCATCCTTTCTTCTTTCTCTTAAGGATACTTTCGTGATTCCGAGGCCGAGGCAACGACGCCGAGTTATTATAGTGAGGGTTCCTCTTGTTCTTTCAACTTGATCTTGCTTACCATTTTTCGTTCCCTTTATCTAATAAATCATAGCCAAGTGTGACCTCGTAAAGTTTCGTTGATCAGACCCTTATTCTCATCTAAGGTAAGTGTCCAACCGTGTCCCAACTTGTAGCCTATCGTTCTTGTTTCCGCTCGCTCTCGCTCGAATACAAATCAGTGTACCTATTCTAGTAGGAAACTCGTTGAAATGATTATTCTTCTTGGCTCTATTCCGTCGGCTAAGGGAGCTAAGTGCTATACGGGACAAAGTGCCACGTGACGGCGGGGGCCACCGCTTGAACCCGTAGGAGCCACCTCTAGAATCCCGAAGTCTGGCATCCATCCGCGATGTGTCATTTTCTTGATATACAGCTTTGATTCGAAAAAGCAGAGTGAAGGGAGCTAAGTGCTATACGGGACAAAGTGCCACGCGACGGCGGGGGCCACCTCTTGAACCCGTAGGAGCCACCACTAGAATCCCGACATCTGGAACACTTCATAGAACATAAAGGTGTGAAGCCTCCTGCTGGTATGGGACAGTGGAAGGTGGATCACGATCACATGATATGATTACAAAAGTACATGGGTTATGTCCTCTGATTCATACGTAACATACTCGATTAATTTAACTTGTGATATGTTATTCTATTCTTTTGCTTGCCATCGTATATGTCCATGTCGTTATTGATTTTCGCTGCAGATTCTATCTCTCCTGATAAGGTAAAGCAAGCCATTAGCCTACCTCACTGGGTCATTCGGACTCACCCCTCCTTCTTTCTTCCTTTTCAGATAAGCTTAGAATGTCGGATACAAATGGAGAAATGAGAAATAAAGGAAGCATGGGTTTGTTTCTATCAAATGGAGTAATGTTTTGGGATGTACGATTGGGTATGTATATGTTTTGGCTTGGAGATTTGTAATTGATAGGGTTATTGTTTAATTGTGTAAGACTGATGAATAAGGTATTGTTGGTTTAAGTGGAATGAAATTCTTTTAGTTTTAGTAGATGAAGAATTGGTATAGTTCTGACGCTTAGCGCTAGCTCGAGAAAGGACAGTCTCGTGGATCGAGCTAATGTCGCGGTGTAGCGGGCCACCAGGTGGTCGGTGGGCGTTACAGTTGGTGGTATCAGAGCTTGGGTTAGTACCTGAGCTATACTAGGATAAGATCTTTAGAATTTGGCATGGAGTTGTGATTGGTTGAGCTTAAGAGATGAGTTTTGAAGATGTATTAGATGGGCGACAAGATTAGATATATCAATAGGAGAAGGAAATAAGGGTAATGTTTTTTACTTGTTCTGAGGTGTTGGACTTTTTAAGGGATGATTTAGTTAGGGTTAACTGAAAATTGAAGCGAGTAAGCTCATATCCCTCGAACCTAGTTAAGTTCTCCATCTTCGATACTTGCCAGTCTTGAGACTTTTACTCATGGAAATTGCCTTAACTGTGTTCCAAGCCCTAATCTTGTGGTATCCTTTATAAAACTTAATTCCGTCTTGTTATCATCAACATTTCAAGCATTTTGATGTCCTAAGTAATCATCATCTATCTCAAAAACCTTGCCATGCTTAATGTTTGAATTTTGTTACCATTTTTATGGCAAGACCTTCTGTTTATTCATTTATTCTTAATGATCCTGTTCTCACGTTTGTATTATCTTTAGTCCTGAAACTCCTAATCATTGAATATTTTCTTTTGCTCTTTGTCACCCCTCAAGTCGTAAACTTGATTATAATTGCTATTTTTGGATACCAAATGCCATTGTATATATTTGAGGACTCTTCCATTGATTTTGAACTTCCTTCAAAACTCTATGTACAGTGCTTTCTTTGAGTGTATAAGGATCGCTGACCCTAAGTTGAGAATCCTATTTTCGTCTTTTGAAGCCGGTATTTTTTTTTGCCACTTTGAAATGCCTATTGATTACCAATCTTTACTTTTAATCAAATCATTTTATTGTGAAATTCAATCTTTCTACTTGTTTTTCTGAGAAATATTTAGCTTCTATCTACAACTCCTATTGAATAAACTCTGCTTGAATCTCCTTTCTTTGATACATATTTCAATTGTTTGTGCATATCATGGTAATTGCATCACTACGTTTTCAACTCCTCCTAGTACTTAACGTTTTTCTCTTTTATTCTAATATTTCTATCCCAGTCCTTCCGTATTCAACGATTTTAGTTTTTTCTTTTTCAAAATGCAATTGTACAGTTCAAACTTTACCTCTCTGTGTAAATCTTCTTATATTCGACCTCATTTTAACATTTCAAATTATCCTTCGACTTGTAATTTCAATGACCATCTTTCAGTGATCATAGTAAGAATGTCTATTGCGTCCTCGTCTATTATCCCATATCGCATCCCACTACTATTGACGAAGGTTATAACAATCTTTGAGCTCCAATGTATATTCCTAAACCACAAATCATTTTATATCGTTTTTTTTAGCAGTCCATGCTTGTTGTAATATATTTTATTCATAATTCAAAAAAAAAAAAAAAACAATTCGATAGCTTAAGTTCTGGAATTTGGCTTTTGACTATTTAATGTTTGAAATCCATAATCAAATGTGATTCTTCTTTCATTTTCCTTACAAACTATACATTGTTTCAGATGATTCTTGTTGATGAACCCCCTCGTCATTGCTGACTTATATTCATGAAACATTTAAAACTTGATTTGACTGTTGTGAAACTTCTTTGTATTCCATCTCTTTCGTTTGGATAGCAAATTTTTATTTAATATTTAACCTCTTTGAATACCTCATACTTATTCCTCGGTCATCTCTCTTTCTGAGCCACCTTGTCATGTCGTTCAATATCTTGAAATCCTTGAACATTTTACTTTTTGACTAGAGACACATATATTCTAACCACTCAAGTGGACACTCAAAAGTCTTGGTTAGATTGTTCATCTAGATCGTCACCCTTGTTCATGAGCTGACAATATTTTTGTATATCTTTCAGTAATTCGACCTAACTATTCCTTATGATTTTGATTACCTTCAAATTCCACCGTAGCCGAATGTCGATAGTGATTCTTAAGCCTAATCTTTTTCATAGAATCACTTATATCTTGTAACTTCAAACCTAGAGCAATGCATCAAACTCGAGAGTTTGAGCCCGTTTATAAAGTTATTATGTGCGAAATATTTTTTTAACAACAAACAACGCCGAGACTATAGAGTGGCGCAGCGGAAGCATGATATAGGGATCTATAACGACATTCACGAAGCAAGATTCATACAGCTGCGCGCACCATATTGATAGAAATACCGAGTGTTGTTTTATTTAGATTCTAACACATGTAAAGGATCATCGTACAAGGATCTTCATAGAGCCCTACAAGCATCGACGGTCAATGACACTAGAAAAGGGTAGGAGCATCACTCATAGAATCTAAAAATGGATAGAACTTAGAAGATCTACGTAAACAAGTATGAAGTGATCAAGAATCCAAGCCTTCGTCGACACCTTATATAGAAGACTTTTCAAGAAGATTGAAACCAGGAAGGTTCAATTGCATCGTCAAAGAACCATTCCAACGATCAAAGTGTATCGTACGAGTGTTTTAGAAGTACAAATGTTTCAGTGAATTTTTCCCGCTTATCAGGTCTATCGTAAGATTCAATTATAGAAATATCACTTGGACTCAACGCACATCATGTACCGACGCGATCTTTATTTGAGATGAAACATGTCATTCCAATAGGAACCCATTCGTAAAATGAATTAGGTGCAATAACTTCGATCAAATAAGAAAGACAAGTCTTAGCTCCTCGAGCAACCACGACTTGGAGATGCTACACGGGAATGAGGAAATTATCCGACTTCATGGGATACAGGTTAGCATCATCTCTGACCGAGATCTCAAGTTTACATCTAGACTGTGAAGACGGTTTCAAGAAGACCCAGGTACAAAGTTGAACTTTAGTACCGCCTTTCACCCGCAGACCGATGGACAGTCAGAAAGGGTGATAAGGATAAGTGAAGATATGTTAAGGACTTGGGTCTAGACTTTGGAGGGTCTTAGGATACACACCTTCCATTAGTAGAACTTTCCTATAAACAACAGTTACCAGGCCACCATCCAAATGGCACCCTATAAAGCACTTTATGAGCGGAAATGTCAATCCCCTCTCTATTAGGATTTAGATGGTTGGAGAGCAGCATCACAGGATGGACGAGAAGGGCCTTGCGGGTGGAAATGATACAAGAAGCCATTGACAAAGTTCAAATCATCAAACAACGAATGAGTGCAGCTCAGAGTCGTCAAAAGAGCTATGCCGACACACGACGCAAGGACTTAGAATTTCAAGTGGGAGACCAAGTTTTTAATAAAGTATCACCGTGAAGAGGCGTTACGAGGATAGGAAAAGGGGGCAAGCTTCAACCTCGATATATAGGACCATTCCAGATCTTAAAACGTGTTGGGGGAGTAGCGTATGAAGTCAAACTACCTAACAATATTTCCCATATTCATAATGTGTTCCATGTATCACAACTTAAGAAGTACCATCCTGATCCGTCGCATGTGATATCACATGAGGAATTGCAACTGGAACCCAATTTGTCGTATGAAGAGATGCCGATACGTATTCTGGACTTCAAATATCAAGAATTACGATCTCGAAAAATACCCTTAGTCAAGGTATTGTGGAGAAACCATCAGGTTGAAGAAGCAACTTGGGAGCAAGAAGATGACATGAGAAAAAGATATCCGGATCTCTTTGGGACCTCTCAGAATTTGGGGACCAAATTCTCTTAAGGACAGGGGAGTTGTAACACCCAATATTCTCGGCTCCTAATTTCGTAGAAGTGAAGGTAAACATTATAATTACCGCTAATTAAATTTCGTAATTTATTCAATTTTAGCAATGTGTGTTCGACCAAAAATATTTTACTAATTGCTTATATAACTATTATTATATCTATATGTGAAATATTTGCATTTCATTGTGGAATAGTTGATGCATTATATCATTTAAGGCATATGTATATATATGTATACATAAATATATAGATTTACCTTTATCAATTGTATATTACTAAAATTTAAATGTGTCCATACCTACCTACATATATATATATAGGCACAAACACATGCACATATATACTATATATTCATACAGCCACATGCACTAATAGGGGGAGGAAGATTAGGAGGTGGCAAATTAAGCTAAGCACATCTCATCTTGCCTAAAAACGTGGCCCATGGAGGATTAATCTCCATTTATTTTTTCTCTACCTTTTTGACCAACACCTCCATATATACACCAATTCAGCCTTCAACCTCACTCATCACCACGCCTGAAAACTCTCTGAAAATCAGCTCCTATCCCACCTCAAATACAAGAAAAGCTGGAGAAAGAAATCCAGTAGGAGGAAGCATCATCCTTTCTTCTTTCTCTTAAGGATACTTTCGTGATTCCGAGGCCGAGGCAACGACGCCGGTTTATTATAGTGAGGGTTTCTCTTGTTCTTTCAACTTGATCTTGCTTACCATTTTTCGTTCCCTTTATCTAATAAATCATAGCCAAGTGTGACCTCGTAAAGTTTCGTTGATCAGACCCTTATTCTCATCTAAGGTAAGTGTCCAACCGTGTCCCAACTTGTAGCCTATCGTTCTTGTTTCCGCTCGCTCTCACTCGAATACAAATCAGTGTACCTATTCTAGTAGGAAACTCGTTGAAATGATTATTCTTCTTGGCTCTATTCCGTCGGCTAAGGGAGCTAAGTGCTATACGGGACAAAGTGCCACGTGACGGCGGGGGACACCGCTTGAACCCGTAGGAGCCACCTCTAGAATCTCGAAGTCTGGCATCCATCCGCGATGTGTCATTTTCTTGATATACAGCTTTGATTCGAAAAAGCAGAGTGAAGGGAGCTAAGTGCTATACGGGACAAAGTGCCACGCGACGGCGGGGGCCACCTCTTGAACCCGTAGGAGCCACCACTAGAATCCCGACATCTGGAACACTTCATAGAACATAAAGGTGTGAAGCTTCCTGCTGGTATGGGACAGTGGAAGGTGGATCACGATCACATGATATGATTACAAAAGTACATGGGTTATGTCCTCTGATTCATACGTAACATACTCGATTAATTTAACTTGTGATATGTTATTCTATTCTTTTGCTTGCCATCGTATATGTCCATGTCGTTATTGATTTTCGCTGCAGATTCTATCTCTCCTGATAAGGTAAAGCAAGCCATTAGCCTACCTCACTGGGTCATTCGGACTCACCCCTCCTTCTTTCTTCCTTTTCAGATAAGCTTAGAATGTCGGATACAAATGGAGAAATGAGAAATAAAGGAAGCATGGGTTTGTTTCTATCAAATGGAGTAATGTTTTGGGATGTACGATTGGGTATGTATATGTTTTGGCTTGGAGATTTGTAATTGATAGGGTTATTGTTTAATTGTGTAAGACTGATGAATAAGGTATTGTTGGTTTAAGTGGAATGAAATTCTTTTAGTTTTAGTAGATGAAGAATTGGTATAGTTCTGACGCTTAGCGCTAGCTCGAGAAAGGACAGTCTCGTGGATCGAGCTAGTGTCGCGGTGTAGCGGGCCACCAGGTGGTCGGTGGGCGTTACAAGATCAGTTTGTAGTTGCGGGTCCATGTTGAAGTTGAAGGCCTCTAACCTCTCAATTTTCAAAATCAGTTTTAAAAGATGATCCCCAACTTTTTCTCCCAGTTTCATCCTGGCTCCAAAGAGCTCTTTCGATATCTCATATCGAGCAGTGCGACTGTGCTCGCCATAGAGCTCCACGAGGTGTGCCAAAATAGCCCTTGCCGAGGCCATTTTGTCATGGGACCTCTGCCACTCATTCGTCTTTGAGCCCAACATATACCCACGAACCCGGACGTTGTCTTTGACCCACTTCTCGTGAGCCGCAACTTCCTCCTCATTAGCACGTGTCCTTGCGGGCACGGGATATCAGAATCGAATACATACCCCAGTGACTCCATATTGAGGACTATCCTCAAGTTTCAGAGCCAGTCCACATAGTTAGGTCCAGTCAAAGTGTTCTTTTTAAGTAGTACAGATAGTGGGTTGATAGTCATAGTGAGAGAGAGACAATAAGCAAATAAATGCAGACAAGTAAAAAGACTTATTAGATTCCAATGTAATTGTTGTTCCAAGTTTAAATTAAGGACTTTTAAAATAAACTTGGCTCCCACTACATTTTTCGAAAATCCACACTCCCATTGTGGAATTCGGAAGTCGTCGTTGGAAGGCTTCATAGTGGTGATTGAGTTCCTTAACTAGATTAATAGGTTGCAACCTTTTGCTTGTATTTGGCCTAATCAATCTATTAAAGTGATGTCCAACATCAACCCATCAAATGGATGATTCAATCCCTTTGTCCATTATTCATCAAATCTCAACCTTTTAACGATCTTATTGATTTATGAATAATTTAAGTTCAACCCACTGACTATCTATTAGTCTAACAATTGAATTTCACCTTGCAACCTTTTGTTGATATTTGGGGTGAAATTTGTTTTCAACCAACGGCATTTCATGCACTTAGGAAAAATATAAAATATATTTCAATATATAATCCCCATTGCTTAGGGACGATATTATATATTAAATATTATTTTAATTTCTCCTAAGTTCAGTGAAGGACATGATGCCTAGTACCCTTTACTAACTTAATATTTTTCAAAGTGGGAGAATTTAATTATTTATTAAGTCTCATTTTGCACATTAATCCAATTCATATCATGCATACAAACATGGATTAAAACAAATAACAATAATTACACTCACACCCCCCTCAATAATGGGGTAATTACACAAACCTCCCCTCACTAATTGATAATTACAAAGACACCCCCTCAAGGGGTCTATCTGTAAGGTTTACATGGGGTGCAATTGTAAGAATTGTTACATACACAGGGGGTGCAATTGTAAAAAATCTTTAACATGCGGGGGTGTGTTTGTAATTATCAATTAGTGAGGGGAGGTTTGTGTAATTACCCCATCATTGAGGGGGTGCAGGTGTAATTATCCCAAATAAATAAATAGGAATCCTAGAAAGCTAACAACACATGATTCATGGACTATATTTCTTAGATTGAAACAAGCCAATGTTTCAATCATAAAATAAAAAAAAACTATACTAAAGCTTCCAAAGCTCCTTCTTGAATCTTCTCGGCTCGACTTGAATTTCTCCTTTGGGCCTATTCTATTTCTATCTTTTACGTTCAATATATTTTCACCTATACAAAATTTATCTAGAAAGAAAATAAAAAATAGGCTCAAAAAGGCCTTTACGACCCATCAAAAAGAAATACAATTTTAAAACGAGCCTAAGTCCATGAATCATGTCTCCCATCACATAACATGTCAAACATGATAATATACACATAACACACGAAAATCATATATGCTAATTTCTAATTAAATTCCAATTTTTTTTTTTATATTCTTGAGAAAACTAATTTATTTAATCCTATTTGAAAATTCAACTTTAGTGAACTCCAACTAATTTTCTAATAAAATCCAATTTTAATAAAAAATTAACTTCTAAGTTTATTAAATTAATTTCACAATAGATGTAATCTAATTTAATTCAAAGTCCAACTTTAATAAACATTAGATTTGATGAAAATAAATATACTTTTATCAAATAATTAATATTATTTATTTTTGCATTAAAATCCAATTTCAATCAAATTTAAATAATATATATTATTTAATAAATGACCCTGGTCACCCACGGATCGACCCGGGTCTGATTGCAAAACCCGCGTGTTAAAAAATGCACAGGTGGGCCCGCATTACGGGCAATGCGCACACACAGCGCCGCAGGCGTGGCAGCGACGGGTCGACGCCATAATTTGCAATTTTTATATCCATCACATCAAAATTAAATAAAATTCAATTTTCATTAATTTCTAATGAACGAAAATAAATAATTCCTCAAAAACACAAACAACACGAAATCCACACATCTAATCATGCATTCACAAAAATCATAAATCATGCATAAATATCACATAATTACACATAATTTACATACGCCAAACTCCGCGATTTGGCTATGATATCACTGTTGGGGAAAAAACACCAAACGCAGCGGAAAACGGAATTTAATTTTTTTTTGGATTTTTCCCATGACAAGATCAATCTCGGGGTTTAATCATACGCATGCCATTACAGAGAAGTGGTTGATAATTCTTACGATCTTGAATTCTTCAACTTCTTCGCGAAATTGCTCCTACTGAAACTATGATGATCCAAGCAGTCTAATTATTCTCCCTCTAAATTGTCTCGCCGGAAAATGGTTGATGAAAAAAAACTTCCTCCTTCTAGGCTTGAAGGCCGACGGTTAGTGAGAGAGAGGGAGAGGAATTCTATTTCTTTTGGTGTTGTGTGATGCAACTTATGACTTAGGCTTATAACTTATGTGATATTTATATCACTTAAGTTATTACCTTGGGCTCAAATTAAGCCCATGCAACATGCCTAATAGCCGCCCCTTATAGGGCTTGGTGTGCCACTTGGTGCATCAATTTGAGCTTAGTGTAATCTAATATTTAATTAATTAATTCAATCCAATTAATTAATTTAATTAAATAATAGATAACTTATTTAATTAATTTTATTTCTCCAAGAAATATTATATTAATTAAATCATAAATGAATTAACTTATTTTCTCAAATAATTAATTCTATTTATTTAATTTCAAGAATCCAATACTTAAAATATTACAACAAGAACTATTCCATTTTTCCATCAATTTTTCTTTTTTCAGCGTGACTCTTTAGGTTCATCTATATTTTTCAATGGGAGAATTCCATTGAATTTGGGTCCCACCTAGCAATTCAAGTGGTCCATATTTTAACCCAAACAAGATGAAATGATTAGGTCATTTTTACCTTTCCATTTGTAAATATCGTGTGAATACAAACTCTTCGTTTCCTTATCCCGATTAAGTGAGAGTCATGGTTTTTAGTCAATCTCACTAACTTGACTCTATGCTATATTTATAATAAGTTCAGATCAGTGAATGCTTTGGCCAAAGACTTTAATACCTAACTTACTTATAAATGCATAGGATAATTCCTCGTTCACTTACGAGGGAATGAATTCTATCTTGGATACCAGTTAAGATTACTACTTGCCCATTAGGTTGAAGTTCGAGGTTGACCCCACCAACGGGTGAATTGGGCCTAACTACTCTAACGACGAACCTAATGTCACAAGTATATCTTCAACTCGATTCCTCAAGTCTAAAGTTCAGACACACCCATTATAATTAATCAATTCTGTCATTGACTATCAAAGAGTGAAAACCCATGTGACAGAATCAGTGCGAGTTATGTCTGAGTGCCACTATCTCCATCAGTGCACCTATGATATAAGTTCTTCACTACTTCCTAGTGATTGATGGACACCTTTCTCGTCAAAACTCATATCATACAAGTCTTCATGATTTCCAATGCCCAATTGAAAATCTTTAGCTTGCAGACTATTTTAGTACACAAGTATCAAACTCCTCTAGTGCTTTAGAGAGTTAACTCTTGTGTTCATGGACTTATAGATGATTACTATATATATATTCCAATATAAAAGTAAACAACGAAAATGCTTTATTGATTGATAAAAATAATTATAATTTGATAATGTCCTATTATTTACTAATCCTCTAGTGGCATTTGAATAATTATTTACTAATGTTCGGCTCCATGAATAATGAACTGCAGCGGTGACAACAAAACATGGATGACTCGAGATCAATCATGTTGCATCCTAAGGAGCTTTATAAAGGGTACAGTAGGACTGCTCAATGTGAGATATCGAGAGAACTCTTTAGAGCAAGGATGGGAGAAGGAGATAAAGTGGGTGACCACTTACTCAAAATGATTTCCATAATTGAGAGATTGGAGGCTCTCAACTTTTTCATGGATGTTCACCTTCAGACTGATCTCATCCTACGATCACCCCCTAGCTCTTTTTTCCACTTCATAATGAAATATAATATGAATGAAATAATATGTACTTTAGTTGGACTGATGAGCAAGTTGATAAGTGCCCAGAGCCAAATGAATTCAAAGGGAAAAGAGTTAGCTTTAGTTATCTCCACCACTGGAGGAATTCCTAAGTCTTACAAAAGGAAGAAAGGCGAAAAGCAAAAGGGAACACTGAAGGCTGAGGCAAAAATAGGAAAAGGCGAGGCTGCCAAGGTTCAAAAGTTCAAAGGGCATGGAATGAAAAAGTCAGACATCTGCCTTTATTGCAAAGAGCCTAGTCACTGGAAGCGTGACTGCCCGAAATTGAAGGCTGAAGTTGTTACAGGTATGCAACTTAATGTTTTAGAAACGAATTGTTCTATGACTGTATTCTCCACTTCCTGTTACAGGTATGCAAGAGTGATGATCAATGTGGACAGCGGACATAGTGTGGCGGTCACTCATATAGGATTCACTTCTATTACTTTAACTACTGGACATTTAATTAATTTGCAAGATTGTCTTGTTTTGACCAATGGGCTCAAAAATATTTGTTTTATTCCTGTTTTGGTTAAACTTGGATACGAGTTTTTGTTTTATGAACAATGTTTGCAATATTTATTTTAGAAATAAATGTGTTGGCTTTACATCTTTATTAAATGGTTTATATCATTTAAATGTCCAAAATAGATGTATTGTGAATAGTATCATCAAAAAATGTGGTTTTATGACAAACCAAAGGCTTGTTGGGCACCTAAAACTAGGTCACGCTGGAGAGTACAAAATTCCCGAACTTGAGAAAGATGGGCTAATAAGCAAATTATGGTGGGACCTATTTCCCACTTGCGAATCTTGTCTCAAAGGCAAAATGACTAGGTCTCCCTTCACAAAGAATTTTGAATGAGCTAGTGAAGTCCTTAGTTTAATACATACTGACATTTGTGGGCCTTTCGGTGAAATGGCTCGCGGAGGTTTTCAAAACTTCATAATGTTTATAGATGATCATTCTAAGAATGGTCTTGTATACTTAATGAAGTACAAGTCTGAATCCATTGAATTGCTTAAAGAATTCAAGGCCCTACGATTAGATCGAGGTGGAGAATACATAAGTGCTGAATTTGGTGAGTTCTTATTAGAATAGGGAACATGATTGCAATTGACTCAACTCCACAACTAAATGGGATAGCTGGGCGCCGAAATAGAACTCTATTGGATATGGTTCATTCGATGCTCAGCTATAAGGATCTTCCCATATCGTTATGGGACCATGCATTGCTTACCGCATCATAGATCTTGAATAGGTGTCCATCTAACTCTATTCCTAAAACTCTTTGTGAAATATGGAATGGAAAGAAACCGAAATTTAAACACATAAGGATATAAGGTTGTCCAGCCTATGTGAAAAAGACAAAGATGGAGGAAGTAGAAGATAGATTTCTGAAAGTTCAATTCGTTGCTTTCCTAGAAGATTCAATCGAATACCTCTATTACTTGCATGATGATCAAAGGATCATTGTGGCATTACATGCTTACTTTCTCGAAGATGAATTCGTTTGAGAAGGTGGTGCAGGAAGAAAGATTGTTCTGGAAGAACAAAATTAAATTTCTTCGGAGATCCCCATTCAAGAAGCTCAAAATGAACCAACCCAAACACAATCACCATCGTGTAGATCAATTAGAGTATCTCATCCGCCTGATAGATATGGTTATCTGCTATAAGTAGAACATAATTTCTATGCCATAGCGGAAGGGAACTATGGAAATGATCCCTTTACTTATGATCGGGCAATGACGGATATTGACTCTGCAAAATGGCTTGAGGCTATGAAAACAGAGCTGGATTTGATATTTTTGAACTAAGTTTTGACTTTAATAGATCGCCCAGGGGGCATTGCACCAATAGGTTGCAAGTGGATCTACAAGAGAAAGATTGACCTGGATGGAAAGGTGGATACCTATAAGGCAGGCTAGTGGCGAAAGGGTAACGTCAAAACGAGGGCGTTGACTATAAGGAAACCTTATCATCTGTAGCCATGATCAAATCCTTCAGGATTCTACTTTCTATAACCACACATCAGGATTATGAAATCTGTCAGATGGATGTGAAGACCGCATTCCTAATTGGATTCCTCGTGGAGGACATTTATAGGAACAACCCAAAGGTTTCATATCCAATAAAGATTCTTATAAGGTGTGTAAATTGAATAGATCCATTTATCGACTCAAATAAGCATCACGGAGTTGGAATCTCCATTTTGATGAAGAAGTTAGGAACTATGGTTTCATCAAAAATGAAGATGAACCATGCGTTTACAAGAAGACCAGTGGGAGTAAGATATCATTTCTGGTCCTATACATAGATGACATTCTACTAACAAGAAATGATAAAGGCCTAACCTCAGTCAAAATATGGCTTTGAAGCATGTTGTCCATAAAAGACTTGGGATAAGCCACAAATATTCTACAGAGATAGAGCGAATAGGAGAATGGGGCTATCCCAAGCGCACTACTCAAAAAAGGTCCTTATTTGGGATTAATGATTCTAAGAGAGGCCTGTTGCTGTTAGGAATTTCATGTTAAATATTTTGATGATGACAATTAAGATTTTTGTTAGACCCCAAAAATATGTAAGTTTGAATTTATTAGAAATCATGTATAAGCTTTGAAGCGTTAGAATTGTAATAGGCTTTACAGGCTTTATTTTATTTTTATTCTAGATTGTTAGGCTAAGTATTCTTAGACTAAGCGTCTGATGATTTCTGAGTGAGTTTATCAGTATTTTAGTTTGAAGACTCAAGCGCCTGAAGTCTGAATGAAGATGAAGATTCCAAGCGTCTAAATTGAACCAGCTATATCAAGCGTCACTTACAGGACAGAAGTAATTCAAAGATGAATGAGCGTCTATCAATGACTGATTTCACCTGAATTTATTACTAAGTCTAGAAGTAGTTTAATGCAAATATTCTCAGTGCATTAAGTGCCAATGGGCATTTAATTTGAATGCATTAAATGCTGATAAGAGCATTGAATGTGATAAGCTCTTTCGGACGTATGGAGAAGCCATCCTATTGGACTGTCAACTATTCACAGACTGCAGCACCAACTTTTGTGTAGCAGATTTTCAGGAAAAAGGACAAAAGTTGTTCACTCGCGGAAGTGAGACACACGCGCCTGTGCATGTGTCAAACGGACACTTTTTCCAAGAATGCCTATAAATAGGACTTCAACAACAAGCCAAACACAGAACAACATACTACAAGCCAAATTGCTGTTGCATTGAAGTCTCATTCCTTAAACTCTCAGAAAAGCTAGAATTTTCAAACAAAACATTCTCTTTGCTTTTCTTTAATTCCTGAGACAGTCAACCAATATCTCAGACATTCTTTTCGAAGAAACCTACATTACTATTGAGATATTCCTAGTTGTTTGAACTTCATCAAAATCAAACAAACCGTTTAGAAAAACCCCATGCAAGCCTTGATCTCTGTGTAAAGTCGAAGTTGGATGCTTGCATTATTTCTAGGTGAAAGAAGCAAGGGGATTGAAGTGATTTGGAGCAGAAACCTGTGTGATCAAGGAGCTCAAGTCATCGACATCTATCTCTCCCTAATTTGTAGAAGATTCTGTGTGACTCTTTGAGAATCATTTTAGTGGATTGCCTCCAAGTGTCCAAAGAGAAGAAGGACGTAGTGGGGATTACACCACCAAACGAACCTTACAAATCTTGTGTCATTTACTTTATAGTCAATTCTCTTATTATCATATCATTGCATAAATTGATTAAGTAAAACACAATCAAACGCTAAGCAACTAAGAAACAACTTGTGACGCTAAAGCTTTCAAAAAGAGAAGACTCTAAAATTATTCCGCTGTGCTAACACTGATCAAAGAACTGAACGCTTGAACCTATTTGGTTAATGTATTCAAATCTTAAAGTCTAAGTTAACTTTCTAAAATAGTCTTCATTAGACGCTCAACCAAAGCGTCTATATTTCAAGTAAACACTCAGTCAAGCGTCTACATTTCAAGCGTCCAAAACCATTTTAATATGAAATTTTTGAAGTCCAAAAAGACTTCAAGGTCTATTCACCCCCTCCTTTCTAGACCCTTTCGTATGTCACTTTGGACCAACAAGTGGTATCAGAGCGGTTAAAGTTGAAATTTTAAATATTTCCAAGCATAACAGCTTCTTTAAATCCTTTATTTTTTATCTAGTTGCTTTAAAAAAAATTCTATATGGCATTTGCTAAAGTTCCCAAACTGACTGAGTCAAACTATGACACATGGAAAGTCAAAGCATTTACATATCTCTGTTTATGTGATGATGACATGTGCAATATTATTTCAGATGGGCCAATACAAATTTTAAAAGTTATCACAAGAGCGCCTGGAGTCACAGAAGATACTCCAGATGGTTACGTAGAAAAGCTGAAACAAGAATGGTGTCTAAATGAGCGTCGAAGAGTGAATTTGGACAATGTTGGTCGTAACGCTCTATATACGGCTATCGGTGATAATGACAATATATCCAATAAGATCAGGTTGTGCAAAACCACTAAGGAAATTTGGGATAAGTTGGCTACAATTTGTGGTGGCTTAGCACAGATTAAAGAGAACAAACTTTCTATTGCCAAAGAAAGGTTTAATGGATTTAAGATGTTGCCCAATGAGACTTTAGAGCAATTGGACATAATATTCACAGCTCTTTTTACGGAACTTACATAATTGGGAATGGACTTACAAAATCGAGAAATGGTGGTTAAGATCTTTAGAAGCCTACCAAGTAAATTCTTGATGAAAACAACAGCTATGAGAGAATCGAATATGTTGGATCTGCTAACTCCAGAAGATGCCTTTTCAGAGCTCAAAACATTTGAGTTTGAGTTGAATTCAACCAATTATGTTGTGAGTAGTCTGGTAATTGAGTCTGGAGCGCTCGTAGCATAAATCAAGGGCAAATCAGGTAATAAGGGAAAGGTTTCAGATATCAGTGGGGAAGCGGAGTTGGCCTTGCTCAATAGATTCAGGAAGTTCTCGAGATATGAAAAGAAAGGAAAAGGTTCCAACAATCAAGGACAAAGTTCATATCAAGCGCCGTCTCCAGCACAACAACAATTTCAAGCACCTCAGTATTCTGTTCCTTCATCCCAAGCGCCTGTTCAATACCAAGCGTCTGCTCAAAATCTCTCAGCTCCAGTGGTCTCAAAACCACACACTGCAAGGTTAACAAATGAATAAAAGATGAAAGCTAATCTTTGTTATAATTGCAGAAAACCAAGGCATTACCAGGTAAATTGCCCTTATCCAAATGTGTCTAAGCCTACCAGGCAAGACTATGCAGATAGAAACTAATTCAGGAGCAACCTTCGTCAACAAGATTTGCTAGCGAAATTAGAACCAGCGTCCACACCTGAAGATTTGGAATCATCAGAGGAGAGTAGTGATGATGATGATGAGCTAGTGGATGACTCAGCTCTTATTTGTCTCATGGCCAGAGATGTTGAAGCATCTTCTAAGGTAAACACTGAATTATCTCTCCCTCTTTCATACGATGAATTACTTGACAAAGTCAAAGAATATTATAATGATTGTCAAGATGCCGCCAAATTATATCAAAATCACTTTGATATCATTTCATCGCTCAACAATGCATTGAGAAGAACCAATCGCTTGAGAGTGAAATAATCCAGCAAAAAAGTGATATTGATATAATAGTCAAGAGAGAAGTTGAGCTGATTGCTAGACTTGCTAAATCAGAACAGCTCGTCTCATTTGTTGGGTTTTGTTCGAAAAAGCATAAACACAGCGGAAGCGATTTCAAAAATTAAAACGAAAACCCAATTGGTACTCTAATTCGCATAATTGAATATAAAAGCGTATACCGAATAAAACGTACTCGTTAATATGAATATGATGATGGAGAAAAACTTCTTCTTCTCCAAACTCAAAATATTGAAGCTTCCAAATCTTCAATCCTTTGGTTTGATTTCTTCAAACTTGAACTTGATCCGAACAACAAGATACATCGTCTCTAAATCGTCACGCACGAATCAACAAATGAAAAATCCCCTTTCTTCTTTCTCTATGGTCGACGGCTAGGTATAGAGAAGGGGAGGAATATTTTTCGTTCTTTTGAGAGTTATGAGAGTTGTGTATTCTTCTTACTTGTTCTAAGTCAAAAAGTCCTTATATACCTCATGACTTATTGAACAAGTCAAAACAAAAAAGCCCTAATATGTGGCCTCTCAAAGACACCATATTAAGGCCTAGTAGGAGTCCAATTGGACTCCTTATTTAGCCCCGGGATTTGTTTTGTTTAATTAATTTCTTATTTCAATTAATAATTTATTGTATCCAATAAATTAATTAATTAATTAAATAACCAAATTAATTAGATAAATTAATTCATTAATATATTTCACAAGAAAATTAATTAATAATTAATCTTATCATTAAAATTAATTATTTTATCTAATAAATAATTAATTATCTAATTTATCCAATAAATTAAAACTCACAGAAGAAATAAAAGAAATTCCTTTTTCCTCATTTTTCTTTGTCAATCCTTTAGCGTGACTCTTTAGGTTAGTTTCGTTTGGCAATGAGAGGAAACCAAAGGAAGTGGGTAACACCTAGCCAGTCACGTGACCCACTTCGTAACCCAAATGAAAATGAATGATAGAATCATTCCGAAACCTTCCAATCGTAAATATCGTATATGTATAAACCCTTTGTTCACGTTCCTCGGTCAAGTGAGAGTCATGGTTATGTCAAACTCATTGGACTCGATCATATGTATAAATCATAATAAATACGAGATCATTGAGATTGATTTAGTGCCAAACACAATCGTCTCGTTTGCTTTGGCCAAAGACTTTGATCTCTATTTATCTATAATTACATAGCGTACATACTCATTCACTTATGAGAGAACAAATCTCATATTAGATATCTGCTAAGATTACCACTTGCCCATCAAGTTCGCATTTCGAGGTTGACCCCACCAAAGGGTGAATTGGGTCTAACTACTCTAGTGAAAGACTTGACGTCACAAGTGCATCTTCAGCCTGATACTTCAAGTCAAAGGTTCACATATACCTATTACGCATAATCAGTTCCGTCATTGACAGTCACAGAGTGAAAATCCATGTGACAGAACCGATGCGAGTCGTGTTCGAACATATCAGTTCCACTAGCGTGTCTACAATCTTAATCTCCTATCATCCCATGATGCCAAACAGGCACTCCCATGTCCGAGCTAAGATTGTACAAGTATTCGAAGTCTTTATTTGTCCATTAAAGACTTCATATTACTTGTGAACTTATATTAGTAATCAAGATCGATCTCTCTAGTGTCAATCTTCCTATCCCATAGGAAGTAGAGGGATCGCACTAAAAACATAGACAAAATGTTTTACACAACTTATAGATGCAGATAAGAATTAAGTGAAAACTCAATAATGGATTTTATTTAAGAAGAGTTTAAGTTCAATACAAGATATATGCCCTATACATTCTATCCTCTATGGCATCTGAGGGCAAAATCCTAACATCATCATTGTCTAAAGTGTCAAGAAAGCTAGACAATGTGACTGAGGTAACAAGGTTATTTGGTGAAAAGACTGGTTTAGGATGCAATAAATTTGGTAAATAGCCAAACAAGTCTAATGTTACGGCGAACAACAAAGGAAAGGGTGTTTTCTTTGTTGAGAATGGTTTAAAAATTCAAACACCTGTTGAACCAAGCGACAATGGTACGAGGCCAAATGAGAAAGCTAAAATTGACTCAGGCAAGGGCAAGGCAAAAGCAAATGATTCACAAAGAAAGGTTCATCCAAACGCTACAAAGGCTAAGGCGAAACCTTCTACAAGTGAATCAAGCGTTAAGCGTCCAACACCAAAAGTGCAACCCAAGCTAGTGCCAAGAAAATACCAGTGTCAATATCTAAGGCAGCCAAGATCATATTATCGATATTATGATGATTATGATTATGACTATGATTATGATTACTATTATAATCGAGGATATTATTATACACCCAAAAAGCACACACAACACAATGTGAAACCCAAGAAGGCCAGTGTTCCTACAATGAAGACTAGGCAAATATGGGTTCCTAAAGTTCTAATTCAATCTAACAATGCTACTAATGTTGAAGGACCCAAGCAACAATGGGTACCTAAACAGAAATAGAACTTCCCTTTTGATTGCAGGTACCTAGAGCTAGAGCTGATACATCTATTTGGTACTTCGATAGTGGATCATCAAGGCACATGACTGGTTCCATGGATCTTCTGATCAACTATTGAGCTACCAACGGTCCTCAGGTTGTATTTGGTGACAACTCCAAAGGTAAAACCAAAGGTATAGGTACCATGCATAGGGGGAACATCATGATAAGTTATGTTTATTATGTTGAGGGTCTAAAGCACAACTTATTAAGCATAAGTCAATTCTGTGATAAAGGCTTTTAAGTCATATTCTCAAGCGACTGTTGCTATATAAATGATGCTAAGACTAAGTCTACTATATTGAAAGGTAAAAGAACTAACAATGTATATTTGGTAGATTGGGGTTCAACACTTGATAACATCCCAACATGTTTTGTTGCTAAAAATGAATCTAAAATGGGTTGGTTATGGCATAGAAAAATGAATCACCTCAACTTTAAAACAATCTCTCAGCTTATAAATCTAAATCTTGTAGAGGGATTACCAAAAGGACCATTTCACAAGGATCGCCATTGTGACGCTTGTCAAATGGGCAAACAAGTCAAATCATCATTCAAGAAAAAACCTCATCTATCTACCTCTAGAATACTTGAACTACTTCCCATGGATCTATTTGGACCTGTTCAAACGATCAGTGTAAGCGGTAAAAAGTATACTTTGGTGATAGTAGATGATTTCTCTCGATTTACTTGGGTGGAATTTCTTTCATCCAAAGATGAGATACGTGACAAGTTAACAACGCTTATTTAGCAACTTCAAACATTGAAACCTTAAGGTTGCAAGAATAAGAAGCGATCACGGTACTGAGTTTACTAACAAGATTGTTGAGAAATTTTGTGCAGAGAATGGAATACATCATGAGTATTCAGCTTTCAGAACTCCCCAACAGAATGGTGTTGCTGAGCGCCAGAACAGAACGCTAAAGGAAGCCGATCGGACGATGTTAACAGAGTCCAAGCTTGCTCCTAAGTTTTGGGCCGAAGCGATCAACATTGCATGTTATACTTAAAATCGTTGCATGATCAACAAACAACATGGGAAAACTCCATATGAACTATGGAAGGGACGTAAGCCAAATGTTTCATACTTTCACGTTTTTGGTTCTAAATGTTTTATCCATAATAATGGATCCCAAAGCCTAAAGACATTTGATCCTAAAGCGGATGAGGGAATCTTTCTAGGCTATGCTAAGAATGGAAAGAATTTTCGCATCTTAAATAAAATCAAGTTGAAGGTTGAGGAATCTATTCATGTTGTTTTTGATGATGCTAACCAAGAACCGAGTAAGGTTAGTATGAATGATGTAGGAGTTGAAGATCTGTGTCAACAAGCGTCTAAAATTACCATTGATGATGATAGTGACGACGATGATGAGATCTCAGTACCACCTCCTAAGATTACTCGTGAGGTTATTTTGGATAACAATGTAAGAATTGCTGATGATCACGAAGAGAGTGATCATCAAGAGCAAACAAGGATTTGTGAACTTGAAGCGCCTACGCATGAGGATAGTCAAGCATCTGATAGTCAAGCGTCTGATCAACCTCTTAACCCTTTCCAACCAGATAGACTTTGACTGCATAACCATCCACCCGAGCAGATTATTGGAGATATCGAAGCACCTGTTAGGACTAGAGCCGCTACATTCAATGAGGCTATGTTCGCAAGCTTTCTATCTCAAATGGAACCTAAGAAAGTGGATGAAGCGCTAAGTGATCCAAGTTGGATTGAAGCCATGCAAGAAGAGCTGAATCAATTTGAGCATAGTAAGGTTTGGACGCTAGTACCAAGGCCAGCTCACCAAGGACTTATTGAAACTAGATGGGTTTATAGAAACAAAATGAATGAGAATAGCATTGTAACAAGAAACAAGGCCAGACTCGTAGCTCAAGGATATTGCCAAGAAGAGGGTATTGACTTTGATGAGACATATGCTCTTGTCGCCCGTCTTGAAGCAGTCCGTATGTTTTTAGCGTATGCAGCGTTCAACAAGTTTACGGTATATCAGATAGACGTGAAGAGTGCCTTCCTAAATGGTAAACTCCAAGAAGAGGTATATGTGGAGCAACCACCGGGATTCATCAACAACCATGGTAAGGGTATGGTCTACAAGCTAGTCAAAGCACTTTATGGGCTTAAGCAAGCACCCCGAGCATGGTATGACACTCTCTCTATCTTTCTTATTGGTAAAGGTTTTTCAAAAGGCAGCGTTGATACAACGTTATTTAAAATTACCAATGACGAAGATATTCTCTTAGTCCAAATTTATGTTGATGATGTTATATTTGGTTCTACTAATAAGCGTCTGTGTGAGAAATTTTTGAAAATGGTGCAAGAACAATTTGAAATGAGCATGGTGGGTGAATTAACTTTCTTCTTAGGATTACAAATTAAACAACTCCCTAATGGCATATTTATTAACCAAGCTAAATATACAAGAGATATGATTAAGAAATTTGGTATGGAAAATGCATCATATTAAAAAATTCCAATGAGCCAAACGCTTAAGTTAGATAAAGGTGAAAGTGGGAAGAAGGTTGATATCACTAATTATAGAGTTATCATTGGATCACTTCTTTATCTTACTACCAGTAGACCTAATATTATGTTTTCGGTATGCATGTGTGCACAATTTCAAGATGATCCTAAAGAGTCACACTTAATTGCTGTCAAAAAGATCCTTAAATACCTAAAAGACACACAAAATGTAGGCTTATGGTATCCTAGGGATTCTCCTGTTGAACTAATTGGTTACTCAGATGCAGATTTTGCAGGGTGCAAAATAGATCGAAAGAGTACTAGTGGTACATGTCAATTTCTAGGTGATAGGTTAGTTTCATGGCATAGTAAGAAACAACAATCCATAGCTACCTCTACGGCCGAAGTTGAGTATGCAGCTGCAGGAAGTTGTTGTGCACAAGTGTTATGGATGAGGCAACAACTTAGAGATTATGGAACAATCCTAGGTCCAACCCCTATTCATTGTGATAACCAAAGCGCTCTAGCCATGACTCAGAACCCTGTTCTTCATTCCAGAACCAAACATATTGACATTAGATACCATTTTCTTCGTGACCATGTTCAAAAGAAAGATATCTCCATGCACTTTATTGGAAGGAACTGACAAACAATTGGCAGATATCTTCACCAAAGCGCTCAATGAACAACGTTTTCTCACTTTGAGAAGTGAATTAGGTATGATTGATTTAAACGCTTGATCATTTTGCATCATATTTTATTAGGCATATAATTTAGGGAGAATCCACTTTATTTATGTCCAAAAGATTTTTGAAAAGATTGTTACAAGTTATCAAATTTAGGGGGAACCTTAAAATTGTACTTGAACATAACTATAAGCGTCAATGATCAAAATTTTCAGATGCATGATCATCACCGCTCAGTACTATTTATGCATAATATGTTGGACGCTCAAACATAAAAAGGTTTTGATCTCAAGCATCAATATTACAACAAATGATAACAAGTGATATCTGTTAAGCGTTGAACCAATTCCATTAAAAACTTAATATAAAATTGTTTATAAAAGCCATGCATAAATTTTACACGCTTTTTGAAGTAGTGGATAGACTCAACAGTCTATTGTGTACTCTATTCACAAGCTTCTATCACATCAAACTGGTGGATAATCAAAAACTTTTCAAAATGATGGTTCAGAGATAGCACGTGTTTGTGTACGTGTCAGTGTACCATCAGGCGCGTGTGTTACACTCTGAAAATGCCAAACGTTTTTAAAACTTTAACTCGGATGTCAAATCTTTATATATGGGAGTTACCAAATGTAATTTCTCTCTCGTACACAAAACTCACGTCTGCGGTTAAACTTTTCATGGATGAGATTAAAAATCTTTACACGTGTCTAAATCCTACAGAGACGAGAAAAACACAAGTTTCAAAAATTCATTACTGTGTCATTTAAAACACAATTTCTTTAGAGAAATCATTCACTCTAACTCAAAGCTTTCTGCAAAATTACTGTGCAAATGTTACTCTCTCTCAAAGGAAAAGAAAATCCCAGTTCATCTTTTTCACTAAAAATGGCACCAAAGAAATCTACTGCTCCTACCATCAAAGTTACTGAAGGCCTTGTTGTCGATTGAAAATTTCTTTATGAACAACCTCAGATCAACCTGATAGATATGATGGACCTGGTAACTAAGGCTGGGCTTAAAACTTTTTTAACACAATACTCCTATCTATTTTCGACGAAAGTTGACACCTTCTGGAAGACTACTAAACTCTCTGAAGATAAGAAGTCTATCTTTTGCCTCATTCCTTTGTCCAAGAAGGAATTGCCAAATGAATTCATGCTGACTGCTGCCTCCATTGCCAAGAACTTCAATCTCCCAAATGAGGGTGAGGCATTGGACTGCGTCATTTTGGATCAAATCAAAGAGCATGGACAACCATGAGTGCTTACAATGATGTACCATACAAACAAGAAAATGTGTTATCATACAGCACGATGTGCTTCAATATGAGTCTTTTTAAATTTCGTAAATTATATCTATCTTCCCACCTAACAATGTAGTTCGGTAGATATAATTTTAACTGAACAAGAGTTTGTGACAAAAACAGGCCGTTAGGGAGTGAAGTGGACAACCGGCCGACTAATTTCAGTATACGCACAGAATGATCTATTCCAAACGCCACCCACTCTTGCCTTATCCAATGCAATGCCTCGGCCCTCATTGGTAACTCAAAGCTCAAGGTTTCAACCACACTTTCATTATGTTCAAGTATAGTGCGATTAACAAAATGAATAAAATCTAAACCATGATAACCTCTTTGTTCGAAACGGTTAATATCGAATAAAAGAGTAGGGATGGAATACCAACAATGTTGAAAATATTTTGATAAAAGACCCAATCGGGCTGCCTCCACAATGCATGCATCCCTTGATAACCTTCCCATAACATGAAATATTATATCCTCAGAAAGAAAACTGAGTCCATTATTAGAAATTGTACCTCGTTCCATGGTGGTTTATATGAACTATCCCCTGTTTATACTCTGTTTCTACTCGTGCAAGATGATCCCCTATCTCCTCTGTTTATATCTCCCCTTTTTCGTGGTAGATGATATTCACAAATATCCCCTGTTTATACTCTGAAAATTCTTTGTAGGGTTTGGTGGAGGAAGAGATTGTTTTTTGTAAGGGCATATTTAGCTTTATCCTAGCTTGAAATTAACCTTTAACTTTAACTTTAATTAATTCTTTAACTTTAATAATTAACCTTTAACTTTAATTAATTCTTTGTAAGGGCATATTTAGTTTATTAGGTAAAAAAATAGTGATAAAAGAGAAAAACAATGCAATGAAACGATGGACCCAATTGACAACTTTAATTAACCTTTATCGAGGATATAGAATTTCAAGATCTGCCCAAGATCTTTCATCGAGATAAGGAAACAACTTTAGGGTACAAAGAATTATTATTAAACATAAGCACATTAAAGGACACGACGACTGATTAAAAAATATCTCTTGACATTAAAGCGAGCACAGTCACATGACTTTTGAAATTAAAGGACACGGCGGCTGAGTAAAAAATGTCTGCTGAGTAAAACCAGAAATGTCTTCTCTTCCATATGTATATAGATATAGCGTAACTTTATGCTTTAAAATGGTTGAATGCGAAATGTATGGATTCCAAAATTTAAATGTCAAAGTTATTTGATGTACAAATAATTTGTTAGGTATATCTTAGAATTTCTACATTTAATTTTTTAAATTATAAATTGAATATTTTTTATATAATAGGACAAACTTGCATTAAAATTTATTTTCTATGTTTTAAAAAAGGTAACTATTGTATCTTTTTCTTATGTTTCTCTTTTTTACTCTTAGATTATTGGTAAGGGCATATTTAGCTTATTAGGCAAAAAAATAGTGATAAAAGAGAAAAATAATGCAATGAAATGATGGACCCAATTGACAATGTGGTTGATTTCTTTATATTCTCGTAAAGACGCGCACAGCCAGCCGAGAAGCTCCAAAAAAGTTAACCGCAGGGGGGGGGGGGGGTTCGTGCACTTTCAGAATTACACAGGGGGTTTTCAGCCACTTATTTTTTTCACAGGGGGTTTTCAGCCAATAAAATATTTGACAGGGGTTTTTTTGCATTTTAAAATTAACGGTGTTAAAGTTTGTGACGGAGGGGGGGTTTCGTGCAATTTCAAAATAATACAGGGGGTTTTTAGCTTATTTTTTTTTCACAGGGGGTCTTCAGCCAATTTTAGATTTCACAGGATTTTTTTTTGCAGTTTTCCCTTTATAATATAGGCAACTAGTGTTAATGCAATTATTAAATAGTTATACGTTTAAGAAAAATAATTATATTGTTTTTTA
Source organism: Buddleja alternifolia (assembly GCA_019426215.1). Taxonomy (NCBI): domain Eukaryota; kingdom Viridiplantae; phylum Streptophyta; class Magnoliopsida; order Lamiales; family Scrophulariaceae; genus Buddleja; species Buddleja alternifolia. The sequence goes on from CM033398.1 coordinate 16,788,118, forward strand.
ATTTATCATACATATATTTAGCAACGTCACTTTTCGTTGCTATGATTGATCATTTTTTCGATTTACATTTTGCAAGGAAACGTTTTGCTGCTAATAATAAAGTATTCTTATGGAAATATTCAGCAAGGAATGCAGCAACGAAGTTTTTGGAGGGAAAACTCCCTCCAAAAGTTACATTTTCGATATAAGCCAGCATCGAATTACAGCAAGGAAAAAAATTCGCTCCTGAACTCAGCAACGACAATTCGCGTTGCTGCTCTTAATTTTCGAAATTGGATCCCACGAAATTCGTATTCCTTGCTAAAAGCGATACTAATCAGCAGCGAAATAATTGTCCATGCTAAATTACGATGCTATTTGGGGTGTTTTCTTGTAGTGGGATAGATTTATAGGGCATAAACATTGTAACTAAACTATGATTTTTCTATTAATATAAGGCAATTGATTGTTGTTTTCTTATAGGCATTCATAAGGTGTGAATAAACAACGTAAAGTCCTTGATGACAAGGCGAACCTTCTACCTCCTATGGGATAGGAGGAAAGACACTAGAATGGTTTGACCCTTGACATCTAAAACGGTTCGCAAGTCTAAGAAATATTGATTGGGCATCAATAGTGAATAAAGACTTGTATGATGTAAGTTTCAACGGAGAAAGTGTCAGTCGTACACTATGGAAATGGTAGTGAGAACTTATATCATAGACGTGTCAGTTGGACTGATATGTTCGAACATGGCTCGCATCAGTTCACACATGAGTATTCACTCATTGACAGTCAATGATGAAACTGATAAGTAGTGATAGGTACGTGTGAACCTCTGACCTGAGAAATCGAGTTGAAGATGTACTTGTGACATCAAGTCTGTCATTAGAGTAGTTAGATTCAAATCACCTGTTGGTGGAATCGACCTCGAAGTGCGACTTGATGGGCAAGTAGCATTGTTAACTGATTTGCAATATGGAATTTATTCTCTCATAAGTGAATGAGTAGAATATCCTATGCGATTATGAATAAGTGAGGATGAAAGTCTTTGGCCAAAGCATTTCAATACCTCGACTTGTTATGAGCTTAGGCATATGGTCAAGTTATATGAGTTTGAGTTTAAACCATGACTCTTACTTGACTGAGATATAAGAATAAAAGGTTTATGCACGTACGGTATTCACGGCGTAAAAGGTTTGGAATGATCCTATTCATTCGTTCTCAATTGGGTTACGGTGTGAGCCACGAGACTGGCTTGGTGTCACTCACACCCCTTTGGATTCCTCCCAATTGCCTTTTGAGACAAACCTAAAGAGTCGCGCTTAAAGGAAGTGCAAAAGGAAAAACATTGGAAAAAGACTTGAGAGAAATTCACGGCATTGGATGCCGTAATTAATTAATTAATTATTGGATAATTTAATTAATTAATTAAATTAATGAGTTAATTAATTCTTTGGAGAAATTGAATTATAAATTAATTAGGAATTGAATTAATTGGATTACCAATTTATTTATTGGATAAATAAATTATCCGATTAATTAATTAGCAAGCAAGACGAAAGCCCGAAGGCTTCCGAGCCCACTAAGGGGAGGCCAAATAGACGCCCAAATAGGGCTCTTGCATGCTAATGTTATTGTTTCAAAATGATATAAATATATCACAGGGTGAAAAATAACACAAGGCAATTTACATAACTTTCTCTCCAAGAAAAAGTCTCCCACCTCTCTCTCTCTCTAGCCGTCTTTGACAAGGAAGAAAGGAGGAGTTTTTCATTTTTGATTCCGGCGTGATGAATTAGAGACGTTGGCAAATTCGGCGTTAGAGAAAAGGATCACGTTCAGAAATCAACATATGCGAGAACGGTAATTTTTCTATACACAATTAAACATGAGGATTAGAGATGATTCGGGCTTTGGGAATTAAATTTACTTTCCGCTGCGTTTTATTCGTATAATTTCCAACAGTGGTATCAGAGCCAATCTCTGAATTCTGTGTTTAATTGCTTATGTGATTGACTGTTTTTTTCGCGTTTTTGAGGCCTGCTTTGAACGTGTTTTTCATATGAAACTATTCCGAATCTCGCTTCAGTTTCTTCATGGAAGTTGTAGTTTAATGCGTTGCGAATCTGGGAATATAAATTTTATGATAATCGGAGAAGTATAACCCCGAGACGAGCGCAACGTAAAAAGCGTGCGCAGTCTGCGCGCTGTGCGCGCAATAGGAGACCTTTTCGGCCTCCCGTTGCGCACACAGATTGCGCACTGTGCACACTGGGTGGGCCCCCAACGCCGTGCCGTTTCACGGCGCCGGTAGGACAAGCACGATTAAACCGTGCGCTGGGCGCACGGCACAGCATACACCTTGCCATGCGCCCAGCGCACGGACCTGTTTCGGGGCCCGGGTTTTTGTGACTCGGGCTCTAATGGGTCAAGTTATATTTTCCTAAGGTCCAAATTTTAATTGAATAGGTGTTTGGGCTATTTTAGTTATCCGGGTGGGTCAAAAGGATGATGACCCGGATTTAATTAAAAAGGGGCCCAAATTGTTTTGATTAAAATTGTGGATAATTCAATAAATTAGTTATTGGGCCTAATTAATTAATTTTGAATATGCCAATGGTTGGTAATTTAATTTTGATAAAATTAAGCCCAATATAATTTTTAATGATCTTTATTTGAATGCAATAATTAATTAATAAACTCTTCGAGAATTTTATTTATTAAGTTATTTATTTAAATAAAGAATTCTCATAAATAGAATTATTTTCATATGAATCAACAAAATTTGGAATTTTATTGTGGAAATTAATTAAGTTGGACTAATTAATTTTTATTAATCACCAACATAAGTGCTTTATTTATCGCGAGCATGTATTATGTGATGGTAACATATGTCTATGGGCTTAGGTTGCTTCTTTTGATTATGTATTTCTTTTGATGGGTTGTAAGGGCCGGTTTGAGCCCATTTTATTTTATTTCTTGATTTATGTATAGGTTTTAAATTACCTCTTGTAATAAATAGAAATAGAATTGGCCTTTCAAGATGGAGATCATGCAAAAGAAGAGGAGCTTGGAGCCCACGAAGATTAGCTAGGCTTTTCTTTTTCAATTTTATGATGGCCCATTGGCTTGGGCCCTCTAGATAAAGCCCATATACTTGTGTGTTGTATTCTTGCTTTCGATGGATGTTCATTAGTTGTATGTAGCATGTGTGTTATCAATATGCGCTATATAAATTTGGCAAATGTGCAAAGTGAGACGAATTAAATGTTTAGAACATGAATTCTCCCAAATAAAAATTATACTAAGTTAGTAAGGGGTGCTAGGCATCCTTTCCCTCGACTAAACTTGATAAGATCAAGGATTAAATCCATATGTGGCATCTTCCCAGTAAGTGGGGGTCATGTATTAAGATTTAGTTCTAGAATTTTATTAAGTGCATTAGATGCCTTAATCGAGACATATTTCACCCCAAATATCGTTAAAGGGTTGCAAGGTGAAATTCAAATGTTAGATTATGAAGAGTTAGTAGGAATGAACTTAGACAGTCCACATTACCAATAAATCGTTAAAGGGTTGCGGTTTTTGTGGATTATGGGATAAATATGATTGAACCGTCTATTTGATAGATTGATGTTTGACATCACTTTAATTAAGTAATGGACCAAATATCGTTAAAGGGTTGCCATCCATTATATTAATTAAAGAACTCAATCCCCACCACGAAGTTTTCATCAACGATCGCTTCCGTCTTTTTACAATGGGAGTGTGAAATTTCGAAAAATGTAGTGGGAGCCAAGTCATAAGTCGAAGTCCTTGATTTTAAACTTGATTTTAGTTTAGTTCAATAATCTAATTAAGTCTGGCTTATTTTCTGCAGTCATTTTGTTTTATCTCTCTCAATCAAAAACCATGTCTCCCAAACCACTATCAAAGTTAATGGAAAATACGATTCTCACCGGTCCAAATTACATAGAATGGCTCACTATGCTTAGGATGGTCCTTAGCAGTGAATCCATTGACTATGTATTGGAAATTGGTCGCCCTTCCATTCCTAGACCAGACGAGGGTGATGAAGTTCGCCTAGCTCATTGGGATTGGTGCTGTGATAACCATAGAGCAAGAGTGTACACATTGAGCTCAATGTGCATAGAGCTGCAAAGGTCTCATGATAAAATGGATAATGCAAGAGACATTATCCTTCATCTGGATGAATTGTTCGGAGAACGCGGTAGGACCGCCAGATACTTTATTTCAAGGGATCTATTCCGAACTAAAATGACTGAAGGAGAAGATGTTGGAGAACACGTTTTCAAAATGATGACCATGATAGAAAAACTAAAATCTTTAAACTTCTACATGGACCTGCATCTCCAAGTCGATCTTATTCTACAGTCACTCCCAGATTCGTTCTATTATTTCGTCATAAATTTTGATATGAATGACATTGAGGGATCTTTAGCTAGGCTATTGGAAAAACTCAAGGTTGCTCAAAAACAAATAAAGACGGACAAATGGAACAATCCGATGGCTATTACATTTCCTAAAACATTTGATGGCACAACGAAGGAAAAATAAGAGGGCTAGAAACATTTGATGGCTATTACTACTTGCTACAAGGCACAACGAAGGAGAAATAAGAGGGCTAGAAAACAGGACACATGTTTATGCTGCGGTGAGCTGGGCCACTGGAGAAGAGACTGTCCTAATATACAACCAAAAGGTGAATAACTTTATAGTTTGAAACTAATTACTTTATAATATTCCCTCTTCATGGATTATGATTCAGAAGTTAATACCTTTTGTATAATTGTGTGAATCAGAATCTGGGAATAATAAGGGAGCTGAGCCCTAATGAGGAGAAGATCAAAGTAGGCAGCGGGCAAGGCGTCGCGGCTACTAAAACAAGATCTGCCTCATTATTTTTTATTCTAGACATATGCTATTTCTGGATATTGTTAAACATTGGTTCAATTTCCTTTTAGTTAAATAAGGTTACACTTTCGTTTTATTAATGAACAATGCAAGATTTATTATGGTAATAAATTAGTAGGCTTTGTTTCTTTGATAAATGCATTGTGTTACCTTAATGTCAAGAATAAGTGTGCTGTGAATACAATACAAAGGAAACGTAGTAGGCTTGAAATAAACCAAAGATTAATATGGCACCTTCGACTAGGCCATGCTGGCGAACAAAAGATTCGTAAAATGGAAAAAGATGGGCTAATTGGCCCATTGGGATTGGATCCCTATCCCACTTGTGAATCTTGTCTCAAAGGTAAGATGGCTTGATCGCCCTTCACAGGAAATTTTGAAAGGGCCTCACAAATCTTAGGCTTGCATACTGACGTTTGTGGTCCATTTGGAGAAATGGCCAGAGGAGGTTTCCTTTACTTTATCACCTTCACTGATGACCATTCTCGATATGGTCTAGTATACCTGATGAAGCATAAGTCTGAATCCATTGACAAGTTCAAGGAATTCAAGGCTTTAGTGGAAAATCAAACAAGTCAACGTATAAAAACACTTCAATCTGATCGAGGAGGAGAATATATGAGCGATGAGTTTGACTTATACCTCAGAGAATGGTATAGTATTGCAACTCACACCTCCAGCGACTCCATAGTTGAATGGAGTAGCAGAGCGAAGGAATCAAACCTTGTTGGACATGGTTCGCTCCATGCTTAGCTACACTGATTTACCCATTTCACTGTGGGGTCACGCGCTGCTTACAGCTACACACATTTTAAATAGATATCCGTCCAAGTCCGTTCCTCTGATTCCCTATGAAATGTGGAGAAATAGGAAACCAAATCTTAACCACATAAAGATTTGGGGATGTCCGGCTTATGTCAAAAAGACTAAAGTGGACAAGTTGGAGGCTAGGTCCTTAAAGGGACGTTTCATTAGATATCCTGAAGATTTTATGGGATACCTCTTTTACCTGCACAATGATCAAAGGATCATTGTAGCCTTACAAGCCCACTTTCTTGAAGATGAGTTCATTCAAGAAGGAGGAGCGGGTAGAAAGATTGTTCTAGAAGAACAAAATGAAACCCCACTGGATACATCTACACAGGGAGTGAGAACCGAACCTTCTGTAACACAACCACAACCACGACGATCGAATAGAGTATCTCAACCACCTGAGAGGTACGGATATCTAATGCAGAGGGAGTTGGATCTCCATTCTGTGTTAGAGGAGGATCATGGAGATGATCCCTCCACTTTTGATCAAGCGATGGTGGATGTGGATGCTGCTAGATGGCGTGAAGTTATGCAAACTGAGATCGATTCGATGCATGCAAACCAAGTCTGGAAACTTGTAGACCAACCTGAAGGGGTAAAACCAATCGGGTGTAAATGGATCTACAAGAGAGAGATTGGTGTTGATGGCAAAGTAGACACCTACAAAGCCAGGCTAGTGGCAAAAGGGTATAGTCAAAAGGAAGGAATTGACTACCAAGAAACCTTATCGCCAGTGGCTATGATCAAATCAATAAGGATTCTACTTGCAATAGCAGCACACCTAGATTATGAAATATGGCAAATGGATGTCAAAACTGTTTTCCTAAATGGATTCCTAGAAGAGGATATCTATATGGAACAGCCTAAAGGTTTTGAATCCGAGGAGCGTATTCATAAGGTGTGTAAACTTGAGAGATCTTATGGACTCAAACAAGCGTCTCGTAGCTGGAATCTACGTTTTGATGAGGTTGTCAAAGGATTTGACTTCGTCAAAAACGAAGACGAGCCCTGTGCTTACAAGAAGGTCAGTGGGAGCAAGTTGACATTCCTAGTGTTATATATAGATGACATATTACTCATTGGGAATGACATAGGAATGCTCACCACAACCAAGAAGTGGCTTTCGAGTACATTCTCCATGAAAGACTTGGGAGAAGCGACCTATATTCTAGGGATTCGGATCTATAGAGATCGAACCAAAAGAATGACAGGACTTTCTCAAGCCCTTTACTTAGAAAAGGTCCTAAAAAGGTATAGGATGGAAGATTCTAAGAAAGGGTTCCTACCAATGAGACATGGGATACATCTTTTGAAATCTATGTGTCCTCAAAGTGAGGAAGATAGAAAAGAAATGAACATTATACCCTATGCGTCTGTTGTGGGCAGCTTGATGTACGCGATGCTCTGTACTAGACCCGACATTGCTTATGCTGTGAGCGTTGTTAGTCGATTTCAAGCAAACCCAGGTAAAGAACATTGGATAGCTGTGAAGAATATCCTAAAGTATCTGAAAAGAATTAAGGATATGATTCTCACCTATGGAAGGGGTGACCTGAGGGTGGATGGGTACACTGATTCGGATTTCCGATCTGATGTTGATAACTGGAAATCCACCTCGGGATTTGTATTTACTCTAAATGGTGGAGCGGTGACTTGGAAAAGTGTCAAGCAAAGTACAACCGCAGACTCCACCACAGAGGCTGAATACATAGCTACCTCGGAGGCAGCTAAAGAAGCTGTTTGGATTAGGAAGTTCGTTTAGGAACTTCAAGTGGTTCCTAGCATAAAGCTCTCGTTGCCACTTTATTGGGACAACACCGGAGCTATAGCGCAAGCGAATGAACCTAGGTCTCACAATAAATCCAAACACATAGAGAGGAGATATCACATCATAAGAGAGATCGTTGCATGAGGTGAAATAGTTGTTCAGAAAATAGCCTCAGCCGACAATGTCGCTGATCCATTGACCAAGCCATTGGCACAGGCGGTGCTGGAAAAACATCTCGAAAAGATGGGTATTAAATACCACAGCAAATGGCATTGAGTGCAAGTGGGAGATTGTTAGAGTATATGCCCTCGAATGCCATAAAAAGGATAGATTTATAGGGCATAAACATTGTAACTAAACTATGGTTTTTCTATTAATATAAGCCAGTTGATTGTTGTTTTCTTATAGACATTTATAAGGTGTGAATAAACAACGTAAAGTCTTTGATGACAAGGCGAACCTTCTACCTCCTATGGGATAGGAGGAAAGACACTAGAATGGTTTGACCCTTGACATCTAAAAGGGTTCGCAAGTCTAAGAAATATTGATTGGGCATCAATAGTGAATAAAGACTTGTATGATGTAAGTTTCGACAAAGAAAGTGTCAGTCGTACACTATGGAAATGGTAGTGGGAACTTATAACATAGACGTGTCAGTTGGACTGATATGTTCGAACACAGCTCGCATCAGTTCATCACATGGGTATTCACTCATTGACAGTCAATGATGAAACTGATAAGTAGTGATAGGTACGTGTGAACCTCTGACCTGAGAAATCGAGTTGAAGATGTACTTGTGACATCAAGTCTGTCATTAGAGTAGTCAGATTCAAATCACCTGTTGGTGGAATCGACCTCGAAGTGCGACTTGATGGGCAAGTAGCATTGTTAACTGATTTGCAATATGGAATTTATTCTCTCATAAGTGAATGAGTAGAATATCCTATGCGATTATGAATAAGTGAGGATGAAAGTCTTTGGCCAAAGCATTTCAATACCTCGACTTGTTATGAGCTTAGGCATATGGTCAAGTTATATGAGTTTGACTTTAAACCATGACTCTTACTTGACTGGAATATAAGAATAAAAGGTTTATACACTTACGGTATTCACGGCGTAAAAGGTTTGGAATGATCCTATTCATTCGTTCTCAATTGGGTTACGGTGTGAGCCACGAGACTGGCTAGGTGTCACTCACACCCCTTTGGATTCCTCCCAATTTCCTTTTGAGACGAACCTAAAGAGTCGCGTTTAAAGGAAGTGCAAAAGGAAAAACATGGGAAAAAGACTTGAGAGAAATTCACGGCATTGGATGCCGTAATCAATTAATTAAATATTGGATAATTTAATTAATTAATTAAATTAATGAGTTAATTGATTTCTTGGAGAAATTGAATTATAAATTAATTAGGAATTAAATTAATTGGATTATCAATTTATTTATTGGATAAATAAATTATCCGATTAATTAATTAGCAAGCAAGATGAAAGCCCGAAGGCTTCCGAGCCCACTAAGGGGCGGCCAAATAGATGCCCAAATAGGGCTCTTGCATGCTAGTGTTATTGTTTCATAATGATATAAATATATCACAAGGTGAAAAATAACACAAGGCAATTTACATAACTTTCTCTCCAAGAAAAAGTCTCTCACCTCTCTCTCTCTCTCTCTAGCCGTCTTTGACAAGGAAGAAAGGAGGAGTTTTTCGTTTTTGATTCTGACGTGACGAATTAGAGACGTTGGCAAATTCGGCGTTAGAGAAAAGGATCACGTTCAGAAATCAACATACGCGAGAACGGTCATTTTTCTATACACAATTAAACACGAGGGTTAGAGATGATTCGGGCTTTGGGGATTAAATTTACTTTCCGCTGCGTTTTATTCGTATAATTCCCAACAAATTTAACCAATGTTTTTCACTTTTTTGGTTTTTCTACTACTATATATGCATGTATAAAGATACTTATTTGTACTTGTACATATATTCATAGCCATAACTATGCATACACTCGTTGTTTGTGCAAAATAATGACCAAACAAAATCAAATAATTCAATGTTTTCGGGAGAACTTTTTATATTAAATACATTATTAGAATTTAAACTTGTTAGCGAAAGCAAAGATGAGAAAGGATTAATGGCGATGATAGGAATGGGAAGGAAACCGAAAAATAGATTAAAGAAGCTCTATTCCGTACGGAAACAATCAACTTGGGGGTTTTGTGTATGGATGAAAGTATTAAATATTTTTTCTTCAGAAACTGGATAGAACAAAATAGAGGATTATGTTAAGCACGGGGCCTGCGAGCCCCTCGGAAACGATGTGCGCCTCTGAGCTCATTGAACCTATCCTGGAATTGGAGATATAAATTACGGTCTAAAATGAATATTCATTGTTATACTTGAGCCCGTAGGCATTCTTTATCGACAATTCACTTTTTCTCTATTTTTCCCTTGTGGGACGAGTTAACAAGTTGACCTCACAATCACCCGTTTAGCAGAACGCAATGTCTTCATCGCGACGTGATTTTGTCCAATATCCTTTGCCACACGTCTAGACTCCAACGGTGACTCTCATGGGCTCAAGAGGTGGCTCCCCTGTAATATTTAAAGTTCCTAGGCATTATTAAGCAAGATGGTTAATTTTGTTAGCACAGATTTGATAAACCAAATAATTATTAGGGCTAAAAACAATAAACCCTCCGAACTATGCGAGTTTTCACACTTTTTCAGAGAAATTTATTTTTTTTACAATTAACCTCCTTAAGTTCACAGGTTTTACAACTTTTTATAGAACGGCGTCTTTCGGGAATTCTATCACATGCCAAGCATGTGCTCTTTTTAAGGGTAAATATGCCATTTCAGATGCTATTTTGCTGAAATAACTATTTTGCCATTACAAAGTATATAATTTTTTAAACAAATAAATTAAAGATACATAAAATTTACTTCTTTATTTCCTAATTAAACAAAATGATTTAATTAAAATAAATATAATATAAATTTTTCCCCGTCTTCACCAAAAATTACGACCACCAAGTTACCAACAGCCACCACCCCGACCGAGCCGTCATCCGCTCTCTATCTGACTTCCACATATATATCATTCCAGGCTCTCCATCGACTCCCAAATCCACCATGAATCATCCATTTAATTAAAAACTGAAAATATCACATAGGCATTATTAATTACCCCTAATTCATTTTTATTCTCCGTTCAAAGAGAAGTCAGCTCTTAATCCATAAAAAGTGTAGCCCATTTCCAATTATAATGTTTAGCTTCTTTTGTAGTTCTCATCTACACTTTGATCCTTTAGTTACAAAATGAATACGTATGCATTAATGTACATATATGTATATGTATGTATTTGGGGGCATGTATTGTGTATATGGGTGTGTGTATTGTGTATTTGAGGGTGATTTTGTGTATATGTATATATAAAGCATGTGTGTTAGTGTGTGTATTGCACATTTATATGTGTATATATGTTGATCTGTTATGTGTCTATACGTATGTGTGTGTGAGTGTTATTTATTTTTTTGTTGGAGAAGAAAAAGAGAAAGAGGTTGGGCAAAAAAAAAAAAAAAAAAAGAAAAAGAGGGTTTAGTGCAGATGACAAAAAAATCCTTTTAATTTTGTGTCAAATGTCATATTTGCCCTTAAAAATGGCACATACATGGCATGTGACAAAAATTCGGCTGAATATTCTGCCGAAATATATATAAAAAGTTGTAAAACACACAAATTTAAGGAGGTTAAGTGTAAAAAAGAATAGTTTATCTGAAAAAGTGTCAAAACCCACATAGTTCGGAGGGTTTAATATATTTATTAAGGATCTAAATCTTAATAAATAGTATAAATTCAAATCAAAGATAGTCCTAGATTATGTATTAAGATACTTTTTTAATGTCCAAGTTTATATGTATTTAGTTTTATTTACTCTCAAAAGTTTAGGTCTTGTTTGCCTGTGTTTTCATTTTGTTTTGTTCATTTTCGTTTTCAATTGAAAATGAGAATATATGACATACGCCATTTCAACTAAAAAATTCATCAATTTTCATTTTCATTTTCATTTTCTTATTCTTCAACAAATTTCAATCTTTTTTTTCAAATTACGTCTGACCTTATTTTTCTTTCACTTCCATAACCTTTCTCTCTCCTTCAACTTCTATTCTATTCAACACTATTCATATAATCATTACTTTTAACTAAATCAATCATTTTACACATGATTAATTCCAACAATTTTCTAAAACACAATAAAACATACAAAAGTAAAAAATCTCATTCGCTCATATATTTTAAAAAATAAAAATCGATATTGACATGAAAATATATCCAAGCAAAGCCTTAAAGATGCATAAAACAATATACACAATATATAACATAATCCAATCTTTTGCCAAAAATCACCCATAGAAGAATTAAGCTATTAAAATTTGAGGATAATTGCATAAAACTCCCCTATGTTATTTTAAAAATGCTAAAAAAACTTATGTGTTAACGAAATAGGCTAATCATCCCACTGTGTTCCTGTGCAAAAAAACTAATTTTTGTTAAAATGATAGAAGAAAATATGTATTTTTTGGGTGAATTAATACTATCTACCTTTTATAAAGTATGAAAAGTATATAAATGACAAATGAGCATGTCAATAAAGGTGAAAAACATGAAAAACACGCTTATTTTTTAATGAAATTTGGCTTTTTTGCACACTTTTTAAGAACACAGGGTAATTAGCCTATTTTGTTAACACAGGATTTTTTTTAGCATTTTCGAAATAACACGGGGGGTATTATGCAATTACCCCTAAAATTTATTTTGGTCATCGCATCCTGTGCATTTTTTGCTATGGTGATTTTAGTAAGCAGAGACGCAGATGGGGTGAGGGGCTAGTGGGGACCACCAACCCCCACAATTTAAAAAAAAAAATTTGCCCTATAAAATTTTAATATTTCACATTTTGCCCCCCATAAATTTTTGATTTTTGACATTGCGTCCCCGCAAAATCTAAAAATATTAAGATTTTCCCAAATTTTTACATTCGCCCCCCCCCCCTTGAATCCTGGCTCCGTTCCTGCTAGTAAGTATATACCGGAAAAATCTATGCTAGATCGAGTCTAATGGTTTAATTGTTAGATTAGATAAAACCTCGTAGGGAATTTGTATTACTGAGTAACATATTTATAGAGATACATGTACTTAGTAAACAAGAAACCGTAACTATAAATAAGAAAAAGATAAATACAAGAAAACATAAAGAAACCTAAATTAAAATAAATACTAAAAAGATATGTAAATATATTATATTATCTAACACTCCCCCGCAGTCGAAACGTGGGAGTCTTGAACGTTGAGACTGGACTGAAGAAATCCAGTCATAGAGAATTTGAGAAAAAGACAACGACAAAGATAAAAGGTGGCTGCGGCCTAAAGAGGCGGCAGCGGCGACTCCAAGTCGTCATTTTTCAAGGGTGAGCAGTGACAACTAACAAAACTAAAGGCGGCGGCGGCTAAGCGCGGCGGCAGTTCTACGAAGGCACTTCTCAATGTGGAGCAGTTTTGTCTGAAAATCATTAAATAAGGCGGCGACTCCAAATTCTTGTTTTTTCAAGGGTGAACGGCGGCAACTAATAAAACTAAAGGCGGCGGCGGCTAAGCGCGGTGGCCGTGAGAGAAGGCAGCGGCATAAAATAAAAAGGCGGCCATAGGAAAACAAAAGAACACTACAAGAAAACAGAGTTTCAGAGACAGAAAAATCCGTCTCTGAAACTCAATTTTTCGTCTCTGAAAATAATCAGAGACGGAAAAATTCCGTCTCTGACACCCGTCTTTAAACAGCTCGACGCTAATTGAGATGGAATTTTTCCGTCTCTAATTTCAGAGACGGAAAATTGTTCCGTCTCTAATTCTGTCGCTTTTTTCATAACTCTTTTACAAATAAACTGTCTCTATATTTTGTGTGAGTTTGGAATAGGTTTAGAGTTCAAATTTGGGTAAGCTCATTATTTTTTTAATTTATTCTTATTTTTAAATTAATATTTATTTTCATCTCATATAGTATATATAATATTTCAAGCACATTTGACAACAAATTTGACGATAATTCAGGTATCGGGTACCTGATCTTTTTTGTTTATTTTTTTTCATTTTTTTATATATTCAAATTTGCTTATTAATCAAATTCAAATGAATAACAAATTAACAATTAATAATTAATCAATCGGTTTATAGAATGATGAAATGTTAACAACAATAAATAAGAGTGTAAATGTTTAATAATCAAATTCACTACTTAAAATTGAAAAACTCCAAAGTATCTCAAATAAATTCACTACTTAAAATTATATAATCCCTTTAACTCCATCATATATTAAATAGTTGACACGTTCAAAACTCTCATCAAAACCAATTAAAGAAAAAGCAGGATACTCTGGTTTTTACAAGAAAATCACAACTTAACCCCAATTTAGGTATAATTCCTCACTTTATATAGTCTTTAGGTTTGTTTGGGGTTTAGGGTTAGTTTAGGGTTTGGGGTTTAGGGTTAGTTTAGGGTTTAGGGTAGGGGTGGACATCAAGTCGAACCAAATTGATAATTTTTGAGTCCGAGTCGAACATAACAAGATTTGATCGAGCAAAAAAATACTTGTTTATAGGAGGCTAGCGAGCCTCGATAATAATAACTTTTGTTCATTTATTATAATATATTATAAAAAAAAATTCATCGATATCTCATATACTATAAGTAATATTTCAGCACATTTGACAACAAAATTGACCCAGTGTACTGGTATGATAGCTCATCTCAAACACCGTCTCCATCTGAGACGGAAATATCCGTCTCAAAATGGGACGAAAAGATCCGTCTTTACTTCGGTCTCAAAATAAGAATAAAGATTTTATTTATAAATCCGTCTCTGATTCCGTCTCTGATTGCAGATGAAAATGGGACTTGTTTCCGTCTAAATCCATCTCAAAATGAGACGATAAATTTCGTCTCCACTTCGGTCTCAAAATAAGAATAAATAAGAAATAAGAAATTGAGACGGTTTCCTACGTCCGTCGGTGATCCGTCTCTGATCAGAGACGGATATCATGTCCGTCTCAGATTCCGTCTCAGATCAGAGACGGAGTCTTATCCGTCTCTGATTTTCCGTCTCTGAAGCCCTGTTTTCTTGTAGTGGAAGAGAAAACGAGATAAGGAAGAAAAAGCAGGCAACGGTAGCGACCAAGAGAGAGGGTGGCAGCGGCGGCGGCGGCGGCTGCCAAAGGAGAAAGAAAGAAAATAGATATATAAAGAAAAACTAAACTAGATAATGGGGGCCGGACGGGGACGACGACTTGAGGATGGCGGCAGAAGCAAGAAATCGAGAGACCATGGCTCGAAGCTATGGCTCTGATACCATGTTAGATTAGATAAAACCCCGTAGGGAACTTGTATTACAGAGTAACATATTTATAGAGATACATGTACTTAGTAAACAAGAAACCCTAACTATAAATAAGGAAAAGATAAATACAAGGAAACATACAGAAACCTAAATTAACATAAACATAAATACTAGAAAGATATAGAAATATTATCTAACACTATTGTCTATATCTCTTACACAGTAAAATGTATTATATGTGATCCCCACACACACTTGTGTGTGAGAGATAGACACATAATTCACACTCGGACCATTGGACTCGGTCCGACATAGAACTACCCGGTATATATAGGTTGCGGAAATGCATTATAACTAGGGAATATGTTTAGGTGGGGTTCGTGAAATGTAAGAGAAATAACGTGAAAGAACATGTGACTGAACTTTTCATTAGTTCTATTAAGCAATCAAATCTCCACTTTTCACTCTTTTAATAATGTGTTAAGGATAAGAATTTTTCTTTTGCTACTGATAATAGTATTTTTTTTTTGGTAAATACTACCGATAGCAATCGGTTTATAAATACAGTTGAAATATTTGCTAGATTTTGAAGAGGCTGGTCACTAGCTAGTTTCAGCTCCATGTAAAAACTCCTTTTTTTCTCTTCTGTACAACTTCCAGATAAGAAAAGATATATTCTATTATAGTGCTGCAAACCAAGTTGAATTGTGTTACTCACTATTGCAGAAATCCAGAGCAAAAAGAATAGGCTTTGGGTGGGTTTTGATTTGCCGACCAATAAGCGATTGACATTAACAAATTGAAATATGGAGTATTATAAAGTGTTAAGAGATTATAATAGTAATAGTGTAACTTATAAGTGTTTGTAGAACATCATTAAAAGATGAAATAATGAAAAGTGAAAAGTATCTTGTCATTGTTTTCTTTTATCCTCCAAGAAACAAAGAGAATATATATGAAGGATTATAATGACAAGATTGAGAAATCCAATATTGATACCAGAATCAGCTTCCATCAACAAACTCAATTATATATTTTAATTATTTTCTGTTAGCCTGTTTCTTTTATGTTCAATATTTTGCTCACCTTTATCCTTCTTCTACCTAATGCTCATCTAACTTGCAAATAGGATTCAGAACTCGATTGAGATCTCAATCATCACCCACGCAATTATGCTTCTTCAAATGATTAAAGCGTACAAAAATAGTGATAAATACATTTTTGTCCCATACCTTAGGGCATGAGTACTTTTAATTTCAATATTACGGACTTTATCAATTACATTCTTTATTTTTTTTTAAATGTGCAATTTAAGTCACGAGTCCCATTTCCATTAAATATTTGACCAAAAAAACATGTGTCCCTCGCATGCTCCATTAAGTTCCGGTTAAGTGGGAAAATTATCTATTGAAATTAACATTTCAGCTAACAAAGGAGGAAACGAAATTTCACAAAAAACCACCCCTCTTTCTATGCTGTTTATATACCAAATATCCACCCCTCTTTCTCTGGTAGTTAGATACGAATTGAAAGGTTGGAAGATGATGCAGCAAATTAAAACTAAAAAAAGGTATACATTTCAGGTCAATATTCATTTATGGGTTCACCATTTCATCGTTTTGTCCCCTCGAAAGGAAATTCAAGCACAACAACCCATGATCATAAACATCTCACAAATTTACACATTCGTGGCACGAGGACACAGAAAAAGGCACAACTTACCATATTAATGCAACTAGACATTGAGCCTCTAATTCTCCAATCCAACCAGTTTTCTTTTAACTGCAGTCGACCATTGCTCTCCTTGCTCCACAATTGCCGGAAGAAAATTTGGGGTTGAGAAGCTAGATTCGGGGAGAATGAAATTTGGGGTTATTTGTTATATTAAACCCTTCAGACATGTTGTCAATATTCCTGCCAAACCGCAACGCAACGGAGCACATGAAGGGCACATGCTTTTTCCGTCAAATTTCAATGGAATTGGGGTTTGAGATTAAAATTATAATTTTTTGGTGATAAAGGATGTAAATTATATTGGTGAACTCCATATTATTGGGAACAAATTGCACATGGCCTAAGTTATGAGACCAAAATTTTATATTTTTTCCCCCACAAAATTACATCATTTTGTAGAGATGAAAATATGGTCTTAACATTTTCCTCAATAAAATATTTAGGTCCAAACATAAGCCTAAAGTACTTGTCGACAAAACATTACGCAACATTCAGTCTAAAAATCACAATGTGTCAATACATAATTCATCATATTAGCCATCACATACACAAATGTATGAAAATCACAGTATGTCGTAGGCAAGATTGACGAGAACTATTGAACACGGTATCGCATAGAAACTCGATACTTAGAAATACAAAGCTAAAGAAATCTGCAGTGTATATAAGGTATAAATTATTAACATTCATTTCAAGTTAACTCCAATCACATTCCAAATTGACAATTTGACTAAAGATTGATGCTTAACTTACAAATGTAAGCAGGAATTAAATCCACATACTAATAAGTTGCATATATAGTTCAAGATTATGTAATTGTAGCTAGCTAGCTTAAAGTGAAAGTCTGAGCTCCAAATCTATCTCTTGGGAGTTGCTTGATTCAGAGTTCTGACTACTCGACTCTTTCTTCTTCTTCTTATTCACTGCACCCTACACATGCAATCAAAACAATAAAATTTTATCATTATACTCAATTGATGATAAATCTTTTGCTATCAATTTAAACACCTTTCACTGTGTGTAAAAGTGGGTTTGAATACCTCAATTCCGGGTTCGAAGAATGATCTAGTAGTGGTTGGCTCCACAAAATGTTGAGTTCCGAAGCCTGAATTGCCTGGATGCCATCTAGTTTATAGAGATATGGAGTTAATAAATACCTAAGTATTTATAGGCAATTAATTTTGAGCAAATCAATATATACATATATATATATATATATGTTATATATAATTAAAGTAGACGAAAGAATCATTATGATCACTAACCTTGCAACACTGCTGGGTTGGGAATCACCATATGTGATATTTGCCCTATCCAAATCTTGCAACCCCATCTGAAACAAGGCCATGTTTTGAAAACTAATACATCAATAATTCAAAGACCAAAGCTTCATTTGTTTCACTTGAAATCAATCAGTTTTTCAAGAAATCCCACTTATATGGTAGCAAAACTAGAATTTGAAAAAAAAGAGAAATAAAATCTTTACCCAAGATGTTCTTGATTCATTTCTAGGGTTACAAGCTACATAGGTCTATAATTTATACAGGCAACAACCACAAGGGAAAATAGACAGTACTCATTTTAATTAACAGGATATATAACTAAGAATCATAAATTGACCCACAATCAAAATTCCAAATTGATCTCCTCCCTCACATCCACTCTTAATTAATTCACTTGAAAAAAGTTCACTGGTGAAGGTTTTATTGAAAAATCTCATGTCGTACCATGACTCCATGGGGTCCCTGAAAGCCATAAGTAGGTGAGGTTGATGATGAATACGAGAAAGATGACGATGAAGACGAATACGATGTTTGCATCCTCAAGTCCTCCTAATGTTTAAATTCATGAATGAAATAAAAACTCTTAATCTAATTTCACCAAAATAAACTAAAAAAGAACATGAAAAAAATTGTGAAATAATCTACCTGGCTGAAAGTACTAGCATAAGGGTTATGAACAGAAGGAAGATAATTGCATCCAAGTTGACTATGTAACCTAATCTTCTCAAGCTGTGCAACCCCAAGTCCTCTCTGAGGCTGTTTAGGCTTATCTGAACCGCTCTTTTTACCTTTTCGCGATGATGATGATGAAGACGATGGTGATAATCCTGCACCTCTTTCATTCCCCAAGTAATTTGGCTGATCACCAAAATAATTGCTTCCCATCTTACTTTCACAATCACACCTCTAGTGTGTGTGCGTGGGAATTTCTTACAAACTTTGTTTGCAGGAAAAAAAAAATGTTTTGAATCAGAGAGATCTTCTGATACCCTTTTAAGCTGTCAACACTTTGCAGCTCAGTAATTATTGCATCGCTGGATCTGATCGTGTTTAGATTTTATGTGATTCATTCTGTTTATATACTATATATACTTGGGATTTTAAAATGCTGTTCTAGCTCGTTTTGACAACTTTCATGAAAATCCCTCCTATTATATTCTCGCATTTGGTCATTGAAAGCGATTGTCTCTCATTTTAAATCATAAAATATACTATATGCAATATTATTTCAACATTTCTAATTAATTAACCTAAATCACGCTTTTCTATAAAAAAAATTCTTATATACACTTGGCGTTAATTTTTACGTTTTCTTAGCTCGTGAAATTAAATGAAATAAATGCATAAATAAAATAATTGTGGGATATATAGTTGAATTAAGATGATTGGACTCACAAGGTACAAGGGTTTACTTTAAACTGTTAAAAAATTTATTGGCATTTTAGGTATAAATCTTTTCAATTTGTTGACTATGATTACTGATTGGGACCATAAATTTGGATTATCATATTAGCTGCAAATTTGATCATATCAATGAAGATCATATCCAATAATACCTTTAAAAGTCATTACCATCTAAGCTTAATTAATCATAAAAGTGCCTAACAAACAAAGAAATATATAAAAGTAGATCCCAAATATTTAATATGGTTAGATTCCAGAAATCCTGAAGGAAATGTGGTGGGATTGTCTCAAAGGTGAAAAGATATTCTCGGCTTTATAACTATAGATATCGATTGCAGATGGATTTTATATATATGCAATATATTAACAGCTAAGCCATATATACATATTTAATGAATTCAATAATATATAAATAATATAATTTGTAATCTGTATGAATCTGTGTAGGATATCTTTGTTAACTTCAAGAATTAATTACTTCCGCGTCTTACATTTTACGTTAAAAAACAGTATTGGCAGAAGATTAAATTAAAAAAATGAGTTGCCATGCACCAAATCTAATCGAGCTGTTCCACGCATGATTTGTGGGTCATATTTTATGAGTTGTTGTGTGGTGGAAAAAGGGGAGATGAAAAATTCCCTCATTTGTTTAACAAACATGTGAACTCACTCAGTTAATTACAAAAAAAGGTGTACCATCAATGCTATAAACCATATCATTATCGTCCAAAATTTATTTTAATAATATTATTACATTATAATACATGGAGGGCTGTCTCTCCAAAGTGCGTCATACTTTTTACATGGTTGGATGAGTGTATGATTTGGACACCAGATGCATTGTCCATGAAATTAATACGGAAAAATTGTAAAATTAGTTCGTAGTTGTAAGGGTGGCAAAATTGGCTCTTTGTTTTTTTTTTTTTTTTTAATTTAAATTGGTAAAATTGGTCATGTATCTATTAAAAACTCATGAATTGAGGGTTAATTTATCCGGAAAGTTCTAATTTGACCGGAATTGGCACATGACCAATTCAAGTTGGGATTTCAATTTCCGACCAATTGTGCCTAGTTGGGTATCAAGCTTGCCAACTTGGAGAAAAAATGATAAGTGAGCAATTCTCACCATGCCACGTGAAAACTTGCAAAAAATTCAAAAAAAATTATGCTTTAAATTATTATAAAACGTTAATATTTTAAACTAATAATTGGTCGGAATTGAAAATTTCCCAAATTTAATTTGTCATGTACCACGTACATGACCAATCCTGTTAAATTAGGACTTTTTGGTGAAATTAATCCTCAATTTGCTAGTGTTTGATAGATACCTGACCAATTTTTTGATTAAAAAACACAGGACCAATTTTATTATGAGGCTAAATTTGCAATTTCCCCAAGTTATTACCTTCCTATCATTACAGAAAATTGATGTCATAGGTGTCAATTTTATGAGTGATTAAATAACACACACTACCCCAAAAAACGCCTATTACAGCGGTTTTAACCGCTGTAATAGACACCTCTGTAATAGGGGTCAGGCCTATTACATCGGTTTATTTTGTGACTACTGTAATAGGTGACCTATTACAGTGTTTTTAACCACTGTATATTTTTTTTTAATTATTTTACCTGCTCAGTTTATAAATTTCCTGTACAAGAACAAAATTCAACAAACCAACACAACAAACCAGCACAGCACAACAGATTCAACAGAATAACAAAAACTCAAAACTTCAATATAACCAATTCTCTCCTCCAATAACAAAATTTTATGATCTCCAACAAATCACAAGTTTACAATCAACTAATTAAACTAATCTCAATTTACATACAACAAATCAAATCACAATTTACAACATACCATACCCCATTTCTAAGCGCATTAAAAAATGTAATGTGTCAATTCGCTACGTACTTCATCAATTTGCACTTGAGAGTAGAAGGGGCATCAACAATCAGAAAAGTACTGCAAGATAGAGATTGCAAACTCAAAAGACGTTTCAATTACCTACTAGATGTTTAATAACTTCAAAAGGGAAAGAA
The DNA here is from genome assembly GCA_019426215.1 of Buddleja alternifolia. Classification (NCBI taxonomy): domain Eukaryota; kingdom Viridiplantae; phylum Streptophyta; class Magnoliopsida; order Lamiales; family Scrophulariaceae; genus Buddleja; species Buddleja alternifolia. Next base: position 16,809,471 of record CM033398.1, read on the forward strand.
ACTGAGTATTAGGATTATGCATACCGCTAGTGGGATTGAAGATTCTCCGTGGCTAATAATCTCCTTCAAGAATCTCATAACGAAGAAGCCACAATCTATATCGTTTGTCTGTTAGGGGCACTACAAAAGCAATCAAAATTGTATTAGAACACTAACTTTTATACAAATAATCTCTCGAAACTAGAAAACACTAACCTTTATACGAATCCATTTACAGGTCTTGTTTTTGAATTTCTTCATTTGGTTGTTGTGATTTTCACGAAAAATCAACACATCCCTGTAAAAAAATACAAAAAATAATTAAATATATCAAAAAAAGCAAATATGTGAAATTTAGGAAGATATATACACTTTGAAAATAATATTAAATATAATGGATACATTGATTGAATGAAAAACTTACTGATTGATTTTTTCTTTCATGTCAAATTGGTTATCCGGATCATCATGCAAAGAACCCAGATAATAAATGACCTCTTCAAATGGATCAATCACAATCAACAACCTATGTCCTCTAAAAAGCATTCAAAAGATAAGTTCAAAATTAGATTTGCATAACAAGTTTTACAAATTAAAGTTGGGTCTTTAGTAGCTCACCCGGTGTTGAAAGGTGCAATAAATAACTTATTCATCTGTGCGCTCTCTATCATAGCATTTGCTATAAATTGCACTTGTTCAATTTGCTGACTGGACCAATACGTGGTCCCGCAAATATAGCATGTGGTCTAAGGAACCCGAAATGACTTTCTTTCCATGCGGGGACCATGTAATTAACCGACAAAAACCTAAATTGAGCATATGCTGAGCGGACGATAGAAGTGGCAGAGTTTTTTCCCCACACCAACTGGTCCTCCTCCTCAAGCTTCAGAGTATCTCTTGAACTGTTGTCTTCCCTTGATGATGACAAGAAGGGGGAAGAAGAGAAAGAAAAGCAGTTTAAGGCGAAAGAGAAAGAAAAGGCAGGTATTCATCATTTCAGTATAAACCATATACGCTTTCAATTCCATATATATGAATGAATGATTTATCGCTGAAACATCTTGTTGAAGCTAATCTAACTTTAGCTAACTTATCTAACTTTCAAAACGCTAACTTATATTATTTTGGGCTTTTCTTTAAACTCTTGAACTATAAAAGAGTTATAAGAGTTAAGATCTTGACATCATCAAAAAGGGGAAAATTGTTAGGAATTTCATGTTAGATGTTTTGATGATGACAAGATAGGATTTTATGTTAGACCCCAAAAGAATGTAAGTTTGTACTTTCATAGAATATATGTATAAGCGTTTGAAAGTTTATTATTTTGTTAGGCTTGTAATTTTTATCTTTGTAGATTTTAGACTTAGGATTAGATACCGAGTCGCTGATAGAATTCTGGGTGAGTCTATCAAAGATGAAGTTGAAGATTCAAGCGTCTGAAGTCAAGAGAAGATGAAGATTTGTTCCAAGCGTCTATCAAACGCTAAAGAACTGTTTCAGGATTTGTTAATCTAGCGTTCAGCGATTTCAAGAGCTCAGCTGATTTCAAGCGCTCATCGATTTCAAGCGCTCAGCTGATTTCAAGCGTCCGACTCAAGCGTCCAGCTTTCAGATTCACTTGTAGGATACAACCCAAGTTATCAAGGACTTAAATGCAATCACCAACGGTCATTTATTTTTAACGGGAAATAAATTCAAAATGCATTAAATGCTTGATAAGTGCATTAAATGTAACAAGACAGTATGACTTGTGGACAAGCCACCTTTTGACTAGACTGTCAACTTTTCAGAGTTCAAGTCTGCTCCTGTCTAATCGGAACCAGCAGAATTTCAGGAATGTCAGAAAGGGATTATTTGACGCGTTGCGTGAGAGACACGCGCCTGATTGTGTCCAACGGACAAATCCCAAGAATCTCTATAAATAGTACCTTTCAGCAAAACCTTAGAGAGTGTGAAGAGAGAGAAACTTTGCTGAAATAATTTGAGAGAAAAGCTTGCAAACTCCATAGCCAAAATCTATCAAGCTTCTCAAATACATTCCAAAGACAGTCACCGATATCTCAAACATCTTCATAGAAGAACCCTACACTATTATTGAGATATCCCAAGTTGTTTGAACTTCCCAACATCAAACAAACCTGTTACAAAAAACTCTGAACACCTTTCAGCTGAGTGAGAAAGTTTGTTGACTTCACAAGCAGTATTTTTGAGTAAGGGAAGCTTGTTGAGGAAGATCTTTATTGGAGCTGAAATCTGTGTGATCAAGGAGCTCGAGATCGTCTTTCCAGGAGCAGAGGATTGAAGTGGCTTGCATCAGAAATCCGTGTGACCAAGGAGCTCAAGTCATCCATATCCATCTCTTCCTGTTTCCCTATTTTGTAGAAGTCTCTATGTGACTCTTCGAGAATCTATTTAGTGGATTACCTCCAACTGCATAGGAGAATACCACCCAGTGAACCTTACAATATCTTGTGTCACTTACTGCTTTATTGCTTTACCTTACTCTTGCATACTAATCTTTGAAAAGGCATTAAAACAGTTAAGCAACTATATTTGGAAAAAGAGAACGCTAAGCTTTCAAATCAGTCTTGAGCGCTTAACCAAGCTCTAAACATTCTAAGCGTTCAAAACGTTTTAACCAAAAGCAACTAAGGAAAACTTTGTGACGCTAAATACTTTCAAAGTGAAGACTTATAAAATCATTCCACTGTGCTAACCCTGATTAAAGAACTGAACGCTTAAACCTGAGTGGTTATAGTATTCAAATCTTAAGTCTAAGTTAATCTTTTCATACAGTTTTCAAAGTAGACTCTCAACTAAGCGTTTACATTTTCAAGCGTCCAAATCAATTTTAATACGAATTTTTGAAGTCGAAAAAGACTTCAGGGTCTATCCCTTTCGTATCCCACTTGGGACCAACATCATATAATTAATTTGAGTACTGAAAATAATCATAGTTTAGATGCAATAAAATAATTAAAAACCTTACTTGATGTAGGCTGAAATGACAGAGGCTCCTAGCTCTTCTTGACGCAAAAGGTGACAGACCTCCTCCCTCCCAATATACTCTTGGAATTCAATATTCATAATTTTTTTCTCCAAGTCTACAGTGATCTGGTCATCAATAGACACATCTTCATGAACTTTCTAGGAAATAAAAGTTCCCTAGGGCGTCCATCTAGTACAAGGTCTTCACATCTACTACCCGCACATGCAGGCTTTGCTACTGGAGGTCTTGGTTTGACAGCTGAGTGCTTGGACATCCCTGATTTCTAGTTTTTAACTGATTTGGATGGTCCAAGAGGCTATTTAAGCAAATAAAATAAAATGTGAAAGTTACACACCAAATTATATTTAGCAACCTTAAACAATTGTTATAATTTATTAATGGTTAGCTATTAATTACATACCGATGCATCATTGACAATGACAAGACTCATAATCCAAGCAACAAGGGTACCCAAATCATCAAAAATTGTGTGCACTTCATCATCCTCTAGAGGGACTGGTAGGGTTGTATCCTCCTCAATTGCAGTGTCAATGCAAACTTTCACATTGTTGGTGGGTAATGGACGGTTGTGAAGTGTTCTATCCGATGGTCGATTGAGCATATGTCCTTTAGCCACCACACGATATGATGGTAATGAAAGTGCTAATTGACATGGCGCCTTAACCTACATATATATACCATTATATTAGAAATTTTTGTCTATTTTATAGAAATAGAGAGTTGCAAGTTACATGATCACTAAACAAGTTCAGATCATTACCTCAGAAAGCATCTTAACTAGTTCTGGGCAGCTATCTTTCAAAGAAATCGCCTCATCTTCATGTGGCTGACGCAACCTAGACGCCCGCAATTCGGCAACCTCGCATTCCAAGGAGGATAGTGATTTGGTGAGGCTCTTCACCACGCTTCTCAAGCTTTCCATCTCCATCTGTTTAGAAGACTTTGGATCCATAAAGTACTCTCTTTGTGACACCCCAAAGTCAACACCCCTAACGTGACCTGGATGCTCCATCCTTTTAAGAACTTTAGCCAATAGATCTTCCCGACTCCTATCATTTTCACAATGTCTATTACTCTACTGTGATATGCTCTCCTGTAATAATATATTTAAAAACTAAAAAAACTTAGTGAACTTTACTCTTTCAAAAGTATTTCAAAAAAAACATACCACACATTATAAAGCTAAAATTACAAATAACTCACCATTTCATCCATTACTCTTTTAACGTTGACATTATCAATCTCATTCTTATTGTTAGAACGCGAAATCCTCCACACGAGTGCTCGTGTCACCACTGTGCAATCTGACCCAGTTTCCTTTCTTTTCTTTATCTATAATTTGATTAATATATATCTATATATATATATATTAACAAGAAATTTTTATTAAAAAAATTGTAAGAATTCACTGTTAAATGAATTTCGTACCTCAATTTGCTCAACAAGAACATGTCCAAGACGTGATTTCCTACAAAGATATTCAGGATCCTTTCCTCTTTCCCGATTTTCCCTACTTACTTGTTGTTTATTACATAATCAAAGGACTAGTCAATGTATTAGTTACATATGAAAGCAATAACCAACAAATGAAACCGTAAATTAAAATGACTACATGAAAATCTTCACTTAGACGAACTTGTAAAAATGCCGCCCAATCAGAGTGAGGTATCTCATATTGTGAGGGTGGGTTGTAATTAATGTTCCCATCATCATTCAGTACCCACACTTTACTCATGTAGCTCCTGAAGTTTCGTGCTAGCTTCCTAGCTTCTACTATAACGTATTTTTTTCTCCTTTCCTCAATATCACATGACAACTATAAAAAACAAACAACAAAATATATATGAAATTATAATTTAGAGAAAATTAAATCAACAAAAAATACATTAACAATTAGAAACATAATAAGAACCAAATTACCGCTACTTCATCCCAAATTACATTTTTTGTTGGTGCCGCCAAATTACATTTTTTGTTGGTGCCGAGACTTGTCGCCAATCACTGATGGTAATCGGCATCTTCAGCCAAGCCAGAACTCCTATGTAACCAACAAGTGTTGCTTTGTTTGGGTGAACTGCTTGGCCTTTCTCATTCCAGCCCACAGGTAACTTTATGCCTTTACTTCTTGTGGTAGCCAAAGAAGCTGTTTGGATGAGAAAGTTTCTTGGAGAACTTGAATCGGTCCCTAGTGCTCAGCTCCCGTTACCACTTTATTGTCACAACAATAGAGCAATAACGCAAGCTAAGGAACCGAGGTCTCCTAACAAATCCAAACACATTGAGAGAAGATTTCATATCATCAGGGAGATCGTTGGGAGAGAAGAGATAGCAGTGCAGAAAATAGCCTCAGCTGACAATATAGTTGACCCGTTCACCAAACCACTACCTCAGGCAGTTTTGGACCAACACCTGGAAAGGATGGGTATTAGATACCACAATGAGTGGCATTGAGTGCAAGTGGGAGATTGTTAGGATCATGCCCTCAGATGCCATAGAGGATAATATGAATAGGGCATCTATCTTGTATTGAACTTAAATATTATTTATAATAAAAGGCATTATTTAGTTTTTCACTTAATTCTTATCTGCATCTATAAGTTGTGTAAAATATTTTGTCCATGTTTTCAGTGCGATCCATCTACTTCCTATGGGATAGGAAGAATGACACTAGAGAGATCGACCTTGATTACTAAAACTAGTTCGCAAGTAATATGAATTCTTTAACAGGCAAATAAAGACTTCGAATACTTGTACAATCTTAGCTTTGACATGGGAGTGCCAGTCGAACACCATGTGATGGTGGGAGCTTAAGACTGTAGACACATCAGTGGAACTGATATGCTCGAACATGACTCGCATTGGTTCTGTCACATGGGTGTTCACTCTGTGACTGTCAATGACAGAACTGATTATGCATAATAAGTATATGTGAACCTTTGACTTGAAATATCGGGCTGAAGATGCACTTGTGATCTCAAGTCTTTCACTAGAGTAGTTAGACCCAATTCACTCGTTGGTGGGGTCGACCTCGAAATGCGAACTTGATGGGCAAGTGGTAGTCTTAGCAGATATATAACATGGAATTTGTTCTCTCATAAGTGAATGAGAATGTACCCTACGTAATTATAAATAAATAGAGATCAAAGTCTTTGGTCAAAGCAAAAGAGACGATTGTGCTAGGCACCAAATCGATCTCAATGATCTTGTATTGTTATAATTTTTACATATGGTCAAGTCCAGTGAGTTTGACATAACCATGACTCTCACTTGACCTGGGAATGTGAACAAAAGGTTTATACATATATTGTATTTACAATTGGAAGGTTGTGGAAAGATTTATTCATTTGTATTTCATTTGGGCTGCGAAGTGGGCCACGTGACTGGCTAGGCGTTACCCACTTCCTTTGGTTTCCTTTCATTGCCAAATGAAATGAACCTAAAAGAGTCGCACTAAAGAATTGATGAAGAAAATTGAAAAGGATTTTTTATTTTCTATTTTACTTTGGAGAGATTTAATTTATTGGATAAGTTAAATAAATAATTAATTAATTTCTTATTGGATAAGATAATTAATTAATAGGATAAGATTAATTATTAATTAATTTCTTAGAGAAATATATTAATGAATTAATTTATCTAATTAATTTTATTATTTAATTAATATATTTATTTATTGGATAAAATAAATAATTAATTGAATAAAGAATTAATTAACAAAGAAAAATAAGAAATCTCGGGACCCATGTGGGGCATCCATGAGGACGCCCATTAGGGCTAGTTGGATGATCAAAGTGGCTCTTATGTTTTGTCTTGGTCAATAAGTCATTGAGGTATAAGAGACTTCTCTTGACTTTAACCTAGACAACAATTGAATTACATCTATTGTAACTCTCCAAAGAATAGAAAAAAGAAAAATATCCTCCCCTCTCAATACACATAGCCGTCGCCCATATAGAGAAAAGAAGGGATTTTTTCGTCACCAATTCGCGCTTAATAATTTAGAGGCAACGTGATTCGTTGTTGGATTCATCTACAATCAACTTCAAGAATTCAAGACTTGATGAATAAGAGGATTGAAGAATTCAAGAAGTTTATCAATCTAAAGTTTTGAAGAAGAATTGGATTATCTTACCACCTCGCTTCAACAGGTAAGTTGAATTTATTCGTTAAAGCGGTTTTTAGATTCAATTATGCAATTAGAGAAACACTTTGGGTTTTTATTAAATTTTAGAAATCCTTCCACTGCGTTTATGAGTTTTTTCAAGAAACCCAACACTTCTTGCATTGATGACTTTTCTCATCGCCTGATACCTCTCCTTATCTCATCTTCAACATGTTTGTCTGCTCCACATCCATCCTCCTCGGGAACACTTCCAGCATGCTCTGAAGCCATCGACCTACAAAAGCCAAAAATACAAAAGTTAGATTCATATACCAACAACATAATTTTAAACTAGAAGTAATAAAGATTACAAAAATGCATAGATTATTTCTTGTTAAAGTAAACTCACTTATGAAATCTATGAAGATACCATGAATACGCTATATCTTTGACTATATTACAGAATTTGAAGATCAGAAAATAAGTCTATCATACAATTAGCAAATAAGTTCAAATACCTTTCATCATTTTCTTTTTATCGTTGGCTTAGTAGTCTTTTACTTCCCATCGGTACAACCATTTTTTTTAGTACGCCGACGAACTGATGGATTAATCCATATCCCTTCTTGGTGATCTTGTAGCATATACAATTCATCATCATTGATATCCAAGTCATCATCACTATTAATTGATTGTGAATCACCTAAGATAACATTTTCTCCATCATCTACACTTTCTTCATCATCATCCTTAATACAAGTATTTTGTTTTGCAGATAAAACAATGGACCACCTCTTATCAATAGGATCGGTGACAAAATACAATTTCTTGGCTTGTGATGTAAAGTGAAAGGTCATCTTTGTATGCCACCCTTTCAAGGTCTACTCGAGTGAAGCCTATTTCATTATTTTGGACACCATTTTATTGTTAACCCACCTACACCCTGATACAGGCACCCGAAACCAACTATAATTCAATTCCTATATACGTCCAATCACCCTATAATATGATAAATCGGCATAGATAGGGTTCTTATCTTTCGCACTTGAGATATGCATTGCTTGAGCTACAAGACTCAACCCACTATTCTGCATTGTACTTCATTCATCTTGGTATTTTTTATAGAATTTGCGACCATTTAGACAATAACCTGAATAACAAACAACTATTCTGCCCGAACCCATCGACAACCGTGTCAATTTATCTGAAACTAAATTTGGATTCTCTTTCTGTTTCTCTTCAATATGCTTGCCGAACCAATCGATGAAACTCTTATGCTCTCTTGAAATCCAACTCTCTTTTTTATTTCGATTTAATCTCCTGAGTTGGTCCTTGTACTCTTCAACATATGGGTCAACCTCATTGGTGTTGTGGAGGACATATAGGTGTGCCTGCTCCCTTTGTGTGCAAGGAACACTAACTAATTGCTTTTCAATTATGCTTTCTCCTTCTGTTCTCCCTCCCACAACATGAGACTTTAGAAGCTCTGCAATGTTAGAATCTGCCAGATATTCTGTGCAAAATCTAATTGCTTCATCAACTATGTACTGTTCAACAATGCAACCTTCCAGTCGACTACAATTTTTCACGTAGCCTTTCAATACCTTCATGTGACGCTCAACCGGATAAATAGATGTCATAAAATCCGGTCCACATAGTTGTGTCTCTCTAACCAGGTGAACAGGTAGGTGAGTTCTTATATCAAAAAAAGCAGGTGGAAAATACATCTCAAGCTTACACAAAGTGATGAAAAATTGTTTCTGAAGTGCAGGCAATTGTTCAGGATTAAACACCGTGCTCCACATTGCTTTGAAGAAGAAACACAATTTAGTTATAGTTTCTCTCACCTTTTTTGGCAAAATGGCCCGTGTAGCAATTGGTAGCAAATGATCCATGATTACATGAAAATCATGAGTCTTCATGTGCTTTAGCTTTAAGTCCTTCATTGAGAAACTCACATAATCCAATTTTTTCTTTCCTACATAGAGTGTGAGCTGCTGGAGGCAAATAAGTACATTTTCCTTTCTTTGTTGGTTACAATTTACCTCTTATCTTCATTTCAACCAAGTCTAACCTTGCCTTTATGCCATCTTTTGTCTTTCCAGACACATTTAGAAGTGTACCAATGACACTATCAAATACATTTTTCTCAATATGCAATATATCAAGAAAATATCTAACATGTAAGGACTTCCAATACGGTAAATTAAAGAAAATTGACACTTGCAAAAGTCTTTCCAAATTTGATATTCAAGTCTTTTAACTTCTCAAACACCTCTTCACCAGTCAAGCACTTAGAAGCTCGACCTTCTTCTATCTTCCCATTGAAAGCTTTCTTCCACCAACGAGGTCGATGTTTCCACTTTAGCCATCTTCGATGCCCTTGGAATGCATATTTCTGAGAGTGTGGCAATCGATATTGATCTGTACTCTCGACACATATGGGGCATCGACATTGGCCATGTACACCATATCCCTTGAGATTAGCTCTTGCCGAAAAATCATTGATTGTTCCAAACAACATGACTCTAAGATTGAGACTTTCTTTTCTTAACCTATCATATACTTCAATACCGTTTTCCCAAAACACCTTCAAATCCTCAATTAAAGGAGCCAAGTTGACATCTATATCATTTCCAGGTCATTTCGGCCAGAAATGAGTATAGGCATCATTATATGCTCTCGCTTCATGCATCATGATGGGGGTACGTTGTAGATCATCAAAATCACCGGCCATGTACTATGTGAGCTACTTTGAAAGCCATGTGGGTTCATGCCATCTGTAGCGAATACAAGGCGTAGGTTTCTTGGTTCTTCCCCAAATTCAGGGAAATCATCATCAATCTTTTTCCATTGAGAAGAATCTGAGGGGTGTCGAATCTTGTCACCTTCAATCCCTTCTTGAAGCCTTCTGCCGGCATGCCATGTCAAACTCTTGACTACTGTACATGCGCCTAAATCTAGGTATTATGGGCAAATACCACATTGTTTTGACAGGAGCAAATCTATTTTTCTTGTACCGTGAGGTGCTACATTTCAGACGCGCCTTCAATGATGCATAGTCATTTCTAAACAATATGCAATCATTAAGACAAGTATGTATCCTCTCATATCCCATGCCAATTGAGGTTAACATTCATTTAGCCTCATAAGTACGATTAGGTAAGACATTATCCTCGGGTAGCATGCTTTTTAATAAACCAAGTAAGTCTGTGAAGCTCTTATCACTCCATTCATTGTTGCTTTTTAACTTGTAGAGGTTTCGGTCTGCTTTCAATCTTGTGAATTTACTACCACTATACAGTGGTGTCTTTGAATCACTTATCAAATTATCAAACATTTTAGGACAATTTTGCAAATCCTCCTCAATCACATTTGTCATCTCCTCCAAACGATCAGACTCATAATCATCCATGTCCAAATCCTACGATGGATATGAATTACCACCCAAATCATCTGACGTGGCACTATTTTCAACGTGTCTTGTCCAACGTGTGTAGCTTTTGTCAATTCGAATACACACCAAATGATCTTCCAAGTCACGTGGACTAATTCTCTTTCCAAAACAACAACTTAAACACGGGCAAGTGATCCTAGTTGGATCTGGTGCATGCTCAACCGCAAACTTGATGAACTCTTTCACCCCTTTCTTGTATTGCTCCGACATGCGATCCGCTAAAATTCAACTTCGATCCATCTTGATTCTGATTTATATTCCTTTTTTTTTTCAATTCAAATTTCTCATGTGATGTACTCTTGTCAAAACACTATAAAAGTTCTTTTAATTTTAATTTAATTTTATGTTTAATATTAAGAAGTTGTAAATTATTATAAATTATTACTCTTGATATATCAAAGTTATTCTTTATATTTTAATATTCTTGAATATTACTCTTAAAACTACAGCAAGGTGTTGCATTTTTCAGTGAAAGAATGCACAACTCGTCAATAGAGTAAAATACTCAACAACAAAACCATTTATTTGCTCACCAACATAAGTATCCAACCAAACATTCATAAAAAAAAAATACTCCAACATATCCGTATCCAATCACAATTGCTCAAGAATAAAAATTTAACGCGTATAAATATAAACCAAACTCGTTCGTTAATAAAACCATAATAAAGCAAATACACTCGTCAAAGTAGTAATATAAACTAATAATTTATGCCAAATAATAATCTACTTCTAATTAACACAATTTTAATTTGAGCCCACATTCACATTGTCATCGTTCGATGGTGATATAATTTACAAGGCATTTGACAGATAGCCTACAAAAAATTTACACAAAAGGAAATTACACGTGCTATAAATTTAGAAATCATCAATACTCTATTCTTTTTCTTCCTTTTTTTGGGATTTAATTGAAAGCCAATACCGAGTTAAGTTAACACTGGATATCATGAGAATGCAAGTTTATCAAAATTTCTTCAAACCACACTGGATAAACATTTAGACACTGGATATCATGTTGGGTTTGTTACTTTTATTTGTACATATATACACACATAGAAATTCTTTATGTTTATATATGTACAAATGCAACGCAGGAGAGCTAATATGTGGAGTACCTTGAAATATCAGAGACACAAGAAGACAGATAATTCTTAGTTGGTGGTGGTGGTGATGACCGGTGGTGGCGTAAAGTGGTGGACGGAAGTGCGATGGTGGACGGAAGACACTGCCTCAAATAATTAAGCACACAGAAACATAGAAAATGGGGGAAAATTACAAAACAAACTGTGGAACGAAGCTATGTAAGTCTTGAAGCTCATTCTACTAGTACTTCTCTACAATCTAGATTTTGAAAAAGCGCAACCTGGTATGATTATAAAATTCAAATTCCAAGCACAATGCTTTCAATTTAGTATTTCAAGTTGAATGAACATAGTTATTTGACGAGCGTATAAATTTATGTAAATACTTTGAAGAAATAAGAAGGGAAAATTAAGAAAATATAGGGAATGAATTCAGTGTCACCTGTATGTCATCGAGAATGCCGTGCCTCGGATAACTCCCACCACCACCGCTCAAAGGCAGTGCGCTAAAGAGTTTCTTTTGCTAAGCTCAAAACTTAATCTCTCTCTATCACTCTCTATGTATATATATATATATATATAGCTAACCTAAAGTGCGGCAACTGAGGGTGAAAGCGAAGCAAACCTGGCAATGCAGCGGCTTACTGCGGTAGCGGGTGGTAGGGACAGAGCCAGAGGGGGCAAAATGTAAAAAATTAAAATTTTGTAGGTAAAAATGTTTTTTTCTTAAAATTGAGAGGGGGGGCCACAAGCCCCCCCTCCCTCCGTCTCTGACGGGTGGCATATAAGGTGTTTTCTTCTCGCATTTACCCTTATTTTCACTGGAACCCCTTAGACATGTAAGTTATTCGGCTTCGTAAGAGAGAGAGAAGTTATGAGAAGTGATGAGTGGTGGCAGTGGTGGCGGCGGTCGTGAGAGAGTGAGGGTCGAGAGAGAGAGAGAGAGAGATAGATTGCTCAGATCTAGTTTTTGAATTGAGTTACGACCCTAGTACATTGGTTCTTAGATGAATCATTGTAATAGGTATAACCAATTACAGCGATTACAAAAAAAACTACTGTAACAGGTCTAGTACAAGGGTTTTTTTTTATAACCGCTATAATTTGTATACCTATTATAGCGATTTATCTGAGAACCACTGCATGCTTTGGGCCTATTACAGCGGTTCTATAATGAACCGCTGTAATTGTTGCCACCGTTCAGCGATTCTACCTGAACTGCTATAATAAGGGCACTGTGCCCATTTTTGTAGTAGTGACGGGCAATAGGTGATTTAGAAAAATTCTTTAATGCTCGCACCTAGGGGTGCAAACGAGCCAAGCTCGAGCCGAGCCTAGTGATTTTACCAGGCTCGAGCTTGAGCTCCAGCCCATTTACTCGAGCTCGAGCTCGTTGGCTAAAAACCCAGCTCGACTTGAGCTCACGAGCTTGGGCGCGAGCTCGGGTCTGGGCTCGATTTTGGTTACAACATTGCAGCAACCTTGCTGCAGTGTCATGGATGATGGAGCAGTTACTGCATAAAATTGAAAAAAAATGTTGAGAAATAACTAGAGATCGTTATGTAAATAAAATAAGAATTACGGTAAAAAGATTACATAAAATTAAAAGGAACTTTAGCATACAAATATAACTACAACAGTAAACCACGAAAATGAAGCTTAAATAAATTCTTTCATGGTTAAGAATGACATTGCTGCAACAATAGATCCAAGAAACACTGCCTATGGAGGCCAACCAGCGAAAAGTTTGAAGATAGAGGATTCCGGCGGTGGTGATGCACTATTTTAGGCGGCGAGGCCAGATGAGGCTCAACGGGCTGAAGTGGAGAGGCTTGGGGATGAGGCTGAGGAGGAGTTGTTGTGGTTTTCGGCGGTGATGAGCGATTTCAGGCGGCGAACTAGTAGGGTGTGTGGTGGCCTAAGATTCAAGCTCAAAGAAATTTGAAATCTCTGATCTATTCTCTCTTTTGGGCGTACGAGAGTGATAGTGAGAGGAGACAGAGGGGACCTATATTTTAGGGTTTCTAATTTTTGAGTTATTTTTATTTTTATTGAATTATTAATATACTTAATATTATAAAAATAAATATAATAAACTAATCTATATATTACAGCTGTACACAATTGTATATTACAGCTAATATATACATATATATATTATATATATTAATAAAAAAAATATATAAAGGGAGCTCGAGAGGCTCGAGCTCGTGAAGCTCGAGCTCATTCTAGCCGAGCCAGCTAAACTCGCGAGCCGGCTCCGCTCAAGTTACACTCCTACTCGCACCAGGAGTTGTGACATAATGATCAAGATTTAATGTGCATATTAAGATCACAAAAGAGTGCCATATCATCGCCATAATCACATGATGATAGGCTTTGATCTACAGACCTTAATATATGACACACCATATGCATGCATTTAAAGATTTCATTGGCGACCTATGCTATAATTGTGCCATAATTCAATAAAGAAAAATTAAATGCATCAATAAAGTTTGATGAACCGAGAGCTAAACCCACTAAATCACTGAGTCCACAAAATTGTACTTTTAATCCCATAAAATAAGGGTGTATGTAGCTTTTGTCCCACGCTTTATATGATTTTGGAGATTGTCTCAATTCTCAAATAGAGTGACACATTTAGTCAAAAAAAACATCCTAAAGTTTTATGTTAGGAGCTAGAACGCGAGTCTCTAGTGGCTGTTGTTTGCAAGTTTTGGAGGGATAAAACAGTTGCAAATTGCATTTCTAATCCAACAAGATGTGAAATCAAGTAACTTTAGTCCCAAATTTTACAAATTTCTGGAAATTTCTCTGTTTTGAAAAATGAAGGCTTTGTTTGGATGTGTTTTCAATTTATTTTCAACCGTCATATTCAAAAATGTATTGGAAGGATGAGCTTTTTTATATTTGTGTTAAAAAAGTAAGTATATTTGGTTGTGCTTTTTAAAATTGTTGGAATTGGTGATTGGTGATATGTGAAGTGATTGAAAAGTAATGATCAGAAGATAGAAGAGGAGAGACCAACAAGTGGTTGGTATGAGTGGTTCGACACTCTCATCTTTTAAGCAAAGGTCGAGTGTTCGATCCTTTGTGAATGGAGTCCTGCTTGCTGGGAACACTTAACCCCTCTGTGGATCAACCCGATGCGAACAAGATTGCCCTGACTTAATACTGCTTAAGGATACCTGTTGTTTAGACCAAAAAAAGAAAAAAGTTAAAAAAAAAGAGAAAAAAGAAGAGGAGAAGGAAGGGGTAAAGAAATATGATAGAAGAGGAGAGAGAAATTAAAGTCATAAAAAAGGAAGTGAGAGAAAAGCGATGTGAAATATAATTTTGAAAAACTCGAGTTTGTTGGGAATGTAAAAGTGAAAAGAAAAATGTGAATATTTTCGATTAAAAACAGTGTAAAGTGTATATTCTCATTTTCAGATAAAAATAAAAATAAAAAAAGTATAATGAAACCAAGAGTTTAGGGATCGGATGATTAGTTTTTGTTAGATTAGAGAAAAGCCCGTGGAGAACTTGTATTATTGAGTAACATATTTATAGAGTTACATAGACTTCGTAATTAAACAAGTAAACCCTAAGCTATAAACAAGGAAAAATATTCTAAGCTATAAAGACAAATACAAGGATATATAAGATAAGGAACGATCTCTATGCTAATCTCAAAGATATATTCTGACACTCCCCCGCAGTCGAAACAGGAGTGTTTCGAACGTTGAGACTGGACCGAAAATCCAAGAGGAGTCGGGACGATACTCCTTTAGTGTATAGAATGCTTTTCAGTGGCATCTTTCATTTTCTTTGCTTCTTGGTTGAAAGATATAATTTTCAATAGCTATTGATTAAATCAAGAGGATGGGTACTTCAATGGGCGACGATAGAAGCAATTTCTCCTTCAACAAATCCCTTCACACCCATATCATGTAATCTCGTGTAAAAAATTAAGAAAGAAAAGAGAATGTAAAAACGGAAAAATGTAAGAATAGGGCTGGAAATAGAGTTAAGATATATAGTCAGAGATAGAGAGAGAGAGAGAGAGAGAGAGAGAGAGAGACAAGAGAGAAAGAGAACATGCGGAGGCCGAACAAACAACAGCAAGAAAAAAATAAAAATCCCATAGATACAAAACTCGACTATAGGGCTAGGCGCAACCGAAAATTATACCTTGCACACGAAATTTGAAGGAAAAGGATGACTATTCTTATATGTTAACACCAATTAAAAGAACACCATATATACTTATACGTGTGGAAAAATAATTTTTAAGATTCAAAGAAAAAAAAAATAGGAGTTGAACAACTTGCAATTCAACACCATGAAAGTGGGTAAGAATAAGAGATGCAAAAATAATAAAAAAGAGATAAAGAGAGGGAGAAGAAATAAAAAAGAAAGATTTGTTGGCAGAAGCTACTCTACACAAAGAGTGGTGGATTGTCACTGTTATGTGTGGGAAGGAGAGAAAAAAAATTAGGGAGCCGGACGGGGACGGTGATGGTAGGCTGGCGGAAGCGAGAGATTGTGAGGGTTGAGAGAAGAAATCCTTTAGCTCGATACCATGTTAGATTAGAGAAAACCCCGTGGGGAACTTGTATTATTGAGTAACATATTTATAGAGTTACATAGACTTATTATTAAACAAGTAAACCCTAAGCTATAAACAAGGAAATATATTCTAAGCTATAAAGATAAATACAAGAAAATATAGGATAAGGACAGTTTTTAATCTAATCTAGCTTTTATTTATTAATGCAAAATATTATCTAGCTTTGTTTCATAGAAAAAAGTGAGAAAAAGATAATTAGTTTCTAGAAGTATAAGAGTATTTTAATAATTAATGTGTGTTAGGATGTTAGATTTTTAAGAGTAAACAGTATTATTTTTATTATTGTTATTATTTTCGAAAAAAAAATATAACGATAAAAAAGTTTGATCTGATATGCCTTTTCTTTTTATCCTTTTGCATTATAAAAATATATTTGGTTCTGAATTATTCTTTTGAAAATTCCTCAATAATTTATGTTATAAATTTCCCAAAGAGATCACGAACAACTCAAAATCGAGTAATAGTTTGAATGGTAATTTTCCTCCTAAAAATTGAGAATCCGGATATTGGTTTATTGTAGCACCACCACCCTTGCGAGAAAAATATTTTTCTAAATACAGAGGGTGAAAGAATTTGAGTTTGATCAAATTCTTTTTTTTTTTTAAGTCAATTGTAATTTACTTCTAATTATTCTCTAATAAAGAAGCAATTGGTGTTTTAACCTTTTGAAGTGAACTTGAAGCAATTTTAGTGTGTATATAATTTATTTCTGATGATTTTTTAAATGCTTTGAAATTGTTAAGTTATTTTTTTTATTTGTTAGATTTATCTTATTAATCTAGCGTGAGCCTAAGCAACGAGATGGTAACAAGCTAGCTTGTGGGGAATTAAACATAATTCTAAAATTTTGAGATCGATGTAAGTGCATCTATATCAAAGACAATGGAAAATTGGAAGGTTTCTGTATTTATCTTATTTTGGCACTTTGCTGCCCCTCAACTTACATCCAATGATACAATACAATATTGTCAATTTGTTCTCGCGGAATTTTAAACCAATTTCTCGTCACCTACCACCGTGTGGCTTAATTGAGATCTCTGGATTCCAAACACTGCACACCTCTACATAAATGTATACCAAGTCCCATTCATCGTAGACCGTCCTACTCACATATATAGTCTATTCAAAAGTTGTGACGTTTGTCATATTTCCTCTTCCTAAGCTTAATTACAAAGTAATACATAATAATAGAACTATTAACAACTCCCACGATTGCTTGAGGCCCCAAAGTATTAAAGGCATTAACAGGGACGGAGCAAGGATTCAAAACTAGGAGGGGCGAACGAAAAAATTTCAGGGCAAAACTTAATACTTTTAGATTTGGAGGGGCAAAATGTCAAAAATTAAAAATTTATAGGGGGCAAAATTTCAAAAATAAAAAATTTGTAGGGAAATTTTTTTTTCGCAAAGTTGAGGGGGGCCGGTGGCCCAACATACCCGGGGCCTCGCTCCATCTCTGGGCATTAAAACTTATTTTCACCGCGGCGGCAATATGTGGTTTTTTCTCAACTTTATCCGTAGTTGTTAATTGTTATAAATCAATACTAGTTGTTATATGATAATTGATAATTAATATTTATAATGTAATTTATGTATGTAACTGATTCTCCCTAAAAAAAGCTCCCACAAATTATTTAATTATATATATATATATATATATATTTCTGAATCTACGAAAACAAAATGCTCTTGCTGATTGTTTATCCATGTCAAAGAGTCCATGTGGAGTGGCGTGAGTGACTAGGACGTGATGTTGTCAACTGTTACATTTTTCATGCCCAAATATTTAATTGTGTGATTAGGTTTTTTCTACTTCCCTACAATTATATAGGAAGTTTGGTCAAATAAAACACATAAACAATATTTCCGATTGTTCTCATTTCTTTTTATTTTATACCATACTCACAAATATTTTCTCTTTTCTTTCTTTAGTTCTTTTTAAAATGTGAAACTGTTATTTGGTTTGAGTCGCACATCTAGTTTAGGTATGAGCTAAAATGCAATTTACCCACTGTGACTGATAACAGAAACGGGGTATCCTTGGAAATTCGGAATTTTCCTCCACCCGTTCCCTATCAAAGAATAAAAAGTTGAGTTTAGTCTCGATCCCAAAGAAATCGAAATGTCCGTAATCTATCTATCAATCAATCTATATCTATTTCTCTTTTATATTTGTCTTCTCTATGACTAGAATGCGTTTAATGGACTTCAACATAGTCACAGAAGAGAAGGCTTAATCATAGACAACTTTTTGCCTTCGGTTATAATCGATTGCTACTGAGCGAGATATACACTCAGCCATGTATCTCTTCTTCTGCTCCAAGTTTTCGCTTGTATATTAATTCAAAGTCAATGGGTCTAATGTCATCTTTGGGGTCCACCAAGGTCCAAACATTTTTGGAGTACATGGAGTCTATTTTGAATCTCATCGTTTCTAGAAACCATCCTGAATTGGTGTGTGACATCGCCTCCCATACAACTTTGTATTAGAATCTAACGAAGTCCTTGTTGCTTTTAGAAAAAGACCGTACCTTTTGTAAGGTCTCAAAATCCGCGCCATTTTCCTTGGAGGCAGAACTGGTAGGTTGACTTCAATTTTTAGGCTGCTTTACTATGGCTTATGGGAAAGTTTATTGCTCTTGAGTTTCATGATGATCTATAACCTCTCTCGTTCAGATAGGAACTCCTGCAAGTTTCTCAATACAAATATGTTTTGTTCCGAGGGGTTATAAAAGCAATACCCAAGATCTCCTTTGGGTATCCCACGAAATTATACATAGTCAACCAAGCATCCAACTTATTTAAACCAATTGATTGACCTAAGCAGTACACCCCCATATCCGAAGATATTTGTAGGAGGGTGGTTTACCTCACCATATCTCGTATGGTACTTTGTTTACACTCTTGAAGGGATCTATTCAACATATATGCGTCAGCTTCTAGCTAGGATGAAGCTCAAAAGGATGGAGGTAGAATAGTGGACCCCACATGTAACAAACCATATCAATCAGGGTTCGATATCTCCACTCAGACACACCATATAACCATAGTCTTTCAGACATTGTCTATTGAGAGAGTATATTGTACACTCTCAAATAATCTATGAACACCCCAAATAAGTACTCGTCTCCTCAATCCGATCGTAAGGCCTTAATTCTTCATCCGATTTGTTTCTCAACTTCATGTCTAAACTCCTTGAACTTATCAAAGGCTTCAAACTTGTACCTTAATAGCTACGTAACCGTATCGTGAGAAAGTCATTGGTAATGGTTATGAAATACGAGAAGTTTCCTCGTACCCTCACATTGAGCGGTTCATATACATATCTGAAGGTATCAATCCAACAGATTAATGACATGCCACTTCGCCATCAAATGGAGTTTTAGTTATTTTTCCATTCAGATAGAATTCTCAAGCTGGAATATTCGACCCTCATGATATATGTCCTCATTTACAATTGCTTATGAACATGAAATCGTACAAATTGTTTATACGAGATGATCTGATCACTTCCAAACCTTAACAAATTCTTACGGTAAAGACATTTATATAAAGATTAAGGATAAATGATATATGACATTTTAAATTGTTATGTACTCACCAAGGCATAAATTCGAACATTTAGGACACGCATGGATGGAAGTAATAGTTCAAAACTGTGAACTTAAAATGACTCAACAAATCTACTATGGAAATTGAATCAGATTAATATAATGTTATGCATATATGTAAGAGCATTCAACAAGAAGAAAGTGCAGAGGGAAACAAGGGATTATGTTGGTGGCATTTGATTAACAATGTTTAAGATAATATGATTCGATATTCGACAAATGACAGTGCAGAATATCTATTGTAGATTGTGGGCACATGTAACAGTACAGTGAGCATTCCTCTACACAATTAGAAAAATAATTTCTTCGGAGATTGCTGCCTATACACACACACGCACACGCTGGTGTATGTGTGTGCAACAGACCATACAAAGTCACCAAATCAACCTCAATCCCATAGTAATGTACTATATGATATGAGAATCTTGTTGTTATAATAATTAATTTTATTTAATATATTAGCAGAACGTCCAAAAGTATAAAGATTGAGCACTTGACCATGTCTAGGATAACATTAATATTCTTTTAATTTTACGTGTCTTTAATTAGTAAATGAATCATGGAAGAATATCTTTTTTATTCCCACATATTTTATAATATAGGCTTTTAGCTAACAATATGATTATTCTCCTTTGTAACCATTTAATCTTTTTCATGATTCAAGTGATTCTGTTAGATATCATATGACACTTAAACGAGCTATCACATAAACATTTCCACATGCATCTCCATGATAATGGTGACTTTGATGTGTTCAAGAAAAATATTAAAATTAATTATGTCTTTCTTAGGATTTACCACTGAATAATCCACTTATTTTATTACTACAACTACGTGGAATATGTATGTTGTATAAATACCCTTGCAAAGGGAGATAATTAGATAACCCTAAATGGATCAAATCTTAAAGGAGGCAGATCATTCTTAGGAGGTCCTAGGACCTCAAAGTTCTGGTGATCTTTACCTTTCCTCAATATTTGATCACATGGAACCCACACATATATATTTACATGTGTGATGGAGATCAACTCGAGATTTGAGGTCGCGAAACCTCCCAAGTATGACCTAGAGGAGGCCTACGAGCTCATCCAGGGGCGGATTTACATACAAAAGAAGGGGGGCAGTGCCCCCACTCATTTTTTTTTAATATATACATATTTCTTAATTTTAATTTGTAAATTACATTTTTAAAGCCCTCCCCTCAAGATCGAGAAATATCACGTTTTCTCCATTTACTTTGAGTTCGCCACCAAAATCCAAAATTCTGGCTATAACGAAAGAGGTATAAGAGTATAAAGTATGTCAAAAGTTGTAATTGAATCTAGTTTCTTATTATATTTCCCCCCATAAATATAGCGTACCGTGGCCCCCGCACCCCCCTTAAATCCTCATTTATTTGGCACAAAACAAAATTGTATAGTTAAATCACAACAGTCTCAACCCCCCTCGGTAAAATTCCTAGCTCCATCCCCGGTGCCCCCATTGACCCAAATTTCTAGATCCGCCACTGAGTTCATCAATTTTTTTTTATCAATTTGGCACCTCACATATATGGAAATTACATTATTCACACTCTGCGTAATTCCTACACGTTTTCTCTACACTCAACATTCACTTATAGTCAATATTCAGTTTTTTCTAAAGCAGTATTTGACTTGAGTTGAAGGACATTAATGAACTATATGTAATAGCCAGATTATTCCAATAAGGTGTGTCAATAACTTGATTTATTCAAGTCTGGTCTCTCATCGTGTGTAAGGTGTGTAGGTCAAACCAACACAATTGAAAAACATCATATTAGGAATCCTTCCAAGAGGAACCATAGCCAATATCCAATGGAGGAAGATACTATCTTATCGGAGAAGATTTTAATAGCATGTTTTTGCTTAGTCTGTAAGAACTGAAGAATTAATCAAAGCACTGAGAATGCAAACTTGATACAAAAGCATAAGGATCAATATGTTTTATCCAGAACAACAAAGGGAAGACTAAGAGGGAGTCCACCAACCATGGTTCAAAGTCGCGGTATCAGCAATAATATCGGTGGGCGCTGTTCCATATTGGTCGCGGAGTATCCGGATATTATCGGGCAATACGATACAAAAACATTATAAAATGTGATAGGTGTGAGATTTACATGTTTTAAAGCCTCATATTTATGTTATTTACATTGGTTTATGCATGATTTATGCCACATATGCTAGTAATTTGTGTGCTTATTGAGTAAAGGTGGAAAATCAGTGCAATTGAGGAAAACTGGACGGAATGCAGATTTTCAGAGTATTTAGAGATGTAATTTGACACATGTTTCTTCTACAAAGTTGTAGAGCTCTGTCTTAGCATCACATGGAAACTTGAATCACCTAAATCGAAGATCGGAGAAAAACGTTATGAAGAAAACCATATCTCTGCGCAGAATAAAAATGTTACTGTTTCCAACGTACGGACGTTGGGTACGTCACGTCCGGACGTTGGTTCTGACGGGAAAAATAGCAGATTTTTGGAAATTTCCAATTCTAATTCAAGTTGGAGTCTTCCCCTTCAACCCTTATATATATTAGATCAGTTCTCTAGGGTTGGGAGACGAAAATACACATAGAATAGAGCCCTAATGAGGTTTAGACATAGTTTTTACATATTCATGAAGATTTTCAAAAGCCTTTGAAGGTGAAGAAATCAAGAAGCATGGAAGAGATGAAGATCGAAGTTCAACCATCAAAAATACAAGGGAGTTTCTTAGATTTAGATTTATTTTTGTCTACGAATATGAATCTTAATTTAAGTTTCTATCTTTTATCTTTTATGATGAATTAGATTCTTCGAACTAAGGCCATGTTAAGGCTAAATTATGATATTTGAGTTATAAATTGTGTTTTTCATATTAATTCTATTGTTGCTTTGTGTATTGATTTTGTGCTTTAATTCCAACCGTATGTCTGATCAACATATGCTTGCTAATTAGCCTAGTTTATGATTCGAGAGAATATAAGTTAGGGTTCAAAGAAATCATCACATCATCCGAAAAACATGAGGAATTGCTCCTAGAGATAGGTATAGATTTCCGGGTGCAGTTAGCCGGATTTATCCGGGGAAATTCTAAAACGTGAATGCATGGCTAATGATTTGATTCTCGGATAGAAATATTTAGAGAACCGTCACGTAGTCATAGGATTATTACAGCCGAGAGATCGGGTAGTAATTATTTAAGGTTATTTTCACCAAAGCAACATTAGTCTAATAATATGAAAATGTGATTTTAACCAAATTAATTAAATTATGCCAACACATGTGTCTTAGTTGCTCTCTTCCATAGCTATCTTGATTTCGACATCTTGTTTCTTGTATCTTGCTTCCAAAATATTTTAGTTAGTTTTTGTTTTAGTTTAATTTATTGCTTTTAAAATCTTTAAATCTTTAGTTTTAGTTTAATTCTTGCTTGCTTTAAATTCAAGAAGTCTAAAATACAAGTCCCTGTGGGATCGACAATCCGGACTTATTGTTCACTTTATTACTACACACGACCAGTCCACTTGCTGTGCAAACACGTGAGGATTTCTCGTGTCAAGTTTTTGGCGCCGTTGCCGGGGACTTGTTTTTTTTTAGTTTTTGTTTCTATTGCTAGTTTTTATAATTTTTGTTTGATATTTATTTTTGCTTTAGTTTTTTTATCTTAATTCTAATTCCAATAAATGGCAGAAAATTTGTCGTCCCCGACTCTGGAAGAACGAGAATGGGTTCGACAACTCATACATGACTTGCAACTCACACTAGACGATTTGGATCAGCCGGAAAATATGAAATTGGTACACAAAGCCATTGATGCTTTGTATGAAGGACCGATTAAGGAGGCTCTAATGATCGTTGAGGAAATAAAAAACGAGAGGATTTCTGTTAAGGTGTCAACACCTCAGCGTCGCACACCTAACGTTCAAGCATCCGAGACATTGGGAAATCTTTCGTTTTTGACCCCGGAGCAACAAGAATGGGTTCTAGGACTCATTCAGGATATGCAACTCACTCTCGAGGATTTGAATTGTCCGAGAAATAGGCAATGGGTGTCCGATGTCGTTCAAGTATGTTATGCACAAGGGTTCTTTCCCCAACATTGCCAAGTGAGAATTCCTACTGAGGAGGAACAACACGACATCACCTTTGAAGAGCTTCGCCTTAAGCTAAAGGACGTATGTCAAGGAATAAAGGAGATCGATCATCAAATCGAGCAACAATCGAGCATCATCTATCAGAGAGAACTTGAAACACTGCTGAGTGACACTGATGAGAATTTGAAGGAGGAATACAACATCGTGACGTTGAATGGAGAAAAGTCCAAAAACTCAGAAATTTCGCCTCTGCACATCACGTTCGAATGTGCAGGTCAGGACGTTCCAACATCTGCGGCAGACTCCTCCATCAATGAGTATTCGACTCCTATACTTTCTGAGCCGGTTGAAGTTCCTTTACCATCTCCCATAGTCACAGGTAAATCGGTATTTGATGCCGACGATGGTAAGTTGTCATTGAATGTAGGAGATGATATGGTTAATTTTGATAGCTATGAGGTTTTTGAGCATCCACTTGATTTTGATTTGTCTTTACATATTGATGCTTTTGATCCTTTTAGTGTTGAGATTTCTCAGGTTAAAAGAACCAATAGTCTCCTCGAGTCCTACATCATGAACTCCAAGTTTTCCACTTCGATGGGTGAAGAAGAATGGTCATGTACTTATAACTTGGAGAATAGTCCAAATCATCACTCGGCGCAATGGGAAGAAAAAGTGATGGAAGTGGTGATGGACTATGATAAAATATTTGAGTGGATGATTGCTTGGTCACTACTCATCATATTTTCTACTAACACCGGGCCAAATTTCATCCTTACTTGGAGAATGAACAAGGCATTTATTCGGAAACCTCCTTGAGCCAACTCTGTAAAGTCAAGCTAGTGACTTTAAAAGAGCGCTTCTTGGGAGGCAACCCAAGATTTTTGTTTTCTTTTTGCTTTTGCATTCTAGTAGTTTAGTTGTTTTTGGTTTGTTTTCAAAAAAAAAAAAAAAAAGAAAAAAAAATTTATGCTCGATAGTTGTGATTTATCAAGTGCATGATTGATGATGACATACTATGGAGATTGGAGTGCACCATTTGGAGCCACACTTGGAATTTATGCATGAGACTAGGTTCGGTTTTCACCGACCTATGAGGTTAAGTGTTTCTTTTCACTCTTTTTGTGCTTTATGAGAGACAACATTGAGGACAATGTTGAGTTTAAGTTTGGGGGTGTGAGAAGCGCTTAATTGTTGAGTAGTTATTGAATATATTGGTGATATGCATGTTTCCAAGTTTGGGAGAATTTGTATGCTATCATGTTTAGATGCTTTTATGTTGAGAAAATCGAGCATGAAAAAAAAAAAATTAGCCTACCAATTAATGCAATGAAATGGATTAACTTGAATTTGATGGCATAATTTCTTGACTTATATTTGAATTGAATGGAAAATACACATATCTTTACTTTGCTCGTGGGACCCTAGATTAGAGTAGATTTTTCTTAGATGATTCACAAATGCAAGACAAGTTGAGGGTAGAGGAGTTAAGTGGATAATCATTCTGAAACACTTAAGGAATTTCTCCCGGAAATATTGATTTAGATTCTTCTTAGGGTCATGAGTTGAGTAGTTGCTTCATATGCCGAATAATTAATGAATAAGGTTGATAATTGGTATGACTATAAAGTCAGGCTGATATGTACTGGAGGTGAAAAGCTACATGCCTATAAACTGTACTATTAAGCTAATTTGAGCTTCGCTCAAGCCAATTAAAGTTGAAAGTGAATAAAAGGTCTAGTTTTATTTCGTGGCCTTTGGCACTCGAGCGATTAAATCCGTAAGGAGTGTCTGGACACTTAATGCCCTAAAACTATCTAGTTTGGGAGTCATTGATCTAAAACTCGATACATGGGTGTCATAGAAAGCCTAAGGGAATAGAACATTGCACATGACCTAGCCTTAATGAATTTAAATGGAAGTTTCATGCGAAGTTAAAGTTTAAATGTTTAAGTAATGAAATGTAAGTGGCTATGGAGTTTTCTATGAGGCTTGTACTTTAGGATTGATCGAAGGTTAATAGATGTGGGAGAAAATCTGAAATTTGGTAAGGGTGCCACTTGACTATAATGCCGTAGACTTACAATCACTACACCCTTTGGAGGTCTATTCGAGTCAAGGTGTAACATGAGCAAGTCTTTGATATGTGTATATAATTTTGAGCTTTAACGGTTGATTTTGTGCCATTAATTCTTGTTAATTTTGTTGAGTTGTCTTGATTGGTTGTGGTTGAAATTTTTCGATTTTGTGGGTAAATCATCTGCAAACCCTCACGAGACAAAACTCGTCATCTTTTGGTAAAATTGAGGTTTAACGGCTTGTTGCACATGCTAAGTGCAATCGTTCACTCCACGAAAGTGAGTTTATCCTTTTGTTTTTGTTTTTGTTTTTGTTGTTGTGTTTATCTCTTTGGTTGTTGCTTCTTGATCTTATATCTAAGTCTTTTTATTGCTCGGGGACGATCAATGTTAAGTTTGGGGGTGTTGATAGGTGTGAGATTTACATGTTTTAAAGCCTCATATTTATGTAATTTACATTGGTTTATGCATGATTTATGCCACATATGCTAGTAATTTGTGTGCTTATTGAGTAAAGGTGGAAAATCAGTGCAATTGAGGAAAACTGGACGGAAATGCAGATTTTCAGAGTATTTAGAGATGTAATTTGACACATGTTTATTCTACAAAGTTGTAGATCTCTGTCTTAGCATCATGTGGAAACTTGAATCACCTAAATCGGAGATCGGAGGAAAACGTTATGAAGAAAACCATATCGCTGCGCAGAATAAAAATGTTACTGTTTCCAACGTACGGACGTTGGGTACGTCACGTCCGGACGTTGGTTCTGACGGGAAAAATAGCAGATTTTTGGAAATTTTCAATTCTAATTCAAGTTGGAGTCTTCCCCTTCAACCCTTATATATATTAGATCAGTTCTCTAGGGTTGGGAGACGAAAATACACATAGAATAGAGCCCTAATGGGGTTTAGACATAGTTTTTACATATTCATGAAGATTTTCAAAAGCCTTTGAAGGTGAAGAAATCAAGAAGCATGGAAGAGATGAAGATCGAAGTTCAACCATCAAAAATACAAGGGAGTTTCTTAGATTTAGATTTATTTTTGTCTACGAATATGAATCTTAATTTAAGTTTCTATCTTTTATCTTTTATGATGAATTAGATTCTTCGAACTAAGGCCATGTTAAGGCTAAATTATGATATTTGAGTTATAAATTGTGTTTTTCATATTAATTCTATTGTTGCTTTGTGTATTGATTTTGTGCTTTAATTCCAACCGTATGCCTGATCAACATATGCTTGCTAATTAGCCTAGTTTATGATTCGAGAAAATATAAGTTAGGGTTCAAAGAAATCATCACATCATTCGAAAAACATGAGGAATTGCTCCTAGAGATAGGTATAGATTTCCGGGTGCAGTTAGCCGGATTTATCCGGGGAAATTCTAAAACGTGAATGCATGGCTAATGATTTGATTCTCGGATAGAAATATTTAGAGAACCGTCACGTAGTCATAGGATTATTACAGCCGAGAGATCGGGTAGTAATTATTTAAGGTTATTTCCACCAAAGCAACATTAGTCTAATAATATGAAAATGTGATTTTAACCAAATTAATTAAATTATGCCAACACATGTGTCTTAGTTGCTCTCTTCCATAGCTATCTTGATTTCGACATCTTGTTTCTTGTATCTTGCTTCCAAAATATTTTAGTTAGTTTTTGTTTTAGTTTAATCTATTGCTTTTAAAATCTTTAAATCTTTAGTTTTAGTTTAATTCTTGCTTGCTTTAAATTCAAGAAGTCTAAAATACAAGTCCCTGTGGGATCGACAATCCGGACTTATTGTCCACTTTATTACTACACACGACTAGTCCACTTGCTGTGCAAACACGTGAGGATTTCTCGTGTCAAAATGCTCAAAAAATTCTAAAAAAATGTAAATAACACAAATTGCTACTTTTTGAAACATATTAAGAGTTTTTCCTACATCAACCATCAAAGAAGCTTCTGCGAATGTCACTTATCCATCCATAAACGCACGTGTACCCCTATCCAATTTGCTAATGAATGTCCGCATATACCAACTCTCTCACTTCCAAAGTTCGTTGCCAAGTTATTGACGGACTGCCACATAAATTTGCCTCAAATAAAGGTGAATACAGGAAATAATTAATTCGGAATATTCAAATGGCAAGGTGCTTGGGATTGTTCAAGATACACAGTCATTCAAATTTCTCGGTATCACCGATGTTATCAATATATTTGCCGATAATATCCAATCCCGACGATATTATGATGATATCGCCAATATTATCGGCCGATATCCGATAATATCGGAGATACCATATACTAACGGTAGCAAAGCGTATCGACGGATATTGTCGGATCGGACTCCTCCGATCCGGTTACGTATCGGCCGATATCGATTCTTTGAACCATGCCCCCAACCGCAAATCCTTTTTGTTCTACATCCAATAGGAATGATGCTTGGAGACCCCCATCATGAACAATACTACCAAATTCTACTTGGTGCTATGCTAAATGAAGAGAAAACACCTGTCCCGAAGATGGCCCATTTACAAGAGAAAGCACATGTAGGAGAACGACAGCTATATGCGATAATTATTGAAGTTCCTAAGACTATATGAATAGGGTTAAATGCAAAAAAACCCCTGTGATATAATTTTTTTGCTAAAAACCCCATGTGATCACGAAATAGCCTAAAAATCCCCCGTGTTCTTAAAAAGTCTGCAAAAAGTCACTTTTTGTAAAAAACATAGAAAGAAATATGTGTTTTTTGGGTGAAATAATAGTATTTTGCCTTTTATATTATTTGAAGAGTGTATAAATGACAAATAAGCATGTCAATAAAGATGAAAAACAAGAAAAACAAGCTTATTTTTTTTACAAAAAGTGACTTTTGCAGACTTTTTAAGAACACGGGGGGTTTTTAGGCTATTTCGTGTTCACAAGGGGTTTTTAGCAAAAAAGTTATATCGTAGGTTTTTTTTTTTGCATTTAACCCATATGAATAACAGCACGACTCGAGTCACCACTGAAGCAATCTCCCAAGATCTAGACCATGAAACTTTCTTTACCTTCAAATATTTATATTTTACTCAAATTGATTTGGACGCTTAAAGAACTAGATGCTTAGATGAGCATCTACTTAAAAGACAGTTTTGTAAAGTTAACTTAAACTCCAGATTTAAATGCTTAATCAGATAATGGTAGAGTGTTCAGTTCTCTTATCAGTGTTAGCACAGCGAAAATATTTTAAGTCTTCTTTAGAAAGGTTGAGTGTCTCCAAAAGTTACTTAGCTGCTCTAGCTTAAAATTAAGCGTCAATGTGTTTACTTATCCATTTATGCAATGATATAAAATGATTGAGGAAAAATTAAACGATAAAGTAAAGAACACAAAGATTGAAGGGTTCGTTAGGTGATGTAATCCCAACTACGTCCCTCTTCTTCTTTTTTCACTTGGAGAAAATCCACTAAATGATCTTCGAAGAATCACATAGAAACTTATACAATATAGGGGATAGGTTGGATAAAGATTTGCTTGAGCTCCTTGATCTTTCACCCAAAAATAATACAAGTCTTCAACTTTGTCTTCACACAGATTGCAAGGTTGAATGTGGTTTTGTCAAAGGGTTTGTTTGATTTGGAAGTTTAAACAACATGAAATATCTCGGTAGTAATATAGGGTTCTTCTAAACAAATGTTTGAGATATTTATGACTGTCTCAGGGATTTGTGAAAAGCTAAAAGAATGTTTGATATGAACTTTTGAGCTTTCTGAAAGTTTAAGGTTTGAGACTTCAATGCAACAGTCTTTCAACTTGTAAGCTTGTAGTTCTCTATTTTGGCTTATTGCTGAAGTTTTATTCATAGACTCTCTCTTAGATAAAGTGTTCGTTTGACACTGAGCTAAGCGCGTGTCTATTACTTTCGCGAGTGGATAGCTTTTTGTCCTTTGTCCCTAAAATTATGCTGCAAAAGTTGGTGCCGCAGACTTTCAAGTTGACAGTCTAATAGGAAGGCTTCTCTGTACGTCCTGGTGTGCTTATCACATTTAATTCTCTTATCAGCATTTAATGCATTTGAGTTTAATGCCTGTTGGACATTAATGTTCTGACAATAATTGCATTCAACTCCTTGTGGACTTAGGAATTAATTCAGGTGAACTCTGTCTTGGTAGATGCTCATTCAACCTTGACTGATCCTTAGCTTGTATCTTCACATCGATGCTTGGAGTAGCTTGATGCTCAAATGGTTGGTTAGAGATATCCATCTTCATTCAGACTTTAGACGCTTGTTCTTTAAACATGACATATGACAAACTCACTCAGAGTACTATCAGACGCTCAGTCTAAGATACTTAGCCTAATAATCTAGAATAAAAATAAATAAAAATCTTATACAACTCTAACGCTCAAAGCCTATACAAAATTTCTCATGAAATGAAACTTACATAATTTAGGGTCTAACATAGATCCAAATTGTCATTATCAAAACATCTAACAAGAAATTTCCGAACAATTTTCCCTTTTTTGATGATGACAATACTTACTCTTTTATAGTTCAAGAGTTAGACAACCAAAAAGTAAAGTTAGCTTTGATACCGTTAGATTAAATGTTAGTTAAGGTTAGATAAAGCCTCAACGAGATGTTTTAGCTGAAAATGTATTTCTTTATAGATTTATCAAGAACGTTACAAAGCATTTACAACTAAAACAAAATACAAAAGAGACAGATAGATATGTCATTTTCTGGGCGGTCTCTTAAAGCTTTGAGAGCTTTCCTTTTTCTTCTTCTTCTATTGGACAGTCTTCAAATTTTGTCTTATTGAAATTTCAGCCTAGATGGCTTTAGTTAATTCTTCATCAAGATCCATCATCGCAGAGTGATCTGTGCTGACGATGCTCTTCTATTCTAGTTCACTTTGAAGCTTGAAGAAAGACCAATGTTTATCCCATTCAATTGGGTCAATGTCAATATGCCTTAGACAAATTCTGTACGCTTGGTTAAATATTGACATCTTCTTCCCTTAGCAATTTCCTCTAGATCCGATGGCTCAGGAAGAGGGGCACGCTTAATAGGAGCTTCAGGAACAGGAAATTCAGGACTTCGCCGAATTGGAAGAAACCCAGAGACGTTGCTAGGTGATCCAACAGTGGCCACCCAAGATGGTTATCTAGATTCTTTGTTAAGAGGAGGAGTAGGAGGCAGATTTTGACTTAGAGTAGGCTTAAGTTTTTGGTGTTTTGAAGAAGATGAAGACACTCTTGAACTATGATGCTTCCGTTTCTTTTCCCCCTTATTCCCATCAAAATTCATTATATATTCTACAAGTATGCCTATCTGATTTTCAATCTGAGAAAGAGTTCCAGCCTGATTGTCACAACGCTTGGTGAAATGTTGTTTAAGATCTAGGATAGCCGCTGCATTAGCGTCCACAATTTCTGTAAATGCTTTAATGCTCTCTTGAACTGTATGCTGGGCTGCACCGCGCATATGAACGATATGGGAGTCCACATTCTGTGACTCAATCTTCTGTAGATCTTCTTGAATCCATTGGAGAGCACTGGTGCTATTCTCAGCATGATCTCGAACTTCTTCCAATGCATCTCTCAAAATAGGCATAAACTCTTGACCATTCGGAATAACTATCGGAGTAATAGTTTTGAGCTTGAATTTTGATGTGGTCTTGAGTGATTCAAGAGGAGGAAGGTTTGCCTTGTCGAACGCTTTTCCATGCGCTTTTTTGAACACTTCATCAAACTCCGCAACTTCAGCAATATCAACGTCAAGCTATTCTATTGTGATGTAGACGCTTCAATTACTTCAGTTGCACGCTCAGCTACTTCAAACATCTAAACATCAACCACCTCCACTACAAGGGCCTTAGCAGGCGCTAAGATAATGGCAGTAGATGATTCAAGAGAGGTGACGCCTGTAGTTATAGTAAAAGTCATCGGAGGATTGAGAACCATTTCAGCCTCAATGGTCTCAACTTCCTCATTAGATGATGAAACTTCTTCCATAATTCTTAGAGAGGAAACGTGGGCATCTTCAGTCAACCAGCTAGTTGAGCCATAGAGATGGCGAAGATAGACAAAAAAGAGAACTGTCATGGTTGTAGAAGGAATGTTTGTATGCGGGTAGACTATATCCCATAATAGATCAAGTAATCTATTCTTGGGCATGAAAGTACTTTCCATAAAGGTGCGGAGGGGATGATCCACAACTCTAACCCACATTGGACGTAGGACGTCCAGAACATGATTCCGCCTTAGCCTTGAACTCGCTTTTGGAATGAAAAAGATAACATCTGGGCGATAGTCCAGAGAGAAGGCAATAAGTCAGTTGCGCGGTAGAAGCGGGTGATCGTCTGCTATGGTGTAAAGCATGTAGTACTTTTCTAAATAAGGATAAACAGCCTGAGCAATTTCTCGATTTCTTTCAAGAATAGAAATAACAAAGTTATAATGTTCGCTTAGTTCTGTGTTGAGAGATGGGAGGAGAGAATATCCCATAAACAGATTGACCTGTGAGTCATTTACCTTGTGCAAGTTGTTTGTGAAAATATGACCAAAATGTCTCACAGGAGATAGAAGCTTTATGTGTCTTCTGATATTTTCATCCTGGTAATCATATAAAGCTGAGAGATTAGTGGGTTTGATCACACCACATGTAGACGCTTTGCCACACAAGGTAAGAGGAGTTTCAGCAATCCTCTATAACGCTTGGTGCAAAAATATCTCAACATCTCTCCTGACGCTTGGTAGATTCTCAAGTGAACCTACTTTGATCTCATGCTTTCTCAGGCAATACCTAGCAAACTGACACTTCTTGATGAATGCCTATGCCAAAAATGTATGGAGCATTGACTAGATCTTGAAATGAATATTGTTTGCCCACATACGTTTCGGTCCATGCCTCTTCATTTAGGAAGAAACCCATCCCAGTGTTTTAGATGGCTTTAATCCCTTCACGATGAATATCCTGAATCATTTCAAATAGGTATCTGTCAGCCTGATAATTGGCATTCCAGATGCTTTGAAAGTAGTCATTGGCTTCTTCTTTGATCAAATTTTTGATAGACGCTACTCAATCATCTACAGATACATTTTTGTTCTTCCATAAGCGTAGAGGATTAGCTGAGAGTCGGTGCATGGTAATGTACATTTTTTCTGTGAAGTGTGAGTACACCTCATCATTCAGCAGATCCTCTGATGGATTCAAATTGCTCCATGGGAAGACATTTATAGAACTCTATCTTCATGTTCCTTGGTGCTAGGCCTGAGGTCTTAGAATGCACTATAGCGTTAAAGTCTTCTGCCTCAGCGTCTACTAGAGTAAATTCCTTCTTCATTGACTTCTCTGTGGCAGATACTGATTCAGAAATGGACTCAATCTGATCTCCTTCAGCGAGTCTGAGATTGTATTCACGCTCAGTGTTAGAGAGCTCTGTGCTAAAAATGACTTCGAACAGGAAGTCATCACCGAGAATGAGACTCTCTATTTCATTCTCAGCAGCAACATATCGGTCTTCATTATAGTATGCTGGAATGAAATCTTCTTCAAAGACAGGTGGTATGTAATTGATCGTGTGATCAATTGTCTTTATCGGATCTAATTTGAAGAAGTGAAAGGGTCTCGGAGGCTGGACTCCTAGAATAATAGGTTTCACAGCGTCTTTAGCAACACTTGGAGTTTTAAAGAATGCCTCTGCTATAAGCTCTATGGAAGGTGGTTGTTGTACCCCATCTATAGTAGGTCTCTCAGTTCCACAGCAACATCTTTGGCAGTGGCCACCACTTCCACAAGATCAACGTCAAGATAGACATCAATCGATGCTTGAACAACATCTGTAGTTAAAGCTGTAGCACTAGATATATTCTCTATACGAACAGGATCTTCTACAGAGGTAGGAAAGGAAACACTACCGGAAGAAATAAACTTACCATGAGAACTTGTCTCAATTGTAGGTGTTTCTAGACTCTAAATGCTTGGTTCCACAGTCTCCGGCTTCGTTGGCACTGAAGGTCTTTTATTTGAGCCTTGGGGTTTCTTGACATTTACCCTTTCTATTGGCTTTGAAGCTTCAGTCGGAGCATCAAGAACGGTTGCTTCAACTTCAAATGTGGTGATTCTTGTAATGGAGGTGGAGGTAAGCTTCCTGCGCATGACTAGTAGAATACGATCTTCCACATCCTCATCTGTTTCTTCATCACCCTGGATAGGAGATGGAATTTTTGAAATCTTGGGCTTTCTAGAAGCCCTCTTCTTGGTATCAATCGGACGCTTCACGACTTCATCGGCTGGACACTCAGCCTCTTCTTCAGAGTCTTCCCGAAACCATCTATTGACACTCAGAAAGAAGCTTTACCGCTCCACCGACCTTGGGCGGATTGAGGATATTCTTAAAGATCCACGGCCCCTAAAAACTTTACCTTGGCCAATGGTTGGACAACAGAATTAACACAATCTGTTCTGAATAACATATCACTTAGCACTATGCCATAGGGCTTGTTCATTGTTTCTAAATAGTCCCTGAATCGTCCAAATATGTAGGCACTCCAATTCACCTTTATATCCATCACAATGGCTATCATCATCAAAAACCGTAGAGGAGTGACCTTGTTGAAGGTTTCAACTCAGCACTCGAAAAACTTACAACAAAAATCTACCAACAATATGTACTTAGGCAAAAGGTCTTTCTTATCCAAAATTAGGATTGAATTTCATCTTTTCATCATTATGAATTCTTTCCCAAACCAAGTCCACCTGACTTATAGAGATTGATTCCAGAGCCACACCCTCGTTTGGTAACTTAAAATTCTTCGCAATGCAGTCAGCAGTAAGTTCAAAAATCTTGCCTTTCTTAGCGTAACTGAAAGAGCAGGAGATGGAGTTCTTGTCTAAAGAAAGTTCGGCCTTCTTCCAGAATTCTGTCACTTCGTCGGAGAAGTAGTAGGAATATCTCGTCAGAAATGTCTTCAGGCCATCCATAGAACAGAGTCAAGCATATCCCTCATTGGAATATCGTATTGTTCATACAAATACTTCCAGTCCACCACAAGGCCTTTAGTAAACTTGATGGTGTCTTCAGTAATATTAACATCTTTCTTGGGGGCCATTTTTAGAGTTTGGAAGATTTGAGATTCAAAGAAAGGTTTTTCTTTGAGAGAGAGAGAGAGATAGATATGCAGAGACTTTGTGTAAAAAGTGAAAGTAATTTTCTGCAAATTTTTCTTTTAAATGAAAGAGAAGTAAATATTGGTTTCTCTCATCAATGCGATTTGGCCATGTGTAAAGTTGATGAATCGCAGTCATTTTTAGCTTTAATTGCGGATGTGAAATTCCAAAAAGTGGGTTAAGTTACATTTGGTAACTCACCTGTATAAATTTTCACGTACGGGGTTAATTTTTGAAAAACGTTTGGCATTTTCTGAGTGTAAAGCACGCGCTCATAGTACATTGACATGTGTACAAGCACGTAGTAACCCTGATCCGTCATTTTGAAAAGTGAAAATTACCCACCAGTTTGATGTGATAGGAGCGTGTGAATAGTAATCAAAATGAATTTTAGATTCTATCCAACACGTCACTTACATGGTTAATTTAATGTATGATTTTATAAAGGTGTTAGCTAAGTGTAAAATGTAAATTAGTTCAACGCTTAGTAAATATTGTGAAAACTTATGTTGATGCTTAGATTAGAAATTTTTCAGTTTGAGCGTACAACTTATCATGCGCAAAGAGTGAGCGTTGATGATCTATGCAGAAAACAATTTTGATCATTGACGCTTACTTGGCTTGTATAAGTACAATTTTAAGGTTCCCTCTATATTTGATAACTTGTTACAACTTTTCAAAATTTATTTAGACATAGTTGTAAAGTGGATTCCCCCTAAATTATATGTCTAGTAAAGTATGATGCATAATGATTAAGTATTTATATCAATCATACCTAATTCACTTCTTAAAGTGAGAAATTGTTGTTCATTGAGTGCTTTAGTAAAGATATCCACTAATTGCTTTTCTTTACAGATAAAACGCATGGAGATATCTTTATTTTGAACATGGTCATGTAGAAAATAGTATCTAAAGTCAATATGTTTGGTTCTGGAATGAAGAACTGGGTTTTGAGCCATGGATATGGCGCTTTGATTATCACAATGGATCGGGGTAGGACCTAGGATTGTACCATAATCTCTAAGTTGTTACCTCATCCATAGAATCTGGGCACAACAACATCCCGTGGCTACATAATAAGCTTCAGCAATAGAAGCAGCTATGGATTGTTATTTCTTACTATGCCATGAAACTAACCTATCAATAAGAAATTAACAAGTACCACTTGTACTTTTTCTATAAATTTTGCGCCCTGCAAAATCTGCGTCTGAATAACTAATTGTTCAAAAGGAGAGTCCCTTGGATACCATAAGCCCACATGTTATGTGCCTTTTAGGTATTTAAGGATTCTCTTGGCAGGAATTAAGTGTGATCTTTATGATCAACTTGAAAGCGTGCACACATGCATACTAAAAACATAATATCAGGTCTACTAGTGGTCAGATAAAGAAGTGATCCAATGATACCTCTATAATTAGTGATATCCACTTTCTTCCCACTTTCATCTTTATCTAACTTAAGCGTTTAGCTCATTGGAATTTTCAAAGATGATGCATTTTGCATGCCAAATTTCTTAATCATATCCCTAGTATATTTAGCTTAGTTTATAAATATGCCATTAGGAAGTTGTTTAACTTGTAATCCTAGGAATAAAGTTAATTCACCCATCATGCTTATTTCAAATTGTTCTTGCATCATTTTTGAAAATTTCTCACACAGACACTTAATAGTAGATCCGAATATAATATCATTAACATAAATTTGGACTAAGAGAATATCTTGGTCATTGGTAATTTTAAATAATGTTGTATCAATGCTGCCATTTGAAAAGCCTTTACCTATAAAGAAAATAGAGAGAGTGTCATACCATGTTCATGGTGCTTGCTTAAGGCCATAGAGCGCCTTATCTAGCTTGTAGACCATACTTTTACCATGGTTGTTGATGAATCCTGGTGGTTGCTCCACATGAGCTTCTTCTTGAAGTTTACTATTCAGGAAAGCACTCTTCACGTCCATTTGATATACCTTGAACTTGTTGAACGTTGCATATGCTAGAAACATGCGAATTGCTTCAAAACGGGTGACAGGAGTGTGTGTCTCATCAAAATCAATACCCTCTTCTTGGAAATATCTTTGAGCGACAAGTCTGGCCTTGTTCCTTGTAACAATACCATTCTCGTCCATCTTGCTTTTGAATACCCAACTAGTTCCAATAACTCTTTGATGAGTTGGTCTTGGGACTAGCGCCCAAACCTTACTATGCTCAAATTGGTTGAATTCTTCTTGCATAACTTCTATCCAAATGGGATCACTTAGTGTTTCATCCACTTTCTTATGCTCCATTTGAGATAGGAAGCTCGCGAACATGGCCTCATTTGAATGTAGAGGTTGTAGTCCTCACAGGAGCTCTTATATCTCCAATTATTAGATCTGGTGGATGATCATGAAGCCATAGTCTATCTGGTTTGGAAGGGTTGAGAGGTTGTTGAGGCGCTTGATCTCACATTACACCATCATTAACCTTTTTCACAGGTGCTTGAATTTCACAAGTTCTATTTTGCTCTTGATGATCATTCTCTTCGCGATCATCAGCAATTCTTACAATAGGATCGTTGACATCAACTGGAGTAATAGTCTTAGGAGGGGGCACAAAGATTTCATCATCGTCGTCACTTTCATCATCGATGATGATTTTGGACGCTTGATGACAAATGTCTCCAAGTCCTATCAATAGCATTAACCTTACTCGGCTCTTGGTTAGCGTCATCAAAACTAACATGAATGGATTCCTCAACCTTATTAGTTCGCCTATTTAGGATGCAAAAATTCTTTTCATTTTTAGAGTTGCCTAGAAAGACTCCCTCATCCGCTTTAGGATCAAATGTTTCAAGGTTATGGGATCCATTATTATGAATAAAGCATTTTGAACCAAAGACGTGAAAAAATAAAATATTTGGCTTACATCCCTTCCATAGTTCATATGGTGTCTTACATGTTGTTTGTGATAGTGTTAGGTTCCACGGCGAGCCAATTGTTTTGGGCCGAGCCATATTAAATGTAAACAGTATGACAACTTGTTTTAAATATATTGAATTTTTATTTATGATATGCTTCTTTATTGTTATAACTAGTGATAGTATAGGTAAAGGTCCCATGGATTACGTATTGTTAGGGGAGCGGTCAGGGAAAACATATAGAATGCTCTCAAAGACCATAATCCTAAATATTGTTCCAAGTCATAGAGGCTATGAGATGTGGGATATCACTGGCCTCGTCAAGACTTGTTCATGCATGTAACTCTTCTAAGAGGTCGACGCATTCCATTGTCGATGTCTTATATGGAAATACATGTATGAAGACTCATATTAGATTGTGGAATTGAACGGCCCCGCTTAAGGACTCCTATTTGGTGTTGTCGAACACAGAGTCCTTGGATTTCGTAGTGTGAGATTAATCCTTAGACCTAAGATGTCATTTGGAAAGGGCACTACCCACTCTTCTTTGATATGCACGTTCAGGAGAGTCATATAGCGTGTATATTGGGTAAAATCCGGTAGTGCATGCAGTGGAACAAATGGCAGTTAGAGAGGGATTCATCCACGATCACGAGTACCCGGTATTTCCTATGTTGTTACGAGAATCTAATTGATCGTTAAAAGCCTTTGATCAAAGTGATTGTCTTCTAAGAGGGATTGGTGATCCCGGATTAGAAGACTGGATCATTAGATGTCACGACACAGTCATAGTTTCTAAGGTTAGTAGGGTTCGACCGTCGCCATACCCTAGACCATGGACGGGAAATGATGAAGGGATTCTACTCACATGCCGATCGTAACTAGGATAGGTTTTTGCTTTTCATCGTTGACATCTAGGTAGTCGTGGCGACTTTGCCCATCGAACCATGACCAATAGGTGCCTTGGATTAATTTAGTGAACTTAATTCAAGGTCTAGTTAATTATTTAGAATAATTAATCTAACCTGTGGGGAATTATTGCCAGCTTGACAATGAGGCGAGGGTTCACACACATAACTTAGTGTAGTACCTATTGGATAATTAATTTTTTATGAATTAATGGTGGGATTAATTAATTCGATTTAATTAATCAAGGAAAAGGAATTAATTTAACTAGTTAATTAACGGTCCTATAATTTAATATTAAAATATTAAATTGGAAAGGACTAATTAATTAATGAGAAGAAAGAAAATAAAATAATATATATAAATACACATGTGCACGTGTGGCGTGTGTAATTGTGTATGTGGATTTGGTAGAAAGATTTATCTTGCTCACCAAGTTTGTAAAATATATATTAGTTAATATCATATAAATATATTTGGTAGAATCCTAATTTAATTAAAGTATCTAATGAATGGATATGAAAGGATTCTATTTAATATATATTAGGATATTATTAGATATGGTAATATCTAGTTAGTTGGAAGGAGTCCAACTAAAAAAGGAGGGAGAATAAAAGAAAAAGGAAATATATATATATATATATATATATATATATATACATGTACACTAGTACAGAAGCGGTCTGTTACAGCGGTTTTTTTTCCACTATTACAGCGATTTTAACCGCTGTAATACGTATCGCTGTAATTGGTATGTTTACTATTACAGCGGTTAAAAACCGCTGTAAAATGAGCCCTATTACAGCGGTTCAATAACGAACCGCTGTAATAGGTAAATAAAAATAAAAATTAACTGTAAAAGCCGTAGCCTGTTACAGCGGTTCCGAAACGAACCGCCGTAACAGTGTTCACTGTTACAGCGGTTCGTTGATGAACCGCTGTAACAGTGAACCCTGTTACCGCGGTTCGTTTCTGAACCGCTGTAACAGGGTTCACTGTTACGGCGGTTCATCAACGAACCGCTGTAACAGTGAACACTGTTACGGCGGTTCGTTTCGGAACCGCTGTAACGTGATTTTTTATTTTTTTATTTTTTTCTGTTATAATTTCAGCTAGAGCTATATCCTTCCCACAAGCTCAAAATTCAACTCATCAATAACACATAAAACAAACCAATTGCTCAACAGAAACAACAAATTCAAATCCAAAATTAATTTCATTCACCAAATAATAATCTCCAATAATTACAAATAATAACGAGTTTACAATAAACCAATATAAACTAATCACTGCTTTTAAATCAAATAAAAATTTACAGTAATTTTCAACTTACACCGCCGGCATATCAAAAGCGCATTTAAAAATGTATTGTGCCAATTCAGAACGTGCTTCATCAAGTTGCTCTATAGTGTAAGTGGCGTACTGACAATCAGCAAAGTACTGCAAGACAAATATTAAAATCCAACAAAAATGTTTAATAACTTAAAAGGGACATTAGAATTTGATTAATATTAATTAGGATTATGCATACCGTCGGTGGGATTATAGATTCTCCGTGTCTAATAATATCTTTCATGAATTTCATGACGAAGAACCCACAATCTATGGCATTTATTTGAATGGGGCACTACAAATTAAATTCAAATCAAAATTGTATTAGAACAAATAACTTTTATACGAATAATTTCTTGAAACTATAATTAAAATAATATAATTAAACTAACCTGTATACAACTCCATGTACAGGCCTTGTTTTTTGATTTGATCTTTTGGTTGTTTTTATTTGCTCGAAACATCAAGACAGCGCTGTTAAAAACATCAAAAATCAAGGAAATATGTCAATATCAAGCAAATATATATATATGAAGTCTAGTTATAATATATATACTTTAAACTTAATATTAAATATAATATAATGGATACATTTAATTGAATGATAAAACTTACTGATTGATCATATCTTTCATATCATGTCGGTTATTTGGATTACCGTGCAAAGAATCCAAATAATAAACGATCTCTTTAATTGGATCAATCACGAGCAACAACCAATGGCCCCTAATCAG
The DNA here is from genome assembly GCA_019426215.1 of Buddleja alternifolia. Taxonomy (NCBI): domain Eukaryota; kingdom Viridiplantae; phylum Streptophyta; class Magnoliopsida; order Lamiales; family Scrophulariaceae; genus Buddleja; species Buddleja alternifolia. Next base: position 16,850,522 of record CM033398.1, read on the forward strand.
CATATTCAAAAGAAAAATTTTAAATTAGTTATGCCTACGTAACAAATTTTACAAAATAACAATGTGTCTTTAGTAGCTCACCCGGAGTTGTAAGGTGCAAGAAACAACTTCCCCTCCAGTGCACTAGTTATCATAGTATTTGTTATATATTGCGATTTGTCAACAAGATGCGTGGGAGTAATTCCTGCTGCCGCAGATATAGAATGTGGGCTAAGGAACCCGAATTTATTTTGTTTTTGTTCGGGGACCACGTGATTAACCCACAAACACCTACAATTGAGCATAAAATAAATTTGAGTAACAAAAATAAACATAGTTCAAATTAATGCAGTAAAATAATTTAATTAAAAGCTTACTTTTTCTTAATTAATATTTAAAAACTTACTTGATGTAAGCAGTAATGATAGAGGCTCCTATCTGTTCTTTATGCACAAAGTCACCGATCTCCTCCCGCCCAATATATTCTGGAAAGGGGATATTGAAGATTTCCTCGGGTATGTCTATCCGGATAGTGTTATCAGCAGCCATCATCCCAAAAAACCTTTCAAGAATTGCAAGTGAATTAGGGGGTGGAGCAGGAGGGTTGGCCACTAGAGAAGGAGGGTTGGCCACTAGAGGTGTATTTTTGACATGTGAGTGCTTCGTCATCTCTGATTTGCTTTTTCCGAGTGATGATTTGGATTTTCCGAGAGACTATAAGCAAAAGAAAACAAAACGTGGGCGTTATCAATGAAAGTATATTTATTAACATTAAACAATTGTTATAATTTAATAATGACTAGCTATTAATAATAATTACGTACCGATGCATCACCGACAATCACAAGACTCTTAGGCCAAGCAACCATGTATCCCACAGCCTCAGATACTGTGAACACTCCTTCATCATCGAGAGGGACTGGTAAGGGTGCAATATCTTCAATTGCAATGTCAATCGACACTTTCACGAGGTGGGAGGCTAATGGACATGTATGCAATGTTCTATCCTTTGGTTGATTGTACATTGTTCCTCTTGCCACCAAACGATAACACGGTGTAGAAAGTGCTAATTGACACTGCACCACATCCTACATATATATATATATATATATACCATTATATTAGAAAATGTTGTATATCATACAGAAATATAGGATTGTAAGTTACATTATCACTAAACAATATGCTTTTCATTAATTACCTGAGGAAGGTCTTTCACTTCTGGGCAGCTATCTTTCAAAGAAACCGCCTCTTCTGTATGTGGCTGCTGCGACGACCCAGACGCCCTATGCTGCTCAAACTCGCGTCGCAATTCGAATAGTGATTGAGTGAGCATTTGAACCGTGTCTTGCAAGTTATCAATCACCGTATTTTTTGAAGGCTTTGAATCCGAAAAGTAATCTGTTTGGGATACCCCAAAGCCTACACCCCTAACTCGACCCGGATGCTCCTTCTTTTTAAGAGCTATAGCCAGTATATCATTCCGGGTCTTCTCGGGTCCACTGTGGCTACCCTCCTGTGATAAGCTTTCCTGTAATAATACATTTAAAAAATACAAAAATTGTTATTTTAAAATTATTTTTAAAAAGCATACAACACACTATATAACTAAAATTGCAAATAACTCACCATTGATTCCACTACTCTTTTAACATTGACATTATCAATCTTGTTCTGGCTGTCAGAATGTGCAACCCTCCACACTAGTGCTCGTGTCACCTCTGTGACATCTGACCCAGCATCCTTTCTTTTATGCTTCTATATAAGAAAATTTGTAAGGAAATAAATTTGATTAGAAAATTTGTAATTAAGGAAATTTGATTAGAAAATTTGTAAGGAAATTTGATTAGAATTACAACTTGTAACGAACTACGTACCTCAATATACTCCACTTGAGCATATCCAAGACGTGATGCCCTGTAAGGATATTCAGGGTCCTTTGCTCTTTCAGAATTGTCCTTACGTAGTTGCTGTTCATTATATAATCAAGGCATTAGTCAATGTATATAGTTTCAAATAAATTAAAATGAAACCATAAATTAAAATAATTACCTGAAAAGCTTCACTTTGGCGTAATTCTACAAATTTTGTCCAATCTTCTTGAGATATACGATATTTTTCGGGTGGGCTTGAATTAATGTTCCCATCATCATCCTCTACCCAGATTCTGGTCAAGTAGCTCCTGTAGTTTCGAGCTAGCTTCCCAGCCTCGGCTAAGACGAACTTCTGTCTACTTTCGTCAATATCAAAGGCCAACTATAAAAAACAAAGAACAAAGTATATAAAAAATGTTAATTTAGAGAAAAAAAAAACTACATTTACCAATTAAAAACATAATATATAATAACTAACTTACAGCTATTTCATTCCAAATGGCATATTTTATTGCTGCAGGGACGCTGCGCCAATCACTGATAGTAATAGGGACCCTGTCACGAGCTATCACGCCAATGTAACCAACAAAAGTTGATTTATTTGGGTCAACTGGTTGACCATAATCGTTCCAACCAACTTGTAGCTTTATGCCTTTACTTTTGGCCTTTATTACTTTCTTCATTGCTGTAATACCTCTCCGTATCTCACTTTCAACACTTGGGTTTGCAGCACCTCCAGAATCCATCTACAAGATTTCATAAGTGAAAATTCAAATATTTCAACAACAACAAACGAAAATAAATATATATGCATTAATCACATCATTAATCAGTTGGATCATATAAATCACATCAAAAAGTACAAAACCAAATATTGATAAGCTTACATTGGTAGTGGTCGTCGTGGTAGTGGCGGAGGAGAGGGTGACTGTGGTGGTATACGGTATCGACCTACAAAAGCAAAAAAATACAGAAGTTAGTGTAACTCATTCACTAATATAATATTACAAGCTGGTTCAATATAATTTACACTTTAACTGCATACTTAACAAAAGAGTTCAAATAAGTTACTCATATAATTATCAAATAAGTTCAAATACCTTTCATCGTTTTCTTTTTGTCGCTGGTTTACTAATCTTTTGTGATCCCTCAGTACGACCATTTTGTTTAGTACGCCGACGAACAGAAGGATTAATCCATATCCCTTCTTGGTGATCTTCTCGCATATACAATTCATCATCACTGATATCCAAGTCACCGTCACTATTTGTGGATTGTGAACCACCTAAGATAGGATTTCCTCCATCATCTTCATTATATAGGCCATCATCCTCAATACAAGTATTTTGTTTGCCGATAAAACAATGGACCACCTCTTATCGACAGGATCGGTGACAAAAAACACTTGTTTAGCTTGAGATGCCAAAATGAAAGGTTCATCTTTGTATCCCACCTTTTCAAGGTCTACTCGAGTAAAACCTATTTCACTATCATCGACACCATTTTTATGGTCAACCCACCTACACCCAAATACAGGCACCCGAAACCAACTGTAATCCAGCTCCCATATACGTTCAATCACCCCATAATATGGTAAAGTGGCATAGATAGGGCTATTATCTTTCGCACTTGAGATATGCATTGCTTCAGCTACAAGACTCACCCCACTATTCTGCATTGTACTCCGTTCATCTTGGTCTTTTGTATAAAATGTGACACCATTTATACGATAACCCGAATGACAAAATACGAATCTGCCCGGGCCCACCGACAACCGTGCCAATTTATCTGAAACTGAAAGTGAATTCTCATTTTGTTTCTCTTGAATACACTTTCGGAACCAATCGATAAAACTCTTGTTATGTTCTCTTGAAATCCAACTTTCATTTTTACTTGAATTTATTCTCCTAAGTTGGTCCTTGTGCTCTTCAACATATGGCTCAACCTCATCGGTGTTGTGGAGCACATATAGGTGTGCCTGATCCTTTTGTGTGCTAGGAACACTCACTAATTGCTTTCCAATTACGCTTTCTCCTTCTGTTCCCCCCCCCCCCCACAACAGGAGACTTTTGAAGCTCTGCAACGTTAGAATCATTCAGATATTCTGTGCAAAATGTAATAGCTTCATCAACTATGTACCGCTCAACAATGCAACCTTCCGGCCGGCTACGATTTTTCACATAGCCTTTCAATACCTTCATATAACGCTCAGCCGGATACATAGATCTCATAAAAGCTGGTCCACAAAGTTGTGTCTCTCTAACCAAGTGAATAGGTAGGTGAGTCATTATATCAAAAAACGCGGGTGGGAAATACATCTCAAGCTCACACAAAGTGAGGACAAGTTGTTTCTGAAGTGCAGGCAATTGTTCAGGATCAAACACCTTGCTCCACATTGCTTTGAAGAAGAAACACAATCTAGTTATCGTTTCTCTCACCTTTTTTGGCAGAATGGCCCGTAAAGCAATTGGTAGCAAATGATCCATGATTACATGACAATCATGAGTCTTCATATGCTTTAGCTTCAAGTCCTTCATTGATACAAGACTGCTAATGTTCGAAGAATACCCTTCGGGAACTTTCACTCCACAAAGAAACTCACATAATGCAATTTTTCTTTTCTAGATAGCGTGTGAGCTGCTGGAGGTAAATAAGTACGTTTTCCCTTCATTGTTGGTGCCAATTTACCTCTTATCTTCATTTCAACTAAGTCCAACCTTGCCTTTACTCCATCTTTTGTCTTGCCGGGCACATTTAGAAGAGTACCAATGACACTATCAAATACATTTTTCTCAATATGCATTATATCAAGAAAATGTCTAACATGTAAAGATTTCCAATACGGCAAATCAAAAAAAATTGACCTTTTTTTCCACCCAGTTTTTGCAAGGCCGCCTGCAAAAGTCTTTCCGAACTTGATATCCAAGTCTTTTACATTCTCAAACACCTCTTCACCGGTCAAACACTTAGGAGCTCGACATTCTTCTATGCTCCCATTGAAAGCTTTCTTCCACCGACGATATCGATGTTCTCGATTCAACCATCTTCGATGCCCTTGGAATGCATATTTCTGAGAGTGTGGGAGTCTATATTGATCTGTACTCTTGACACATATGGGGCATGCACATTGCCCATGTACACCATATCCCTCGAGATTAGCTCTTGCTGGAAAATCATTGATTGTACCAAACAACATAACTCTAAGATTGAAGCTCTCTTTTCTAAACCCATCATACACTTTAATACCGGTCTCCCACAACTCTTTCAAATCCTCAATTAAAGGGGCCAAGTAGACATCTATATCATTTCCAGGTTGTTTCGGCCCGGAAATTAGTATAGGCATCATAATATGCTCTCGCTTCATGCATCGCGAAGGGGGTAGGTTGTAGATCATCAAAATCACCGGCCATGTACTATGTGAGCTACTTTGCAAGCCATGTGGGTTCATTCCATCTGTAGCCAATACAAGGCGTAAATTTCTTGGTTCTTCCCTAAATTCAGGGAAATCATTATCGATCTTTTTCCATTGAGGAGAATCTGAAGGATGTCTAATCTTGTTATCTTCAATCCCTTGTTCAAGCCTTCTATCAGCATACCATGTCAAGTCCTTGGCAAACGCTTCACTACTGTACATGCGTCTAAATCTAGGTATTATGGGCAAATACCATGCTGTTTTGACAGGAGCAGATCCATTCTTCTTGTACCGTGAGGTGCCACATTTGGGACACACCGTCAATGATGCATAGTCCTTTCTAAACAAGATGCAATCATTGAAACAAGCATGTATCCTCTCATATCCCATGCCAATTGCAGTTAACATCTTCTTAGCCTCATAAGTACGATTAGGTAACACATTATCATCGGGTAACATACTTTTTAATAGACCAAGTAAGTCTGTGAAACTCTTATCACTCCACCCATTGTTAGCTTTTAACTTGTAGAGGTTTAGGACTGCTTTCAATCTTGTGAAATTACTACCACTATACAGGGGTGTCTTTGAATCACTTGTCAAATTGTCGAACATCTTGGGACAATTTCGCAAATCCTCCTCGATCACATTGGTCATCTCCTCCAAACGATCAGGCTCATAATCATCCATGTCAAAATCTACTGATCGATATGATGTATCACCCAAATCAGCTGAGGTGGCACTGCTTTCACCGTGTCTTGTCCATCGTGTGTAGCTTTTATCAATTCCATTACACACCAAATGATCTTCCAAGTCAGGTGGACTAATTCTCTTTCCAAAACAACAACGTAAACATGGACAACTAATCCTAGTCGGATCCGATGCATGCTCAACCGCAAAGTCGATGAATTCTTTCACCCCTTTCCCATATTGCTCCGACATACGATCCGCTACAATCCAACTTCGATCCATCTAAATTCTCAATTAATTAAATTAAATAATTTAACATCAGTTGATAGTTAAATTAATTAAATAAATTTATTTTTAATTTATTTCGCATTATTCTATAAAAAATTCGGCAGAGTAACGACGCAAATATTTCTACCAAGTTCTCGACTTAATCTTCTCAGTGGGTTGTAACCAACAGAAGTCGAATCTTACGATCCGCTAAAATCTCAACAGGGAAACGACGCAAAAAATACTACCAATTTCAACCACAACAAACCCAACACTCTAATCTTTCACCCACAACGAACACAAAACGATACAAAAATATTGATCACCAGTTGGATCACATAAAACATCATATTTCCAGGGGAACAACTACAAATATTGATCACCAGTTGGATCACATAGATCACATAAAAAACTACAAATAAAGCATCATATTATAAATATTGATCACCAATTGGATCCAAAAGCACATAAAACTACAAATAAATTAAAGCATCACGATATAAAGTTTTTGGAGCTTCTCGGTTGTGCAGAAAGCTGTGCGCGTCTTCACGAGAAAATTCATAAATAATTGTAGAAAGCTCGGATTCATGAACCGTTTTCTTCCTATGAAACTAGACACATAGGGCTATCCACACATATATCTCACATACTCAGTAGATGTCTAGAAAAAAACAGATTTGTATTCAAAGTTAGAGAAAAATCTGTCAATTTTCAAAACAGCTGTGCGCGTCTTCACGAGAAAATTCATAACTCATTGTGGAAAGCTCCGATTCATGAACCGTTTTCTTCATATGAAACTAGACACATAGGGCTATCCACACATATATCTCACATACTCAGTAGATGTCTAGAAAAAAGCAGATTTGTATTCAAAGTTAGAGAAAAATTGTCAATTACAGCTGTGCGCGTCTTCACGAGAAAATTCATAACTCATTGTGGAAAGCTCCGATTCATGAACCGTTTTATTCATATGAAACTAGACACATAGGGCTATCCACACATATATCTCACATACTCAGTAAATGTCTAGAAAAAAGCAGATTTGTATTCAAAGTTAGAGAAAAATCTGTCAATTTTCAAAACAGCTGTGCGCGTCTTCACGAGAAAATTCATAACTCATTGTGGAAAGCTCCGATTCATGAACCGTTTTATTCATATGAAACTAGACACATAGGGATATACATACATATATCGAACATACTCATGAGATGCCTAGAACAAATCAGATTTGCATTCAAAGTTAGTAAAAAATCAACTACAACATAATAACAAAAACCCACTATATAATTTATAAAACCCCAATTAACATAACATGATATATATAACAATAATTAACAAATTAACATATAACCTACATTATATACATCACAAAATCAGAATTAACATAACATTAATATATAACAAACAAGAAATTAACACATAACCTAAATTTAATATATACATAATATATATATATATAACATAACATATATAAACATATATATATATATACCTATAAAGAGAGAGAGGAGGAGAGTGGTGGGTCACGGCGGCGGCGGCGGCGGCGGCGGCGGTTTCGGGTGGTGGTGGAGGTGGTGGCGACGGGACGGGGGCGGTTTAGGTAGCTTGAGAGTGAGAGAGAGAGTATAGAGAGAGAGAGTAGAGTATAGGGAGAGAGATCGAGTAGAGAGATAGAGAAAAATCAAATGGGGCGGCGGCGGCGGCGGTGGTGGAGACGATGGCGGGGGCGGTGGTGGAGAGTGAGAGAGATAGTAGAGTAGAGAGAGAGAGTAGAGTAGAGAGTGAGAGAGATAGTAGAGTAGAGAGAGAGAGTAGAGTAGAGAGTGAGAGATAGTAGAGAGAAATGAGGGGGAGAGCTCGGTTTTTGGGGGGAAAAAAGGGAGGAATTTTTTTTTTTTTTTTAATTACGTGTTATAGCGGTTCGGGAACGAACCGCTATAACCGGTTTACCAATTATAGCGGTTCATTCCCGAACCGCTATAACTGGTATAAACCGGTTTACCAGTTATAGCAGTTCGGGAATGAACCGCTATAATTGGTAAACCGATTATAGCGGTTCGTTCCCGAACCGCTATAAAAAAAAAAATTTTTTTTTTTTTCTGTTCGCGCTATAATAGCGGTTTTTTATCGAACCGCTATAATAGGTTCGAACTATTACAGCTGTTTTTTATCGAACCGCTGTAATAGGTGCCCGGTTAATATCCATTATAACGGTTCACTTATAAACCGCTGTAATAAGTCTCTCCGTTCAGCGGTTTTCCAAAAACCGCTGTAAAATGTGCGCTGTAACAGGTCTTTTCTGTACTAGTGGTATACGCCTCCTCCCTATTTTTTAGGGAGAGAGAGGCGTGTATGTACTTAGGGTTTTAACCCCAGGTGGACTCTATATATGTATGTGTGTTCCACCTTTTTTAAATCTAATGATGAATGAAAAAGTGACTTTGAATGAGTTTTTGGTTTTGAATAGAAAAGAACAAAAAAAGTTTTCAATAAAAGGTTTTTAGAAAACACTTTTTCTATTATTCTCTCCCAATATTTTCTTTCACATTATTTCTTTAAACTCATGTGTTGAGTGTGAAGAATACTTAAATAATTCCAAACCCTTTTTCCTAAAAAGCCAAGGTTCGATATTCTCCTTGCTAGCACTGGTGGAGATAATTGAGGGTACGAGCTAGGGTGTAGATACATCTCAGAAGTGCAACGCTTGGGACGCTAGGGCAAATCAATTCGAAAACTGTAGCAGGGAGTAGCTTAAAAACACGTTGCTGCTTAAGGTCTACAAGAGGTAAACACGAGGAAACTAAACTGTAGGATAGTTTTAAATCCAATGGTACCATGTTGACCTAGCATTAATTTCGGGGATTCCGCTTTATTTTTTGAAATTATATGTATTTCGCTGTGCCGGTATCCTCGGGGGTTGTACCGATCCCTACAGTTTGTTGGTCATGCATCGGTTTTGAGTATAACATGCAGTATTGATTGCTTCAGCGCAATACCTATGAGCAAGCTTGGACTCGGCTAACATTGTCCTAGCGGCTTCCATCAAGGTTCTATTACGACACTCAGAAACACCACTTTGTTGATGAGTTCTAGGCGCTAAATACTCGTGATGTATTCTATTTTCTGTATAAAACTGCTCAACAACCTTATTCGTAAACTCAGTACTATGATCGCTCCTTATTCTTGCAACTTTAAGATTTTTCAAAGTTTGGAGTTGCCGAATAAGCGTTGTGAGCTTGTTACATGTTCATCTTTGAATGTAAGAAATTCCACCCATGTAAATCGATAGAAATCATCTACTATCACTAAAGTATACTTTTTACCACTCACACTTATTGTTTAAATAGGTTCAAACAAGTCTATGTGAAGTAATTCAAGTATTCCAGAAGTAGATAGACAAGGTTTTTTCTTGAAAGATGATTTAACTTGTTCGCCCATTTGACAAGCGTCACATAAGCGATTCTTATGAAAAGGTCATTTTGTAATCCTCCTACAAGATTTAGCGTTACAAGCTTAGATATAGTTTTAAAGTTGACGTGATTCATGAATCTATCCATAACCAACCCTTTTCAAATTCATTTTTAACCACAAAATATGTTGAGTTGTTATCAATTGTTGAACCCCAATCTATCAAATAAACATTATTTGTTCTTTTACCTTTCAATTTGGTGGATTCAGTCTTAGCATCATTTATATAGCAATAAGCGCTTGAAAATATGACTTTAAAACCTTTATCACAAAATTAGCTTATGCTTAATAAATTATGTTTAAGACCCTCAACACAATATACGTCACTTATCATGACGTTCCCTCTATGTATGATGCCTATACCTTTGCCTTTACCGTTGGAGTTGTCACCAATTACAACCTGAGGACCATTAGTACTTTAAAAGTTAATCAAGAGATCTTTTGAGCCTGTCATGTGCCTTGAAGACCCGCTATCAATATACCAAACAGATGTATCAGCTCTGGCTCTAGGTACCTGTATTCAAAGGGCAGTTCTAATTCTTTTTATTTACCCATTGTGACTTGGGTCCTTTCACATTAGTAGCCTTAGTCTGAATTAAAACTTTAGGAACCAATATTTGCTTAGTCTTCATCACGGGAGGATTGGCCTTTTTGGGTTTCACATTGTGATGTGTATGTTTCTTAGGTGTATAATAATATTCTTGATCATAATCATAATTGTAATCATAATCATCATCATCATATAATTGATAATATGATTTTGATTGTTGTGAATATTGACGCTGGTATTTCCTTGGCGCTGGCTTAGGGTACACTTTGGGCGCTTGACACTTAGCTTTTGATTCTCATGTGTAAGGTTTCTCCTTAGCCTATTGATCATTTGGATAACATTTTCCTGGTGAATCATTCACTTTTGTCTTTCCCTTGCCTGAGTTAGTATTGACTTTCTCATTTGGCCTCTTACCCTTGTCCTTAAGTTCATTAAGTGTTTGACTATTTGAACCTTTTTCAACAAAGAATACACATTTTTCTTTGTTGGGTGCCGTAACTTTTGACATATTTAGTTTGTTACTGAATTTGTTCCATCCCAAATCGGACTTTTCACCAAAGAGTCTAGTGAACTCAGTCACATTGTCTAGTTTTCTTAACGCTTTAGACAATGATGAGATGAGCTGTTCCGATTTAGCAAGTTTAGCAATTAGCTCAGCTTCTCTCTTAACTATTAAATTAAGATCACTTTTCAACTGAGATATTTCAGTCTATAATGATTTGCTCTTCTCAATGCATCATTTCTGAAATTGCAACTCAGCCTTGAGCTTTGCATTTTCACTCTCTAATGTTGAAATTTCATCAGAGTGTTTTTGATATAATTTAGCAGCCCCTTGACATGCACTACGATAATCATTTATCTTGTGAAGTAACTCTTCATAAAAGAGAGGATTAGATAATTTAGTATTTACCTCAGGTAGCGAGTCTGAAGAAGCTTCATCATCTCTTGTCATGAGACATGGTGATCCTAAGTGGCATACGAAAGGGTCTAGAAGAGGGGGGTTGAATAGATCCTGAAGTCCTTTTCGACTTCAAAAAATTTCGTATCACTTTTAAAGATTAGAACACTTAGGAAGCTGAGCGCTTGGGTCAGGCGCTTTAGTAAAGAGAACTTAGACTTAGTGATTTTAGTAATTTACCAAAGTAGGGTAAAACTTGAATCGCTTAATTAGGGTTAGCACAGCGGACATGATTTTAAAACTTTAGCGTTCGTTTTGGTTAAATAGTCGCTTAGTAGTTTAGCATATCTTTTTTCACAATAAATAAGATAACATAAAACAAGACAATAATGAAAGTAAATAACACAAGAAATTGTAAGGTTCACTGGGTGATATAATCCAAGCTACGTCCTTCTTCTCCTTTTTCACTTGGAGGAAATTTACTAAGTTGATTATCAAAGAATCACACAGAATCTTCTACAAGATAGTAAAGAGGTGAAAATGATCTCGGGCTCCTTGATCACATAGATTTCAGCACCAATGAAAATCTTCTTCTACAAGTTTCTCTCACTCAGAAATACTGCCTGTAAGGGTTTTCAACTACTTTTTCACTCAGATGAAAGGTTGAGGGTTTTGTCACACAGGTTTTGTTTGTTTTTGGAAAGATCAAACAACTTGGAATATCTCAGTAAGAATTTAGGTTTCTTCTTTGAAAGATGTTTGAGATATTTGTGACTATCTGGAATGTATGTAAAAGGCTTAAAAGATTTTGGCTATGGAGTTTCAAAGCTTTTCTTGAGATAATATTTCAGCAAAGGTTTCTTGTGTTGATCGTGAGTATTCTCTTTTTTTTTTTAGGGTTTGCTGGGAGTAAGGTATTTATAGGCTATTCTTGAAAATTGTCCGTTGGACACATGTGAGCGCGTGTTCTTCACGTGGTGCGTGAATTAGCCTTTTCTCTGACATTCTTGAAATCCTGCTGGTTCCGATTGGACGGGGGCAGCTTTGAACTCTGAAATCCTGACAGTCTGGTCAAAAGGTGGCCTGTCCACAAGTCATAATAGCTTATCAGATTTAATGCTCTTATCAGGCATTTAATGCATTTGAATTTATTTTTTTTTGGAAATAAATGTTCGTTGAATGATCGCATTTAAGTCCTTGACTTGAGGATTTATTTTAGGTGAATCTAATATTGATCACTGGATTGTTTTGAGCGCTTGATCCATAAATCCTGAAATGGTCCCTTAGCGTTTAACAGTCGCTAAGTACAAATCTTTGTCTTCATTTGACTTCAGACGCTGATCTTCAACTTCTTCTCTAATAGACTCAACCATAATTCTATTAGCAATTCGGTATCTAATACTCAGTCTAAAATCTACAAAGATAAAAATTACAAGCCTAACAAAATTACATACTTTCAAACGCTTATACATTTATCTATGAAAACAGAAACTTACATTATATTTGGGGTCTAACATAAAATCCTATCTTGTTATCATCAAAACATCTAACATAAAATTCCTAACAATTTCCCCCTTTTTGATGATGTCAAGACCTTAACTCTTATAAATCTTTTATAGATTAAGAGTTCAAAGAAAAGTCCAAAAATAATTATAAGTTAGCATTTGGAAAGTTAGTAAAGTTAACTAATGTTAGATTAGCCTCAACAAGATGTTTCATCGATAAATCATTCATTCATTCATATGGAAGAATTAAGCATACATGATTTATAACTGAAAGAAAAATACTTTAAAGCGATAAACAGAAAATATATAAAACAACATAATCATTCATCTTTTCTGTCGCTTCCTATTTGCTTCTTCTTCTTGATAGATTTCAGTCGCTAAGTCCAGTAGAAGTCTATCAACATCTACCATAGTTGTATGTTGGACTTCATTGTAGTCATGTCTTCTGAGTCTAGCGCTTTCTTCCAGCTCCAACAACCTTTCCACCCAATCCCTCAGAGGGATTCCAAGTTCTCGGATCAAGTCATGGTAAATGTCTTGTCTTTGATCATTGGTGGATTTCCAGTTGATAGGTCTTCTAAGCGGTCCGGCATATGGGTGAAAACCTATACACTCTAAGAACTCTACGTCCAGGTCTGGGAGTAAGTGCCTGCCTTGATAATATCTAGGCTTTCGCTTCTTAGTAAGCATTTTCTTTATGCTCACTATCTCCTCGAACATAGATCGCCTGTGCTTGTTGTCTATCTTAGAGATAGCCTTGGACTGGAACTTTTCTTTAGGATCTTCCCCCTTCTTAGCATCAGCAAGGGAGGTCTTTAATTCAGCGATGTCCCGGCGAAGAAGCTTAACTTCATCTATCAAGAGAGAAATTTGCTCAGCGATACTCTGAGAGATTAAGTTGGAAGAATTGTGGTGTTCCGTATCAGCTGAAGCATTCTGGGCGAGCGTCCGATTGAACACTTTGGAAAGAGAAGTGATCAGCGGTGATATGCTATCCATAGTTGCCATGGTGCTTTTTGTTGCAGAATTTGCAATATCACAACTTCTAGTGTCAGAGACCAGCCTGATATTTAATTCATTATTTTCAAGGATCTTAGAGCAGGAACCTTCGATGGTATTGAGCGAGTTCCTAACAGCTCTTCTAAAGTCTCTAAACTCTTGATCACTTTTCGAATCTGAATCAGAGGAGGAAGAACGCTTGGGAGACGAAATGAGCTCGTATGAGCTGGAAACTGCAGCCTTGCCTTTAGATTTGTCTTTTGCAAAAGGCTCTTCAGGCTCATCAAGGACTCCCTGAACTTCTTCAATCGCTTGATCCATTGATGGATCGGCAAGCGCTAGAGAGGGCTCGACTACTGGGGCACTAGAAAGGTCTGGAAAAGAAGCCTCGGGTATTTGAGTGGCTTCCACACTAGAAGAGTCTTCTATTTCAATAGTTTGGATTGGAGAAGGGACTTTCATGGAAATGACCTAGAGTGGGCCAATCGCTTCCATAATATGCCGTGGACTGAGGACGTTGGTCTGCGGAATATAAAATATAGCATCTTCGCGCTCTTCAGTGCTGAATGCAAATTGCACATCCTCTGACAGATCAACTCCTGAAATGTAAGTGTTGTAGAAGTCCAAAATAAATGGCATAAGCACTTGAGCTGCATCTTGGTCCAATGGCCTGATCATCGATATCATTTTGACCACTTGTATGTTCTGTTCACAAAATAGGAAGGGAAGCAAGTTGTATCCTCTGAAGTCACTAAGACCGGGACCAAAATGCGGAGTGATTGAAATATCCAGCGACTAAGCATTTTCAATTATCGCTCGGCGCTCATGGTAAAATTCAACAAGGTCGGCATGGTCAGTGTCAAGGTTGAAAGGGACTTCAGTTTGACTTGGTAGAATTGGTTGCTTACTGGAGGAAACATCTTCATTGAGGTCAGAAAGGATGCGCTGAACAAAGTTCTGAGTTGGATGATAAATGTAGCATCCTCCTTGAGCGATTAAGCTGAGATGCTGGCGAATATAGCGTTCTATTGATTGTCTGTAATAGGTTAAAGCGCTAATATTGCCTACTAGATTCTGGCGCTGCTGGAGAAGAAATATGGCAAAACCTCTACGCCTGTAATTTACTCCAAAATGAAACAAGAATGGATACTTCACAAGCTCTTCCAGTGTGTGAAAGTGTAACACGAACTCTTCGGCCCATCTTACGGTATCCATCATCCATCGCTTTCCAAGTTTATTAGCTTTCTTCTGATCTTTTCTTGCTGCAAGAAACTTTTCAAAGCGTTCAAATTCTTCATCATAATCCTCAGCCCAAACTCTTTCCAGATACTCGCGGGCTTCAGCTTCTATCCAAGAATTCATAGGATTGGGATGGTCAGCAACAACTTGTCTTTTTCCTTTCCATAATGTGAGAGGTTTAGGGGATAGAGCGTTCTGAGGAGAACGAATGACTTTGGGGTTAGCGGAGTACCCGATATTGTTGAGAATTTCTTCGTCTGGATTCTTTGACCAGTAACCCATATGGGGATTCTTGATGATGATCTTATTCTGGCGAAATGGATAAAATGACTCTTCAGAGTGGCCAGTAAAGTTGAAATGCTTCTCGTCAAATTCTGTCATGTTGAACGCTGGTCGCCGAATATACTCAAGGCGAGATTGAAGACGCTCAAGATTGTGACCGAGGTCAGTGAATCGCTCGAAGAATTCAAATTTAGCAAACTTGGAGACATCAGTCCTATGGAGAGTTTTTTTAAAGTTGATCTCCATATAGACTAATTGCCTAGTGTCAAGCTCCCTGGTGGCAAAGTAGAATTCATCATTTACATCATAGCCACGGGGAAAGAAATTGATGACATGGGGAGGAGATCCGATTGGAGTAGGGACAAAGGCAATAGACTCTGTTGGGATAGGAGCCACTTCTATCGATCGCTCAGCAAGCACAATCACTTCACTGACTGGAGGCGTGTCAGCGTCAGGAAGGACTTAGGCTATTTCCGTAGCGATATCCACAAATGCTTCCATGTCTACATCCACTTCAACAGGAATCTTGGAAGGTGCTTTTTGAGCTGATACATGCAAGCGTTTGAGAAAAGCAAGCAAAATTTCAACAAAGTAGAAATCAGTAAAATACTACAACGCTTACCCTGAGGAGGTTCATCGACTATTCGGTCGCTTGATTTGTTTCAACATTTGGTACAATTTCCTCAGGCTCCGGGACCACTTTTTCTGGATCCTGAAAGAGCTTTGACTTTTCAAAAGGTGTAGCAGGCTCTGGCTCGGGAACAGGAGCAGTTTCAAGAAAAGCGTCCGAAGAGGTAGGAGGAACACTCGCTGGTTCTTCAAGCGCTGGCTCGATTGGAGCGCTTGTTGATGCAGCTGAAGCGGATAAAGGAGTACGTTTGCGGGCTAGCGATACTTCTTCTTCTTATTCTGCTTCTTCTTCCTCTTCCTGAGGGAAGATAAACGCTGGAGGGGAGAGGGTGATTTAGGAGAAGGAGAGGGAGACTTCTGTTTCTTCTTGAGCTTCGGCTTCTTCTTTTGTTTCTTTGCGGGCTTAGCTGGCTCAGTGACCTTAATAGCTGGTGGTCCCAAGTGGCATACGAAAGGGTCTAGAAGGGGGGGGGGTTGAATAGACCCTGAAGTCTTTTTCGACTTCACAAATTTTCGTATCACTTTAAAAATTTGAACGCTTGGAAAAACTGAGCGCTTGGGTCAGACGCTTCAGAATAGTTAACTTAGACTTAGTGATTTCAGCAGTTTACCAAAGTAGGGCAACGCTTAGATCGCTTAATCAGGGTTAGCACAGCGGAAATAATGTTTAGCGTTCTTTTAGTTGAATTAATCGCTTTGCAATTTTACTTGTCTTTTTCAGAATAATATGAAGTGAATAATATAAGACAATAAAATAAATGACACAATGATTTGTAAGGTTCACTGGGTGATGTAATCCCAACTACGTTCTTCTTCTCCTTTTTCACTTGGAGGAAATTACTATGATGATTATCAAAGGATCACACAGAAACTTCTACAAAATAGTAATGGAAAAATGATCTTGGGCTCCTTGATCACACAGACTTCAGCACCAATGAAGATCGTCTTCTTCAAGCTTCTCTCACTCAGAAATACTGCCTGAAATGTTTCAACAACTTTTCTCACTCAGATGAAAGGTTGAGGTTTATCACTAGGGTTTTGTTTGTTTTAAAGAAGATCAAACAACTTGGAATATCTCAGTTGGAGTTTGGATTTCTTCTTTGGAAGATATTTGAGATATTTGTGACTGTCTGGAATGTAGATAGAAAGCTTGAAAGGTTTTGGCTATGAAGTTTCTAAGCTTTTTCCAGAAAGAATGTACGTAGGATTTTTGGCAATAATTTCTCGTATATTCTTGATGTTGTTTTGTTTGATTTTCTGGAGTAAGGTATTTATAGGCAATTTCTTGGGATCTGTCCGTTGGACACATGTAGGAGCGTGCCTTTCACGTAGCGCGTGATTGTACCTAAAATCTGACATTCCTGAAAATTCGCTGGAACCGATTGGACGGGAGCAGCTAAAACTCTGAAAGTTCTGACAGTCTGGTCAAAAGGAGGCTTGTCCACAAGTCACAGTAGCTTATCACATTTAATGCTCTTATCAGGCATTTAATGCAATTTGAATTTATTTCCCGTTGGAAATAAATGTCCGTTGAATGATTGCATTTAAGTCCTTCATGACTTGAGGATTTATTTCAGGTGAATCTTCTATAAGTCGCTTGAGTATTTGAACGCTTGATTCATGAATCCTGAACTGCGATCTCTTAGCGTTTGACAGGCGCTAAGAAGGAATCTTCATCTTCGGTTGACTTCAGACGCTGGTCTTCAACTTCTTCTCAAATAGACTCACCTAGAATTCTATTATTGATTCAGTCGCTAAGACTTAGTCTAAAATCTATGAGGATAAAAATTACAAGCCTAAACAAAATTACAAACTCTTTAAACGCTTTATACAATGATCTATGAAAGCATAAACTTCCATTTTATTTGGGGTCTAACATTGAATCCTATCTTGTCATCATCAAAACATCTAACATGAAATTTCCTAACAATTTCCCCCTTTTTGATGATGTCAAGACTTGTAACTCTTTTATAATTTTTTAAGAGTTAAAAAAGAAAAGGCCCAAAGGAATATAAGTCAGCGTTTGAAAGGTTAGTAATGTTAGTTAAAGTTAGGTTGGCTTCAACAAGTTGTTTCAGCAATAAATCATTCATATATATTGAAATAAAGCATACATGATTTATACTAAAAAGAATGAGAAAGAAATAAAATACGCAAAAACATTTATTTCTTCTGTCGCTTTACTCTTTCTTCGCCTTGAAGAACTTCTAACGCTAGTTCTTTTAAGAGTCGATCAATGTCGATCATAGTTGTATGCTGGACTTCATCATAGTCATGCCTGCGGAGTCTGGCGCTTTCATTTAGCTCTAACAACCTTTCCGTCCAATCCCTTGGTGGAATGCCAAGTTCTCGAATCAGATCATAATATATATCTCTTTGACGGTCTCCAATTTACAGGTCGTTGTAGCGGTCCGGCATAAGATGAAATCCCATACTCTCTAAGAAGTCGGGGTCCAACTGGGGAAGAGCGTATTTTCCGAGATAATACCTTGGTTTTCGTTTCTTGGATAGCATTCTCTTAATGCTTACCAGTTCATCGAACATCGAACGCTAATGTTTATTATCCGTCTTGGAAATCGCTTTGGTCTTTTCTTTACTTTCCCCCTTCTTGACTTCATCAAGGGACAACTTTAGATCAGCGACATCGCGGCGCAAAAGTCTAACTTCTTCGACTAGAAGAGCAATCTGTTGGGCGACACTCTGAGCGACGGCATCGGATGAAGCGTGTCTGTCCGCATCAGCCGAAGCGCTCTGAGCAAGGTGACGATTGAATTCAGAGGAGAGCTCAGCGATAAGAGGGGACATGCTTTCCTTGATAGCAATGGTGCTTTGATTTGAAGCGTTGGCAATGTCACGGCTTCGCGTATCAGATATTAAGCGAGTCTGTCTGTCAGCGGCTTCAGAAAGCTTGGAGCAGGAACCTTCGATGTGGTGAAGCGAGTTCCGTACAGCTTTTCTGAAATCTCGGGCCTCTAAATCACTGTCTGAATCTGAATCCGAAGAAGGACGCTCTGGGGACGGGAGAAGTCCGTAAGAACTTGAAACTGCAGCCTTGCCTTTGTTTTTATCTCTTAGAAGAGGTTTTACAGGCGCATGAGCAATTTCAGCGTGCACTTCTTCAATTGCGTGATCCAAGGTAGAATCAGCAATCGCTGGGGGCTCGACTACTGGGGCGCTAGAAGAATCTGGCAAGGAAGCCTCAGGAAGTTGAGCGACTTCCGCAGTAGGAGCAGAATCTTCTTCCAGAATTTGGATTGAGGGAGGAGAAGGTTCTCTAAGTCCAATAACCCAGAGGGGGCCAAGGGCTTCCATCACATGCCGGGGACTGATCAGGCTAGATTGCGGGATAAAGAATATAGCGTCTTCGCGCTCGTCAGTACTTAGTGCAAGTTGCACACCTTCTGGTAAAGCAATCCCTGATGTATATTTGTTGAAAAAGTCCAAAATCAACGGCATGAACGCTTGAGCTGCTTCTTGGTCCACTGGCCTAATCAGCGAGATCATCTTGGCCACTTGAATATTCTGTTCACTGAAGAGCACAGGGTGGAGAGTATATCCTCGGAAATCGTTTAACCCTGAATAGTGATTGAAACTTGTATCCAACGCTTGGACATTTTCTATCACTGCTCTCATATCTCGGTGGAACTCAGCAAACTCAGCGTGTTCTGTTGAAGTGTCAACACGAATCTGACTCTGGCCTTGAAGAACTGGTTGTTTACTTGACGAAGCGTCTTCGTTGAGGTCAGGGAAGATTCGTTGAACAAAGTCTGCACGAGGATGCAAAACGTAGCGTCCGCCCTGGCTGAATAAGGCGAGCTGCTGGCGAATGTAGCTTTCGATTGGCTGTCTGTATCGTGGCAAAGTGCTAACATTCCCGGCAATTATCTGACGCTGTTGAAGCAAAAAGGTGGCAAATCCTCGGCGTCTGTATTCTATTCTAAAATTAAACAGGAATGGATATTTGACGAGTTCATCAAGGGTGTAGAAGTGAAGAACAAACTCTTCAGCCCATTTGGCTGTATCCATCATCCATCGTTTTCCAAGTTTGTTCGCTTTGTTTTGCTCTTTTCTAGCTGCTAGGAATTTCTCGAAGTGTTCTGTTTCATCATCATAGTCTTCAGCCCATAATCTGGCAAGATATTCACGAGCCTTTGCCTTTCCAGAGTTTGAGTGGATTAGGAGAGAGAGCGTTCTGGGGAGACTTGACAACGGAGGGGAGAGCAGAATATCCTATCTTATTGAGATCTTCCTCATCAGGATCTTTGTTCCAATCACCCATGTGTGGATTCTTGAAAACAATCTTGCTTGGGCGCAGAGGATAAAAGGACTCGTCCGAGCGACCGGTTAGAGTGAATCGCTGTTGATCAAGGTCAGCTCTATTGAACACTGGACGACGAATGTACTCAAGGCGAGATTGAAGTCGCTCTAAGTCATATAGTCCTAGATCTGCAATACGCTCGAAAAACTCAAATTTCTTGGTGTTGGACATATCGGGCCGATGGAGAGTGGTTTGAAAGTTTATTTCCAATTCGGCAAGCGTTTGAGCGTCACGTTCTCTGGCGGCATAATAAGATTCGACGTCTGGATGATATCCGCGCGGGAAGAAATCAATGAGACGAGGAGGAGGTCCGGTTGGCGTAGGAACAAGGGCAATAGCTTCTGTTGGAATGGGGGCCACTTCTATCGATCGCTCAGCGTTTAAAGTTGCTTCACTCGCTGATGAGCTTTCAGCGTCAGGAAGAACTTGGGATGCTTCTTTAGCAATATTCACAACAGTTGCCATGTCCACGTCTAGTTCAACTGGAATCTCCGAGAGAGGAGGGGCTTCAGCGATTGGTTCATCATGAGCTCCGTCATGAGCTCCGTCATGAGCTGAAACATGTAAGCGATTGAAAAAAGCAAGCAAAAATTCCTACTGAGTAGAAATTTACAAAGAAAAATACTACATCGCTTACCCTGAGGACGATCATCGACTGTCTTAGTCGCTTGATCTGTTTCTTGGACAAGTTCCTCAGGCTCCTGAACTTCTTCTTCGGGTTCCTGAACATTGGGAAGCCTTTCAGATGGAGAAACGGCTTGAGGATCTGAGCTGATTTTGGGAACAGCGTCAGAGACGGAAGCACTCGCTGACTCTCTAAGCGCTGGATTTGTGGGAGCGCTAGAAGACACTGCGGGAGTGGGAGTAGGAGTACGCCTTCGTGCAAGCGGTACTTCTTCTTCCACTGCTGTCTCTTCTTCCTCAGGAACGGAAAAGAAAAATGCTGGAGGAGGAGAAGGAGACTTAGGCGAGGGAGAAGGAGAGGGGATCTTTTATTTCTTTTTGGGTTCCGGCTTCTTCTTCTTCAGTTCAGGCTTTTGCTTCTTTGCGGGCTTGGATGGCTCAGCGACTTTGAGAATGATCTTTCTCTTAGGTCGCTTGACCACCACTTCTTCTGATGATGATGATGAAGAAGACGCTTGATCTTCATCATCACTGCGAACAACACGCTGATCTTTTGGAACCGCTGCTCCGCCAGGTTTCCGCGGGTTAAGAAGCTCGCTTATCATTTTCTTGCCATAAAACTTGGTCGCTGGGATCTTTTTCCCAGAAACTTGCGTATATCCGCTAGAGCAGAGAATACGACTTAGCAAAATCCCGTAAGGCTTGGGATTAACAGACTTAGCCATCGCTGCTTTGAAGCGATTGAACACGTAAAGAGACCAGTTAACTTTTAACTTGGTCAGGATGGCAACCATCATCTTGAATTGAATGTTAGTGATTTTATCGGACGTCCCTTTTCTGCATTCAATAATCTTTGAACATATGTCAGCGAGGATGACATATTCGCCTTTCATATCGTTCTTCTTGAAGTTGGGCTCGTAGGCGTTGTGAACATCTTCTTTCTTTATCACGTCCCAAACTTTGGTAGCATCGCCGAGATTTACACGTTCTACCTCATTGCCAGTATTAGGCAGAACAAGTAATGAAGAAACCAGAGAAGGAGTGAGAACAAAGGTCTCTTTTGTAGAGGGGAAGACGCAGGATATGGAATTTCCGTCTTCAGAAATTTGACCATTGTAGAAAAAGTGGAGAGATTCTTCTTCAAAGTAGTTGAAGGTAGTAGTAAGCATGTCTTTCAAACCAGATTCTTGAACGAGTGGAAGAATCGTTCGAAGAGGGAAGTTCTGGTTATCAAAAAGATAGTCCCAGTTAACCAAAAATCCGGCGTTAACTGTAACTGGTTTTTCAGCACGGGAAGATTTTCCGGTAGCAGAAGTTGCTGTCTTGGAAGATTTTGAAACTTTGGGTGCCATTGCTGAAAGTTGAAGCTTTTGAAGAAAATAGAGGAGTTTTTGCCTTTGGAGAGAAAAAGCTTTTACAGTAGGAAAGATTGGAAGTGATAAAGGTTTTCTGTAAAAGTCTTGGTGAGTTTAAATAGAAGGTGAAAGTAACTCCTCAATTGACAGATGAATGACACGTGTACAGAGGTTAATGATAAAAGGAATCTGAACCGTGTACATTTAATTTCGGATGTCAAAAAGTGCGGTAAAGTAGGGTGTACTATAACATTTTTCGGATCCGCAGTTAATTTGAAAAAGTTTGAAAAAAATTTGAAATTTTCAGCGTGAAGTGCACGCGCCTGATAGTGTATTGACACGTACTCAGACTCATGCAATCACTGAACCGCCTAGGTTTAGATAGGAATCATAACCGTCAGTTCGATTTGATAGGCACGTGTGGGTAGTTGTCAAATCTGATCTTTTGGACTTATCCACACGTTATCTTTAGCGATGAAAACTATGCATGAATTTTTGAAATCGAGTTACTTAGCGTTAAAGTGGGAATCCTTTCAACGCTGAAGTCTTTTCATAAAATATTTCAATAAATGAATCAACCGCTTGGATTTATGAGAGACAACATTATTAGAGATTGATTTTGCCATGCAAAAAAGATAAGAGCTAGTGATCAATGCTTAAGATTTTGAAAGTCATTTTTGATCACAGTCGCTTGATACATTGAAGTAAGTACAATTTTAGAGTTCCCCCTAAAGTTGATGACTCATTTCAAATTTTGATAAACGCTTTAGACATAAACATAAAGTGGATTCCCTCTAAATTGTATGCCTATTAAATATGATGCTTTATGATTTAAGCGTTTAAATCGATCATACCTAATTCACTTCTCAAAGTGAGAAAGCGTTGTTCGTTGAGCGCTTTTGTGAAGATATCTGCCAGTTGTTTGTCAGTTTCAATGAAGTGCATGGAGATATCTTTCTTTTGAACATGGTCACGCAAGAAATGGTATCGAATGTCAATGTGTTTGGTTCTAGAATGAAGGACAGGATTTTGGGTCATAGCTAAAGCGCTTTGGTTATCACAATGGATTGGGGTAGGACCTAGGATTGTTCCATAATCTCTAAGTTGTTGCCTCATCCAAAGGATTTGTGCACAACAGCTTCCAGCGGCTACATATTCTGCCTCAGCGGTAGAAGTCGCTATGGATTGTTGTTTCTTACTATGCCACGAAACTAGTCTATCACCTAGAAATTGACATGTACCACTAGTAATTTTTCTATCTATTTTGCATCCTGCAAAATCTGCATCTGAATAACCAATTAGTTCAAAAGGAGAATCCTGTGGATACCATAAGCCCACATTTTGTGTGCCTTTTAGGTACTTAAGGATCTTCTTGGTAGCAATTAAGTGTGATTCTCTAGGATCAGATTGAAAACGTGCACACATGCATACCGAAAACATAATATCAGGTCTACTAGCGGTAAGATAAAGAAGTGATCCAATAATACCCCTATAGTTAGTGATATCAATTTTCTTCCCACTTTCATCTTTATCTAACTTAAGCGTCTGGCTCATTGGAATTTTTGAAGATGATGCATTTTCCATACCAAATTTCTTAATCATATCTCTAGTATATTTAGCTTGGTTTATAAATATTCCATTAGGGAGTTGCTTAACTTGTAATCCTAAGAAGAAAGTTAATTCACCCATCATGCTCATTTCAAATTGATCTTGCATCATTTTCGAAAATTTCTCACACAGTCGCTTATTAGTAGAACCAAATATAATATCATCAACATAGATTTGGACTAAGAGAATATCTTCATTATGGGTAATTTTAAATAACGTTGTGTCAACGCTGCCTTTTGAAAAGCCTTTACCTATAAGGAAGATAGAGAGAGTGTCATACCATGCTCTTGGTGCTTGTTTAAGGCCATAGAGTGCCTTATCCAGTTTGTAGACCATACTTTTGCCATGGTTGTTGATGAATCCTGGTGGTTGCTCCACATAGACTTCTTCTTGGAGTTTACCATTCAAGAATGCACTCTTCACGTCCATTTGGTATACTGTGAACTTGTTGAATGCGGCAAACGCTAGGAACATCCTAATTGCTTCAAGACGTGCTACTGGGGCATACGTTTCATCAAAGTCAATACCCTCTTCTTGACAATAACCCTGAGCGACTAATCTAGCTTTGTTTCTTATAACAATGCCATCTTCATCCATTTTGTTCCTAAAAACCCATCTCGTTCCAATAACTCCTTGGTGAGTTGGTTTTGGTACTAGCGTCCAAACCTTGCTTCTTTCAAATTGGTTAAGCTCTTCTTGCATTGCTTCTACCCAACTTGAATCATTAAGCGCTTCATCCACTTTCTTTGGTTCCATTTGAGATAGGAAACTTGCGAACATGGCCTCATTAAATGTAGCGGACCTAGTTCTAACAGGTGCTTCAATATCTCCAATTACTAGCTCTGGTGGATGATCTCTAAGCCATTTACGGTCTGGTTGGAACGGGTTAAGAGACTCTTGGTTGTTAATCGCTTGATTCTCATTTGTCTCTTGCGTAGACGCTGCATTATTCACAGTTCCAATTTGCTCTTGATGATCATTCTCTTCATGATCATCAGCGATTCTGACATTATCATTTTTGTTAACCTCACGAGTATCCTTAGGAGGAAGTACATGAATCCCATCATCCTCGTCATCACTATCATCACTAAGGTTGATTTGCGACGCTTGTTGGGAGAGATCTTCAATTCCTACATCATCAGAATTAACCTGACTCGACTTTCGATTTGATCTTATTTAAGATGCGAAAACTCTTTCCATTCTTGGCATAGCCTAGAAAGATTCCATCATCTGCTTTAGGATCAAATGTCTTTAGGCTGTGAGATTCATTGTTATGAATGAAACATTTTGAACCAAATACATGAAAGTATGAAACGTTAGGCTTACATCCCTTCCACAACTCATATGGAGTCTTCTCATGTTGCTTGTTAATCATACACCGGTTCTGAGTGTAGCAAGCGGTGTTGATGGCTTCGGCCCAAAACCTTTGAGGCAGCTTGGACTCTGCTAACATCGTCCTTGCGGCTTCTTTAAGCGTTCTGTTCCGTCGCTCAGCAACTCCATTCTGTTGAGGTGTTCTAGGAGCAGAATACTCATGAAGTATTCCTAAATCTATACAAAACTTCTCAACAACTTGGTTAGTAAATTCAGTTCCTCTATCGCTTCTAATTCTTGTCACTTTTAGATCTTTTGAATTTTGCAATTGACGAATTAGCGCTGTGAGCTTGACACTGGTTTCATCTTTGGTCGCTAGAAATTCTACCCATGTATAGCGAGAGAAATCATCAACTATTACTAGCGAGTACTTTTTGCCACTAACACTCATGATTTGAATAGGTCCAAACAAATCTAAATGCAATAGTTCAAGCACTCTAGAAGTAGATAGACATGGTTTCTTTTTGAAAGATGACTTAACTTGTTTACCCATTTGACATGCATCACATAAGCGATTCTTTTGAAAGGAACCTTTAGGTAATCCCTCTACAAGATTTAGCGATATTAACTGAGAGATTGCCTTGAAATTGAGGTGATTCATTTTTCTATGCCATAACCAACCCAATTCATTTTGACTTTTAGCAACAAAGCACGTGGGGTTGTTATCAACTGTGGAATCCCAATCTACTAAATACACATTGTTTGTTCTTTTTCCTCTTAATTTAGTAGACTTAGTCTTAGCGTCGTTAACATAGCAGAAGTCGCTTGAAAATTTTACTTCAAAGCCTTTATCACAAAATTGACTAATGCTTAACAGGTTATGCTTAAGACCCTCAACATAATAAACATCACTAATCATGATGTTCCCCCTATGCATGATACCTATACCTTTGGTTTTACCTTTTGAATTAACACCGAATATAACTTGAGGACCGTTGGTAGCTTGATAGTTGACTAGAAGATTCTTGGAACCAGTCATGTGTCTTGACGATCCACTATCAAAGTACCAAACTGAAGTATCGGTGCTGGCTCTAGGTACCTGCATTTAAAGGACAATTCTAATTCTTCTTAGGTACCCATGTTGTTTTGGGTCCTTCAGCGTTAGTAACCTTGGTTTGAATTAGAACTTTAGGAACCCATATTTGCCTGGTCTTCATTGTAGGAATACTGGCCTTCTTGGGTTTCACATTGTGTTGTGTGTGCTTTTTGGGTGTGTAATAATATCCTCGATTATAATAATAGTCATAATCATAGTCATAGTCATAATCATCATAGTATTGATGATATGATTTTGACTGTCTTGGATATTCACGCTGGTAAGTCCTTGGCGCTGGCTTGGGTTGCACTTTTGGTGTTTGACGCTTAGCGCTTGATTCACAGTGATTAGACTTGTCCTTGACTTTTTGAGCGTTTGGATGAGTTTGTCTTTGTGAATCATTTACCTTAGCCTTACCCTTGCCTGAGTCAGCTTTGGCTTTCTCATTTGGCCTCGTACCATTGTCGCTAGGTTCATTTAGCGTTTGACTTTGTGAACTTTTCTCAACAAAGATAACACCCTTTCCTTTGTTGTTTGCCATAACATTGGATTTATTTGGTTGTTTACCGAATTTATTGCATCCTAAACCGGACTTTTCACCAAATAATCTAGTTACCTCAGTCACATTATCCAAATTTCTAGAAGCTTTTGATAATGATGAGATAAGCTGCTCTGATTTAGCAAGTTTAGCGATCAAATCAGCTTCTCTTTTGACTATTATATCAAGATCGCTTTTTAACTGAATAACTTCACTCTCAAGTGATTTGTTCTTCTCAATGCACTGTTTCTGAACTTGCAACTCGACTTTGAGTGTTACTTTATCACTTTTGAGCGACGAAATAATGGCGAGATCGTTTTGATATATTTTGGCGGCCTCTTGACAATCTTTATAATATTCTTTAACTTTGTCAAGTAATTCATCATAAGAGAGAGGATGATATAATTCATTGGTTACCTCTGGTAGCGAGTCGTCAGACGCTTCATCATCTCTTGCCATGAGACAAATCAATGCTGAGTCGCTTGTAGGCTCATCATCACTACTTTCGTCTGATGATTCCAAATCCTCTTCAGGTGCGGAGAATGGTTCAGATTCCGCTAGCAGACCTTGTTGGCGAAGGTTGCTCCTGAATTGGTTTCTATCCGCATAGTCTTGCCTTGAGGGCTTTGACACATTTGGATAAGGGCAATTTACCTGGTAGTGCCCTGGTTTCCTGCAATTATAACACAAATTAGTTTTCATTTTTTGTTCAGCAGTTAATCGCTTTGAGACTACTGGTGCTGAGAGATTCTGAGTGGGGGATGGAGGCGCTTGGTATGGAACTGGCGCTACTGGTTGAGGTGCAGAGTACACTGGCGCTTGATACTGAGGCGCTGGTGCTGGAGGAGGAGTTTGAAATGAATTCTGTCCAATAGGAGCTCTCTTCTCGTATCGTAGAAATTTCTTGAACTTCTTTACCAATAAGGCCATTTCCTTTTCTTCATTTGACTCAACCGGTTTGACCTCAATAACCGCTTTTTCCTTATTTTTGGTGGTAGCGATTAAAGCTCCTGATTCAATCGCTGAAGTCGATGTGTCGCTGACTTCACCTAATTCGAACTCAAATGCCTTTAACTCTGAAAAGACATGCTCTGGGGTAAGTGTCTCCAATGTTTGTGATTCTCTCATAGCAACAGTCTTAATTAAATACTTGCTTGGAAGACTTCTGAAAATCTTGTTGACCATTTCCTTGTTGGTCAATTCCTTGTCTAATGACGCTAACTCGGTAATGAGCAAAGTAAACCTTGCGTCTAGTTGTTCTAGCGTCTCATTGGGCTGCATTTTGAAATGCTCGAATCTTTGCATGGCTATGGAGAGCTTGTTCTCCTTCATTTGTGCTGAACCTTCACACACAATAGCCAATTTATCCCATATTTCTTTGGATGTCTTACATTGCTTTATCTTGTTGAACAATGCATCGTTATCTCCTAACGCTGAGTAAAGTGCACTTCGTCCAACATTATCCAGATTCGCTCTTTTTCGATCATCTGGCGTCTAGTCTAGTTTATTTTTCTCGACATATCAGTCTGGAGTGGCTTCATCGGCTCCAGGTGCTCGAGTTCTCACTTGCATGATTTTGATGGGGCCATCTGTAATAACATCACACATTTCATTATCACATGAGCATAAGTATGCGAATGCCCTAAGTTTCCATGAATCATAATTTGATTCTACCAACTTAGGCATTTTGTTAAAAGCCATAATGATATGTTTTGATAAAAAGATTTAAAGCGATTAAGTTTAGAAAGGTGGATCTAAACAAGCAGTTACGCTCAGAAACGCTTAGGTTTCTACTTCAACCGCTCTGATACCACTTGGTGGTCCCAAGTGGCATACGAAAGGGTCTAGAAGGGGGGCGGGTTGAATAGACCCTGAAGTCTTTTTCGACTTCACAAATTTTTGTATCACTTTAGAAATTTGAACGCTTGGAAAAACTGAGCGCTTGGGTCAGACGCTTCTGAATAGTTAACTTAGACTTAGTGATTTCAGCAGTTTACCAAAGTAGGGCAACGCTTAGATCGCTTAATCAGGGTTAGCACAGCGGAAATAATGTTTAGCGTTCTTTTAGTTGAATTAATCGCTTTGCAATTTTACTTGTCTTTTTCAGAATAATATGAAGTGAATAATATAAGACAATAAAATAAATGACACAATGATTTGTAAGGTTCACTGGGTGATGTAATCCCAGCTACGTCCTTCTTCTCCTTTTTCACTTGGAGGAAATTACTATGATGATTATCAAAGGATCACACAGAAACTTCTACAAAATAGTAATGGATGAAAATGATCTTGGGCTCCTTGATCACACAGACTTTAGCACCAATGAAGATCGTCTTCTTCAAGCTTCTCTCACTCAGAAATACTGCCTGAAATGTTTCAACAACTTTTCTCACTCAGATGAAAGGTTGAGGTTTATCACTAAGGTTTTGTTTGTTTTAAAGAAGATCAAACAACTTGGAATATCTCAGTTGGAGTTTGGATTTCTTCTTTGGAAGATATTTGAGATATTTGTGACTGTCTGGAATGTAGATAGAAAGCTTGAAAGGTTTTGGCTATGAAGTTTCTAAGCTTTTTCCAAAAAGAATGTACGTAGGATTTTTGGCAATAATTTCTCGTATATTCTTGATGTTGTTTTGTTTGATTTTCTGGAGTAAGGTATTTATAGGCAATTTCTTGGGATCTGTCCGTTGGACACATGTAGGAGCGTGCCTTTCACGTAGCGCGTGATTGTACCTAAAATCTGACATTCCTGAAAATTCGCTGGAACCGATTGGACGGGAGCAGCTAAAACTCTGAAAGTTCTGACAGTCTGGTCAAAAGGAGGCTTGTCCACAAGTCACAGTAGCTTATCACATTTAATGCTCTTATCAGGCATTTAATGCAATTTGAATTTATTTCCCGTTGGAAATAAATGTCCGTTGAATGATTGCATTTAAGTCCTTCATGACTTGAGGATTTATTTCAGGTGAATCTTCTATAAGTCGCTTGAGTATTTGAACGCTTGATTCATGAATCCTGAACTGCGATCTCTTAGCGTTTGACAGGCGCTAAGAAGGAATCTTCATCTTCGGTTGACTTCAGACGCTGGTCTTCAACTTCTTCTCAAATAGACTCACCTAGAATTCTATTATTGATTCAGTCGCTAAGACTTAGTCTAAAATCTATGAAGATAAAAATTACAAGCCTAAACAAAATTACAAACTCTTTAAACGCTTTATACAATGATCTATGAAAGCATAAACTTAGATTTTATTTGGGGTCTAACATTGAATCCTATCTTGTCATCATCAAAACATCTAACATGAAATTTCCTAACAATAGCGATCTTTCGTTTTGGTCGCTTAACCACCACTGCTTCCACTGATGAAGACGAAGACGTTTTCTCTTCATCATCGCTGCGGACAACTCCTTCGGCAAGAATTCGCTCATGCTCTTCTTTGGAAACCGCTGTGCCGCCACGTCTCCTTGGCTTAAGCAGCTCGCTGATCATCTTCTTACCATAGAACTTGAGCGCTGGGACTTTCTTTCTAGTGGTGTTGACGAAACCGCTAACGCTAAGAATACGACTAAGTACAATCCCTTAAGGCTAGGGATTAACCAACTTGGCCATCGCCTCCTTAAAGAGATTAAAAACATAAAGAGACCAATTAATCTTCAATTTGGTCAGAATGGCCACCATCATCTTGTATTGAACATTTAAAATCTTATCGAAGCTTCCTTTTCTGCATTCGATCATCTTTGCGCATATTTCCGTAAGAATGACATACTCGCCCTTCATGTCATTCTTCTTGAAGTTGGGTTCGTAGGCAGCTTCAACTTCATCCTTTTTAATTAATGCCTAGACTTTGGTAGCATCACCAAGAGTGACATTTTCGACTTCGCTACCATCATTTGGCAAATTTAGTAAAGATGAAATAAGAGAAGTGAGGACGAAAGTCTCATAGGCAAAGAGAAAGACGCAGGAAATGGAGTTTCCATCGTCGGAGATTTTTGCGTTCTTGAAGAAGAAGAGGGTTTTTTCCTCATAGATGTTGAAAATGGCAGTTATCATATCACGCAAACCAGACTCTTGGACGAGTGGAAGAACAGTCCTTAGAGGGAAGTTTTGGTTATCAAATAGGTAGTCCCAGTTAACAATAAATTCGGCGTTAACAGTGACTGGTTTTTCCGTTTTGGAGGATTTTCGGGCAGCAGATTTTGAAAATTTAGGTGCCATTGATGAACTTTTGAAGCTTTTTGAGAGAGAGAGAGTGCGAATACTTTTTGCCTTGAGAGAGAAAGAAATTTTACAGCAAGGAGAATTTTTGGAAGTGATAAAGTTTGACTATAAAAACATTAAGAGATTTATATCGAGGCAAAAATAACTCTTCAGTTGCTTGGATTAATGCCACGTGTTAAGTTATAAATTTTGAAAATTGAAATATTTAAATCTGAGCCATTTACTCATAAATACGGATGTCAAAAGGTGTGGTAAAATAGGGTAACAATTGTAAATAACAAAGGTTTGAAATCCGCAGTTACTTTTTCAAAACGTTTGAATAATTTTGAAATTTTCAGTGTGTACTACACGCGCCTGATAGTACACTGACACGTACTCAGACAGGTGCAGTTACTGAATCGCCTAGTTTTTAGATAGGAATCATTAACCGTCAGTTTGATTTGATAAGGACGTGTGGGCAGTTGTCAAATCTAATCTTTTGGACTTATCCACACGATACCTTTTTAGCGATGAAAACTATGCATGATTTTTATAAAAAGGTTACTTAGCGTTAAAGTGGAAAACTATGCATGATTTTTAACGCTTAAGTCTTTTTGATAAAGGTCAATAGCTTTTTGATCTTAATAATTTTATTCAATTTTGTTGGCGAGTGATTTTGTCATACATAAAAGATAAACGCTAGTGATCAATGCATAAATTTTCAAAGTCATTTTTTACCACAGTCGCTTATGGATTGAAAAAGGTATAATTTTAAGGTTCCCCCTAAAATTGATGAGTTATTTCAATTTTGAAAAGCATTTTAGACATAAACATAAAGTGGATTCCCCCTAAATCATATGCCTATAAAATATGATGCTTTATGATTTAAGCGTTTAAATCAATCATACCTAATTCACTTCTCAAAGTGAGAAAACGTTGTTCATTGAGCACTTTGGTGAAGATATCTGCCAATTGTTTGTCAGTTCCAATAAAGTGCATGGAGATATCTTTCTTTTGAACATGGTCACGCAAGAAATGGTAGCGAATGTCAATGTGTTTAGTTCTGGAATGTAGGACAAGATTTTGGGTCATAGCTAAAGCAGTTTGGTTATCACAATGGATTGGGGTAGGACCTAAGATTGTTCCATAATCTCTAAGTTGTTGCCTCGTCCAAAGAATTTGTGCACAACAGCTCCCAGCGGCTACGTACTCTGCTTCAACGGTAGAAGTCGCTATGGATTGTTGTTTCTTACTATGCCACGAAATCAATCTTTCACCTAGAAATTAACATGTACCACTAGTACTCTTTCTATCTATTTTGCATCCTGCAAAATCTGCTTCTGAATAAACAATTAGTTCAAAAGGAGATTCCCTTGGATACCATAAGCCCATATTTTTTGTGCCTTTTAGGTATTTAAGGATTCTCTTGGTAGCATTTAAGTGTGATTCTCTAGGATCAGCTTGAAAGCGTGCACACATACATACAGAAAATATAATATCGGGTCTACTGGCGGTAAGATAAAGAAGTGATCCAATGATACCTCTATAGTTAGTGATATCAATTTTCTTCCCACTTTCATCCTTATCTAACTTAAGCGTTTGGCTCATTGGAATTTTTTAAGATGATGCATTTTCCATATTAAATTTCTTAATCATATCTCTTGTATATTTAGCTTGGTTTATAAATATGCCATTATGGAGTTGTTTAACTTGTAATCTTAAGAAGAAAGTTAACTCACCCATCATGCTCATTTCAAATTGATCTTGCATCATTTTCGAAAATTTCTCACACAATCGCTTATTAGTAGAACCAAATATAATATCATCGACGTAAATTTGGACTAAGAGAATATCTTCATTATGGGTAATTTTAAATAACGTTGTATCAACGCTGCCTTTTGAAAAGCCTTTACCTTTAAGGAAGATAGAGAGAGTGTCATACCATGCTCTTGGTGCTTGTTTAAGGCCATAGAGTGCCTTTTCCAATTTGTAAACCATATTTTTCCCATGGTTGTTGATGAATCCTGGAGGTTGCTCCACATAGACTTCTTCTTGGAGTTTACCATTCAGGAATGCACTCTTCATGTCCATTTGGTACACTGTGAACTTGTTGAATGCGGCAAACACTAGGAACATCCTAATCGCTTCAAGACGGGCTACTGGAGCATACGTCTCATCAAAATCAATACCCTCTTCTTGACAACAACCCTGAGCGACTAATCTGGTTTTGTTTCTTATGACAATGTCATCTTCATCCATCTTGTTCCTAAACACCCATCTAGTCTCAATAACTCCTAGGTGAGTTGGCCTTGGTACTAGTGTCCAAACCTTGCTTCTCTCAAATTGGTTAAGCTCTTCTTGCATTGCTTCTACCCAACTTGAATCACTGAGCGCTTCATCCAATTTCTTTAGTTCCATTTGAGATAGAAAGCTTGCGAACATGGCCTCATTAATTGTTGCGAACCTAGTTCTAACAGGTGTTTCAATATCTCCAATAACTAGCTCTGGTGGATGATCTCTAAGACATTTACGGTCTGGTTGAAACGGGTTGAGAGACTCTTGATTATCAATCACTTAACCCTCATTTGTTTCTGGCGCAGTTGCTGCATTATTCACAATTCCAATTTGCTCTTGATGATCATTCTCTTCATGATCATCAACGATTCTGACCATATCATCATTAGTAACCTCACGAGTAATCTTAGGATTAGTTACAATGATCTCATCATCCTCATCATCATCACTATCATCATCAAGATTGATTTGTGATGCTTATTAGGCAAGATCTTCAATTTCTACATCATCAGGATTAACCTTACTCAGTTCTTGCTTAGCATCATCAAACACAACATGAATGGACTCCTCAACCTTCGATTTGATCTTACTTAGGATGCGAAAACTCTTTCCGTTCTTGGCATAGTCTAGAAAAATTCCCTCATTTGCTTTAGGATCAATCGTCTTTAGGCTTTGGAATCCATTGTTATGAATGAAACATTCTGAACCAAATACATGAAAATATGAAATGTTAGGCTTACGTTCCTTCCATAACTCATAGGGAGTTTTCTCATGTTGCTTGTTGATCATACACCGATTCTGAGTGTAGCAAGCGGTATTGATAACTTTGGCCCAAAATCTTTGAGGCAGCTTAGATTCTGCAAGCATCGTTCTGGCGGCTTCTTTAAGCGTTTTGTTCCGTCGCTCGACAACTCTACTCTGTTTAGGTGTTCTAGGGACAGAATACTCATGAAGTATTCCAAAATCTATACAAAACTTCTCAATAAATTGATTAGTAAATTCAGTTTCTCTATCGCTTCTAATTCTTGTCACCTTGAGATCTTTATAGGTTTTCAATTGACGGATTAGCGATGTGAGCTTGACACTAGTTTCATCTTTGGTCACTAGGAATTCTACCCATGTATAGCGAGAGAAATCATCAACTATTACTAGCGAGTACTTTTTACCACTAACACGCATGATTTGAATAGGTCCAAACAAATCTAGATGCAATAGTTCAAGAACTGTAGAAGTAGATAGGCATGGTTTCTTCTTAAATGATGATTTAACTTATTTACCCATTTGACATGCATCACATAAGCGATTTTTCTGAAAGGAACCCTTAGGTAATCCCTCTACTAGATTTAGCAATATTAACTTAGAGATTGCCTTCAAGTTGAGGTGATTCATTTTTCTATGCCATAACCAACCCAATTCATTTTGACTTTTAGCAACAAAGCATGTGGGGTTGTTATCAATTGTAGAATCCCAATCTACTAAATACACATTGTTTGTTCTTTTTCTTCTTAAATTAGTAGACTTAGTCTTAGCGTCGTTAACATAGCAGTAGTCACTTGAGAATTTTACTTCAAATCTTTTATCACAAAATTGACTAATACTTAACAAATTATGCTTAAGACCCTCAACATAATATACATCACTAATTATGATGTTCTCCCTATGCATGATACCTATACCTTTGGTTTTACCTTTGGAGTTATCACCGAATATAACTTGAGGACCATTGGTGGCTCGATAGTTGACTAAAAGATCCTTGGAACCCGTCATGTGTCTTAACGAACCACTATCAAAGTACCAAACTGAGGTATCGATGTTGGCTCTAGGTACCTCAGGTAGCGAATTGTCAGTCGCTTCATCATCTCTCGCCATGAGACAAATCAACGCTGAGTCACTTGTTAGCTCATCATCACTGCTTTCATCTGATGATTCCAAATCCTCTTCAGGTGTGGAGAATGGTTCAGATTCCGCTAGCAAACCTTGTTGGCGAAGGTTGCTCCTGAATTGGTTTCTATCCGAATAGTCTTGCCTTGTGGGCTTCGACACATTTGGATAAGGGCAATTTACCTGGTAGTGCCCTGGTTTTCTGCAATTATAACACAAATTAGTTTTCATTTTCTGTTCAATGGTTAATCGCTTTGAACTAACTGGCGCTGAGAGATTCTGAGTAGGAGTTGTAGGCACTTGGTAAGGAACTGGAGCTACTGGTTGGGTTGCAGAATATACTGGCGCTTGATACTGAGGCGGTGGTGCTGCGGGAGGAGTTTGAAATGAAGTTTGTCCAATAGGATTTCTCTTTTCATATCTTAGAAATTTCTTGAATTTCTTGACCAATAAAGCCATTTCTTTTTGTTCATTGGATTCTGTTGATTTAAACTCACTAATCGCTTTGCCTTTACCTTTGGTGGTAGCGATTAAAGCTCCTAATTCAGTCGCTGAAGTCAATGTATCGCTGACTTCACCCAGTTCGAACTCATATGCCTTTAGCTCTAAAACCACATGTTCTGGAGTAAGAGTCTCCAATTTCTACGATTCTCTCACAGCAACAGTCTTAATCAAATACTTGCTTCGAAGACTTCTAAAAATCTTATTGACCATTTCATTGTTGGTCAACTCCTTGTCTAATGACGCTAACTCTGTAATGAGCAAAGTAAACCTTGCGTCCAATTGTTCTATCGTCTCATTGGGCTGCATCTTGAAATGCTCAAATCTTTGAATGGCTATGGAAAGTTTGTTCTCCTTTATCTGTGCTGAACCTTCACACACGATAGCCAACTTATCCCATATTTCTTTAGAGGTCTTACATTGCTTGATCTTGTTGAACAATGCATCATTGTCTCCTAACGCAGAGTAAAGTGCACTTCGTCCAACATTATCTAAATTCGCTCTTTTCTGATCATCTGGCGTCCATTGTAACTTGGGTTTCTCAACATATCCATCTGGAGTGGCTTCATCAGCTCCAGGTGCTCGAGTTATCACTTTCATGATCGTAATGGGGCTATCTGAAATTACATCACACATTTCAGTATCGCAAGAACACAAACATGCGAATGCTCTAAGTTTCCAAGAATCATAGTTTGATTCTACCAGTTTAGGCATTTTGTTAAAAGCCACAATGAGATGTTTAAGAGAAAATTTAAAGCGACTAAGTTTTGAAAAATGGATCTAAACAAGCAGTTACGCTTGGAAATGCTTAGATTTCTATTTCAACCGCTCTGATACCACTTTGTGGTCCCAAGTGGCATACGAAAGGGTCTAGAGGGGGGGGGCGGTTGAATAGACCCTGAAGTCTTTTTCGACTTCAAAAAATTTCGTATCACTTTTAAAGATTAGAACGCTTAGGAAGCTGAGTGCTTGGGTCAGGCACTTCAATAAAGATAACTTAGACTTAGTGATTTGAGCAATTTACCAAAGTAGGGTAAAGTTGGAATCGCTTAATCAGGGTTAGCACAGCGGAAATGGTTTTAAAGCTTTAGCGTTCATTTTGGTTAAATAGTCGCTTAGCAGTTTAGCTTGTCTTTTTCAGAATAAATAAGATAACATAAAACAAGACAATAATGAAAGTAAATAACACAAGAAATTGTAAGGTTCACTGGGTGATGTAGTCCTAGCTACGTCCTTCTTCTCCTTTTTCACTTGGAGGGAATTTACTAAGTTGATTATCAAAGAATCACACAGAATCTTCTACAAGATAGTAAAGAGGTGAAAATGATCTCGGGCTCCTTGATCACACAGATTTCCACACCAATGAAGATCTTCTTCTACAAGCCTCTCTCACTCAGAAATACTGCCTGTAAGGTTTTCAACTACTTTCTCACTCAGATGAAAGGTTGAGGGTTTTGTCACACAGGTTTTGTTTGTTTTTGGAACGATCAAACAATTTGGAATATCTCAGTAAGAATTTAGGTTTCTTCTTTGAAAGATGTTTGAGATATTGTGACTGTCTGTGATGTATGTAAAAAGTTTAAAAGATTTTGGCTATGGAGTTTCAAAGCTCTTCTTGAGATAATATTTCTCAAAGGTTTCTTATGTTGATCGTGAGTATTCTCTTTTTTTTTTTAGGTTTTGCTGGGAGTAAGGTATTTATAGGCTATTCTTGAAAATTGTCCGTTGGACACATGTGAGCGCATGTTCTTCACGCGGCGTGTGAATCAGCCTTTTCTCTGACATTCCTGAAATCCTGCTGGTTCCGATTGGACGAGAGCAGCTTTGAACTTGGAAATTCTGACAGTCTAGTCAAAAGGTGGCTTGTCCACAAGTCATAATAGCTTATCACATTTAATGCTCTTATCATCCATTTAATGCATTTGAATTTATTTTTCGTTGGAAATAAATGTCCATTGAATGATTGCATTTAAGTCTTTAATGACTTGAGGATTTATTTCAGGTGAATCTGATATTGATCACTGGATTGTTTTGAGCGCTTGATCCATAAATCCTGAAATGGTCTCTTAGCGTTTGACGGTCGCTAAGTACAAATCTTTATCTTCATTTGACTTCAGATGCTGATTTTCAACTTCTTCTCTAATAGACTCACCCAGAATTCTATTAGCGATTCGGTATCTAATACTTAGTCTAAAATCTACAAAGATAAGAATTACAAGCCTAACAAAATTACATACTTTCAAACGCTTATACATTTATCTATGAAAACAGAAACTTACATTATATTTAGGGTTTAACATAAAATCCTATCTTGTCATCATCAAAACATCTAACATGAAATTCCTAACAAGATAGATTAGCACTGAATCATTTGGTGGCTCATCATCATCACTACCTCTTATGAACACTCCAAATCTTCAGGTGCGGATACTAGTTCTGATGCCGCTAGCATACCTTGTTCGCAAAGGTTGCTCCTGAATTGGTTTCTATGCACGTAATCTTGCCTTGTAGGTTTGGACACGTTTGGATAAGGGCAAATTACCTTGTAGTGCCCTGGTTTCCTATAATTATAATAGAGATTAGTTTTCATCTTTTATTCATTGTTAATCATGATGTACCATGCAGTTTTGAGCCCACTAGCGTTGAGAAATTCTGAGGAGAAGACGCTTGAATCTGTACTGAGGACTGAGGATTTGAATACTAGGGTGCTTGATACTGTTGTTGAATAGGAGAAAACGAATGGTAAGAATTTTGTGCTGGAGACTTTGGAGATTTTCTTTTCTTATCATATTTTAGAAATCTTCTGAACTTGTTAAATAGCGTTGTTTCCTCTTCCTCATTGAGTTTTGACACCTTTCTATAAATAGCTGATTTACCTTTAACTGACGCTATTAGCACTCCTGATTCAATAACTGGGCTAACTGCATCACTAGTTGAGTTTAATTCAATCTCAAAAGCATGAAGTTCTGAAAAAGCATCATTTGGAGTTAGAAAAGCCAATATATTTGATTCCCTCATAGCGGTTGTTTTCATCAAAAATCTACTCAGGAGACTTTTGAAGATCTTAACCACCATGTCTCTATTCTGTAAATCCATGCCTAGAGAAGTCAGCTCCATGACAAGAGCAGTAACCGATTTGTTCATTAGTCTAGCCAAGTTGCACTCTATCTCATTGCAATTGAAATTCATAGCGAACTGGGAAAAGGAGTCAAAAAGAGACTGCAAGATTAGGTCAGTTTGAAGAGTGGTGTTCATGGTGAAGTTGAAAGCTTCCAATCTCTCAATCCTTGAGATCATTTTGAGGACATGATCGCTAACCTTCTCTACTTCCTTCATCTTGGATCGGAAGAGCTCTTTCGATATCTCATATTGTGCAGTTCGACTGTGCTCACCATAGAACTTAACCAGGTGTAGTAGGATAAGTCTTGTGGTAGGCATCTTATCGTGTGACCTTTGAAGTTCATTGGTTAGAGATCGTAGCGTGTATCCTCTCACCCAGACGTCATCCTTAACCCATTTCTCATGGGTTTGGACCTCTTCCTCACTGGCACGTGTCCTGACAGGTGCCGCTTGGATATCTGCATCCAGCACGTATCCTAGTGGCCTCATGTAGAGGACTATCCTCAAGTTACTGTCCCAATCCACATAATTGGGTCCTGTTAGGGTGTTTTCTTAGGGTAGTATTGAAAGTCGATTTGTCATGGTTGAGAGAGATAAACAAGAAAATAACTGCATAAATAAACAATATTTAATCAGATTAATTTGTAATTGATTGAACCAAGAAAAATTAAAGACTTTATAATTTTAACTTGGCTCCCACCACTTTTTTGAATCCTACACTCCCATTGTAGAAATCGAGAGTCATCGTTGGCATCGAACCCCGTACTGGATATTGAGTTCTTCAATTAATTCAGCGGGTTGCAACCTAACTGATTTTCGACCCACTAATTATTCAAAATGGTGTCTAACGCCAATTTATCCAATAAATAATTCAATATCTTCCCCATAGTTCACCAAGTCGCATACCATGATCAATTCATAAGCTCGTGAACAACCTAAGTTCTTTCCCACTAACCACCTTTAATCTAACATTTGAATTTCACCTTGCAACCTAACCGATTTTTGGGGTGAAATATGTTTCGACTAAGGCATCTAATGCACTTAATAAAATTTCAAATTACTTTCTAATGCTTAACCCCCATAACTGAAAAGCATTATACACCAGTTGTAATTTTAATTAAACTTAGTGGAGGGAGAGGATGCCTAGCACCCTTTACTAACTCGGTATTTATTTATTTGGGAGAATTGAGTTATTTAAGAATATTGGTCTCGCTTTGCACATTAACCAATTTATAAAACGCGATTCATAGATTGAACATGAAATATTTATACATCTAATAAACATGCCCATCAATACATAAGAAAATAAATGAATAAATCCAACACACTCGATCAAGGACTTTAGAGGGCCCGAGCCAATGGGCCATCACAAAAAATAAAAGGCATAAAAAGAAAACCTATCTAATCTTCATGGGCTCCTTGTATCCACCGATCTTCAAAACTATTCTATTACAAAGCTTTAAAACAACCTATACAACATTTCTAAGAAAGCAATAAATAGGCTAAAAACCGACCTTTACAACTCATTGAAAAGAAAGATACATCATTTAAAAGCCTAAGTCCATGATCGGTGTCACCATCACATATTACATGCTCGCAACACATAATACATGCTTGCATAATTAAAACACTTATGTTGATGATAATTAAATTTAGTCTAACTAATTTCCAATTTTATATATCTTATATTTCAATTAAAATAAATCTAGTCTAACTAGATGACTTAGATATACAAAATTCTAAATTTAGTATATCTACCTTTAATTAAAATATTTTAGTCTAACTAAAATTAAATACATAAAATGCCAAATTCTATATTTTATTATGTTTTAAAGCCACATATCTAGAAAGACTTTTATTTAATTCAAAAATTAATTCTACTTCTCCAAGAAAATAAATATTTTCTTCTATTCAATTATTTATGTCTTTCGAAACTTGAAAATATAATATTTAATCCAAAAAGTAATTATTATTCTCCAAAAAACAAAAATTATTCTCATTAATATTTTATTCCAATTAATTTTAATTGGGCTAAATTTCATCACACCCAGGTCACCATCATTTTAGCCCACTTGGCTTTAGCTTAATTAGACCCAAAATTAATTAATTAGAATATTAAGTTGATTAATGTCCATTGGCCAAATTTTAATTTAAATCCAAATAACTAACCCATTGGCCCATTTGGCATAATTAAATTAAGCCCAAAATAATTAATATGTCAAATTTTAGTAAATCTTTGATTGGGCTTATTTTTAATTAATTCGGGTCATCATCCTTTTGACCCACTCGAATAATCAAATTTATCCAAAACCCAAAATACCAAATTTGACCCGTACCAGATCCAAATTCAGAACTGGCCTAGCACTGTGTGCGCTGGTGCTGTGAGCGCACAACACTCGTATAGCGTTGTGCGCTGTGCACACGAGGCTTCCGAGCCCCTTTCCTCGTTTCTTCATTTTTTTTATTTTCATAAATAACCCAAAATTATATAAATCAATTTTTGACTAAAAATCATAAAAATGCCGATTTAATAACATACAAAATACATGCTTCGAAAACACATAGAATAACGCATGTTATAAATCACATCATAAGATTCAATATGCAGATCGGAGATTGGCTCTGATACCACTATTGGTAAACACAAAAATTAAGCAGGGAAAATAAAATCCCACGGTGGGCATCTCGATTTAATATTCAAATTGAATTTACACTTTGTAGCTAAGTTGTTGGAGAACCCGACTCTTAAAAATTTCTTGAAACTTCAGGAGAGCTATGCACACCACTCCTTGGATTTTCTAGTCTTCTTGAATCCTTACTCGATTTCTTGAAGTCTGATTCGAACGGCGAATATACCTCGTCTCTAAATAATCACGCAGATTGATGAAAGTGAAAACCTCCTTTTCTCTATGGGAGGCGAAGAATAGCTTATTGTGAGAGGGAGGGATTTTTTTTCTAACTTTTTAGGAGAGTTATGATATCATTGTTAACCAAGAAAAGACCAAACGGGCCTAAATCAGGCGTCTAAGAGGATGCCCAACTCGGACCATGTAGGCGTCTAAGTGGACGCCTACTATTGCTAGGTTTAGTCATGTGTTTTAATTAATTTTCCAATTAATTAAATAATTATTTATTTTATTCAATAAATAAATTAATTAATCAATTAACCAAATGAATTAGATAAATTAATTCATTAATTTATTTCTCGAAGAAATTAATTAATAATTAATTTTATTTATTAATTAATTACCTCATTTAATGAGTGATCAAATAATGATATTCAATTTATCTAATAAATTAAATCTCCTAAGCCCAATAGGAAAAATCCTTTACGTTTTCCTTTTTCAATCTTTAAGCGCGACTCTATAGGTTCGTCTTCTTTGGCAATGAGAGGAATCCAATAAGAAGTGGGTTACACCTAGCCAGTCACGTGGCCCACTTTGTAGTCCAATCGAATGAGTGGATCATTCTGAAACCTCTCCAGCCGTGTATATCGTATACATATAAACCTTTTGTTCTCGTGCCCCAGTCAAGTGAGAGTCATTGTTATGTCAAACTCATTAAACTTGACCATATATATAAATTATAATAATACAAGATCACAGAGTTTGCTTTTGTGTCTAACAGAAGCAACTCTATTGCTTTGGTCAAAGACTTTGATCTCTATTATCTATAATCACATAGGACACATCTCACTCACTTATGAGAGAGCACATCCCATCTAAGTAATCAATTAAGACTACCATTCACCCGTAGAGCTATATTTCAAGGTCGATCCCACCAACGAGTGAATTGGATCTAACTACTCTAGTGGCAAACTTGAAGTTACGAGTGCATCTTCAGCCTGATATTTTAGGTCAAAGGTTCACTTATACTTACCCCGAATAATCAGTTCTATCATTGAAAGTCAGAAAGTGAAAACCCATGTGACAAAACTGATGCGAGTCGTGTTCGAACATATCAGTTCCACAGATGTGCCTACAGTCATAAGCCATCACTATAACATGGTGTCCATCTGTCACTCCCATATCAAAGCTTGGATTGTACAAGTGTTTTAATTATTTATTTGCCAATTAAAGACTTCATATTACTTGCTAACGAGTTAAGTAATCAAGATCAATTTCTCTAGTGCCTATCTTCTTATCTCATAGGAAGTAGTGAGATTGCACTGAATACATGGACAAATATTTTACACTACTTATAGATGCTAATACGATTTATGTGAAAATAAATATAATTCCTTTTATTATAAATAAAATAAGTCAATAACAAATTGAATGCCCTATGCAATCTATCCTTTATGGCATTTGACGGCATAATTCTAACAAGTTACTGAGGAGATGAACCAAGCCTTTTGTCGAGAGTATTCTGCACATGAGGTAACTTTATCATTATCGCAAATGCACCCCTTAAAATCCTCAGGCCACGATGGCATGTCCTTTATTTTCTTTAAAAAATTATAGCATATCATCGGACCTGATATTATAGCGAGTGTTCTTGGCATATTAAATGATAATGCTTTCATAACCAAGCTAAATTTTACACATATTATTCTAATTCCTAAATGCGAAAATCCTAAAACTGTGGCACACTTTCGTCCAATTAGTTTGTGTAATGTCTTATATAAACTTGCTTCAAAATGTTAGCTAATCGTATTAAGCCTTTTCATAAATCTTATCACTTCTAAAACCCAATCTGCTTTTTGATAGATAGAGTAGGTGCCCGGCGTTCCAATTTACTTAGGCGCAAATCTTGTAATAGATAGACTCTATAAAAAATCTTTTCCTTGTAAATAAAGTCAATTGTTATGGCATTCTTTATTCTTGTATTTATATCTTACATATGTTAGAATAAAGGCCCTTAGGATCACACATGGATATGGGACGTCACCGCGCATTGGGAATGGCGATGATGGAATAC
Source organism: Buddleja alternifolia (assembly GCA_019426215.1). Classification (NCBI taxonomy): domain Eukaryota; kingdom Viridiplantae; phylum Streptophyta; class Magnoliopsida; order Lamiales; family Scrophulariaceae; genus Buddleja; species Buddleja alternifolia. The sequence goes on from CM033398.1 coordinate 16,894,080, forward strand.
GTCTCTAAGACTGTGATCCTTAAACCATATTCCAAGTCATGAATAGGTTTGTCAAGATTAGAGATATTGACAAAACCTAAAAGACTTGCTTGTACAATATGTACTCTAGGAGAGTGTACCTCATTCCATAGGTGCTGGCACAATGAAAGCCGGTGTATGTATGAGGGTTCCTATTAGAAATAGGAAAACTGAACATCCCTGTGGAAGTTCCTTAAAAGGAATCCCAGTCGAATCTGAAACTTTCAACGATGATGTAGTATAAGATTAATCCTCATGGACCTGAAATTCAATTGGATATCTTGTATATAATCGATCACACTTTGACCTGCTCATGATCTGTTAAGATCGACATATGTGTATTTGGGTCTGATCTGATCATATGTGGAGATACGTGAGCATCAAGAAGGAATCTGTCTCTGATAGAAATATCAGTGTATCTCCTATGTTTACAATAAGTAAGTTGACTAAGAAAATCTTCGACCTAAGTAAGACTTCTAAAGAGGCGTTCACTAAAATATGTACATTTGCAAATTTAAACAAAAGAAAGAAAGAAATTTCTCAACTTTTTTTAGAACATTTTGTTTTTTTTTTTTTTTTTGATTCAATTACATCATCCTCGCTTAGAAGGTCAAAGTCAACTCTACTGTAAATGCAAAACATAGTTATTGAGTTATTAGGGTTTCGACTAAACCTATATCCTAGACTTAATCGGGAGATGATGATTGAACGATCTTACTTATGCGAGAATCATGATTGTAAAATGTGTATCTTTACTTAACCGATTATGTCTAGTTCTTCGTCGCCCGTTGTTAGACAGTAACCACGATTTGTAGGTGTCTTGAATTAGTATGGTGGCTAATTCAAGACTTGTTTAAATTAAGTTGTATTTAATCTTGTATTTCTACTTTTGGAAAGTACACTAGTATTTTGAGAAAGTGTACCTACTACTAGTACATAAACTAGCCTAAGGGGTCACACACAAATTTTGTAGAGTTTCCGCTTTAAGTGTGAATTAATCAATTTGAGGAAATTGGAAAGTATAATACTTTCCTAATTTGGAATATAAATTAATTAGTTGAGACTAATTAATTAAGACTATTTAATTAATCTTGTTGAATGAATTAATTAATGGACTTAGTATGGTCTAAGTAGTTTATCTAATTGGATTGGACTCAAGTTAAATAAATGATATGGATAATTGGAGTCAAGGATTAAATCAAGAGATTAAAACTTGGACCCCAAGACACATATGGGGCGTGTAAGGCGAGTTGAAGGGAAGAGGAATTCTTTCCTCCTCAACTTCTTGATCAAAGGTAAGTCATTGGTTGACTTATGCAATCAAAGAAATATGAGTTACTTGGTAACTAATTCTATTCCTTGGAGGATTATATGTATATTGGATATACATATAAAATAGTGATATAGATATATATAATATACACGCTGGGTGTGTAGTGTGTATACATATATATATATTATTTATTATATATATTATGGAAGAATTCTAGATAAGAAAAATACTATACATTGGAGATTAAGTTATTTCCTTATTAAAAACTCTGTTAGGGTTTGGATTCCACCTCTATATATGTGATCAATCAAGAGGAAAATAGATTCAATTCCCTAGTTATTTTTCTCTCCAAAATTTGGCCATCACTAGAAAAAGAGGAAGAAAAATTCGTTCCTCATTTTTTCACCATAGCCGCCCCTAGCATTTTATCCAAGGTGTAATTTTGCTCATGTGTTGTGCTTAATTACTTACTAAATATATTCCTCACTTTTTCACATAAGTGTAGAAAGTTAGTTCTAGATTCGTTCTATTGGCTAACACCCGAAATATGACGACTGAAAATTCAAGGAGGTGTGGACTATTCTTAGAGGCGTGGTTATTGAAGCGCTTTATCCGGAGATACAAAAGCAACGAGTTTTGTGAAGCTTGTAGCGGGTTGATCAAGATCCAACCAAAACCAAAATTCGTTGTTAGTAATTTTTGTTTCGTTATTTATTTTATACGAATTAATCAAGCCGATTAGATCCATGCCGGGGTATCTTATATTTATGCTTTCGTTTAGTGTAAAAATTTTAATCTTCTGCTGAATTAGTCACCCGGGGGATCACCCAACCCAACAGTAATATCAGAGCCTGGTTAGCTCAATTAGTTTGTATTTATGTAATTTACGTGTTTTCATTTATGTTAATGAAAATCGAAAAGCATATTAAATCAAGATATTCATTATTAATTGGGATTGAATTTGTTTTAATTGTAATCTTGATGAATTATGAATTTAAACAAAATTTGTATCAAGAATTGATTTAAGAAGGGGAATTGGTTTCAGGTAGTAAACTCGAGATTTGAGACTGCTTGGTAAAGAGACGTTGCACGAAAGGTAGGCCGAAAGGCTAGCCCACCGTGCAACTTGATTCGATGCACGGGGGCTCGAACCATTGGGTGACTGCCTGGCCGAGCCACTATTTGGCGCCGGTAGGCAGTATCTGGCTCGCGGAGAACCGCACTCTGGGCCTGCGTGGTTCCGCGTGCTTTGCGCGTAGAATAGCAGCGTGCCTAGCACCCTGGCCCTGGCCAACCGGTGCCAACGGGTCGGGTAACCCGTGACCAACTCGACCCAACTCGATTCTTGATTAAAAATTATTTTTCTGGAATTAAATTAATTTTGGAAATTAAAAATTCTAGAAATTATAGTTTTCTTAAAAATTGGATTTTTGAGAATAATAAAAAAAAATTAATTAGATTTGAAAGGATTTTATGAAATTAAGGTTTAAACATTTTTATTTTTGAAAATAATTATTTTTGAAACCTTATAAGTGGAATTTTTCGAAATTAAGATTTATTTGTTTAGGTTGAGATTTATGATTTTGGAAATTATTTATTTCATGCCTAGAGATAATATTTCAACGGAAAATCCAAATAAATCCCAATATGCATGATTTAAATTGAACGATGAATGGGTAAATTTAAATATCGCATTTATATTTGCTTGGCATGATTTATGTGATATGGGATTGTTGGTCCCATGTGGCATATAAGGCTCTAGAGAGGGGTTGAATTGACCCTAAAATTCTTTTCGAATTTTAAGACTTATTTTTGTAAAGGTAACTTAGGCAATAGTTTTGAGTACTTGATGAAGGTGGATCAAGCGCTCAATACTTATAACAAGGTTAGCACAGCGGAAGATTTGTACAAGTCTGAAAGATTAGGCGCTTAGAAAATATTTAGTCACTATTAGAGATTTAATAATATATGTTTTATAACAATGTATGAAAGTAGTAATAAAAAAAGAATAAAACAGTAAATAAATGAGACACGAGAATTGTAAGGTTCACTGGGTTAGTGTAATCCCAACTACGTCCTTCTACTCCTTTCCACACAGGAGGAATTTATAAAAAATGGATTACAAAGCTTCACAAAGACAGCTTCAACACAATAGGAAATGGTGAAGACTTGATCTCGAGTTCCCTGATCACAAAGATTTCAACTTGGCTAAGATCTGCTTCTGACAAGCTTCTCTCACACAAAAATACTGCTTTGTCTTCAACAACTTCGTCACATAGATTGAAGAGGTTGATGGGTTTTTATCACGGTTTGTTTAATTTGAAAAGTTCAAACACTTTAGTAATATTTCTTTAGAAAGGATGGTTCTTCTATGAAGAGGTAAGAGATATGGTTTGACTGTTGAGATGTATAAGCTCAAAGATATTTTAGCTATGGAGGTTTTGAGCTTTTAAGGATGCATATAGATTTCAACAGCATAAGTGTATATCAAGTTTTTGATAATAATTCTTGGTATTTAGGGTTGAGTTGTGAGTTTCTATTTATAGAATTTTCTAGGGATTTGTCCGTTGGACTCATGCAGGAGCATGAAAAACACGAGGCGCGTAAACCAGTCTTTTTCTGACATCTCCAAAAATTCTACTGCACAGAGTTGGTAGCGGACCTACTTTGAGTTGACAGCCAATGGGGAAAGGCTTATCCGTACGTTAACAGACCTTATCACATTTAGTGCTCTTATCAAGCATTTAATGCTTTTGAATTTAATTCCCGTTGAAATTAAATGTCCATTGAAAGTTTCATTTAAGAGCTTATTGACTTCGGATTTAATTCAGGTGATGACAGGCGCTTGTGGCATGATCATCTTGAATGATTCTTAGGCGCTTGACAATCGCTTAAAGAATCCTTTATCTTCAAAGTCTTCTGACGTTGATCTTTGATTTCACTTTGATAAACTCACCTAAAATTCTATCATAGCTCAAGCGCTAGATACTAGTCTAAAACTATAAAGATAAAATTCGTTTTATAAAATTACAACTCGATAACTTTAAACGCTTATACATATTCTAAAAAATATAAACTTACATATCTTTGAGGTCTAACAAAAAAACCTATCTTGTCATCATCAAAAATCTAACATGAAATTTCCTAACAGGGATGAACCACGAGCCTAGGTATGCGTCATTTTTGTGTATGTAATTTCTAGAGTTTTAAAAATAGCCGGTTTGGCTCCTTTTCATTTTTATGTCATTAGATTAGTTTATAATTAGATTATAGTTGTAATCGAAGATGAAGAATGAAGATGGGGGCCAAATTGAAGATTTGTATGGTGTGGAGATTCCATTGTAATAGATTAGCTATTTTTACATTCCTAGAATTCTGACCCATTTTGGCTTAGTGGGTTGCATAGGTTAGGGCTCGTGGTGATTCATCCTTATTTACTTTCTTTGTGGATGTTTATTTTATCTATCATATTTTATGTTTTTGTGTTTGGAATGCATGCATATGATAGATAACCTAAACAAGATAATTGTAATCTGATGAGACCAATCACATGTTTAATTGCCTCCTGAGAAAATATTAGGCTTATGGGGAATAGAAGATGGGATCTTTAATTTCTTGCATTTCATCATAAGTAGGTGACATGAGAAATATCACCGAGTATTGAATCTGGGATCATAAAATTGGGGAGGATTCAATATGAGGTAGGTTGTGATCACTACCAAGCATAGAGATGCCCCATAGGATTTGTGTGCCTATTACTGGCTCATAAAATTGGGGAGTAAATAGATCTATGAATCAACCATGGGATATTTGATGGGTCGATCCTAACATTGATTAGCATATGGGCTCATAACATTGGGGCTTATGTGAAAGATGAAGATAAACGATCTTGAGAACTATCCAACGAGGAGGAAGGCCTGGTAAGGCTACCACTTGGACTAATCATATGGGCTAATAAAATTGGGGTGTATAGTTGCAACCAAAGTGGATCTCAAGCCCACTAAAAAGAGATGATGTCTCTTTCAAGTTTCACCAAGAGGGTGGTGGGATTTGAAAAAAAATAGTTGGAGACTGTACAATTAATACCAAATTGTATAAAGACCTTATTTAGGAAATATGCTAATTATCTGCCTCACTTATTATTTTTATAGATCAATCATAATGTCTAATCCAATCAAAAATCTTTTTGAAACAAACAAACTGACTGGTCCAAATTTTGAGGATTGGCTTCAAAAAAATCATCCTCCAATCTGAAAAGAGAGATTACATACTCTCGTACCCTGTCCAACTCGAACCTGAGAACAAAGCATATGATGATGAGAGGTTCGAGTATTAGACATGGAAGAAGAATGACAAGCAAGTGAGATGTCTTATGCTGACTTCTATAAGTAACGAGTTGCAAAGACAACATGACACGATCAAAAATGTTGTGTTAATTTTCCACCATTTACAAGAACTATATGGTACATGAACAAGGAGGGAATGGTATGCCATTTCCAAAGAACTTTTCAAAGCAAAAATGACTGAAGGTTCTGATGTGAGTACCCACGTGCTAAAAATGATTCGATTGATTGAAAAATTAACTAGTCTAGACGTGGAGCTCGACAATGAACTTTCTATGGACTTGGTCCTACGGTTAATACCTAGTTCTTTTGTCCAATTCGTTGCCAACTTCAACATGAACCAACTAGAGGCTAAGTTTCCTGAGTTGTTGAACATACTGAAGACTACTGAGCGCGCAATTTGAAACAACAAGCCAGTGATGATTGTTAAGCCCTCATCTCGACCACTAGCCTGGAAAGGTAATTCGAGTGGCAAGAAGAAGAAGGGTAATAAAAAGCTAAAAGGCAAGGGAGGAGTGAAGAAGAGCAAGAAGGCCAAGTCTGATAATTGATTCAACTGTGGAAAGCCTAGACACTGGCAATGAAACTGCAAGGAGCCATTAAAAGCTCAAGGTATGTTCTTTGTTAAAGTGGACATGATCGTTAACACTTCTTAGATACTTAACACTGAGTGTATTATTCACCTTTGCAATGATTTGCAGGTGATGTCAAGAAGCAGGGAACTAAGAAGATGAGAGATAACCCTGAGGATGGAAAATGGAGCAATGGTTGCTGCCAAAGCCATGGGAACCATCTACTTAGATCTAAGAGATAGAAAATTAGTTTTAAATTCTATTGTGAGGAAATTTCATGTTAAATGTTTTGATGACGACAAGATAGGATTTTATGTTAGACCCCAAAAATATAATGTAAGTTTATGTTTCATAGATCAATTGTATAAGCGTTTGAAAGTATGTAATTTTGTTAGGCTTGTAATTTTTATCTTTGTGGATTTTAGACTAAGTATTAGATACCAAATCGCTAATAGAATTCTAGGTGAATCTGTTAGAGATGAAGTTGAAGATAAGCGTCTGAAGTCAAAAGAAGATGAAGATTTATCCTTAGCATCTGTCAAACGCTAAAGAACTATTTCAGGATTCATGAATCAAGCGCTCAAAGCACTCTAGCGATTAGTATCAGATTCACCTGAAATAAATCCTCAAGTCATGAAGGACTTAAATGCAATCATTCAACGGACATTTATTTTCAATGGGAAATAAATTTAAATGCATTAAATGCCTGATAAGAGCATTAAATGTGATAAGCCAATATGACTTGTGGACAAGCCACCTTTTTTACTGGACTGTCAAAATTTCAGAGTTTATAGCTGCTCCCGTCTAATCGGAAACAGCAAAATTTTTGGAATGTCAGAGTAAAGGTGTAATCACGCGCCGCATGAAAGGCACGCTCCTACATTGGTGGGGCCAACCTCGAAATGCGTTCCAATGGGCAAGTAGCATGTGAGGTGATTACCAAGATGGAATTCACTGTCTCCAAAGTAAACGAGAAGTATCCTATGCGGTCATAGGTAAATGAGATTGAAAGTCTCTGGCCAGAGTTGATGAACTAACTCGTGTTTAGTGATCTCATATTACTGTGATTCTTAAGCATAGCATCGAGTCCTGTGAGTTTGACATATTCCATGACTCTCACTCGATCGGGATACGTCAGTGAAGGGCTTATACTCATACGATATCATAATCTAGAGGTTCGTAATGATATATTCATTTCATACTCGGTTGGGCTACGATGTGGGGCCACGGTGCTGGCTAGGTGTCACCCACATCCTTTGGTATCCTCCCATTGCCAATTGAGACGAACCTAGAGAGTCGCGCTATAAAGGAATAGACAGGAAAATCAAGTCTTGTATTTGGAGGGTGTTCTGGTAATTTGTCCTTGGGAAGGATGAATTAATTAATTGGACAAATTAATTTAATTAGTTGTTTAATTGGATTAAACAATGGTAAATTAAATTAATTATTTTGAATATTTAATTGACTAGGTTAATTAATTAATATTGATTTAATCAATATATATTTAATTGGATTATATATTAATTGATTAAATTAATTGGACTAAGTTGACTGGGTCAACATAGCCCAATTGATTGTCCAATGGCCCATATGGGCGTGTGTGTGTGATCCGGTGGGATTAAGTTGGAGGATTTATTTAATCCTCCAACACAAGCCAGATTACACAGTTGTAACAATTCACATAACTGAAATCCTCCACCAGAAATACAAAGCAGAGGAGAAAACATTTTCTTCTTCTCTCTTCACAGTCCACTCGATCTCGCCTAGCCGCCATGGAGATTGGAGATGGAGATTTCCTGGAGTCTATTCCTGCGTGATGATCTAGAGATGGTACAATTGAACCGTTGGAGAAGATTGAAGATTCGCCAGGATCAAAGTTGAATACGCGAAAAGGTAAGTTTTTCGTATTCATCTTTTTCTCGTTTAAAATCGACGAAAGTCACGAATTGATCTAGGTTTGGGAATCCGGATCTGTTTTTCGTTTCCGCTGCGCATGCCCTACAGGATTCCCAACAACTACCAGTTGTGAATTGCTGTATGCTATTATCTTCCTTGCTCTTGCAGCTAGTGCTAGTTTGGCTCCAGCCAATAGTGCTTCATACTCAGCGTCATTGTTCGAGGCATCAAATCTAAACATTATGGCGTATTCCAATTTATCTCCCTGGGGACTCTCGACTATCATGCCCGCTCCACTGCCTATGTTGGTGGAAGACCCATCTACGAACAATGTCCATGTGGGTAGAGAACAGCCAGCTTCTTTCTCCAACATCTCGGCGACAAAGTCGGCTAACACTTGTGCTTTGATGGCTGGTCTTCTTCGGTATTCTATGCCATGCTCTCTAAGTTCTGCTGCCCATTTGACCATTCGTCTCGACACGTCTGGGCTCGAAAATATCCTCTTCAAGGGATGATTAGTGAGTACCACCACGGGATGCGATTGGAAGTCGGGTCGTAACTTTATTGCAGCCACTACTAGAGTTAAGGCCAACTTCTCGATGAGAGGGTATCTTGGCTCGGCCGCTCGTAGTAGGCAACTGATATAGTAAATGGGCTTATGATCCCCATTGTCATCTCGGACCAACACCGCACTGACCGCCTCATGGGTCACTGCTAGGTATAGGTAAAGAGTCTCTCCATCAACTGGTTTAGTGAGCAGTGGCATAGAGATTAAATATTCTTTAATTTCTCAAACGCCATCTGACATTGTATATCCCACTCGAAGTCTTTTGCTTTCCTTATAGCCTTAAAAAAGGACAATCCCTTATCAGCTTACCGTGAAATGAACCTATTGAGGGCTGCCGCTCGCCCCATCAGCTCTTGCACTTCCTTCTTAGATCTAGGGGGTGACAACTCTAGTATGGCCCTGATCTTTTCTGGATTAGCTTTTATTCTTCTCTCGCTTATCATGAACCCTAGGAACTTCCTTCCACGTACTCTGAAGGTGCACTTGGCTGGGTTGAGCTTTAACTTGTAACGCTTGAGTACTCCAAAGCATTCCTGTAGGTCTCGCAGGTGTTCTGCTTCCCGTTTACTTTTGACTAGCATATCATCTATGTATGCCTCCATGTTCCTTCCTAATTGTGCTTCGAACATCTTATTGATCAGCCTTTGATAGGTCGCCCCTGCATTTTTCAGCCCCGAAAGGCATGACGTTAAGGTAAAAGGTAGAGATAACATCTCGAAAGAGGTTTAAGCTCGGCCTCCCTAGTATAGCACTATACTCGGAAGGGGCTTTAACTACCAGAAACTTCACCTCTCGGGTAATACGTTTAGTGAATGTGCCCAAGGACAACGGCAAGGTCACCTCCCCTTGAGCGTCTATTGTGTTGCTTGTGAAGGCTACAAGTTGGGTTTTCACTACTAGGACATTGGCCTCTCCAATGGATAGCCTGTTGAAAGCGTCAGAAAAGATGATATCTCCGAAGCTTCCACTGTCAATTAGGATTTTACACACCCAGGAATCTGCGATAGTGGCAGAGATTACTAAAGCTTCATTCCGGTAGGGGATCCCACTTTCCAGATCTCGAGCTCCAAACGAGATGCTTTGTGTCTCAAAACCTTCCTGAACGGCGCATCCCTTGCTTCTGCCGGCATCCGGTGGTGGCAGTTCACACGAGATCTCATATGCCCTTATGGCGAGGATGGGATCTCTGTCGGTGACATCTAAGGTGCCGGCCGCCCATGTGGTCGAGCTACCCGCAGCATATTGCCGTCAATTTTCTTGTTACTATCCTTAGTCTGCATACTAAGTGGTTGGAAATCTCTTCCCATAGACGGCGCCAATCTGATGACGGAACCGATCCACCTCACGACAGACTAGGTTGAAGGTTGGTTTTTGTATAGACTACACTTGGTTACTTCGAGCTGCCTACGTACCCAAACGATGTGGGATCAAGTCAATTCGTAGTTCGTTACTGGGGCTACTCTCTATTGCCAGTGTATTTTTACTGGGGGAGTAGATAATGAGCCACCTCCAGCTCCTTTGAGGTATTTATAAGGAGCTGGTTATGGGCTATTGGCCCTATCTTGTCATCAGCCCAATAGGCTTGATTTAATTATTATTATTATTATGCTAGAGGAATAACCTTATTATGCTTAATGGGTTGTCAGCCCTTTTTGGGCTTGGCCAATCCTTCCACCGCGGGCTTTGACCCGTGGTGGGCGCCTCGACCCGACTCGGGGATGCGTAAATTACTAAAATACCCCTGGACATTTTTGGCCCACATCACCTCATTTAATGCATCTCCAAAAAAAAAGTGAATTCAATTGATTTTTTCACTGAGATTTTGAACTAGACTTGGAAATAATTATGGAAACGCTCAAGAATTACTGAGTGGCCTCAAGTGGAAAAGATTAATTTCCCACCTGTGGAAATTGGATAGTTTAGTAGCATCTGTTATTCAAAAAATGATCAAAGTAATACTTTTGAGTTTTTTAGAGGTCTCACTCATGAGAGTTTGTCTTAAGATAATGTGGTTAATCCCCAAGTTTATGCTCACAATGGAAACAGAAAATTAAAATTTAAACGCACAATCTCTAAACAAGAATTAAGGGAGACATTGTATTATCGACTTCACGAAAACACCCATAGGATGTTTTCCAGAACTTACCAGTTAGTTGATCTATCACCAATTGATGAAAAAACTGAATCTGCAAAATCTCCTCCTTCTTCTAAAGCTAGGGTGATGGTTCCACTCCAACCAATACTGACTGTGATTTTGTCTGCTTCAACCCTCTAACTCTGTAATGTGTCTCTAATTGTATCCACACCTTAGCTCATACCCTCGATTATCTCTTTCATTGCAACCCTAGAGCAGATCGAATATGGCTTCAAGAAAAATGAGGTAGGAAATACGGTATAGACTCCAATGCAGAGAGAAGAAGAAGAGAAAAGACAAAAATTTGTCTTGCAAATCCTTATATTAGATGGCTCACACTAGTTATACTTAGGGCTGTCCAAAAAAACCGAAAATTCGGTTAACCGCCCGAACCGGACCGAAAACCGAAAATTCGGTTCGAACCGAAACCGAACCGAAAATTTCGGTTTGGTTTTCGGTTTTTTTTTTTACAGAAATTCGGTTTTCGGTTCGGTTTCGGTTTTGGAGTTCGGTTCGGTTCGGTTAACCGAAAACCGAAATTTTTTTATTATTTAATTTTTTTTATTTTTTATTTTATTTTTATATAGTATAATATAGATAAAAAATTATAAAAAGTGTGTTTTCTAATGGCAACTTATAGGAAAAAGAAAGAAAGTGACCAAATTTTTTTATTGTTATTTTTTATATTATTTTTTACATTATTTTTATTTTATTTTATTATTTTTATTTTTTTTTCCGGAAATTCGGTTTAACCGAAAACCGAACCGAACCGAACCGAAAAGTTCGGTTTTTAACCGAACCGAACCGAATTTTTTCGGTTCGGAATTTCGGAGAACCGAAATTTCGGTTCGGTTTTGGACCGAACCGAACCGATGAACACCCCTAGTTATACTTATACCTAGTGTGGTCGTCCCCTGCTAGTGGCCTCTCTTTTCTTCTCACTCCGAGCCAAAATCAATTTATTTAATCAGTCCACTAATTAAATTAAATTGACTTAGTCTTAATCTAATCCATCATATTAAATTATAAGACCAACCATTAATTAAACCCACTTAATTAATTTATTCATTTTTCCAATTAATTAATTTTCTCAATTAATTCACAAAGAAATAATTCCACCAAGTTCTCATTAATAAGTTAGCAATGTGTCACATTCTCAAAGGCTAGACAATTTCAAATCGTCTTAACTAATTATTTAGCCAATTAATTAATTTGGCCTTGAATGAACTCACACAAGTAATTCAAGGCACCTATTGGTCTTGATTTTATATCTAGAAATGTTGTCGTGACTTCCTAAATATTAATGGTGAACTGAAAACCTATCCAGATTGCGATCTCCACGTGAGTCGAATTCGTCTATCATTTTTCCTCCTGAGTCTTGAGTTTGTGTACCAGTAGAAACTCTAATAACTCGGAAGTTATGATTGTGTTGGAACTCTAATGATCTTGTCTTCCAAGCAGTGACCACTAAAATCTCATGTAGACTTTGCTCTGACCAAAGACTTTCTCGGTCATTTAACGTACACAACAAGATAGTTTCGGGTATCCTACCTTGGATAGATCCCTTATTGTGCCATCTATTTCGTCATACTGAGAGACTACACCCAACATATTACATGTCATGATTCTCTTGGAATCATGAAATACATCAAAGTGCAGTGGACAACACACGTCATGTCAGTAAGGATTAACCTCACAACTACGCAATCCTATATGTAAATGATTGAATCACTGAAGATGCAACAGGAAACTCAGAAATTCCCATACCTTTTGTGGACTTGACTAACTTTGGGTAGTATTTTTTTTTGAAACATATTGCTTGTTTTTGTACTGTAGCTTGATTGAAGCTTGTGTTTATTTGACTATAGCTAATAAAATTTGAAATCTTGTGGGGAGATTATTCTTGTGTAGCAACTTGGATAATCTATCTAATGTCGGTTTTGCTTATGAAGTTAAATTGAAATTTTTATATTTTGTAACTTATGAGATTTTTTCATTTTAAATCTTCAATTTGTTGGACATATTGAGTGTTCTTGTGCATTTATTATTCTTATTAAGACTGTTGGAAACAGGTTTACAAATATTCTCCCAAAAATATTTAATTCAGCAAGAACTGAAATTGTTGTCAGGAAAAAATGTTAGGTGACAAATCACTTTAGTCATACTTTACAATTTGTGGTGAAGTTTTTGTCATAATAAACCTTTTGTGACAAAGCTTTTGTCTCATAATTTACTAGTGTGACGAAAATTTTTGGCCATAATTTAGTAATTTACTATTGTGACGAAACATTTTGGTCATAGTTTACTACTGTGACGAAATGTTTTGGTCATAGTGTACTATTGTAACGAAATGTTTTGATCATAGTTAACCATTATGACGAAACATTTTGGTCTTAGTTTACTATTGTGACGAAGCATTTTTTGTCATCTCTAATTATTTGTAACGTAATAACTATTACGAAAGTAAAAGAGAAATTAAAATGAAAGTAGTTATTTGTAACAACACTGTTTTCTCGTAATGACATGAATCAGCTTTTATGAGGACATATTCCTCGCTAGAACTCATCATTCTGTAAGGACGCTGGCCTTCATCACTAAAACATTTCTAACGACCACGAAAGTCGTTACAAAAACTTTTAGCATCGGGATATAAAGGACAAGCACTGGAACAACCATTTTTCGATACCAAATGTTATGACGGCGACATATCCATCTAACGAAGAGATATTGGTATTAAGAAATGTAAATTTATTTATAGTGTGCAACATGAAAATCTAACGGGGAACTGTCCAATCTCATACTCACCCAATTATATATCTTTGTGCATGCATTGAGCCCTATATCAATGTTCATGGAATAAGGCATTGCCCCATGAGAATGACACACACAAAGAAGTCTTGCCTAGACTATGATATCACATCATTTCATAGTCTCTATGACTTGGAACAGGGTTTTAGGTTCACAGCTCTCAAGAGCTTCCACAGTCTCCACTCCCTTGTGCGCGACCGCTTCCATAGCCATAAGTAATCCATGAGATCTTTATCGAAAATAAACACAATATTCAAGATAAAGAAACATTGCTAAAATCATAAATGGTATAATATAAAAAAAATACTATCATAGTTTTTACAAGCTAAGGCCAATCTACTAGATGACTCACCGGATACATAACAATGGATGCGTTTGGATCTATTTCTTAATTAATAAGTCCATTTGTAGAATGGACTTTTTAAAATGGGCATTGCAAATAAGTGCTTTTAAAAATATAAAGCGTTTGACAAAATTACAATTAAAGTAACTTCTTATAGAAGTGCTGAAGATAAAATTTCAAAAGCCACTAATATGCACTTCTTGCAAATGGACTTTTGGAGAAGTGACTTATTCCAAAAGTCCATTTAAATTTAGTTACCAAACAAGTAAGATTTTTACAAATAGACTTCCACCTCTAAAAGTCCATTTAAAAAATGTCACCAAACACATCGAATATCAATATCCCACTTGCCCTAGTGCTAACTACTCATACACATAAATGGATCAGTATTATTGCGAGGGCCCGTTTTTAGTACATCTTGGGGTTGTTTGCAACATAATTTATATTTCAGGGATGTAAACTGTATTTAACATTCTTTTTAAACGCAAAAACAGGGCAAAAGAAGAAGAAAAAAAATGAAATAGAGAGTGCCACGGTTGCTCTAAGGAATACGAGAATAGAGATATGGATAGTATGAGATAAGGATTTAAAGCCCCACCTTTCATTTCCCTCTCTTTCATTCATTGGATATATACCAGCAGAGGCAAAAATATATAGCTAAAACTTCTTCAAACTTGGGATTGATTCTTAATTCCGCTTTCGCATTTCTGATGTTATGATACTTATCTCTCTCTGAAGGTATGTAATTTCAGAAATCATAACTTTCTTGATAACGTGCCCCTGCTTAATTATGTAACTATATGTATCTATCTCAAGTGAAATTTCAGCTTCTTTTGATATGGGTTCAAGATTGTCTTTTTTGAAGGGGTCACTGTGGCTGAATCTCATAAGTTTGCTGTTGCTTTGATTGTATGTGTTTGTTTGTTCTCTTATTTACGATTAATTTGTTATTGGTGTGGGTGGGGGCTCTGTTTCATAATTTTCTCACTTTTATGTAGATGTGTTGTTTTGTTTTTTTTTCCTTCAGTTGGCTGAGTTTAGTAATTTGGATATCCAAACAAAGTGTAGAAATTGAAATGAGAGTAAATGTCACCTCTTGTTGACCTTTGTCTTCTCTACAAGTCTAGCCAGGATTTCAATTTATATATGTATCACAAATTCTCATATCGTTCCTCCCTGTGGATAATCCTAATCCACAGCGTAAAGTTTGTCAATTGACTCGGACATTGTGAAATATACTGATAATCGTGCTGCTTAGTAATTATTATGAACTTATTATATCTTAAGCAATCATGTTATCTTGTAAAATACACTGAATGTTTAAAGTGGCATTAAATTTTCTTTTCTGCGTTCATTACTTGGATTATTAGGGTTCAATTCAATAATTCTATTATTTTTGCGCTACGCATTGAAGCAAAAGCAAAACGTTAAAGGTCCATTGATATTCACGAAAATTAACACACCTCATTTGCAAGTTTCTTTTCTACTTTCTACTGTTCTTTGGGGTTTTGTACTTGGACAACTTATGTACATCCTCTAGTTATACCTACTCTTCGACCTAAATTAAATCATTTATGTATATGTATATGTATATATTAGTCTTCTTTACTCTTGCTCTTTTATTGCAGGTGATCAAATTGGTGATTGTTCCCTCTTACACTTTCAACATGGCTCCTGTAATCCCAAGTTCAACAACCAGAATTTCACTTACTCCAAGTGTTGCCTTCATAACAAAAAAGAGCAATGTCTTATCCAAATGCAGCATTCCGAGAAAGCTGAACAAACAAACATCATCGGCCCAAAATTATACTTTACCTCTGTCAACATCTATTAGATTATTTCCCCAATTTCGTATTGGTTGCATTTTGAATGCCAAGCTAAGAACGCATATAGCATCTGCCACGGGAACTGATGTTGTTGCCGTGGAGAAGGCAGATTCGACTCCAAAAGAAAATGAAGCTTCAGAAATTAGTGAAGAATCATCTGCCACATCTAATGATAATCCTAATAGAGCTAAACGCTCGAGACCTGCTAGAAAAAGTGATATGCCACCTGTCAAGAACGAAGAACTTTTGCCTGGAGCAACGTTTACTGGAAAAGTGAGATCGATCCAGCCATTTGGTGCTTTTGTCGATTTTGGAGCTTTTACAGATGGGCTCGTCCATGTTTCACAATTGAGTGATAGTTTTGTGAAGGACGTTGCTAGTATAGTTACTGTTGGACAAGAGGTGACAGTGAGATTAGTAGAAGCAAACATGGAAACAGGACGGATATCCTTAACCATGCGTGAAAGTGATGACACAAGCAGTGATAAATCTAGATCTCCCCGAAAGACGGGTCAAAAATTCAATCAGAATAAAGGTGATAACAAGAAAACCTCTAAATTTAACAGAGGGCAAGATCTTGAGGGGAAGGTGAAAAATTTAACAAGAGCAGGGGCTTTCATTTCTCTTCCTGAAGGCGAGGAAGGATTCTTGCCTCAATCAGAGGAAGCTGATGAAGGGTTTGCTAATGTAATGGGTGGTTCTTCATTGGAAGTAGGTCAAGAGGTTAGTGTTCGTGTTTTGCGTATCACTAGAGGACAAGTAACTTTGACAATGAAAAAGGAAGAAGATGCTGGAAAGTTGGATGAGAAGCTCAGCCAGGGGGTGGTACATACAGCAACTAACCCTTTTGTGCTAGCTTTCCGTAGTAACAAAGACATTTCAGCTTTTTTAGATGAACAAGTTGAAAAAGCAGAGGAAGTTGTAGAAGATACTTTGTCTGAAACCTTGGATACGTCTCGAACGAATGATGTTGAAATTGAAAGTATCGAAGAAGTAGAGGCTAGCGCTGTTTTACTGGACCATGATGGAAGCCCATCTGCTGAAGATGAGTCAGCTGAGGAAATTCCTCCAATTGAAGCTCAAGAAAATAAAAAAGAAGCTGAATCATCTGGAGAAGTAGCTGATGTCTCATCAGAGATTGCAGAAGAAGTTAAAGATAGCGCCGTTGAGAATGTAACAGTAACAGATGATGAACAAAGTCAACCAGATGCCTCAGTTGATGTTGTTGAAGAAGTCACGGAGAACATAGCCGATGATGCGATAACAAAAGATGAAGATCAAAGTGAGAAAACAGATAGCATCGAAAGCTCAAGCGCACGAGTTGAGTCTCTGGATCTTGAGACCACATCTGCAGGTTTGTCATTAAAGTACCTTGATCCAATTAATGTATTTCAATTTCTAGAAAACTCGAGTAAGTCCTTGTTAGTGGTCTATTAGTATGAACTTTTATATTTTCAATAGTGTAATAGAGCTAACGCATGAGTACTTCCATAATTTGACCCAAAAACTAATGATATTCAAAATATTGGAGATGACTTTTTTTTCTTTCGTTTTTTTTGTGAGAATTGTCAAAATATACTAGAAATGTTTCTCTCTTAAAATCGTAGTAAATATTACCTTTTGTGTACAGAGAGTCCGGTTATTGGAGAAGTTAGTGAAAAGTTGGGAGAAGATATAATCATGAACGAAGTCGAAACGCAAACTTCTGTTGACTCTCAGCAAAATGGGAATGTCTCAACTCTAAGTGAACAAAGTAGTGTTGCTTCTCCCGCAGAAACCACAGCGAAAGGTTTTCGCTTCTTCCCTGTTTTCTTAAAATTTATTTATGCATATTTAATCACAATTGTTAAGTTACATTTCACACATCACTGTGATCCAATCTGTAGATTTTCTGTGTGAATTTCTACTGTGACTTCTTTTAGTCTTATGTTAGCGGTGACTGGAATGCATGAAGTTAACAAAATTGAATCGGTATTTCCGATCTTCTGAGATTAGAACATCCATGATCTTAGATCTTGGTAATAATGAATTTTTCGCATTGGTAAAAGGGTGAAAATGCATGTCAACATGATAGATATGCTTGAATATGTATGGCTTTCTAGGTTAAAAGTATAGTACTAAAGTATCTATATCTAAATGGTATGCAATTATGTTAGATTTTCAAATTGACTGGAGGTAAAATACTTCGGAATCATCCTAATGATCTTTCATATTTTTGACTCCTCAAATGAGAAAAAAAGATAGTTCCTTTTACATTTTTATCATCTTTCAAACAATCATTTGTTTTTTTCTATTTTTCCCTCTTTCTGTGTTTACTTGGTTGAGAAAACTGTAGAACTGAACAAATGTAAGTAACTACTATAATACCATCTACTTTGTTATTTTTCTGCATAACTAGCATTTACTATCTTCTTATCTCTCTGTATATCATTCCCTTCAAGAAATTTGACCCACCAACTTAGACACAAGTTATTTTCCATTGCAGCTGCTATATCACCTGCTCTTGTGAAGCAGTTGCGAGACGAGACAGGAGCAGGAATGATGGATTGCAAAAAAGCTCTATCCGAAACTGGAGGAGACATAATTCAAGCTCAAGAATTCCTTCGAAAGAAAGGTTTAGCTAGTGCAGATAAGAAAGCCAGTCGTGCCACAGCTGAAGGAAGAATCGGTTCATACATCCACGACACCCGCATCGGTGTCCTAATAGAAGTCAATTGCGAGACAGATTTCGTTGCTCGTGGTGACATTTTCAAGGAGTTGGTTGAGGACTTAGCCATGCAAGTGGCTGCATGCCCTCAAGTACAATACCTTGATACCGAAGATGTTCCGAAAGAGATTGTTGATAAGGAGAAAGAAATAGAAATGCAAAAGGAAGATCTGCTGGTGAAGCCGGAGCAGATTAGATCGAAGATCGTTGATGGGCGGATAAGGAAGAGGCTGGAGGAGGTTGCCTTATTGGAGCAGCCTTTTATCAAAGATGATAAGATAGTGGTGAAGGATTGGGTGAAGCAGACAATTTCAACAATTGGAGAGAATATTAAGGTGAAGAGATTCGTGAGGTATAATCTAGGAGAAGGTTTGGAGAAGAAAAGCCAAGATTTTGCTGCTGAGGTGGCTGCTCAAACTGCAGCTAAACCAGTGCCTACACCTGTAAACCAGGAGCCTGCAGCTGCTGAAATCAAGGAAACTGTAGAGATGTAAGTGCATGCTCTACTGTATATTATATATATATATATATAGAAATTATCAAAAAATAAAATAATATATATATAGAAATTATCAAAAAATAAAATAATATATATATAGAAATTATCAAAAAAATAAAATAATATATATATAGGTTGGTGCACATTTATATTTCCTTCTATAGAACTGTAAAGGGGTGAATATAAAATAGGTTGTCTGCATGTAGTTTGGGACTGCAGGTACTCTCTTTTTTCCCCTCTCTCATCTCTCTTGTCTTCAATCTTTCCTCGTTCACACGTTCTCTCTTCTTTGTCGCCTAGTTTTCTTTTGTTTTCAATCACATTCTAGTTTTCTTTGATCCTTCAGCATCTCTTCTTTCTTCCTTCCTTCTCCTCTCTTATCTCACCTTTTATTCTTCTTCTTATCAATTTTATCCATCTTTTACTTAGTTGATTTTTATGCAAAATTCTTAGTATCAATTGTTCTTTTTTCCTTTTTTTGCCTTTTGCAGCTTTGCTGACTAGTTGATAATAACTTATCATAGAATAAATTTATATGTCATGAAAACTAACTAGTTCTCGATGATTATGATCACATGCCAATTGTATGCTTCTTAGTTTAACATATGGCTATGTTTCTAGATCTCTGAAAGATTTAGATGATGTAAGGAGTGAATTTTATTTTAAAAACTCAAAAGCGAGATCTTAGATTCATCAGATATGGGGTCATTACTTCCTTCAATTAACTGTTCTAAATCATGTCACTTGAGCCTGCACAGACCCAACAAAGTTTCTACTTACTAATAATGGGTCTAAAGCCCATCAATTATTACTTATTTATTCCAAAATCTACAGTAGCGATCTTTTCTCTTCATTCTTCTCTGTGCAATTACGTCTGTACATTATGCCATCGCTTAATATGTTTAAATGCCACAATGTAGCCCTCCAAAAGCTACAGTTTCAGCCGCACTGGTTAAAGAACTGCGAGAGGAAACTGGAGCTGGAATGATGGATTGCAAGAAAGCTCTTTCAGAAACGGGAGGAGACCTCGAGAAGGCACAAGAGTACCTTAGAAAGAAGGGCCTTTCAACCGCTGACAAAAAATCAAGCCGTCTCGCCGCTGAAGGCAGAATAGGGTCCTACATTCACGATTCACGCATTGGAGTCCTAATTGAAGTTAATTGTGAAACTGACTTTGTGGGTAGAAGTCAAAATTTCAAAGAATTGGTTGATGACCTGGCAATGCAAGTTGTGGCGAGCCCGCAAGTGCAGTATGTGTCAATTGAAGATATCCCTGAAAGCATTGTTAACAAAGAGAAGCAATTGGAGATGCAGAGAGAGGATCTTCAGTCGAAGCCTGAGAACATAAGAGAGAAGATTGTTGAGGGAAGAGTCACAAAGAGGCTTGGAGAGCTTGCGCTTTTGGAGCAGCCCTTTATTAAGAACGATAGCTTGCTTGTGAAGGATTTGGTAAAGCAAACTGTTGCTGCCCTTGGGGAGAATGTGAAAGTTAGGCGGTTTGAACGGTTCACTCTTGGCGAGGAGAATGATGCAAACTTGGAAACTGAAGCTTGAGATGAAGTTCAATTATGCCGTTTATCGATTTTGCGGATAGTATAACGTGGCTAAGTTCTCAGATTAGAGTTATTGTTGAACTGAGGTATATTAGTTGATTCTTTTTTGTTATGACATTGAAGCAACTGGTTCCTTCGTAAGCTACTTTAGATGTTACATTTCAGAGATCATAAGATAAGCTTTCGAGCTCGAATTTGATTTGTAAGCTAAAACAAATTTTGTAGAGATTCCATTTGGTAATAAAGGTTTATGTTTCTTAAAGATAGCATATGGGACCAACTGCTGAAAGGTTTGGCGTTTTCAATTGACAGAGGTTGAGGTGTGACAAAGGGTTAAATGCTTTAGCATCTCTTCCTTCTCCACTCTAGTCTCACCTTTCATTCTTCTCAACAATCATTTTTATTTTTCAGTTTATTTTCATTCAAAAAATCTCTTATCATCATTTGTTTTCCATAAATCTTTTAATCGATTTTTCCTTTTGGGACTTGCATAGAATGTGCTGGCTAGTTTATAATACTTATCATGGAATAAATTTAGAGGTCATGAAAACTAACTAGCTCCGGATTTTAACATATTGCTTTGTTGCTGGATCTCTGACAATTTTAGGGCCTCCTCAATGCCGTTTTATTATTTTTCTAATTTGTTTGTTTGTTTATTTTCTTTAATTCTCTTATTCTTTTTTCATTTGTTTTTCTTTTCTAATTTGTATGTCAAATTTTCTAAATTCGTTCTCATATTATTTTCATTTGTTTTTTGTTTTTAATTTCTTTTTGTTTCTTTGTTTTGAAAATTTAGTAAAGTTTTTGTACTACTCATCTATATTTGTATTAATTAAGAGTGCACGAGGTTGGATTTCAAGCGATTATTTATCAAATTTTTCTTTTAGTACATTCTAAATTCTTTTTACATTTCTTACTTTTTCAATTTTTTGGTTTGAAATTTAATTTTTTTTTCTTGAAATTGAAAATTCAAGCGGATTAATATCGAAAATTTCAAATGAACACAACAAGTACGAGTTTGCGAATATTAACACAAAATCAGACAGTTATATCTTTAAATTGAGCGATTCGAGTAGGATTAAATTGAATCATATTCTAATTATAATTGCTCACAATTTAAATTATTTAATATTTAAACTAAAAAAATAATTAGAATAAAACATCAAAAGAGCTTAGTATTATTCAAAAACATAATATAGAAATGTACATGAATAGGAAGAAAAGGCTTTATTAAATTCTCAAAACAAGAGACAAAAAAAAGAATAAAAAAGAAAAACAAAGAATAAGAGAAAGAAAGCAAAAAAAATAAAATAAATTAAAATAATGAGCAGGGTGACAAATGTCAATTTCTGCCGCACCCAATGCACCTCACCAAGTGCGGCATCCAGAATACCCAACTTTAGATGATGTAAGGAATGAGTTTCCTGTAAAAAAAAAGTGAAAAAGAGCGGATTTTGGCATACTTCTGATTACAAAGTTAAATTCATTTAAATAGTTTGAAATTAGCATGGACTCCCATTTTGCTATTCTTTATTCAAGTTGTTATAAAATCATGTAACTTCTCATTCATGTTTTGTTTCACATTACATCTTCACACAGAATACATATTTCGAACGACTTAGGTGTGTTTCGTTGTATTTTTTGAGTTGTGTTTTCATTTTTTGATATAAAATCCACAACCAAACTCACTTTCTCCAAAACATACTCATTCTCATTTTCTATTACACTTTTTTCTATACAAACATCCATCATTACACTTTTCAATTATATCACGCTATATTAATTTATCCTCACTATTTAACAAATTCCATCTCTTACTTTATAACTAACTCAATTACTTCCTACATCAAATCTTAATAAAACATCATATTTATATCACATCAACACTACTTCCAACTTTTCAAAAAAAAATACAATCAGACATAACGCAAAATTCAACATTCTTACACGAATATGAAAAATTCACATTCCCAAAAAAAATCTTAAAAATGAACTTAAAAATATGGCCAAACACAGGCTGAACAAATGAGAAATGACAAAAATTAAATCTGAATTGAGAATACATTGTTGATGACTAAATCTACTTTCACTTGTTATCAGTAGAAGGAACGATCACTTTGCTTACCGAATATACCACGACCATATGTCGAAGAAATGACATCCACAAGAAGGGGAAATTGCAGAAGCACGAATGAAGTCACGGGCAAACAAGCAAGTGCAGCCATGGGTATAAGAATCCATGCCTTTCTTTGGCCAAACACCAAATAAAGTGTTGCACTAAAGGCAGCCATCACAAACAAACTGGTTAAACGCAAAAAAAAAACTCTGTGATATAATTTTTTTGCTAAAAACCCCCTGTGATCACGAAATAACCTAAAAAGCCCCCGTGTTCCTAAAAAGTTTGCAAAAGTCACTTTTTGTAAAAAAAAAACGAGCGTATTTTTCACCATTATTGACATGCTTATTTGTCATTTATACTCTCCAAACAATATAAAAGGCAAAATAGTATTATTTTACCCAAAAAACACATATTTCTTTCTATTTTTTTTACAAAAAGTGACTTTTTAAGAACACGAAGGGTTTTTAGGCTATTTCGTGATCATAGGGGGTTTTTAACAAAAAAGTTATATCACATGGATTTTTTTTGCATTTAACCCCAAACAATATGGAGATGAAAAGAGTAAATAGACCCAAACACATTCTTTTAGGCAATGCATATAGAAAATCTTCTTCTGCGTAACGTGACGTTAGGACTGATAAAGACATTAATAGAGAAGTGGAGGATGTGAAAAGGGAAATAGCAAATATTATGAAATCACTTTTTTGGGAGAAGATGGGAAAGCCAGAATCAGATTGATTACCACCTGGTACTGTAATAGCTGCGGCAAATACAACTGTTGCAATCAACGCTGCAACAATTGAACACGAGTTGGCGGTATTTTTCATCCATTTTTCTCCTTCTACTTTTAAGCTCTTGTGTTCCTCCGTAAATATCATCTTAGGAGTCTTCCCAACTTTGTTTTGCTTTTTTCTCATATAAAGAGGAATAAAATTTTCCACTTCCTGTTTTACAACATGGTGTTAGAAAAACACGAAACTTGAGACAAAGCTTAGATATGTAGTTAAGTGAGAATAAAACCAAACCGGTCCCAATTGTTTATACTAAACCCTAAAGAGAACTATTAGCTTTGGTCCTTCTATGGTGCTAACGAACCTTTTTGGTTGATACAACCAAGCAAAGTAGGATTCTTAGAGTATGTTACTTTTTGTGTTTTTTGACCTAATAGAAAGAAATGTGTAATATATAATCTTCCTATACAAATATCAATTTCCTTGCTAATATAATGCGTAGAAGTAAGTAGCTATAACATTTTTGTGGAAATAGTAATTTGTAATTTTCTAGAATAAGAAGGCAAATAAGAATAAATTTTATTTAAGTACATGTATTGATACATGCATTTTAATCTTATTGTTTGGCTCGTGATCAGAAAGAAGAGGAAGCATGTCATTAAATTAAGAATTATATCTTGGCTAGATGCATGTTTGAGTAAGTCTATAAATACCTAATGTACCATATATTTATTTGATTTGAAGTCATTTGGAATAAGTTTACTTTTGAAGTCTTGTTTCGTCATCGTCCTGACTACTACTCCTTCCATATGTTTGGGTGTGCAGATATCCTCATATCCCTTGAGCTATAAGCTTGAACCACACTTGATTTCTTGTGTTTTTCTGGGGGTATGCCCCTGACTACAAAAGTTATCGATGTCTTGATCCTACTTTTGGTAAAATACTCATCAATCGTCACGTAGTCTTCAATGAAGACGTTTTTCCATACTTTTCCTTGCCCTCTCCCCCTACTCGCTAGGCTTCAGAGTCTCCTTTGGTTCAAATATCCTTGCCTCACCCTCCATATGTTGGTCCTCGTGTCCCCTCACCCACTATGCATGTACCTCCTACACCTTCCTCTGTCTCCTCGCCCAGTCCCCTGCCTATAACTTTCTCTCACTCCTCACCCGAGTATCCTACATCTCTGCCCTCTCGTTCGCCTAATACATGTATTTTCTCTACTGCATCCGCTAAGTATGTGACTGCTCCTATTTCCTCCTATGAGACCTCACCTATTTCTTATCCTTATATTCCTTCTCCATCTTGACACCCCATAGTTACATCATCATGATGGTACTTGTAAATGTTGTATCTTATCCTCCTTCACAGCTGCCCCTATACCTATTGAGCCAACACGTTTTTCACAAGTAGTTAAGGATCCCTTATGGAGTGATTCTAGGGATGAGGATTTTAATGTTTTTTCGAAATACAATACATAGATCCTTGTTCTATCCCATTCTTCTCAAAATTCTGTTAGTTGCAAATGAGTATCAAGAGTAAATTGAAACCTAACGGGTTTGTTGAGTAGTATAAAGCTCGCCTAGTTGCTCAGGGGTTTAAGTAGCAGGATGGGATCGACTTCAATGAGACTTTCAGTCTAGTGGTAAAGCCTGCTACAATCAAGATTGTGCTCTCTATTTTTGTTTCTCGACATTAGATTATTTAGCATTTAGATGTGCAGAATGTCTTTCTTCATGGTATCTTGCTGATATAGGTTGCATGGCACAACTTCATGGTTCATCCATCCTCGGTATCCTACACATGTCAGTTGCAAAAAACATTATATGGTCTGAGACAAGCACTTTGGGTTTGGTTTAAGAAGTTTGGGTCTTACCCTCTAAGCTTTGGTTTAATATGTAGCAAGGCTGACATGTCAATGTTTATTTTTCGCATTGGCTTTGTGATGCCAGTTCTCTTGCTATACGTGGATGATATTATCCTAACCTGGAATGACACACATGCTATAACCACTCTGATATATCAACTGTCTCAAGAGTTTTCTGTAAGGGACTTAGGTGATCATTATTTTTTGGGTATTCATAATACTCAAAACTCGCATGGCCTTTTTCTATTGCAGAAGAAGTATGCAACTGATCTCCTTCAGTGATTTCACATGATTGATGTGAAACCCGTCGCATCTCCTCTCTCATTGAAGTCTACTTCATGTGCTTGGTGATCTCTTCTCTAATCTAACATTGTATCATAGTATTGTTGGACGTCTATAGTATCTTACTCACACTTGCCCTGATATTGCCTTCTCTGTGACATTGGTCAGTCAATTTATGCATGCTCCTCGCTCAGTTCATTATCAGATGGTCAAGAGAATCCTTTTATACCTTCGTGGCACACTTAACTTTGGTCTACTCCTTCGCTCTTCGTCTTTGGATTCTCTCAATGTTTGTGCTAATTCTATCTGGGTTAGGTTTCTAGATAGTCGACGATTTATTACTGGTTATGATGTGTATCTTGCTGACAATAATATCTATCTTTTGGTTTGCTAAGAAACAGGCTATTGTATCTCGTTCATGCACGGAATCTTTGTATCGCTCTGTTGTTGAGACTTGCTGGATCCGTTTTATTCTTCTGGACCTTGGCGTCATCTTACGTCGTCCAATCATTGTTTATTACGACAATGTCAGCGCTATCTCTTTGGTCTTAAACCGATTATTCAATTCTTATACAAAACTTTTAGAGATTGACTATCACATTGTTCGGGAGAAAGTAGTTTTTGGTGATGTTTATGAGAAATATGTTCTTACTGCCGACCGATTTTCGATTTCTTCCCCAAAGTTTTATCACCCATCAAGTTCTCCCAATTAGGGACTAATCTTCGCGTTGGTCTCACTGCTGAGATGCTGGGGGCGGGGGTTCGTGTATTGTTATACTTGATCATAGGCTTGGCCCAATTAGTATAGCCCGGGCCCCTTCTAGTCTTTCGATATATATTGTGCATTATTTCATTCATCATAATATACACATAACATAATTCTCTCAAAATACTGTATCATAAATGTATATTGATATAGAGAGTGCCTTTTTTTATTTTTATTTTTCTATTTTCTTGTCCATGTGAGTTGTGTTATTTTGCCAACTATGCTTTCGAAAAATGGTGTTACAATGATCTTGAGTCCAAATGAAAACATAAGAATGAGGGGAAAACAAGAAAATAGATGATAGAAATTGAAGGTGATTCTCCTGTTTCAAGATGATGAGGTGGTTGTGGACGCTATAGATTTGAGATCTCCGAGTTTGTGAAAAGGAAAAGTTGTCCATTTTTTCTTTTGAGAGGTTTTCTCTCCAGGAACCTTAAGTCTCCAATCTTCAAAATTAACAGTCACCTCGACGATTGGTAAATATAGAGAGCAACTTTCTTGTTGAAATTTAGTAAAGTCAGATCAAAAATAGGATTGAAAGCCCGAAAAAAGAGCCAAATAGAGCAAAGATGAAGACGAGATGGGTCAGGAAGATCCGGAGTCGCGAAAGGGTCGAAACAAGTGAAGATGGACTTGGAACAGGGTGGTAGCCGCAGCTACCAAGGTTAAACTCCCTGTACGTCAAAAAGGACATTTTGCCATATCTTCCAGACTTAAAGCTGTGGCTACCAAGTTGACAACGACCATTTAGCCGTGACTTAGGGGCCGTTTAGCTGCTGTGAAGCAATGATGGAAGTTTCTGAAGAAGATTGGAATGGAAAAATTCATATTATTATGTTCTGAAAAATAAGCTGACAGAACACCAATATAATAGGTTACAAGGAAATAAATTGAATCTGGAAATTAGCAGATTTACTCCTAAGAAAATCAAATTAAATCTAACCAAATCAAATCATATCATCCTGACTTCCTTGTTGTAATTAACATTAAACTCAAGAATCAAATCTCCGAAAGATTAACTAATTTCGCACTCCCCCTTAAGCTGGTGAATAGATACTGATCATGCCCAGCTTCTCAACTAATAATTCAAAGTCAGATTATGTAGTCCTTTGGTCAGAATATCTGCTACTTTTTGTTTAGTCGGAATAAAGTTCATGCACGCTTCTTCAGCTTGTCAACTAAAGCTTCAATGCTCGGTTGTCAACTAATGCTATAGGGAGATCCAACTTACTGTTTTCCAAGTTAGAATTTGGCAAATTTTGATTCTCGGAATGATGTTCATGCTCAACTATACTCTCTTGATCAACACTTTCAGTTATAAGTTCTAAATTTTGACCCGAGTTAGATGATTAACCATGCTTTTGAGAAGTAATTTCTTGTATGATCAGTAGTCTCCTTCATCGCGAATAAACACGTAGCTTTGTGGGATTATTTGTCAGATTTATGCCCTCAATACCTATGAGGAATTAAATTGAGTAGGGCTTTGATAAGTTATTTGTACAAACTATTTATTGTTTCTATTATAGAATAAAGGTTTTGATTTTGTTCATATAAATCTAGTGGCATTTGAATGTATTGAACAAATAAGTCCATGAGATTTGAAGATAGACTTTCGACCTCTTATGGTTGAGAGGAGACACTCGAAGAGTCAAGTACTTAATCTCAAAGGGAGTTCGCAAGTTAAGGAATTTTAATTGGGCATTAAAATTCAACTCGTATGACACCTGCTTTGACAAGGAAGTGCCAGTCGAACACTGATTAGATAGTGGGAGTTGCTGTCATGAATATGATTAATGGAATTAACATATCTGAACTCGATTCCCATTAATCCGATCACATGGGTATTTACTCTTTGACAGTCAATGATTGGGATTAAGATTGCAATAGTATGTGTGAACTTTAGACCTGAGGAGTTGTTTACAATGTGCTTGTAGTATTGGATATGTTATCAGAGTAGTTAGACCCATATCATCTGATAGGTGGGGTCGACCTCGAAGTATGATCCACATGGTGCATTCGACATTGTAAGATACTTGCCAATATGGAATTCACCTTCTTGACAGTAAACGAGTATGTGACCTATACGAACATAAGTAATAGAAATTACAAAGTCTTTGGCCAAAACAAATAAACTAACTAGTGATGGTCGCTAAGGGTAGTTTGGTAATTTCACATTATTTTGATTACCGAGTACATCATCAAGTTTTATGAGTTTAACATACCATGGTTCTTACTTGATCGGGTCACGTCGGTGAAAAGTTTATATGCTTATGGTAGTCATAATCAAGGTTCGTGATGACATGTTCATCTCGTATTTAATTGGATTATGATTTGGTTCCACGGTGCTGGCTAGGTGACAACCTTCTCCTTTGGAATCCTCCCACTGCCAATTGAATCGAGTTTAGAGAGTCGCGCTATGTGAAGAAAAGGAATATTTTCCATACTAAGGGTATTTTGGTAAAATCACATTAGATGTGATTGACTAACAAAATGGATGGCATGATTTAATTGAAGATATTTAATTCGATTAAATAAATTAATTAAATCATATTAATTCATAAATTAAATTAATTGGAAATTAATTTATAAGTTGAATTAAATTAATTAATTAATTGTCAATTGGATTGGACTTGGATTTAATTAATTACACATGGGCTAAGATGGAACAAAGATCGGAAGCCCATCTCCAACGGGCCTAGCGGCCGCCCCTCTGTAGTAAACCTAGGGGTTCTACTTATTTGATATAAGTAGTCAGTCAGTGTCAAAACTCTACACAAGTCATCATTCAGAATATGACTTTGAGCCAAAAAAAACCTAGAGCAATAGAAAAGACAAAATTCCCTCCTTCTCTCTCCCACTAGCCATCGCCATTGTTGTTGGGGAGGAGATCGGAGCTCTCTCAGAGAATTTTCTTCCGCCTGACTATCTAGAGGCAGGAGTCTAGGGCTGCTGCTGACTAGTTGAATTTTTGTCGTCAAGAGGTAATTCGATTACACTCTTACATAATTTGTTCTTATTGCGTAATTATAATATCATGAAAATTCCCGAATTTGATTCTCGGTGTGATTCAAATCAAAAATTTTATCTACTAGACCGAATCACAAAGTTATTGAGATTGAGTAAAGAAGTTCCTATTTCCATATTACTTTCATAGTTTGGCATAATATCAGGAATAAGATAATCAATTAGAACAGACTCTGTTGAAGGAACTGTAAGAGAACATAAAGGGTCCCAAAGGCTATTTTCTAGCATACTTATCTCCCTTTAGCTTCAATGCTCGGTTGTCAACTAATGCTATAGGAGGATCCAACTCATTGTTTTCCAAGTTATAATTGGGCAGATTTTGATTCTCGGAGTCATTTTCATGCTCAGATGTACTCTCTTGATCAACACTTTCAGTTATAAGTTCTAGATTTTGACCCGAGTTAGATGATTGATCATGCTTTTGAGAAGTAATTTCCTGTACAATTTTTGGTCTCCTTTGCCACGAATAAATACGTAGCTTTGTGGAATTATTGAGATTGAGTCAAAAAGTTCCTGTTTCCATATTACTTTCATAGTTTGTCATAATATCAGGAATAACGTAATCATTTGGAACAGACTGTGTTGAAGGAAGTGGAAGAGAAAATAAAGGGTCCCAAGTGCTATTTTCTCGCGTAGTTACCACCCCCTGAATAATAGGCTCTGGGAAGTATGGAACATTTTTCAAATCACATCAAGAGAAACAAATTTTCTTTTAAGAGCTGGATTGTAGAACTTGTAGCCCTTTTGATGAGGCAAGTATACTATGAAAACACACTTAATAGCTCTAGGATCAGTTTTGCAATGAGTTGGCTCAATATTATAAACAAAAATAACACACCCGAACATACAAATGGAGAAGGGATTGATTAACCTGTTATGAGGAAAAATAGACATTAAGAGATTTATGGGTGTTTTGAAGTTTAAAACACGGCTTGGTAGGTGATTTATGAGATATGCACTAGTAAGGACAACTTTCCCTCAAAAGGTTTTTGGAAGATTATGAGTAAATAAAAGTGTACGGGCTGTTTCTAGCAAATGTCATTTTTTTCTTTCAGCAATCCCATTTTGTTGGGGAATATAGGCACATGAACTCTGGTGACAATACCTTTTTCTCTTAAAAAGTTTTCAAGAATTGAAGAAAAATATTCTTGGCCATTATCGGTATGAAGAACTTGAATTTTGCTTTGGAAGTGGGTTTCCACCATTTTATAAAATTGGGGAATTATTGTTAGGATCGTTATAAACCTGAGGATCCCGTGGCAGTGGAAACGAAATATAAAAATTAAATCTGTCATCCCCTAAACAAGGTTAGGTACATATGGTACCATCGGATTCAAAACTAACGAGAAAAGTTTACTCGTCTTTATCTTTTTAAAGAATGAATCAACTACAATCTTTTTACGCAATTCCCTACTTCAATTCTTCCAAATGGATTTGCTCTAGCACCCCAAGTATTGTGCCTCTATGGTGTATCCAAACCTTAGCTCGTACTCTCAATTATCTTCACCAGTGCTAGCAAGAATAATATCGATGTTTTGGATATTTTAGAAAAGGTGGAAGAAAAACTTTTTGACTTTTTAAGAGCAGAGAAAAAGAGATGAGAAAAAACTACAACCTTGTGTAGAAAGAGGGGTGTTAGGCGTGTGATGTGAGGAGGAGGATTAAATCCTCCTCATCACACACCTCTAGTAGGCGTTCCCCACTAGGTCTCTTGGCCTAGTGGGCTCTCCCATCTATTCCTCCTTTTTTTGGGCCCAAGTCAACCATTAAATAATTAATAAGTCCAATGACTTATAATTTGACTTGGCCCACTATTCATATTTAATTAATACCCAATTAATTAAATACTCTTTTACATTAAATAGATTTTAATTAATTTATCTCCTAATTTAATATGTTATTTCAATATTAAATTAGAGACTTTAATCAATTGAAATCTTTTCCCCAATTCATTAATTTCTCAATTAATTAATTTTCTCCATTAATTCTCTAAGAATTAGCTAAGCCAATAGGTACTACACTAAGTTTAGTGAATGACCCCTTAGGCTCATTAGCAAACTAGCAGTAGGTCCTAATCATGTCTTTGCATAGTTTCCTTTTCATTGTTCTTGGACATTGAGATTTGGTTATGGTGCATCTCTAGAAATGTTCATGTTAGGCTGGTAGATCTTCTGTAACTGGCTTTGAACCTAGTTTCGCTTTGTGGGAATTATAAGTGTATATGTTATTTAATTTATTTTCTATGGTTAGAATGAGTGGTGTGCAATTGGGGTTCAATAGAGCCGAGGGTGGGTCCACTATGCAATTCACCGCCCAAAGCCACACGTCATGCTCTTCATGAGGCCGTTGAACTACCAGCAGCAGCAGGAGAACCAAGCTTAAATTTCTGAACTTTGTTTGAAAAGGTTACTCTTGTTTCCTTTCCTCTGAAAATGTACCTATTACATTGTGTGCCATTAAGAAACTTGTGTTCTTTCGTGAATGTTGAAGTATTAAGTAATGTACTGTAGAGAAAGTTTCAATTTTGAAACTTCTTTTTTCACTAACTTTGACATCCTGAAGTGTTTTGAGTAGAAACTTCATTCAAAGGTGTTCTTATTTAGTTGTGTTGGTTGATAGTGAACTTTTTTCTTTATATTATTTTGACATTTCGTGGTATTAGAATATTATCGGATTCAGGTTCTCTAATGTATGTCCTTTTAGTAGATCATTCCTTTACTGATTGGTGATGTTCAAAACCTTGTGTAGGGCTTGTTAATATATATAAAATGTTGTTTCTGTGTGATCAAGCTCTATATCATGTGAAAATACTGGATTTAACGTGCACTACGTGATCTTCAGTTGTTTCTTTGCGATGCATTTAAGAAAATCATATATGGTGGATCATTTTAACTAGCATTGAATTAACTTTGAGTCGCTGTCTAATGGATCAATGTTGTTACATTATCTCCGTATTGCTCAAGATATCAACGAGTAGGTAAAAATAAATAAATTATACAACGGTTATTTTATAACCGCTTTAATAGGTACCTATTACAGCAGTTAAAACCGCTGTAATAGGTCCAAAAAAGCGGCTGTAATAGGCCATTTCTGTAGGAGTTTTGTTTATGTTCTTTTCGTGTTATGGTCCCCATATATCACTGTGGATTATTGAAAAGGCTTGGAGCTTTTATATTGTTGAGTAGAATAACTAGAGAGAGTATGTTTTGCAATTTGACAAATGTCACACGGGATTGACTGGATATTTTTATTATCAAATAAAGAAGGAAGCAAGGTTTTGAGATACAAAAGACTAGGACCACCAAGGCGATTATGCCATAACATGATTTTATTAAATATAGGAAAATTTTCACTCCTCAAAGTAAGAGCTTGTTGATTCACCCAATTGTTGTCCACAAAACAGTATAGGCCTTCACTCTCTTCAGCATTGCCAATCATCTTCCCCAAGTGTAAATTACAAGTAACTTTTGGAACATGTAAAACAGAATTTAGTGTCAAATTTTGAAGTCTAATAGTTCATTTTCCGGATACTGGAGATATAATCCATCCACAATTCTTATTTTAAGATTTTCAGGACAAGGAATATGTTTGCTAAACAACTCGTGACAACCAGTCATATGATTAGACGCATCGGTATCTATAATCCATGTGTAATTTTTCTTAAAATCAGCACTTAAAGCATAGAGATAGCTACCTTTTTGAGCAATAGTACACTGAGATGTATTATTGTCAGAGTTAGTATTGAGTTGGGCATTTGCAATGAGAATTTACAGCTGTTCTAACTGTTCTTTGCTAAAGGCTTATACCTCGGGTTGGACTTCCTCACATGCAGCTTGATGACCACGATTTGGCCTTCTAGGAGTCTGTTGTTGTTAGATATGATTTCAAGGTTTCCAATTAGGTGGCTTACCATGCAATTTTCAGCATTTATCTTTGTTATGGTTTGACCATTGACAATGGTCACACCATATCTTCTCTCTCGTTTCCTCTTATATCTCCGTCATTTCTTCTAGTAGCATGGGCAGAACCTTGATCCACACCTGTACTATCACGAGTTACACCAAGCATTGCCCGTTTACCGCTTTCCTTCCTACGAACTCTAGCGAAGGCTTCTCTGAGATTAAAGGTCTCATCCCAAGTATACACCCCTTTACTTCATCTAAGTCCTTATTCAAATCATACAGAAAGTCACACGTTCATTCTCCTGACTCAAAGCACGTTTCTTGCTGTTCTTGGGGCAATGCCAATGTGAGTCAACAAATAGATCTATCTCCTGCCATAAACGTGTGAGATTATGAAAATATTTTGTCATAGATTTATCTCTTTTTCTACATACTTTTATAACTAATTTTATCTCGAAAAGTTGGGCTGCGTTTTCGAGATCAGAGTACATTTCCTTGACTGTTCTCCAAATGTCTTTGATTGATTTGTAAAAAGATAATTGCGACTAATCTATGTCACATATAATTCACTATTCATGTTGTCACAAGAGAGTCTTTCTGTTTTATCAATCAAATACCCAGCCTTATGTTTTCCTTGAATGACAAGAAGCACAAATTGGGACCATTCCAAGTAGTTTTTTCCATTTAGTCTGTGTTGGGTGATCTGTATGGAGTGGGATTCAGAAATAATATGAGGAATTGAAGGTGACATGGGGTATTAGGTGATTTTGTTGTCACCTCTGAGTCCCTGAGATTATTTTGTCGTTTGCTACCAGTCATTCCAAAACTCTAGTATCATGAAGAAGATTGGAATGGGAAAATTCATATTATTAAGTTCTGAAAAATAAGTTGACAGAACACCAATATAAATAGGTTACAAGAAAATAAACTAAATCTGGAAATTAGCAGATTTACTCCTAAGAAAATCTAATCAAATCAAATCATCTTGATTTCTTTGTTGTAGTTAACAAGAAAATCAGGAATCAAACCTCCAAAAGATTAACTAATTCAACAAATTCTTTGTGTGATTTGGACTCGGTTTTAGATAGATTTTGGGGCTTATTTTGTTTCCTACTTTTATTAGACTTGTTCCCCAAGTGAATTAGGATTGTGTCTCCTAATTTGTTACGCCATCTATTATAAATAGTAGAACTTAGCTTGTAATTTATTGATGTTCTCATATTCACTTTGAGAAATAAAAGATGTAGTCTAAATCGGCTTATGGATGTAGGCAATTTACCGAACCACGTTAAATCTTTGTGTTCATCTTTCATGTTTAGGCTTATAATTTTATTGTTTCTTTAGTATTTCGTCGTACTCTGATGTTACCATTCCTAACAACTGGTATCGGAATCATAGGTTGTAGATTTTGGTGACGTCCTAAATCAGGATCTATAAGGAATCGTTTTAGGTTAAACGCGGATTTTGTTATGGGAAGAATGGTAGGAGCTCGATAGTTTGGTTACAGGTAGAACGAATTGAGGTTGTGCTAAAGCCAGAGAAGATGACAGAGAAGGATGGGATCAATTTGATCACCAACTGGAAAAGAGTAACCCCATTGAACATTAACGACAAAACGTTGACATATTATGGTGCCAACAGTTAGACAGATCCACAACAACAGATGCAAATTTGTGTTACCAGGTGGGTGTCTGAAGTTAGTGGGAGCAATTGCGGTGCCGTATGGAAAATCCGTAAAGCCAGAGGTCAAGTGGCAGACTCACAAAGAACACGTAGCCAAAGACTAGAGAGGCAGAGTTACGGACTGAGCCAGAGGGCAGAGTGACAGTATCGGTAGCCAAGAGGGCAGAACCGTGTAGTTGAGAGACCAAAAAGCTGGGTTGTGGAGCCAGATCAACGTAGAGATTATCCATGAGGTAGAGGCACGAGGCCAGGAGAGCAAATGCGGAGCTAGAAGTCATGGAGGCATGATGCGAAGCCGGGTAGGATGCTTCATTGAGCCAGGGTTTTTGGAAGAAGGATGTGACATAGCTCGTGGAGTGGGAGCATCGAGCTTGGAAAACTGAGTGGGTGGATGTATCAGACATAGCTCATGCAGGGGCAGAGAGAAGATATGTAAGGAATATAGATTGCAATTGGAAAAGTCTTTAGTGGAAAGATGTCGACGGACGGGCTGACCAAGGTGGTTTGGGTTGTGACATTTTCTAGGTTTTGGAGTAACCTATATCTGTGGGTCAGATGGAACAAGAGGGATATGCCACAGTATTCAGAAGTTCCCTGATCACCAAATGAATAGGGTAGTGGCGAGGGTTCAAAGAGAGGAACAATGTTCACAGAGAGATTCCGTTAAGTGGGTGACACTAGAGCGCGGATAAATTAATGAGACATGGAGAGGTCTCGGGTTTGATCTCCATTAGGTTTTGGGATGTGCCAACTAGATCGAAATTCACTTGGGAAAACTGAAGTGATGGTTCAGGTTGAGTTCAAAAGTTTTTTGATCAGTCTCTAAGTGGGAGATTGTTGGGAACAATGGAGTCTGATAAAAAATAGGATTGAGAGCCGAAAAATGGAGCCAAATAGAGCCAAGATGAAAATGAGATGGGTCAAGAAGATCCAGGGTCACAAAAGGTCGAAATAAGTTAAGATGGACTAGGAACGAGGTGGTAGCTGCTGCTACCAGCAAGCTAAGATGCGGCTACCAAGGCTAAACTCACTGGACGTTGAAAAGAACATTTCACCATGGCTTCCAAATTTAAAGCCACGGGTATCAGGTTGACGCAACCATTTGGTCGTGGCTTCGAGACCGTTGTTCGCAATTTTCTTGTGCGATTTGGACATGGATTTTTGCAGATTGTGGGGCTTATTTTGTTTCCTATTGTGATTAGATTTCTTCCCTAAGTGAATTAGGATTGTGTCTCCTAATTTATTATGGATTAAACTACTCCAACTATTATAAATAGTAGAACTTAGCTTGTAATTCATTTATGTACTCATATCCACTTTGAGAAATAAAAATGTAGTCTAGGTTGGCTCGTGGATGTAGGCAATTTTCCTAACCACGTTAAATCCTTGTGTTCATCTTTCATGTTTAGGCTTAAAATTTTATTATTTCTTTATTATTTTTTCGTGCTCTGATGCTACAATTCCTAATATTTCTCTTATCTTCTCTGATTTGTTTGAGATGTGCGATTGTGCCACCATGGTTTCCAACACATTTATTAACCAAAGATACACACAATTGAAAAGTACTGGTTGTGTAAATGCAATATCTATGTGCTACCCACTCGGTTACTATTCTAGTTGTGTTATGAGCTATTTGATTACATATTATGGTGTTACTAGTCCTATATATGATCAAATGCCTCGTAAATCTATTTAGGTACTATCTAAGTGTGTCACATGATTTAAAAAATAAGAAATATTCATCATAGATTAACAACTCTGATGGTACATAGAACATACCTTAAACCATTGGATTTCACGTTGCATTTGAAGAGCCGCACCAGAAACAAGATTGAGTTTGTGAGATGGTGCTAGTTTTGTAGCCAAATGTAAGAGGGTGTTCTGGGAAGAATCCGTCAATTCTAAAAATTGGTATCTATTGTCACTCATTTGATAAATCAGATTGTAGACTTTTTCACAGCGGTTTTGAACTACCAAGTGAAAGATGTATTGTCTTGTACAGGCATCTTGTGCATTAATTGCATAAGGAAATGTGTATATAATCACTTCTATAACCTCATTGATCCCCAGACATGTTGCTGACACCATCGGGTCAACGAAAAATAATGAAGCTTTCTGGAAACTCAAAGATCGCATTTTTGTTAGGAATCAAGGCGCATAAACGAACTTAAAAGTAAAGAGAAAGCAAGAAAAAGAGACAACAATTTTACATGGTTCGGCAAATTGCCTACATGCATGGACCTATGCTAGAGAGATTTTATTATTCTTGTGAGAGAGACACAATTACAATGAAGATAATATCATCTACTTATATGTTATACACTTGGAGACCAAGTTATAATGACCTAATCTGAGTAGATAACTCAAAACTTGCCAAAATAACACAAAATCGCGTCAAAATAACGCTCCCAGCGTCGGACCCGTGCCCAAGCGTCGACTGGCTACGCCTGGGCACCACTATGCTGGCGCCTAGGCACCGTAATGGCCACGCCTGGGAGCCGCCGGCAGTGCCTCATCGCACTGTGTGCCCTGTCTTTTGCATCCCGTCCCTAGGCGCGTATCTGGCTACACTTGGGCGCGGTTCGACTCGCTCGGAATCCCCGAAACATGCTCTTCCTTACTTCGAACGATCCCTTTGGTACTTTGACTTGTCTCCACACTTTAAACCCATCAATCTCCCACTTGGAACCAAACTCAAAGTAGAAACACAAACTCTTCATCAAACTCCAAGACTCTTCATTCTCCAAATGAAAGCACTCTCTCTCTAGCATAAGTCGGCCTCCTCATCACATAAGTTCGAGGCCAATTGAGGCCATGCAAAACCTCAGTTTCTTGGTGGTAACTCCCTTAGTTAACATATCCGTCGGATTCTTTACACCAAGCACCTTCTTCAACTCCAAAGTCCCATCATCTATCATCTCTCGGATATGATGATACTTCAATTGAATATGCTTCGTCCTCGAATGAAACACCGGATTCTTTGCCAAACAAATGGCACTTTGACTATCACTATGAAGTGCAAAATCCCGTTGCTCCCTATCAATCTCCCTCAGAAAATTCTTCAACCAAACCATTGCTTTGCCCGCTTCTGAAATAGCAATGTACTCAGCCTCGGTTGTGGAGAGTGCTACACACTTTTGTAGCCTAGAAGTCCAACTTATTGCCGTGCCACCTACAGTGTAAATGTACCCTGATGTACTCTTCCGACCATCTTGATCACCACCTAAATCCGTATCCATGAAGCCGTCCAAAGTTACACTACTGCCCGAAAAACATAAGCACATACTCGATGTACCCCTCAAATACCTCAGTAGCCATTTTACCGCTTCCCAATGATTTAACCCCGGATGAGCCATATAGCGACTCACAACTCCCACTACATGGGCTATATCCGGCCTTGTACACACCATTGCTTACATCAAACTCCCAATGGCAGAGGCATAGGGAACCTTTGCCATTTGATCTAGTTCTTCCTTAGTCTTAGGTGATTGTTCCTTTCTCAACTTCAAATGACTTCCCAAAGGAGTACTTCTAGACTTTGCATTCGAGATTGAAAATCTAGCAAGTACCTTTTCAATGTACTTCTCTTGAGTCAACTTGAGACACCCACTCGACCTATCTTGAATGATCCTTATTTCGAGGATTGTATTTGCAGCTCCCAAGTCCTTTATCTCAAATTCTGTGGATAGTTGCTTCTTCAACATATCAATTTATCTCATATTAGACCCAACCACTAACATATCATCCACATACAGTAGCAATATTATGTAACGATCCTTAAACTTCTTGAAATAACAACAATGATCCATTTGACACCTAGTATATCCACTACTAGCCATGAAGGTGTCAAAATTCTTATACCATTGCCTCGGAGCTTGTTTAAGTCCATACAAGCTTTTCTCTAGCTTACATACAAGGTCTTCTCGTCCATTCTCTAGAAAACATTCTGGTTGAACTATGTAGATATCCTCCTTCAATTCTCCATGAAAGAATGCCGTTTTTACATCTAATTGCTCAAGATGCAAATCCTCTGTAGCAACAACACTTAGAACCATCCTAATAGTAGTTAACTTGACAACTGGTGAAAAAATCTCAGTGTAGGCAATCCTTTCCTTCTGCTGGAACCATTTGACCACCAACCTCGCTTTGTACCTTTTACTACCATCCGGTTCATCCTTAACTCGGAATACCCACTTGTTCTGCAAAGCCCGTTTTCCCTTAGGTAACTCAGTCAACCTCGAAGTTCTATTTCTCTCAAGCGAGCTCATTTCATCCTTCATGGCTAGCGCGCACTTGAGAGAATCTCCCACACTCATCGCCTCTTTGTACGATTTGGGCTCACCTGAATTCGTCAAAAGTAAATAGTGTAAGGAATAGGAATACCTTATGTTTGGTTTAGGAGTTCTACTCGATCTTCTTAAGGTTGGTGGTGGAGTCTCCGGATCATCCTTGATCCTATTCTCAGTGTCATTCCCAGCAACCTTGTCTAGAGTGATCTCTTCCAATATCTCCTTTGGTCTTTCATTTTCCTTAGTCTCAGCTCTAAGTTTATCCTTGTAGAGCACCTTTTCATTGAACGTGACATCTTTATGCCTTATGATTTTGTTGTTTTGGTAATCCCAGAACCGATATCCAAAACTCTCTCCTCCATAGCTAATAAAGATGCACTTCTGTTCCTTAAGATCCAACTTATCCCTATCATCAGAACTTTGCAAGACATAAGATAAAGAACTGAATATTTTTAAATGCGATAAATTTACCTCCTTTCCAGACCAAACCTCCTCCGGTATTTTATAGTCCAACGGTACTGAATGTCCCCGGTTGATGAGGTAAGCCGCCGTGCTCACTGCATCAGCCCAAAATGTCTTTGGCAACCTGGAGTAAAGCCTCATGCTCCTAGCTCGTTCATTCAAGGATCTATTCATCTGCTCAGCAATCCCATTCTGCTGCGGAGTCCCCGAAATGGTCTTGATCATCTTGATCCCATTCTCTGCACAATAGTCTTTGAACTCTTAGCTATCATACTCCCCGCCATTATCCGACCTTAGACACTTCAATCTCAAATCCGTTTCATTCTCGACTTCTGCCTTCCACTTCCTAAAGGTATTAAACACACCCGACTTATTTTTTAGAAAATAAACCCATACCTTTCGAGTGGAATCATCTATGAAGGTAACATAATATCTCAACCCTCCAAGCGACTGTATGGGAGCCGGTCCCCATACATCAGTATGCACAAGCTCCAACTTCTCTGCCTTTGGTTCTCTACCCGTCTTGGAAAACTCACCTTTTTCTGCTTTCCAAGAACACAGTTTTCACAAAAACCCAATTCAACCGTCTTCGAGATTGGTAGCTTCCCTTTGGATGCCATGATTCTCATTCCTTTCTCACTCATATGCCCAAGTTGCCTATGCCATAAGTGAACATCCTCTATACTGTGGACTGCAGCAAATGAGTCCTTCTTTATTTCTGTGGTATAAAGAGTCCCCGACTTCTTACCACGAGCCACCACCAGATCCCTTTGGTGATTTTCCATATACCACCACCAAACACCGTGGTGTAACCATCACTGTCAATTTGACCCATTGAGATCAAATTCTTCCTCAACCCCGGAACATGTCTAACATTATGCAGTTTCAACTGCATTACCTGTGCCGTCGTCACTGTGACCTCACCCTTACCAACTATTTCCAAGGGTTCGCTATCTGCAAGAAAAACCTTTCCAAATTTTCAAGAAACATAATTTGTTAGATAATTCTTAGATGAAGTAGCATGGAACGACACACCTGAGTCCAGAACCCATTGGTCGACTAGACTCTCAACACAACAAACCAAAGCATCTCCGACGTCGTCTACTGTTGCGTTTGCTTGTTGATGTTCCCAGTTTTGATTTTGACCCGCCTTTTCAGGACAATCACTTTTGTAATAGCCTTTCTTCCCACAACCATAACAATCAGTCTCTTTGCGCGGTTTTGACTTTCCTCGCCCCTTTGACTTGGATCGATCTCTACCTTTCTGACCACCCTATTGAACACCTCTTCCTCTGCTTTCCGCACTCAATGCAGCAGATGTGAGTTCTCCTAATTCCCTCCAGCGAATATTCTCACTCAAAATCAGATCCCGAATCTCCTGAAGTTTCAACTTCCTTTGGCTAGACGAACTACTCATAGCAGTTACCATCGCACTCCAACTTTTCAGCAATGAAGACAACAATATTAGGGTCCTTACCTTTTCCTCGAAATTAATATCAATCAAGCTCAACTAAGTGATGATCACGTTGAACTCGTTGATATGGTTGGTCACCGATCCTCCCTCCGTCATCCTCAAATCGAATAAACGTATCATCAGGTAGACTTTATTCAATGCGGATGGCTTCTCATACATATTGGATAACGCCTTCATCAAACCCACCGTTGTAGTTTGATCTAGAATGTTAAACATCACGTTTCTTGATAACATCAATCGAATAACACCTAAGGTTTGCCAATCCAATAACACCCAATCCTCGTCTGACATCTTTTCAGGCTTCTTCCCCAACAACGGTTGATGGAGCTTTTCTGGTACAGATAATCCTCCATCTGTGTTCTCCAGAATCCAAAGTCTTTTCCATCAAATTTGTCAATCTTCACTTTTCCTTCTTCAGCCGCCATTGATTCACACAGATCGCTATAACCCGTGCTCTTGATACCAGTTGTTAGGAATCAATGCGCATAAACAAACTTAAAAGTAAAGAGAAAGTAAGAAAAAAAGACAATGATTTTACGTGGTTCAGCAAATTGCCTACATCCACGGACCTTTGCTAGAGAGATTTTATTATTCTTGTGAGAGAGATACAATTACAATAAAGAGAATATCATCTACTTATATGTTATACACTTGGAGACTAAGTTATAATGACCTAATCCGAGTAGGTAACTCAAAACTTGCCAAAATAACACAAAACCGTGTCAAAATAATGCTCGCAGCATTGGACCCGCGCCCAGGCGCCAATGGGCCACGCCTGGGTGCCACCGACAGTGCCTCATCGCATTGTGCACCCCATCTTCTGCATCCCGCGCCTAGGCGCACATCTGGCTGTGCCTGGGCGCCGTTCGACTCGCCCGGAATCCCCGAAACATGCTCTTTCTTACTTTGAACGATCCCTTTGGTACTTTAACTTGTCTCCACACTTTAAATCCATCAATTTTTTGGCACAAGCATTTCACAAGTTCTAGCGCTAGATGATTTATCAACTTTTGACAGGGAATGTGCTTCACATGAGGCACTGAAAATGAAAATAGAAACAGAGTGTCAAGTAAAAGATGAATCATTGATAAATCATTTAGGTGTGATGCTATTTCGGGTTTGAGGGTGAGATTCAACTTCTTGTAGAAATATTTTACAATATATTTTTTCATACATAATATTTTCCTTTACATTGCGGGACCCTATTTTGATACATATGTAACACATATTAATAAGATGAAAGATAAGACCGATTTAGATTTTTCGAGGAAATTGACTAACGCAAGTGTAGGAAAAAAAATAGTCAAAACTGATATCCTAATCTTTTGGGGACTAATACAAAAGAGAGGGCAAAAGATATTTTTAATCTGGGGGAAAATTTTTCAATATGAAAAATTCATAGGCCAGAAGTGAATTTTGTATAAAGTTGTGGACATCGGTGTTAGATTAGAGAAAATCCCGTAGGAAACTGGTATTAATGAGTAACATATTTATAGAGGTATAAGTACTTGGTAAATAAGAAATTCTAACTATAAACAAGGAAAAAATGAATACATGGAAACATAAAGAAACTTAAATTAACATAAATACTAGAAGGATATGGAAAGATATTATATTATCTAACACTCCCCCGTAGTCGAAATGTGAGAATTTTGAACGTTGAGATTGGACCAAAGAAATCCGGTCATAGAGAATTTGAGAAGAAGACGGCGACAAAGATAGGAGTTGAACAACTTGCAATTCAACGCCATGAAAGTGGCTAAGAATTAGAGATGTGAAAATAATAAAAAAAAGAGAAAGAGATGGAGAGAGAAAGAAGAAAAAAAGATTTGTTGGCAGAAACTGTACTACACGAAGAGTGGTGGGCTACCATTGTTGTGTGTGGGAAGGAGAGAAGAAAATAAAATAAAATTGGGGAGTCGGACGGGGACGACGATGGTAGAGGCTGGTAGAAGCGATAGATT
The DNA here is from genome assembly GCA_019426215.1 of Buddleja alternifolia. Classification (NCBI taxonomy): domain Eukaryota; kingdom Viridiplantae; phylum Streptophyta; class Magnoliopsida; order Lamiales; family Scrophulariaceae; genus Buddleja; species Buddleja alternifolia. The sequence goes on from CM033398.1 coordinate 16,937,180, forward strand.
GCGAGGGTTGAGAGAAGAAATCCTTTAACTCGATACCATGTTAAATTAGAGAAAACCCCGTAGGGAACTTGTATTACTGAGTAACATATTTATAGAGGTACAAGGACTTGGTAAATAAGAAAGCCTAACTATAACCAAGGAGAAGATGAGTACAAGGAAACATAAAGAAACTTAAATTAACCGTGCCGCCTACAACTCCTGGATTTTCGTATGGGTCAATATTGCACCACGGGGGACGGTGACTTGGGTGGGCGGCGCATCGATTCCTTAGGAGAGAAGAATTAAAGTCCTAAGTGTGGCTGATACCATGTTAGAGTGATAAAACCCCGCAGAGAACTTGTATTATCAATCAATGTATATATAGGTACAAAGAATATCAAAACCCTACGCTAGAAATAAGGAAACAATATATAAAAGGAAAGAGATGGATACACATGGAATATACACTACAAAAAAAATGGGTATCAGCGACGGAACAATCGATCGCTGAAACCCATTTTTCCGTCGCTAAAAGTCATTAGCAACGGAATTGTCCGTCGCTAAATTCCGACACTAAATGGCACGTCTCTAAATTTTAGTGACGGAAATCGTCCGTCGCTAACGCTAGAGACTGAATGACTTCCGTCGCCATATCGGTCGTTATTTTCAATACTCGTATACACACAATCGGTCTCTAAATTGCGTCGCTAATCAGTCTCTACATCCGTCGCTAAATGTCGTCGCTAATCGGACACCAAATCGTCGCTAATAATTTTGTATCATGTCTCTATTTCAGTTGCTAATTCTGTCGCTATTTCGGTCGCTAATTCCGTCGATAAATTAGTGCTGACATCCGTCTCTAAATCGGTCTCTAAAAATATGTACAAGCCAGTCTCTAAATCGGTCTCTAAAAAATTCTCTGAGTCAAGTCTCTAAATTGGTCTCTAAATTAGCATATCTCAATTACGCATGAAGCATTTTATCCGCTAAATCCATATCAAACCTGTAAATTATAAATATTCCAACAAAAAAACCAGCAATAAAACTTCTCACATCTTCATAACTTCATTACAACATAATGCAAGCAACTCATTCACACCACAATCAAAATCTAACAACATAATTTTAACAAAACATTGTCTAAATAACAATTATCTAAATCCAAATAATCTTAGAACCAACAAAAAGTGTCAATAAAACGAGTTTTTAAATCATCCAAACAATTAAAAAAAATATCAACTAACATTCTCCACCGGAACCTCTTTAGTTCCCATGTCCAGATCCACTCACATACTTACCTTGGCGCATTTTTTGCATCATCTTCTCCATTTTTTGTTGCAAATTTTGTTCAGCTTTCTTATTAGTTTTTTCTACAACTTTTTTAGCTTCTTCAACTATTTTCTGCGCCTCTTCTTCTCTCTTTCGAACCTTTTCTTCTCTCTTTTGAACTTCCTCAAGTACTCGTTCCAACCTTTTCTCTCTCTCTTCCTCCTTCTTGCGAGTGTCTTCCTCCTTGCGAGCGTCTTCCTCAATCTTCATAATACTAGCCCGACCATCATCGACTACTTTTGATATATCATCATTCATAAATGTTGAGTTTACAGTACTTTGACTCATGTAACCCCCAGAAACTTGGCTACGCGCAACTCCATACACATAACCCTTGGTCGCTTCTCCAACTAAACCTTTCCATAATGCAACATCAAACTCAGGAGGAGAGGAATCAGAATCAGTGCAACCTTGTTTTGCCCTATATTCTTCCTGCACAAACATAGTATGAAAGTGATAAAATCACACATCAAATTCCAAGACCAAATAAACAAATTCCAATAGACATATATAAAAGTAACTTCAAGAAAAAGTAATTTGAGAGCAAAATGCATATACTAAAATCACGTTTCTTAACGAATACATCATTGAAAAAGTTTCATTCTTTATGTTATTTTTTAACGAAATAGTCACAATTGTCAAATAAATGTACAAACAAATATGTATTAAAGCAAATAAAAAAGTCATTTTCACTACAATAAGCCATCACCAAAAGAAGTGCACATCTACGTAAATGATATAAATCACATAACAAATGATATTATCAACATTTTCCTACACTGAAACAATATCAAAAAAGGAAATTTGACGGATTTTGACATGTGCCTCGCACATGTCCGTTAACTTTTTGGATCTTCTCGCCTGTACAAACAGTTGTTCGCGTCTTTACGAGAAAATTCATAACTCATTGTAAAAAGCTCGAATTCATGAACCGTTTTCTTCCCATGAAACTAGACACATAGGGACATCCACACATATATCGCACATAATCAGCAGACGTCTAGAACAAAGCAGTTTTGTATTCAAAGTTAGATGAAAATCTGTCGGCTGTGCAGACAGTTGTGCGCGTTTTCACGAGAAAATTCATAACTCATTGTACGAAACTCGTATTCATGAACCGTTTTCTTACTATGAAACTAGAAACATAGGGCTATCCATGAATATGTCGCACATAATTAGGAGACAACTAGAACAAATCAGTTTTGTATTCAAAGTTAGCTAAAAATCTGTCGGCTGTGCAGATAACTGTGCGCGTCTTCACGAGAAAATTCATAACTCATTGTAAAAAGCTCGAATTCATGAACCGTTTTCTTCCCATGAAACTAATCATCGGCTGTGCTCCTTCAATAGAAACTATCAAAAAGGAGATGCACATTAATACACATGCATTTCACCTATACACAAAATATAATTAAAGCAATAGAATTAATTAAGTATTATTATGATAACAACATATCATTTTCTTTCTATTTTAGAAAAACACAACTCCTATTGCAGCTCCATTCCATTTTCTGCATCTCTCCCTTGAAGCTTCACCTCTTTATACTCCCCCACCCCCAAGGTTAGTGAATCTATATATATATATATATATATGTATATATATACATATACATACACATACAATTACAAATACAAATATTTTCATCAAGCGATTTTCAGTGCTTCACACCTTTTCAAATACTCAAATTGAGGAAAAAGATAAAGGAAGAGAATCAGCAAAGTCACATATTTTCGGAGATTTTCGCACTTGACTGTCCAGGCTCTAGTATTTTGGGCATAACTGCTTCATTAGAAATCGGATTGAGTTGATTCTTTAGGAGAATTAAAGCTAACAGAAAGGGCTACAATTCTTATGTTGAGATCTGGAGCAAAAGACGTAATCTATAGGGTGTAAATTGGGTAACAACATAAACACATTTTCTAGACGGAAAATTAGATTTTTGAAGTTTTATGAATACCTGTCAAGAGTGAAAATGGGGTTTGCAAATCTGATCTCTTTTTCTGCTTGAATGAGATGATGATGATGATGATGATGACGCGATGATAGAGAAGAGAAGGGTTGGCCTTTGCTGGGTGGATGATGAGATGATGATGATGAACTGACGACGTACGGCTGGACGGAGCTTGAGCAACAAAGGCGGATCTGGTGAGCTTTGAGCAGCAGAGGCGGCGGATCTGGTGAGCAGCAGGTTGCAGATTTTTTTGTGAAATTTTCTAAGGTCCCAAATAATATATCCTCTTTTGTCTTGACTCTTGGATAAAAGATATAAAAGTATTTTGGCCTTTTGAAAGTAACAACAAGTGCCTTAGTGTGGTGGTAAGGAGCTTAGTGTTTAAGTGGGTGGTTTCTGGTTCGATTCTTTGAAGTAGCATTTTAGTTTTGTTTTAAATATTAGTCATTGTTAATTCAATCTAATTAAAATAAATATGAATTATATTTTTTAACTTGAATTACTTCTCGTCTTCAATTTCTATTCAAAATTAAGATAATAGAAAATTTATATTCCATCTTCGATTGAAGATGAAAATTAAATTAATTTACATTTTCGTCTATAAACTAATTTGCTTTGCTATATATATCATCCAAATCACAAAATTCAAATATTAATCCAATTAACAATGTTAAGTATCTTTTAATACATCTAAAGTTCCAAAAATATTTTGTTGTGTACCATCAAATTATTTTCTTGATATATTTTTATATATTCTACAGTAGGATATAAGAAAATGGATAAAAGTTGGATGAATGCAAGAAAATTTTCTCCTGAGTATGTACGCAGAGTTGATTCGTTTATGAATTTCGTTATGCAACATCTTGGCAAAGAATGTGAAATTAAGTGCCCTTGTGCAAATTGCTTGAACTTGTACATTCATAGTCAAATTAAGTACATTGTTGGATCAAATTGATGCTTCGAACCACTGTAAAATTCTTGTACAATTTTTATTCTCCTCTTATTCTAGGGTAAGCCCCTTTTATGAAACGAATTTGCACATTGTTTGACGCGATAGCTTCATATTCTAATTGATGCCCTCTTATACACACCAATTGGATTATCAAAAAATTGATTAACACAGTAGATATTTAGTGTACCCAATTCAGTTGCTTGCGACAACACATACAGAATGTAGCTTAGCTCGCAATCAGAACCCGAGAAGTTGAAGATCGTGACCTCATTCAATGCCTCCAATCCCATTGCTTGCAACTTCCAGTCCTTTACGTAGTTGGATACACTAATACCCGTGTTTTCCCATGGTGCACCCTACACATGTTAAGTCAATTACAATTTTATTTTAGAAACCCAAACAAAGAACGTGTTTAATAAACCATGTAATAACTAATAAGCGACAAACCATAAAACTTAAAATATTACCACCAAATCGACTTTAAGCTCATTCAAGCCTGTACATCTACTGATTCAATGTGACAGCAAGATTGTCAAGCAGCTTCGAACACCTGATCTCTAGGCAGTGCATATTAACAAAAAAGTACCTTACCATAATGTGATGTAGAGACTCCACATGCGCAAACCTCTAAACAAACAATTAAAAAAAAAATCAAAACAACTTAAAAGCATTTGCACTTATTCAAACAATGATAGATAGATATACCCTAACAAAATCAAGCGGGACACGTGCTCGTTCGCTGGACAACAATTCTTTTGTCATTTTTACAACCTCTCAAAGTAGTCTGTATGTCGAGCAAGTTGATCCGATATATTGTCGATGACGGTGTACTATCCACTGTAAAGAACGAGGTAACTGCCCCAATACTTGTAAATGCCCCGGACCTTGTTCGTCTTGTTTCAATAAAATAACAAGGACATCTACATTGGGGAAGTGTACTTTTATATTCACATTTCCTTCGGCCCGATTGAATGCCATCTTGAATATTTTTACAGAAGGCAAATATGCCTCAAATTCTGTTAGTCCTCTAAAATCACAGTTGAATAACTGCAAATCATTCAACTTGGGACACCATTTTCCAAGGCGGGAAGAAAATGTGTTATCATACAGCACAATGTGCTTCAATATGAGTCTTGTTAGATTTCGTAAATTATATCTATCTTCCCACTTAACAATGTAGTTCGGTAGATATAATTTTAACTGAACAATAGTTTGTGACAAAAACAGGCCATTAGGGAGTGAAGTGGACAACCGGCCGACTAATTTCAGTATACGCACAGAATGATCTATTCCAAACGCCACCCACTCTTGCCTTATCCAATGCAATGTCTCGGCCCCCATTGGTAACTCAAAGCTCAAGGTTTCAACCACACTTTCATTATGTTCAAGTATAGTACGATTAACAAAATAAATAAAATCTAAACCATGATAACCCCTTTGTTCGAAACGGTTAATATCGAATAAAAGAGTAGGGATGGAATACCAACAATGTTGAAAATATTTTGATAAAAGACCCAATCGGGCTGCCTCCACAATGCATGCATCCCTTCATAACCTTCCCATAACATGAAAAATTATATCCTCACAAAGGAAACTAAGTCCATTATTAGAAATTGTACCTCGTTCCATGATTGTTTATATGATTATTCCCCTGTTTATACTCTGTTTCTACTCGTGCAAGATGATCCCCTGCCTCCCCTGTTTATACTCTGTTTCTACTCGTGCAAGATGATCCCCTGCCTCCCCTGTTTATACTCTGTTTCTACTCGTGCAAGACGATCCCCTGTCTCCCCTGTTTGTATCTCCCCTTTTTCGTGCAAGATGATCTTCACAAATATCCCCTGTTTATACTCTGAAAATTCTTTGTAGGGTTTGGTGGAGGAAGATATTGTTCGATTTTGATCATCACTAACTTTAATTAGCCTTAATTATACTAACTTTAATTAACCTTTAGTTTTACTCTTAGATTATTGGTAAGAGTATATTTAGCTTATTAGGTAAAAAAATAGTGATAAAAGAGAAAAACAATGCAATGAAACAATGGACCCAATTGATAACTTTAATTAACCTTTATCGAGGATATGGAATTTCAAGATCTGCCTAAGATCTTTCATCGACGTAAGGAAACAACTTTAAAGAACACGGCGGCTGAGTAAAAAATGTCTCTTCACATTAAAGCGAGCACAGTCACATGACTCTTGAAATTAAAGGACACGGCGGCTGAGTGAAAAATGTCTGCTTGACATTAAAGCGAGTATAGTCACATGTCTTTTGATCCTCACTAACTTTAGTTATACTAACTTTAATTAACCTTTATCAAGGATATGGAATTTCAAGATCTGCCCAAGATCTTTCATCGAGATAAGGAAACAACTTTAAGGTACAAAGAATTATTATTAAACATAAGCACATTATTAAACATTATTTAATGATAGATATATCTTTTTAAAGTTAAAAAAACACACGACTCTTGACATTAATTGCAAGAAAAGAAAGCTTGGGAAGAAAACTAGTTCACTTTAACACCCACCATTTATATTAATTACAAATCGAATAGCTTGATTTGTATTTCAGCCTTATCTATTTCTTTTCTTCCACATCAATGCACTTTTTAAGCTTATTTCTTCTTTAGCAAATTCGTACAGAAAGACTGAATTCTTATAAACTTTAAAAATGTTCATTTTCAATCAAAAATCAGAGGTTTACTTCTACTAGTTTTCTTGCTAAGTTTAATAATCAAGAGAGACCACCTTCGGTCTGTAAACAGTCGCTAAAGGCCATGGAAAATTGATTTTATTTTATAATATAATTTGCAATTTGCGACGGAAAATTCAGTCTCTATTTCCGTCGCTAATTTGACTTTCGGTCGCTAAACAGTCGCTAACGTCAATGGGAAATTGATTTTATTTTATAATATAATTCGCAAATTAACGACGAAAAACTCTGTCTCTCTTTCCGTCGCTAATGTGATTTTGAGAATCCATTTGAATTGCCGTCTCTAATTCAGTCTCAAATTTGTAATTTAGCGACGGAAAATTTCGGTCTCTAACCTAAGTGAGCTAGAATAATCATTTAGCGACGATTACCAGGTAGTCTCTATTTCCGTCACTAAATTGGTCGCTAAATTGGTCGCTGTTTGTAATAGAGAGACGGTTCTTTATGTCCGTCGCTAATTAGAGACGGAACTCAATTAAGTCACTAAACTGATTTATTTCGGTCTCTAAAATCCGTCTCTGATACCTGTTTTCTTGTAGTGATATTATTTAACAAATATGCTTAAAAATCATAATTAGGCGTAATTTTGTTACCTTGGAAACATTATAGGGGTGAATATCATCATAATTCATAGCCACGTTATAGGTGTAAAAGATATTTAAGCAGGATGCATTTTTATTTCTATTTTACAATTCAAATTTATAAGCTTACCTAATTCTTCGAGAACTTTGCAAATAGTGGCTTGCAACTTTGTAAGCACTGCATAAGAATCAAATGACAATTAATTAGACAACACTGGACTATGTGGTCAATGCAAATTCATCGCACATTTTGATACAAAATATACTCAAACTAGCGGATTCCTGTGGCTTTGGCGTGGGATAATGGGGATAATGATTACGTGTATAAAAATAATTAAATCAAAAATATACTCAAACTAGCGGAATCCTGTGGCTTGGCACGGGATAATGGGGATAACGATTACGTATATAAAAATAATTAAATATATATACTCCATAGTATTACATAATTTATTGGTTTATTTATAATATTAAAAATTAAAAATTTGACACAAGTTCGATGACCATCATCGAGAAATGTATATATTTTTTAGTAAAGAAATAATTGTATACTGAATAAAACCAATACTAAGAAATAAAATGATTGATAAATATTATTAATACGATAAATAGATATAGAGAAATTAATTTTTTTATATTTAAATGCAAACTATGCTGGTAACTGCATTATTTTGAATTTCAAATTTTGGATATTATAGATAATAATTTAATAACAATGTTATCCAAATTAAATAAAAAAATATAAATTAAATTGCTTGTGTGTCACAATTGAGTTCAACTAGGCCATCCACATGCGTGCTTACATGGATTACCTCAATAGTTGTATTGACCTTGTAGTCTATTATCCAACTAGTTTTGGAGATTACAGTTGTGAAATTAAATAATATTCCAATTACAAAGAAGAGTTTGGTTGATGGGAAATTCTAGTCCATTTCCAGTTTGCCCACATCAAAGTCAGTCGGATTTTTCAGTATTATATTTCTTTAAACTGTCCCAATCCTAAATACAAATGTTGAAGGTTTTATTTCATACTTGGCACTTGGCAGCAATAGGCGGATCTGGAGGTGGCGGGATATCAGGCTAGGGAGGTCGATTAAACAGTTGTCGGGTGCAGGCGATGACACGCTAGATGCTAACGTGCTTGAATAGCAAGTGCACTAGTCGTGTGTAGTAATAAAAGTGGACAAAAATAAGTCCGGGTTGTCGAACCACGGAGACTTGGATTTTTAGTTTCTGATTTTCAAAAAGGTAAAAGACACTTAAAGTAAAGCGGGACTAAAACAATTAAGTAAATGAAGGACCAAAGGAGGGAACAAGCTATGGATTAAACTTCACGTATGATAAAATGACCAAGGCACATGCTACAACCAAATCTACTCGTCAATTTAATTATATGGGTTACTCCTTGAATTATTAGACTCCTATTGCTTTGGTGGAAACTCCTAAATTAATTATTACCCGATGTCTCGGCTCATAATAATCCTATGATTAGTTGACTGTTCTCTAAATATGTCTATCCGAGAATCTAATCAAAAATCACGCATTAACGTTCTAGAGCTTCCCCGAATAAATCCGGCTAAAAACACCCGGGAATCTTTACCTATTTCTAGGAGCAATCCCTCATTTGTTTGGGGTGATGTGTTAATTCCCTTGCACCCTAATCTATCTTCTCTCGAACAACTAGATTAGGCAAGATATCAAGCATATAGTGATCAAACACATGATTGGAATAAAAGCATAGAATTAACACACAAAGCAATAGGAGAATTAATACAAAAAGTAACTTTCACATATATTGACTCATAAATTGGCCTTCACATGGCCTTAGTCTCACAAATTTAGCTCATAATCAATACCATAGAAGATCCTAATGTAGTCATATACATAATCATAGACAAGTATGTAATGAAAAACATATGAAAACTCCCTATATTGCTTGATTGATGATGTATCCGAGTCAAGAGCTTCAATCCCAAGCTAGATCTCCTTCTTAGCCTTTTAGAGTTGATGAAGAATGGCCCAAAACCCAGCAAATCGCCCCTAATCTCCCAGATTTCGAACCCTTCAAATGAATTGAAAACTCCTATTTATACATTCCAAAATCTGTTATTGCGGCGCTTAGGCGCCGCCTATGTGGCGTTTATTTCTTGGGGCATAAGTTCCGGGGCGCCCAGGCGTGGAGATAAGTGGCGCCCGGGCGCGCGACATGTGGCGCCTAGGCGCGCGTCGATTGGCGCCTAGGCGGGCGCTTCAGAACACTGATTTTTCTCTGCCTGGGTGGCGCCTGGGCGCGGTAAAACTGGCGCCCGGGCGGGCGTTTCAGAAGCCAGAGCAAAGTGGATGAAACGAGTCGTCTTTTTCCCTTTTCTTCGTCCATCGTCGCTTACTACCTGAAATCACTTCACACACATATTAAACGCACGAGTGGCACGAAATAAACCATATACGAGCCTAAATTGTCATTAAAAGGGCCTAAAAACTTATGCAAAAACGACTCCTATCAGGCGACTAGTAGGACAATGGCGATGCTGTGGTGTTATTAGGGTTTGGGTTGAACAAAGAATGAAGAAGGAGAAGTTGTGGTGGTGTTAGGGTTGGGGTTGTTTGAAAAAGGAAAAAGTAGGAAAAAAGGAAAAACAAATAGAAAAGGATATAATACAATAAAACTAAGAAATAAAAATTATTTGAGATTCTCTTTAAAATTTAGTTGATGAATTCATCGATTAGTTGACTTTTAATTAATTAAAAAAATTACAATAAAGATAATTTAAACAGTAAATCATTCTATATTATATTCTTGAAATTCAGCAGTTTTATAGAATATTATTATTTAATTAATTATTTAATTAAATATTAAAATTTATCTTAATAATTCAAATAATATTAATTATGTGACTAATGACCCTTTCGGTATTATTATTAGACAACAAAAACTCATTTAATTGATTAGTTGAAAATAATAACAATTATTTGAATATCTGAGCTCATTATTAACTATTTAATAATCCTGTATTTATTTAATTTACTTTTAGTTAAATAATAATAGTTAATTAAAATCTTACTATAAAAAAGAAGATAACTAATAAATAAAATCATAGAAAATAATAATAGTTTAAATAAAATTATATTGGGTTTACAACCCTGACCTAATAAGTAATAACAAATACGCTTGCAGGTATTTTGTCATGCAAAATACAATTGATGGTCCTGAATGGTCTAGGGGCAAACTAGAGTTATCACGCTTTGTTGTGGATGACTTAATCAATTTTCGAATTAAAAAAAAAAGGTGAAATATGTAACCCTATCTTTACTGTCAGGGGTCGAACCGAAAAACATGACAAGTGAAATATGTAATCCTATCTTTAACTGTCAGGGTGTTTTAAGTGATTTCCCAAACATAGGGAAAATTTGGGTAATGTGAGAGGAAGACTTTTTATAATTCAATCTAAATTGTTTGTTATACGTCTGCATGCCCTTTAGTTTTTCAGTGGGACGTCGACTTGCCATCCAAGTATAACAAATAATGATAAATGCCAATTATAATCAGAGTTAGAAATAACTACCACCACGAAAAGGAATAGGGCATATTGGGTTCTCAATATCGCCGGCATTTGAGATGGTCCGTTGAACTTTTGATGTTATCTTGTGTTGAACATCTTCATGGCCAGACATGATAAAACGGGAAAATGTTAGTTTATGTGATTTAAACTACTTATAGATTTTGGATAAGAAAATAGTAGGAAAATATGTCTGTTAGTTAGATATATAATGTGGACTATACAAGTAAATGAGTCGAGACATGAATAACAGAAAATATACACTAACACCCTTTGGAATTGGGTAAATTACACCCAACCCCCCTGTGATAAAAAAATTATCAACTAACCCTCCCTGTGAATAAATTAAAGAATCAATTTAACTCCCTACGCGCTTCACTCACGTGTCATGAGACTGGTTATTGAATTTTCATCAGTTAAAGAATATTTTGCCCCTGAATTTCTGATCATTTGATCTGATCTCCTAAATATCAATAGTCATGATTAATTACTTATATTTTACTAAATTCAATTTATTACTACCGTAGATCTTTATAGATATCAACGGTTGATATTAAATTTCTTATTATTATAATAAATATATATTTTAAAATTTTTAAAATTATAAAAGATATTTAAAAAATGTATATTAATAATATTTATATATATATATATATTTAAGTATGTATATAGATATATGTATCTTGACACACTAGAAGCTAACGTGCTTGAATAGCAAGTGCACTAGTCATGTGTAGTAATAAATGTGGACAATAAGTCCGGGTTGTCGAACCTCAAGGACTTGAATTTTAGTTTAAGATTCGTAATGAAATAAACAATTAAAGTAAAGGTAAATTGAAGGTAAAACGTGTAACATAAGAACGAAGACACACAAAGGATTGAAGACCAATTATAAAGGGAGACTAAGGCACATGCTAGGTCCAAACTGCTCAATTATACTTATAAAGGCTCTCGTTGAAGGTTACGCTTATGTTGCTATGGTGAAAGATCCTAGGGTAAAGCATAACCGATGTCTCGTGCTAAACTCCTATGATTGAATGATGGTTTCCTAAGTATATCCACCCGAAAATCTAATCACCAATCACGCATTAACGCACTAGAGTTCGATTTAGATCGAACGACTTCACCCGGGGAATTTTTACCTATGTCTAGGGCAATTCCTCATTGGTTGCGGGTTATGGTGTGAATTTCTTGCACCCTAAGTCAATTTTCTCTTGAAATATTCACCTAGGCATAAGATTCTAACATATGGTGATCAAGCATATGTCAAACAGACAAAAACATAAATTCACATCACATAACAACATAAGGATTACTTTAACAATCCTCTATTATAAGCATAAATCACAATTTGGCCTTACATGGCCCTAGTCTTACAAGCTTAGCTCATAGTTAATGGCATAAAGGACATAGATAGATTCATATACATATTCATGGACAATAATGAAAAGAGAAAGCTATTAAAACTCCCTATGTTGAATTGATGATGGATCTTCACTTCAATCTTCAATCCCCAAGCTAATCTTCCTTCTTAATCCCTTCTAATTGATGAGAAAGTGGCCCAAAAACCCAGAAAATCGCCTTGATATCCCAGGAGTTCGAACCCCTTCTAATTGCTGAAATCTGGGTTTTATAGTTTTAAAAAAAAATGTTGCACCGACGCCCAAGCGTGAGCAAATCGGCACCCAGGCGCGGTCCACGTGACGTAATTGACTTGGAGAAGAAGTTGATGGGCGCCCAGGCGTGCATAACGGCGCTTAGGCGCGGTTGGGGTGGCGCCTGGCGCCGTATGAGGGGCGCTTAGGCGCCATAGTGTGAACTCAACCATTTTCTTACTTTTCAGCGCATCAATCTTGTTTTCTTCATAACTTTCTCCACGAACCTCCGATTTGAGTAATTCAAGTCGTCCTGTAAAGAAACGACATAAAAATACAACTTTGTAGAAGGAAATGTTCTCAAATTTGATCTTAAAACATACATAAATGGCTCTCAAACGCGAAAGATGTGGCAGATATCACTAGTACAGAAGAGGTCTGTTACAGCGATTTTTTTTGCACTATTACAGCGGTTTTAATCGCTGTAATACGTATCGCTGTAATTGGATGTTTACTATTACAGCGGTTAAAAACCGCTGTAAAATGAGACCTATTACAGCGGTTCAATAACGAACCGTTGTAACAGACTAATAAATTATTATTTTTTAGTTTAAAATCTGTAACCTGTTACAGCGGTTCAGCAACGAACCGCTGTAACCGGTCCGAATTTTTTTTTTTTTTTTTTTTTTTATTATAATTTCAGCTAGCTATATCCTTCCCACAAGCTCAAAATTCAACTCATCAATAACACATAAAACAAACCAATTGCTCAACAGAAACAACAAATTCAAATCCAAAATTAATTTCATTCACCAAATAATAATCTCCAATAATTACAAATGATAACGAGTTTACAATAAACCAATATAAACTAATCACCGCTTTTAAATCAAATAAAATTTACAATAATTTTCAACTTACACAGCCGGCATATCAAAAGCGCATTTAAAAATGTATTGTGCCAATTCAGAACGTGCTTCATCAAGTTGCGCTATAGTGTAAGAGGCGCACTGACAATCAGCAAAGTACTGCAAGAAAAATATTAAAATCCAACAAAAATGTTTAATAACTTAAAAGGGACATTAAAATTTGATTAATATTAATTAGGATTATGCATACCGTCGGTGGGATTATAGATTCTCCGTGTCTAATAATATCGTTCATGAATTTCATGACGAAGAAGCCACAATCTATGTCATTTATTTGAATGGGGCACTACAAATTAAATTCAAATCAAAATTGTATTAGAACAAATAACTTTTATACGAATAATTTCTTGAAACTATAATTAAAATAATATAATTACACTAACCTGTATACAACTTCATTTACAGGCCTTGTTTTTTGATTTGATCTTTTGGTTATTGTTATTTGCTCGAAACATCAACACAGCGCTGTTAAAAACATCAAAAATCAAGGAAATATGTCAATATCAAGCAAATATATATATATGAAATCTAGTTATAATATATATACTTTAAACTTAATATTAAATATAATGGATACATTTAATTGAATGATAAAACTTACTGATTGATCATATCTTTCATATCACGTCGGTTATTTGGATCACCGTGCAAAGAATCCAAATAATAAACGATCTCTTTAATTGGATCAATCACGAGCAACAACCAATGTCCCCTAATCAGCATATTCAAAAGATAAATTTAAAATTAGTTATTCCTACGTAACAAATTTTACAAAATAACAATGTGTCTTTAGTAGCTCACCCGGAGTTGTAAGGTGCAAGAAACAACTTCCCCTCCAGTGCACTAGCTATCATAGTATTTGCTATATATTGCGATTGGTCAACACGCTGAATGGGAGTAATTCCTGCTCCCGCAGATATAGAATGTGGGCTAAGGAACCCGAATTTATTTTGTTTTTGTTCGGGGACCACGTGATTAACCCAAAAACACCTACAATTGAGCATAAAATAAATTTGAGTAACAAAAATAAACATAGTTCAAATTAATGCAGTAAAATAATTTAATTAAAAGCTTACTTTTTATTAATTAATATTTAAAAGCTTACTTGATGTAAGCAGAAATGATAGAGGCTCCTATCTGTTCTTTATGCAGAAAGTGACCGATCTCCTCCCGCCCAATATATTCTGGAAAGGGGATATTGAAGATTTCCTCGGGTATGTCTATCCGGATCGTGTTATCAGCAGCCATCATCCCAAAGAACCTTTCAAGAACTGCAAGTGAATTAGGACGTGGAGCAGGAGGGTTGGCCACTAGAGGTGTATTTTTGACATGTGAGTGCTTCGTCGTCTCTGATTTACTTTTTCCGACTGATGATTTGGATTTTCCGAGAGACTATAAGCAAAAAAAAACAAAACGTGGGCGTTATCAATGAAAGTATATTTATTAACATTAAACAATTGTTATAATTTATTAATGACTAGCTATTAATAATTACGTACCGATGCATCACTGACAATGACAAGACTCTTAGGCCAAGCAACCATGTATCCCACAGCCTCAGATACTGTGAACACTCCTTCATCATCGAGAGGGACTGGTAAGGGTGCAATATCTTCAATTGCAATGTCAATCGTCACTTTCACGAGGTGGGAGGCTAATGGACATGTATGCAATGTTCTATCCTTTGGTCGATTGTACATTGTTCCTCTTGCCACCAAACGATAACACGGTGTAGAAAGTGCTAATTGACACTGCACCACATCCTACATATATATATATATACCATTATATTAGAAAATTTTGTATATCATACAGAAATATAGGATTGAAAGTTACATTATCACTAAACAATATGCTTTTCATTAATTACCTGAGGAAGGTTTTTCACTTCTGGGCAGCTATCTTTCAAAGAAACCGCCTCTTCTGTATGTGGCTACAGTGACCCAGACGCCCTATGCTCGTCAAACTCGCGTCGCAATTCGAATAGTGATTGAGTGAGCATTTAGAGGAAAAAAAACTACATTTACCAATTAAAAACATAATATATAATAACTAACTTACAGCTATTTCATTCCAAATGGCATATTTTATTGCTGCAGAGACGTTGCGCCAATCACTGATAGTAATAGGGACCCTGTCACGAGCTATCACGCCCATGTAACCAACAAAAGTTGATTTATTTGGGTCAACTGGTCGACCATGCTCGTTCCAACCAACTTGTAGCTTTATGCCTTTACTTTTGGCCTTTATTACTTTCTTCATTGCTGTAATACCTCTACGTATCTCACTTTCAACACTTGGGTTTGCAGCACCTCCAGAATCCATCTACAAGATTTCATAAGTGAAAATTCAAATATTTCAACAACAACAAACGCAAACAAATATATATGCATTAATCACATCATTAACCAGTTGGATCATATAAATCACATCAAAAAGTACAAAACCAAATATTGATAAGCTTACATTGGTGGTGGTCGTCGTGGTAGTGGCGGAGGAGAGGGTGACTGTGATGATATACGGTATCGACCTACAAAAGCAAAAAAATACAGAAGTTAGTGTAACTCATTCACTAATATAATATTACAAGCAGGTTCAATATAATTTACACTTTAACTGCATACTTAACAAAAGAGTTCAAATAAGTTACTCATATAATTATCAAAATAAGTTCAAATACCTTTCATCGTTTTCTTTTTGTCGCTGGTTTACTAATCTTTTGTGATCCCTCAGTACGACCATTTTGTTTAGTACGCCGACGAACAGATGGATTAATCCATATCCCTTCTTGGTGATCTTCTCGCATATACAATTCATCATCACTGATATCCGAGTCACCGTCACTATTTGTGGATTGTGAACCACCTAAGATAGGATTTCCTCCATCATCTTCATTATATAGGCCATCATCCTCAATACAAGTATTTTTGTTTGCCGATAAAACAATGGACCACCTCTTATCGACAGGATCGGTGACAAAAAACACTTGTTTAGCTTGAGATGCCAAAATGAAAGGTTCATCTTTGTATCCCACCTTTTCAAGGTCTACTCGAGTAAAACCTATTTCACTATCATCGACACCATTTTTATGGTCAACCCACCTACACCCAAATACAGGCACCCGAAACCAACTGTAATCCAGCTCCCATATACGTTCAATCACCCCATAATATGGTAAAGTGGCATAGATAGGGCTATTATCTTTCGCACTTGAGATATGCATTGCTTCAGCTACAAGACTCACCCCACTATTCTGCATTGTACTCCGTTCATCTTGGTCTTTTGTATAAAACGTGACACCATTTATACGATAACCCGAATGACAAAATAGGAATCTGCCTGGGCCCACCAACAACCGTGCCAATTTATCTGAAACTGAAAGTGAATTCTCATTTTGTTTCTCTTGAATACACTTTCGGAACCAATCGATAAAACTCTTGTTATGTTCTCTTGAAATCCAACTTTCATTTTTAGTTGAATTTATTCTCCTAAGTTGGTCCTTGTGCTCTTCAACATATGGCTCAACCTCATCGGTGTTGTGGAGCACATATAGGTGTGCCTGATCCTTTTGTGTGCTAGGAACACTCACTAATTGCTTTCCAATTACGCTTTCTCCTTCTGTTCCCCCCCCCCACAACAGGGGACTTTTGAAGCTCTGCAACGTTAGAATCATTCAGATATTCTGTGCAAAATGTAATAGCTTCATCAACTATGTACCGCTCAACAATGCAACCTTCCGGCCGGCTACGATTTTTCACATAGCCTTTCAATACCTTCATATAACGCTCAGCCGGATACATAGATCTCATAAAAGCTGGTCCACAAAGTTGTGTCTCTCTAACCAAGTGAATAGGTAGGTGAGTTATTATATCAAAAAACGTGAGTGGGAAATACATCTCAAGCTCACACAAAGTGAGGACAAGTTGTTTCTGAAGTGCAGGCAATTGTTCAGGATCAAACACCTTGCTCCACATTGCTTTGAAGAAGAAACACAATCTAGTTATCGTTTCTCTCACCTTTTTTGGCAGAATGGCCCGTAAAGCAATTGGTAGCAAATGATCCATGATTACATGACAATCATGAGTCTTCATATGCTTTAGCTTCAATTCCTTCATTGATACAAGACTGCTAATGTTCGAAGAATACCCTTCTGGAACTTTCACTCCACAAAGAAACTCACATAATGCAATTTTTTCTTTTCTAGATAGTGTGTGAGCTGCTGGAGGTAAATAAGTTCGTTTTCCCTTCATTGTTGGTGTCAATTTACCTCTTATCTTCATTTCAACTAAGTCCAACCTTACCTTTACTCCATCTTTTGTCTTGCCGGGCACATTTAGAAGAGTACCAATGACACTATCAAATAAATTTTTCTCAATATGCATTATATCAAGAAAATGTCTAACATGTAAAGATTTCCAATACGGCAACTCAAAAAAAATTGACCTTTTTTTCCACCCAGTTTTTGCAAAGCCGCCTGCAAAAATCTTTCCGAACTTGTTATCCAAGTCTTTTACATTCTCAAACACCTCTTCACCGGTCAAACACTTAGGAGCTCGACATTCTTCTATGCTCCCATTGAAAGCTTTCTTCCACCGACGATATCGATGTTCTCGATTCAACCATCTTCGATGCCCTTGGAATGCATATTTCTGAGAGTGTGGGAGTCTATATTGATCTGTACATATGGGGCATGCAGATTGCCCATGTACACCATATCCCTCGAGATTAGCTCTTGCTGGAAAATCATTGATTGTACCAAACAACATAACTCTGAGATTGAAGCTCTCTTTTCTAAACCCATCATACACTTTAATACCGGTCTCCCACAACTCCTTCAAATCCTCAATTAAAAGGGCCAAGTAGACATCTATATCATTTCCAGGTTGTTTTGGCCCAGAAATTAGTATAGGCATCATAATATGCTCTCGCTTCATGCATCGCGAAGAGGGTAGGTTGTAGATCATCAAAATCACCGGCCATGTACTATGTGAGCAACTTTGCAAGCCATGTGGGTTCATGCCATCTGTAGCCAATACAAGGCGTAAATTTCTTGGTTCTTCCCTAAATTCAGGGAAATCATTATCAATCTTTTTCCATTGAGGAGAATCTGAAGGATGTCTAATCTTGTTATCTTCAATCCCTTCTTCAAGCCTTCTATCAGCATACCATGTCAAGTCCTTGGCAAACGCTTCACTACTGTACATGCGTCTAAATCTAGGTATTATGGGCAAATACCATGCTGTTTTGACAGGAGCAGATCCATTCTTCTTGTACCGTGAGGTGCCACATTTTGGACACACCTTCAATGGTGCATAGTCATTTCTAAACAAGATGCAATCATTGAAACAAGCATGTATCCTCTCATATCCCATGCCAATTGCAGTTAACATCTTCTTAGCCTCATAAGTACGATTAGGTAACACATTATCATCGGGTAACATACTTTTTAATAGACCAAGTAAGTTTGTGAAACTCTTATCACTCCACCCATTGTTAGCTTTTAACTTGTAGAGGTTTAGGACTGCTTTCAATCTTGTGAAATTACTACCACTATACAGGGGTGTTTTTGAATCACTTGTCAAATTGTTGAACATCTTGGGACAATTTCGCAAATCCTCCTCAATCACATTGGTCATCTCCTCCAAACGATCAGGCTCATAATCATCCATGTCAAAATCTACTGATCGATATGATGTATCACCCAAATCAGCTGAGGTGGCACTGCTTTCACCGTGTCTTGTCCATCGTGTGTAGCTTTTATCAATTCCATTACACACCAAATGATCTTCCAAGTCATGTGGACTAATTCTCTTTCCAAAACAACAACGTAAACACGAACAACTAATCCTAGTCGGATCCGATGCATGCTCAACCGCAAAGTCGATGAATTCTTTCACCCCTTTCCCATATTGCTCCGACATACGATCCGCTACAATCCAACTTCGATCCATCTAAATTCTCAATTAATTAAATTAAATAATTTTAATATCAGTTGATAGTTAAATTAATTAAATAAATTTATTTTTAATTTATTTCGCATTATTCTATAAAAAATTCGGCAGAGTAACGACGCAAATATTTCTACCAAGTTCTCGACTTAATCTTCCCAGTGGGTTGTAACCAACAAAAGTCGAATCTTACGATCCGCTAAAATCTCAACAGGGTAACGACGCAAAAAATACTACCAATTTCAACCACAACAAACCCAATATTCTAATCTTTCACCCACAACGAACACAAAATGATACAAAAATATTGATCACCAGTTGGATCACATAAAACATCATATTTCTAGCTAGCAACTACAAATATTGATCACCAGTTGGATCACATAAAAAATTACAAATAAAGCATCATATTATAAATATTGATCACCAATTGGATCCAAAAGCACATAAAACTACAAATAAATTAAAGCATCACGATATAAAGTTTTTGGAGCTTCTCGGTTGTGCAGAAAGCTGTGCGCGTCTTCACGAGAAAATTCATAACTAATTGTAGAAACCTCGGATTCATGAACCGTTTTTTCCTATGAAACTAGACACATAGGGCTATCCACACATATATCTCACATACTCAGTAGATGTCTAGAAAAAAGCATATTTGTATTCAAAGTTAGAGAAAAATCTGTCAATTTTCAAAACAGCTGTGCGCGTTTTCACGAGAAAATTCATAACTAATTGTAGAAAGCTCGGATTCATGAACCGTTTTCTTCCTATGAAACTAAACACATAGAGCTATCACACATATATCTCACCTACTCATTAGATGTCTAGAACAAAGCAGATTTGTATTCAAAGTTAGTGAAAAATCTGTCATTTTTTACTAACTTTGAATGCAAATCTGATTTGTTCTAGGCATCTCATAAGTATGTTCGATATATGTATGTATATCCCTATGTGTTTAGTTTCATATGAATAAAACGTTTCATCAATCGGAGCTTTCTACAATGAGTTATGAATTTTCTCGTGAAGACGCGCACAGCTGTTTTGAAAATTGACAGATTTTTCTCTAACTTTGAATACAAATATGATTTTTTCTAGACATCTACTGAGTATTTGAGATATATGTGTAGATAGCCCTATGTGTCTAGTTTCATAGGAAGAAAACGGTTTATGAATCCGAGTTTTCTACAATTAGTTATGAATTTTCTCGTGAAAACTTGCACAGCTTTCTGCACAACCGAGAAGCTCCAAAAACTTTCCAAAAAAGGAATTATTTTGACCTAAAAGGATTTAAGTGAGACAAAATTATTACTTTAGGGACGGTAGCGTAACAAATTTTAGTTTAGGGACGTAAGTGAGACAAATTAAATACTTTAGGGACTATAAGTGACATTTATCCTTAAAATAACATGTATATAACAAAAACCCACATTATATAATTAACAAAACCAATTAATATAATCAACTATAACAGGGGGGGAAATTTTTTTTTTTTTTTAATTACTTATTATAGCGGTTTGGTACTGAACCGCTATAACTGATTCCCAGTTATAGCGGTTCGTTACTGAACCGCTATAACTGGGATAAACCGGTTATAGCGGTTCAGTATTGAACCGCTATAAAATTATTATTTTTTTTATTTCGGTTCGACTTATAATAGCGGTTTTTTACCGAACCGCTATAATAGGTTTGGGCCTATTACAGCGGTTCGATAAAAAACCGCTGTAATAGGTACCCAGTTAATATCCATTATAACGGTTCACTTATAAACCGCTGTAATAAGTCTCTCCATTCAGCGGTTTTCAAAAAACCGCTGTAAAATGTGCGCTGTAACAGGTCTTTTCTGTACTAGTGTATCTCGCCCAGGAGATGTAAAATAGCGCCTAGGCACGATTATGCGTAACTTCAGCCTATTTCTTGCTTGTTCGGGTGCCCAGGCGTGATTATGGCTACGCTTGGGCGTGGAGGTGCGAACATCTTGACATGAACGTGTTTTATATGTCATTTTTCCGTCCTTTCTTCGTTCGCATCTATTTACAACCTGAAATCACTTCACACACTGATTAAACACAAATGTGGCAAGAATCAAGCGATGAATGAACCTAAAATATAAACACAACGGGCTTAAAAACACGTAAAAATGACTCTTATCATATCCCGTTACCACCGCTTCACTGCCGACGAACGGTCAACGCCGCTGCCACCGGCCCACCGACGACCACGTACAATCCACCCCCTTCAACCTCCAAATCCACCATATTCAACGTCTAAATCAACACCTTCAAACTACAAACCCACCAGCCACAAGCCACCACGCCGACCACCGCCGAAGCCACCATCCGCCCACTGCACCTTCGCAAATCACCCCCCAAGCTTCAAAATCTGAAATTGCAAATTTGCAACCAGATTTGCAAATCTCAGTAAACTAATTTTGCAATTCTGGAGCGTCGAAGCTCGGTTGACAGCAGTGGCGACGACTGTTTAGAGAGAGAAGATGGCGGCGGCGGTATGATTTAGACGGTGGTGGTTGATTTATAGATATGGGGCGGTGATGGTAGCAAGCGGTGGTGCTGGCAGCAGCGGTGGGCAATGGGTTGAAGGTGGTGGTGCTGGAGGTAGTGGTAGTGGCAGCGGTGGCTAGTGGTGGTGCTAGTTGGTGTTGGAGATAGTGGAATTATATTAGGGTTAGATTTTGGTGTTGGGGAAGAAGATCAAGAAAGAAAATATAATAAATAAAATAGAAATAGTTAAAGAAATAAATTAATAATTAATTAAATAAAAAATAAAAGAAAAATTATATTGTGTAAATATCTAGAAAGGACAAGGGTATAAGAGTCTTTCAATAAAATTTTGTAAGCAAAAACACCATAGAAAGGCAGTAAAACATATTTTAAAAATTACAAGGGGGTAAGTTGATAATTTTTTTATCACAAGGGGATGAGTAATAATAAGGTCGATCACAGGAGGGTTGGGTGTAATTTACCCCTTTGGAATTTGAGCAGTTCAACCAACACAAACATTGGTCCAAAGATGAACAAACTTGGCTGGAGGTAAAGCTCTGGTGAACATATCTGCATTCTGCTATGTTGAATCATATTTCACCAAAACAACTCCAACAACCACTTTTTCACGCACAAAATGATAGTCATTCTCAATGTTGTTGGTTCAAGCATGGATGAATGGTCAAAAATAGGTTAAATAGAACTCACATTATTACAATAAACACAAACATTGTGTGGTAAAACAATGTTGATATCATGAAGGATGTACTAGAGCCAATAAGACTCAGCAAGAACAAAGGAAACAAAGCGGTACTCGGACTCAGTGCTACAACATCAAACAATTGCTTGTTTCTTGGGAAACTATGAAATAAGAGTGTCACCAAGATACACAACATGTTCTGTGGTGGAAGATGGTTTTCGGGATAGCCAACCTTAAGAGTCAGCATAAATTAAGCGAATCCAAGGTGGAAAAACAACACATAAGTCCAAACTCAACTGAAGAATTATCATGACCATTTGAAAATGAACAATGTCAGGAGCAGGCATATACTGATTGACTAAGGCAACTGAATAAGCTATGTTAGGACGGATGTGCTGAGATAATGAATATAATCAATTTTACTTTAGTAAAGTGTCAAATCGGAGTATGAATCATCCTATGAGACAGAGAAGACATCAAAGACAAAAGGGAGGTGGCTGGTTTCACACCCATCATGTGAAACCACTCACGCAGATCAGTGGCATATTTCTTCTGCAAAATAAATAATTAGTGAGAAACTCTGGTAGCATGTGTTAGAAATATGCCCTCGAATGCCATAGAAGATAGAGTAGACTAGGGCATTTTGATTATGTAATTGTTATTATTGTTATTAATAAAAAGCACATTATTTGTTTTACTTAAATATTGGCATTCATATATAGTACCAACTATAAGTCCATGTACATAAGAGTGAACTTTCTATTCCTTATAGGATAAGGAAGAAGGTACTAAAATAGTTCTATACTTGTGCACTCAATTAGTTCGCAAATCATATATTCCCGATTGCATAATGAAAATCGTCAAGACTTATATAATTCGAGCTTTGAAAAAGAGGAGTGCCTGTCAATCACTAGGAAGTAGTGGGTTTTGGTTAAATGCGAATTTTGTCGTGAAAAATATGGTAGGAGATGGAAGAATAATCAACCTCGATAATTTCATTATAGGGAGAATGAATTGAGGTCATGGTGAAGCTGGAGTAGATAGCAGAGGAGGATGGGATCGGTTAGATCGCGAGGCCAGGAAGAGTAATCCCGTTTAATGTTAACGAGAAAACATGGCAGGAAGCAAAGCCAGTTGGGCAGATTCGTGGAGCAAGGGTTTTGTTGGCGAATGGATCGGCCATAGCTTGTGCAGTGGGAGCATTAAGAAGATATGTGAGAGATCTGGGTTGCCATTGAAAAACCAAAATATTGACGGATGGATCAGACATGGCTCATGCTGTGGGCAGAAGATCCGAGATAGAAAATGGAAAGTCCTTGGTGTAAGGATGTCGCAAGATGGGTTGGCCAAGGCGAGAAAGTCCTTGGTGTAAAGATGTCAGCAAGACAGGTTGACCAAGGTGGGTTGTTCTCCATTGAGGAGAATGGTGCCACTCTAGACGATTGAAGCCCATGGAGAAGCACAGGATAGTCTTTCGGGACTATTTAGGATCAGTTTCCAAGTGGGAAATTGATGGGTTTGTGGAGATTGATTAATACAAAGGGTTGTGAGAAGCCAATAAAGAAGTGAAAAAGGGTCCCGGGATGGTCAAAGGTAGTTTGGCCCAGTCAACTGCATGGTCAACACGGGTTTGACAGCGTGAATAGTGACTTGAAGCAAGAGATTGTTATTTCCTAAGTGGTTTTGGCTTGGATTTTGTAATTGACTTATATTAAGATTGGTTTTCCTAATTACCTAATAATAGGATTATGTTTCCTATTTGGATTAGGTTTTCACTTTCCTTGTGTATGAAGACTCTTCACTTATAAATAGAGGCTTGTAACCATTGTATTTGGTGGATTCTCTTGTTTAACTCAAAAATAAAAGATGTACTCATATTCACTTTGAGAAATAAAGATGTAAATCTAGGTTGGCTCGTGGATGTAGGTAATTATGCCGAATCACGTTAAATCCTCATATTCATTCTTTTATGCTTCTCATTTTTTATGTTTTCTTGATTATTTTCTTTATGCTCTAATGGCTACCATTCCTAACAATGGGAGCTCATATTATAGGTGCACCAATGGATGTTAGTGCACACGAACATGACTCGCATCAATTCTGTCACATGGGTTTCACTCGCTGACAGTCAATGACAGAATTGATTAGTTATAATAGGTGTGTCGGGATAACTACACTGGGGGTCCTGAGGTATTGGCTAATTACAAAAAATATCCCCTAGTTTAATAAATTACATCTAACATCCAAGGTTTTCATGTATTGATGTAAAAATGGATGAAAAGTGATAAAAGACGTAAATGCCCTTACTGAGCATAGTTTTTAAGAAAAGAAAAAAAAATTAAAAAAATTAAAAAAAACTCAATTACCAAATTACCCTTTTACCTCTCTATATTGGGTTAAATGCAAAAAACCCCGCTGTGATATAACTTTTTTGCTAAAAACCTCTTGTCATCACGAAATAGCCTAAAAACCCCCCGTGTTCTTAAAAAGTCTGCAAAAGTCACTTTTTGTAAAAAAAATGAGCGTGTTTTTCATGTTTTTCACCTTTATTGATTTGATTATTTGTCATTTATACACTCTCCAAACAATATAAAAGGCAAAATAGTATTATTTCACCCAAAAAACACATATTTGTTTCTATTTTTTTTTACAAAAAGTGACTTTTTGCAGACTTTTAAGAACACGGGGGGTTTTTAGGCTATTTCGTGATCACAGGGGGGTTTTAGCAAAAAAGTTATATCACAGGGGTTTTTTTTGCATTTAACCCCTCTATATTTATTTCTAATATCAATTTTAAAATAAAAAAATAAACTTAAAAAAAGCACTTATATATGTGTATATGTACTTATATGTATACGTATATGTATATGTATATGCATGTTTTACCTTTGAAATTGCTTGTGTGTGAATATGTATGTGTGTGCGTGACTCTGTGTGTGTGTGTAATTATGTGTGTGTGGGTGACAGAGTGTGTGCGCGCGCGCGTGTAATTGTGTGTGTGTGTGTGTGACTGTGTGTAATTTTGTGTGTGTGCTACGTTTTGGGGGGGGTGGGGTGGAGAAGACGACACCCCCCCTTTTTTCCTTTACTTTGTTTTATTTATAAAGTAATATATTAATAAGTAATTTCTTTTAGAAATTTAGTTAATTAAAATACAATTTATAAATTTATTTAAAATATAAAATTTTAAGTTATATAAACTATTATATAACCTAAACTATTATATATTAATTTAATTAAAAGAATAAAATGATAATTTACACATAATATTTTTATTTTATAATTTTAATAATATATAATTTTTTAATTTTGTTGATAATAATTTTTAATTATAAATAATTATTTATATACTTTACATACACAACATTACATATAACACCTATACTTTTAAAAAATATTACAAATAACACCAAAAGGTTATAATTGTCCGAGAAAAGTTTGGTCTTCTGGTCCAGAAAAAGTCAGGGGTATTTTTGAAAGTTCACCTAAAAATTTAACGGAACCCTAACGGAAGGTGTTCAATGTTAGACGAAATAAACAGAATGAATGTTAGATGCAATTTATTAAACTAGGGGATATTTTTTGTAATTTAGCAATACCTCAGGGGTGCCCAGTGTAATTATCCTTAGGTGTGTCTGAACTTTAGACCTGAGGAATCGGGTTAAAAATATACTTATGACGTTAATTATGTTATTAAAGTTGTTAGGTCGAAATCACCTTTTGGTGGGGCCAACCTCGAATTGCGACCTAATGGGCAGGTAGTAATCTCAATTGATATCCAAGAAAAAATTCGTTCCCTCGTAAGTAAACGAGTAATTGTCTTATACATTTATAAGTAAGTAAGATTGAAAGTCTTTGGCCAAAGCGAATGAGCTTTTGAGTTAGACTCGAATAGGAACGCTCACTGATCTTGACTTACTATAAATATAGCATAGAGTCGAGTCAATGAGTTTGACTTTAACCGTGACTCTTACTTGATCGGGACATGAAAACGAAGAGTTTATATTCACTCAGAAATTACAACAGTTCAAATAATTATCTAATCATTTGTCTTATTTGGGCTACGATATGGGCCACATGACTGGTTAAGTGATACCCACATCCTTTGGATTCCTCTCACTGCCAAATATAGACGAACCTAAAGAGTCACGCTTAAAAAGAAAAAAATTAAATGAAAAATGATGGAGTATTTCTTGTAGCCATATTTTAAGTATTGGATACTTAAATTATTTATGGGATAAATAATAAATGAAATTAATTATTTGAAGAAATAAGTTAATTCATTTATGAGTTTAATTAATTGATTATTTTTTAGAGAAATAAAATTAATTAAATATCCAATCAGTTACTCCATTAAATTAAATTAATTAATTAGATTAAATTAATTAATTAAATATAAGATAGGATTGGATTCAATATGGTGCACCATAAGTTGCACCATAGGCGTGTGGAGCAGCCCTAGGTGTCGTCCTACATGGGTTTTTTTAAGCCCAAGGTTTTAACTTAAGTGATATAAATACATCACATAATTAAATCGAGCCTACAACAAGTCACAACACAACTTGAGCTATAAGAAAAGAAAAATCTCCCTCCCTCACTCTCTATAGCCGTTGGCCACTAGGCCAAGAAAGAAAGAATTTTTCCGATCAAATTTCCGGCTAGCTGACTTAGAGGCAACACAACACATCTATACTGTTTTGACCAAGAACCAAATTGCTTGATCACTACATCAAATTCGTGGAGGAGCTCGAAGTTTTGAAGAAAAGTTAGAACTCTCCTACCACTTCGCTACAATGGGTAAACTAGCAAAATCCTTCTTTTACATACGCGTGTAAAACTCCAATTGATCCTGACTTTGGGAAATTTTTTGTTATGAAGTACTTCTGCTGCGTTAATTATTATTTTTCCAACTGCATGACTGCCCAAAGAGTAATGAGGATCACCCAAATACTTCATAGCAAACTCCTAAGACAGACAAGTGGCTAGAGTAGAAAGAGACTGTGGATCTTCTCACTTAATAAGATATCATTGACGTATAAGACAAGAACTATCATAATAGTGTCAGATCATAAGACGAGCATAAAAATATCAGCATTGCTATTATGGATGCTAAGTGAAAGAGACACGATCCAAACTTATAAAATGAAGTCTAGGGAGATTATTTCAGACACTAGATTGCATAATGAGGATACTTTGGAGGCACACAACCACGGGGATGTGCCACATAAACTGTCTAGTGAGGTCGCCATCAAGCAAGACATTCTTCACATCAAGTTGTCTAATAATCCAATGATGAAACTATTGGATTGACAATCCCTGGAGTGAAGGTACGTAGAGGAAATTAAAATTGTAAATAAAGCATGAACCCGAAGATGAGATTTTGGTGCACAATTAAGAAAACCACGATAAGGATAGAAATTTACCATTTAAAATTCTCCTTGTTATCTGTTGGATTGGATCAATGATCAACCCGTTGCACCGCTTCAAGATATCCCACACACGTGTTGGATGCAAGCGTCGCGTTCCTCTTGTATGTTTTGATTGTGGCACCCTAAGAGTTGCGCATCTAAGGTGTATCCATACACTGTTCTTTTGACCAATCACCTTGTTCTTGGTGTTTAGCCAACAAGGTGTTTCTTGAATAAGGCTTATATTGAAAATGGTAGGAAAATATATTTGATTCTTCATACTCAATATATGAGTTGGAATAACTAAGATGAAAAAGGGTTGGAATGAATAAAGAAAAGCACAAACTTTTATCTCAAAAAATCACTACTCCATCATCAAAAAAGGCGATTGCCATTGTTCATGATGTTGCATAATGTTTTTAGAGCAATTCTCCATTGCATGGCTATTGCAGGAAAATGAATTTGTTAGGATAAAGCGCTTATCACTGGGCTAAAAGCTATATCTGATAGAAGAGGTGCAGCTTTATTTCCTTATACACTGGACAACAAAAAGCACCAAATGACGATGAGGTGGCTATGCCCAGTTAAGCACCATGGGGAGGCAGAGTCCCAACACAATCACAGTACTCTAGAGTCAAAGGTTGGTGTTGGTCATAAACGTACAATCGCAGTGCTGCACAATCATAGTGCTAGCAGTAAATCTACAGAATTCATGGTTTATATGTCGGCTGATCTATGTTAGCTTAAGAAAAAATTCTTAAAAGTTGTTCCCTTATAAAACAATTACTCGGATTCGTCCTTCTTTTCTTCTCTCTCTCGGTGCATCTTAGTAGAGCTGCGTCATGGCGATGGCCAGGAGGAAGAAAGGCCAAGCAAACACCACAACTGAAATCGCAACAACACCGACATCACAATATCCGATTTGAAATCCTATAGAGCAAAGTCCGAAGTCACTACAGATTGGAAGTAATGAGCAAAGTCATAGGCAAAAAACGAGTGGGGAGATATTCTAGCAGAGAGATTTGGGGCAAATTGCAAATATGCTTCAACAAGGGCAAAATCAGCCGATTCAAGGACAAGGGGATGAATCGATTGTAGCAGCAATTCAAGAGTGCCTCCAGAAAATCAAAGCAAAAACACCGCTGAACGAAATGGGGCCTGCGATTGAGCCGCAACCTGAGCAGGTAAAGGAACAAACCGCAAGGAAATAAGTCTGGGATTCCTTTGATGTCTCAAAATTGAGAAATGAGGGGTGTAAACTAACATTTATGGAGCCAATGAAAAAAAATGGAGTCTTAGTGGGCCAAATTAGTGAAGAGGACATTCAATCTGAATTGGAGTTCTGGAAAACGGCAGTGGTATGCTGTATACTAGAGGCCAATCCACCATATCCGGTTGTCAATGGCTATGTGAGGCGAATATGGGGGAAGCTGGGCATTGATAAGGTACTCATGAAACCTAATGGCATGTTTATTGTAAAATTTTTAACTGAGGAAGCCAGAGATAATGTAGTGCATAATGGTATCTTCTATTTTGTCAACAAACCTGTGATTGTGGCTCCTTGGACTGAAAACCAGGATTATAGTAAAACTGAAATTGATAAAGTGCCAATATGGATCCAACTGATGAACTTAGACTTAAAATATTAGAGCTGTAGCTCATTAAGTAAAATAGCTAGCCTGGTGGGGACTCCCATAATAGCAGATCAAATGACAATGCAGAAGGAGAGAGTGCATTATGCTCGAGTTTTGGTGGAGGTTGATGTCAAAAACATGACAGATCAGATTGTATTTGAAAATGAGAACGGCATACTAATTGAGCAGAAGATATCTTATGAATGGAAGCTAAACCTTTGTACCTACTGTAAAGGGTATGGACATGAAGAGACCATGTGTAAAAAGAGAAAAGGAAGACAGGTGTGGATGCCAAAACAGATTATCACACCACAGGTTTAGCCACACTCTAGCACTACAGAAACAGAACAACACAACATAGACAGGCAGGAGAAGGAGGGGGTGCCAGAATGGCAAACAATCACAAGAAATGGGAAACAAGCTTAAGAGAGGGGTGGAGGAAGTGCACAAACAGATATCCCATCAACAAGTAATGTGCATGAATATCAAGTTGAACCTGGACGTGTAATAGTGGTGGTTACTAATCATGGAAGCACTAGGAACATGGAATGTCAGAGGGCTTAACATCCCAGGTAGGCAGAGGGAACTTATTGCTCTCTGTCAAAAATATAGAATTGGTATCATGGGCATTTTAGAACACAAAATAAAGAAAGGGAACTATGATAAATTTTATAATAGGATTTGTCAGGGATGGGGTAGTGTCAATAATCTTGAGATACACCCTGGGGGTAGGATATGGGTATTTTGGAGGCCAGATACCTTTGCTCTCACAATGATAAGGAAGATCCCCCAACTTATTCACTGTGAGGTGAAACACTTAAGAACTCAACAGAATTTTCTTGTGAGTTTTGTTTATGCATATAATCAGGTAGCTCAAAGGAAAGAGTTATGGGAAGTTTTATAGGAGGAAGTCCATGCAATAAATAAGCCATGGGTTGTGCTAGGAGGTTTTAACAGTGTGCTCCAAATGCATGATAAAATAGGAAGAGTTCCTATCACTATTCAGGAGGTTGCTGATTTCCAGGAGTGTGTGAACTATTGTGAGTTGGAGAAAATGAAGTGGATGTTGGGTTAGGTTCTATTCCCCAGGTGGCACGTGGCAGCGGAATTTAAAATTTAAATGTACAACCACCCGAAATGGGAATAATGATGTGCTCGATTATGATATAGAGAAAGTTGCGAGATTTTTACCTCTTGATTAAATTCTCACAGTAACATTCTTGGATCTTTTCAACCTTGTGGTGCAATTCCACATGATTTCTTGAAGGAAATCGCCCATCGATTGTATCCTCGGTTTTAGTGCTCCAAACATCGCACCTCTAAGATGTATCCACACCTCGTTCAAGTCACCACCTACTTCGTTATTGGTGCTAGCCAATGAAATAGGTCTAAGTCTAAAACCTAGGCTTGATTATGTGAAGGGATGGAATATGTGAATTGTTAAGTTCACCACATGAACAAAACGATGTGGTATTGGAATAAGGGAAGGGGGCGATTTTTGGCTTAAGGATGATAAGGAAGATTCTCTCTCAATTTTCCAGCTGGGGTTCGAATTTTGAACTCCTAAAAGAGTTAGGGTTTTAGTCTTGCACTCACATATATATAAAATAGGAACCCTAGAATCCTTATTCAACTGCAAGACTTGGAGAAGAAGAAAATCCTTTCCTTCTTCACCTAGGTTTCGAAATCTAGCTGCCAAGGCCCTAAATAAATATGGAATTAAATTAAATTAAATATTTAATTATTGGAGTCCAAGAATTGATTCTTGACTCCATATTTAATTATTGGTTAAACCCATCAATTAAATATTCCCATATAATTAAAACCCGTTTAATTAATTCAATAA
The DNA here is from genome assembly GCA_019426215.1 of Buddleja alternifolia. Taxonomy (NCBI): domain Eukaryota; kingdom Viridiplantae; phylum Streptophyta; class Magnoliopsida; order Lamiales; family Scrophulariaceae; genus Buddleja; species Buddleja alternifolia. The sequence continues at coordinate 16,968,803 of CM033398.1, forward strand.
CTATGTTTCCCAAATACGGTGAGATCGACTTTCGACTATCTAAATGAGGAAACCCTGCGCCTCTTTAGATATCATATTTCGGCCGAAGATTCCTAAAGTCGATTCACTATCTAAACATAGGAGATTCACTGACAAGACTACTGTCATACATAGATCCCGTCTTGATTCTCACGTGCCTTCATACACAATCAACCCATGTCTGATTTTGCCCATTTGTGATCATCTAAGTAATCATGTAACAAATCAAGACAGGTTCGATTGTGTATAAGACATCAAATGGAACCTCAGATTCTTAGGATTACTCTTGTACTACAAGACCATTGGAAGTTCCAAATTCGACTGGGATTCCATTTAATGGAACTTCCATGGGGTTGTTCAGTATACCTATTCCCACAATAGGAACCCTCATATTTATATAGGCTTTCACCGTGCTAATATCTATGGAACGAGATACACTCTATCAAGAGTATGCATCATATAAGCAAGTCTTTTGGGTCTCATCGATATCCCTTCGTCTCGACGGGCCCATTCACGATTTGGAACAAATGTTTATGGATTACAACCTTGGAGACATATTCCATCATTGCCATTCCCGATGCGCAATGATGTCCCACAGCTATGTGTGATCCTTCGAGACTTTATTCTAAGTTAAGACCAAGCTATATATATACACGAATAAAGAATGCCATAAGATTAACTTTATTTATATAAAAAAGATCGTTTAGCTAGAGTTATTATTACATAAAATGGCACCCAAAATTGGTGCGCCGAGCATAAAATCTAACAACCTCCCACTTGCCCTAGTGCCAATTGCCCATGTACTTGAGGCCTATTCTCCCTAGATGTCCTTCAAATACTTTTTGGCTCAAGGGTTAGGTGTGTTAGAGTTAGGTAACACCAATATGGGCGCACCAATATGGGCGCCATTCTTTGTAATGGTAACTCTAGAGTTGAACAATCATTTTCTTATTAATAAAGTCAATCTCTTTTATATGTGTGGCATGTCTTTATTCTTAAATTAGTTTTTACTTTGGCTTAGAATAAAGTCCCGAAGGATCTCACATAGCTATGGGACATCATTGCACATTGGGTATGGCAATGATGGAATATGTCTCGAAGGCGGTGATCTTTAAACATTGTTCCAAGTGGTAAAAGGGTTCATCGAGATAAAGGGATATCGATGCAACCGAAAAGACTTGCTCTTATGATGCATACTCTAGGAGAAGTGTATCTCATTCCATAGATACTGGCACGGTGAAAGACAATGCATATATGAGGGTTGCCATTGTGGTAATGGGCGAACTGAACAACCCCATGGAAGTTCCTAATATGGATTCCCAGTCGAATGTGGAACTTCCAGTGGTCTTGCAGTATAAGAGTAATCCTTATGGACCTAAGATTGCATTGGATGTCTTATGCGTAACCGCAAATGTTCTTGATTTGTTACATGATCACTTTAGATGATCGAATATGGGCAAACTCAGACATGCACGTCTTACGTAGTAAGGCACGTGAGAATCGAGAGGAATCTATCTCTGACATTAGCCAGTCGGTTAATCTCCTATGGTTACATAGTGAATCGACTTAAGGAATCTTCGACCGAAGTATGATATCTAAAGAGGCGTAGGGTTTCCTCGTTTAGATAGTCGAAGTCGATTTCACATAACGTGGGAAACATAGTATTGAATTAATAGAGCTTCGACCTTAGCCACTGCTCTAGATTCAATCGGGAGATTAGATAGAGAGATCTTACTTATGCGAGGATCAAGATCGCAAAAAGGCGTATCTTTACTTTCGTTTTATCTAGGTCTTCGGGACCCTATGCTAGGTGGGCAACCGCGATTTGTAAGTGCCGAGAATTAGCTTGGTGACTAATTCAAGGCTTAATTAAATCAAAAGATTGATTTAATCTAGTACTTTCCATTTTAGGAAGGTACACTAGCACTGTGGGACAGTGTACTTACTACTAGATAGAAACGAGCCTAAGGGGTCACACACTAACTCGAGAGAGTCACTGCTTGAATAGATGTGATTAATCAATTTCGAGGAAATTGAGGGAATTAGGAAAATGTAGTACTTTCCTAATATGGAATATAAATTAATTGAAGGATTCAATTAATTTTACTCTTTTAATTAAAATTAATGGACCTAGTAGAGTCCAAGTATTTTATTTATTTGGGTGGAGCCCAAGTTAAATAAATAAATGTTGGAATTAGTTGGTTGGATTTAATTTGACTTGTATTTAATTGATGGGTTGAGTCTATAATAAAAATTGAGAAGTCAAAATTAAATCCTAAATCCAATTTACTTGTGTTGACCGATTTTATGAGTTAAAAAGGGAAGGGGGCGTCTTTTTCATGTGGTGGAGGAGGAAAAGAGTTTTCCCCTCCTCCAATTGTTCATAGGATGAGGATTACTAGAGAGTTTGGGAGAAAGGAAGTTTCCTTTTCCTAATTGGACTCTAAGTAATCTTCACCTCCAAATAAGAGACGAAGAAGACTAAAATAAATAATCATATTTGCTGGAAAATTCGGCCCCTTCTCTTTGACCAAAAAATCGGCCACCTCTCTCCTCTTTTCAACAAGACGTCGTTCTATTCATGTGTTGAATTAAACGACTTAGAAAATATTCCTACCCTTCACAAAATCAAGCCTAAGTTAAGCTTAGAATCATTTTGTTGTCTAGCACGCAGGGCAAGACGATTGGTGGCTTGAACGAGGTGTGGATACATCTTAGAGGTGCGACGCTTAGAGCACTCTAAACCGGGAGATAAGAAAAACGACAGGCAATTTCTCACCCAAGGGAAATTGTGTGGATTTGCCCCACATGGTTGCTGAGATCCAAAGTACGAGGTGAAGTGAAATTTTCGAAAGGTATAATTTCGCTTACCTCCTTATCAAATTCGATCGAACCAATTCCATATTCCTGTTTTCGGGTGGTTGTACGTTTACTTTTGTAAAATTTTAATTTCCGCTGCCACGAGCCACCCGAGGGAATGAGTCAACCCAACAAGGTGAGCGGGTCCGCCACATTGTCTACCGAGTCCACACGTTCCACTCGAACATCGCCTCTCCTAATGATCTCCCTGATCAAGTCGTATCGCCTTTGTATGTGCTTAGATTTCTGATGAGACCTTGGCTCCTTTGCTTACACAATAGCCCCGTTGTTATCACAGTACAAAGGTACTGCGTCTACAACAGATGGAACTAAACCCAATTCTTAGATGAAGTTCCTTATCCAAACACCTTCCTTCGCAGCCTCTGAAGCTGCGATATATCCTGCTTCAGTGGTGGAGTCCGCCACAGTTGCTTGCTTGGAACTTTTCCAGCTGACGGCTCCTCCATTAGGCATATAGACAAATCCCGAGACCAACTTTGAGTCGTCCACATCTGTTTGGAAACTCAAATTGGTGTATCCCTCTAACTCCAATTTTCCACGTCCGTATATCAATAACATGTCCTTAGTCCTGTTAAGGTAATTATGGATCGCTTTCGCTGCATTTCGGTGCTTTTCACCGGGATCAGCCTGATAACGGCTGCACACACTCAATGCATATGCTACATCAAGCCTTGTGCATATTATCGCGTACGTTATACTGTCTTAGGAGACATCGACTTGGAAAGTGCAATCCCATGTCCCATTGGCAAGAATCCTCTCTTGGATTCTTCCATCTTAAATCTCTTAAGTACGCGATCGATATATGCGGATTGGGAGAGTCCCCACAGCCTACTCGATCTGTCTCGGTATATCTTCATACCAAGTATGTAGGATGCCTCTCCCATATCCTTCATGGAAAATTGTTTAGAGAAGTCGATCGCATCATTCCAATATCGTTTCCGATCAAAAGAATATCATCAATGTAAAGTATGAGAAACGTAACCTTCTTGTACACACAAGCCTCTTCATCGTGTTGCACATATCCATACTCCTGTATGATAGTGTCAAACCGTTTATTCCAGCTTCGAGAAGCCTGCTTTAATCCATAAATGGACCTTTAGAGCTTACACACTTTGTGTTCGCTCGTTTCGGATGTAAAGCCCTCTAGCTGTTGCATGTATATCTCTTCCTCATCTCTCCATTGAGGAATGCAGTCTTTACATCCATCTGCCAGATCTCAAAATCGAGAAATATAGATATAGCAAGCATAATCCTAATGGATTTCAGCATCGCCACTGGCGAGAAGGTTTCCTCATAGTCAATGACTTGCCTCTGAGTGAATCCTTTTTCCATGAGGCGTGCTCTATAGGTTGCCACCTCTCCATCGAATCCAAGCTTCTGCTTATAGACCCACTCACAGCCAATGGGCTTCACGCCCTTAGGTGGGTCCACCAAGGTCCATACCTTGTTGGAGTCCATTTCAGACTTCATGACTTCTAGCCATTTTCCCGAATCAATGTCAGACATTGCTTCTTTATAGCTCTTTGGATCAGGGTTTAAGGGTGGATCTTCTGAGTTCTTTTCTTCCAACAGGCCAAGCCATCGTTTAGGTGCTTTTGGAACTTTTTCAGATCTCCTCAAGGGTTGTGTGTTCTCAGTAGGTATATTGGAATTAGCTTCATTGGTGTCAGGTGGGTTATTTTGTACTCCTTGATTTGAATCAACTTGATTCATCTCATCAAGTTCTACAGCCTCGCCTTTCCTATCCAAAAGGAATCCTTTTTCTAGGAAATTGGCATTTCTTGAAACAATCACCTTTTGTTCCACAGGGTTGTAGAAGTAGTATCCAATATTTTCCTTTGGATACCCTACAAAATAACACAAAGAGGATTTGGGATCCAATTTGTCTCCCACTAAATGCTTTACATAAGCGGGGCACCCCCATATTCTCAAGTGAGCATACAAGGGTGACTTTCCACACCAAGTTTCATATGGGGTCTTGGGCACAACCTTGGACGACGCCTTATTCAACAGATAGGTTGTCGTTTCAAGCACATAGCCCCATATGGACTTAGGAACTTCAGTGAAACTCATCATGGATCGAACCATGTCCAACAATGTTTGATTCCTTCGCTCGGCTATCCCATTATGTTGAGGCGTTCCTGGTGGAGTCCACTGTGAGAGAATCCCATTCTCTTTAAGATAATCAATGAACTTGGAAGATAAGTGTTCTCCTCCCCGATCAGATCGAAGAGCTTTAATACTTTTTTCAAGTTGCTTCTCTACCTCATATCTAAACTCCTTGAATTTCTCAAAGGATTCAGATTTATATCTCATCAGATATACGTAACCATACCGAGAGTGATTGTCGGTGAAGTTTATGAAGTAGCTAAACCCTCCTCGAGCATTTATGCTCATAGGGCCGCACACATCCGTATGAATCAAATCCAATGGACTTGTGGCTCGTTCCGATTTACACAGAAATGGCAACTTGGTCATTTTCCCTTTGAGACATGACACGCGAAATCCTAGCAAGTATACTAGGTCGTGCAAAGTAATAAAGTGGACTATTTAGCTCGGGGTGTATCGTCTCCACAGGGACAATTGGATTCAATGCTCGTAATTGCTATATTACCTATTTCTAAGCTAAATCAATTTATAAGATGATAGGTGTTTATACTATGAAAATAACTAAAGATAACTAAAATGATTATAAATCAAATGGGAAGAGGTGATTGGGTTATGATCCTACTATGTTCTATTCTATGTTCATGAACTCTCAATTATCCGGATTTTTAGAACGCTCTTGTTATGGCGAAACCCCCTAATGTATTTATTATTCAATCTCTTGAAATAACAAGCCTATACTAGTTAACAACTTCCTATATCTCTATAGTGAAGATTGAATTAACTAACATGCATTTAGGTTCAAAGGAATTCCTTGTTTACGAAGATCCTACATTCAATCGGGTCATCTTATCACAAAAAGCCACACAACGCAATTGATTTTATCTCTAGTCAATTGTTACGTTATGATGTTTGATTTTTCGATCTCCCTTTATCTATCTCCTCTCGGTCTCAAGATAAAGCATTATATCAAACACATGGTGATCATTCATGTGAAAGCATTAAGCATAAAATCAAACATGTAACAAGAATGTAATAAATCCGGAAATTAATCATTCATTAAACACAAAACATCACAAAGTATTCACATAACCCAACCACAAAGATGCTTAGCTCATACTTACAATAACAAATGATTCAACAATTCTATAAGACATAGTTGATAACTAATCAAAGAGAAAGAGTTGAATTACTCCTTATTACAAAGTGTGAATCCAAGCTTTGATGATGAAATTGATGATGATTAGGATGATGAGGATGAGGATGATGATCCTCTTCAAGCTTCCTTGGGTGGTGGCTGATATGTACGGAGTCTAGGGTGTGTTTAGGGCATTTTCTAGGGTATATTTCGTCCAAATGACCTGATGGTCTATTTATAGGCCAAGTCCACTGCCTTGAACGCCGCGGCGTTGATGGTCGAACGCCGTGGTGATCAACATTCTGCCTCCGAACGCCGCGGCGTTGGTGATGAACGTCGCGGCGTTCCCCTGCTGCTCCGTACAGTTTTGGTAAAATATGCATAACTTTCTCTACCGATGTCGGATTGAGGTGATTCAAATTGCTACGCGAAGCTAAGACAACGGTCTACAATAGTGAAGAATAAACCTTAGTCTGATTCGGCTGGAAAATGGATGAAAATCGCGTTTCTATATGAGCATTATGTAAAATCTTTCGTCAACTATCTCATTTTGTTTCTTTCTTCAATTTCAAACTCAATTTGGATCTCCTTTCTCGTCTTTCATGCGTAAATCAAATTGTATTCTACAAAACAAAATCTATACCAATCAAAGCATTATGAGGGATAAAAAGTGATCAAAGTAACGATCAAATCATATTACAATGGGGCATAAAATACTGTAAAATATGGACTTATCAAGACACGATTCGCAAGTTGTCAATTCAACTAAGTTTTGGAAACCTAAATGAGTTACCAAGATTCGAATTCTTTCTTTGGAGATATGACCTAGTCTCTCGTGCCACATTAGTGCGTCTATTTGATTATCTCGTTTACGTTTATTTCTTTGTTGAATATTGAGATTAGAAATTGTTGGGAAAACAGTATAAACTCCATCTTGCAATTTTGATTCCATAATAAGAGATGATCCATAAGATAAAAACAAAGTTTTATTACAAATCTCAAAACAATAACCCTCTCGATTCAAAACCGGAATCGAAATAATGTTTCTTATTATTTCAGGAACAAAATAAACAAAATTTAATACTAAATTTGTATCTCCTATCCCTAAGTAGATTGTCCCCACGACTTTGGCAGCAACCCGTGCTCCATTTCCCTTCCGCAGGGTCATGTCTCCTCTACTTAGCTCCTTGATTCTTGTCATCACCTGGGAGTTATTGCAGATATGAACTCCACATCCAGTGTCTAGAATCCAAGATGAATCGTTAACTGAAAAGTTAACTTCAACAAGGAACGTACCTTGAGCCTGTGGCTCTTTGCAGTTCCTTTGCCAGTGCCCAGTCTTCCCACATTTGAAGCACTTATCCGATTTAGCTTTCTTACCTTTCTTGATTCCTCCTTTGCCTTTCAGTTTCTTAGTCTTGTTCTTCTTCTTGTTACCCTTCTTAGGTTTAGAAGATGAATTCATATAAAGCACCAGCTTGTCTCTCTTTATAGTGCTTTCAGCCACCTTCAGCATGTTCAACAACTCAGGAAGCTTAGCTTCAAGTTGATTCATGTTAAAGTTGACCACAAATTTGTCATAAAAACTAGGGAGTGATTGTAGGACCAAGTCCATAGACAGCTCGTCACTAAGCACCACAACAAGATTAGCTAACTTTTCAATCAGCCCTATCATCTTGAGCACGTGCATACTTACATCAGAGCCATCAGTCATGTGAGCCCTAAAAAGCTCCCCTGAGATTGAAAATCTCTCTCTCCTAGATTTAGTACCGTACAGCTCTTGCAAATAGAGAAGAATCGATGCAGAGTTCTCGATTGTTTCGTGTTGACTTTGCAATTCTTTGCTCATTGAGGCCAACATGAGACATCGCACTTGCATGTCATCTTCCTTCCATTGCTGATACTGTAATTTCTCATCATCATATGAATCCTCTTCTGGCTCTTCTTGCATTGGTTTATCAAAGACATACACCTTTTTCTCAAACCAAAGGATAATCTCAAGGTTATGAAACCAATCTTCAAAGTTGGGACCGGTTAGTTTATTTGTTTCGATAATTATTTTGAATGGATTAGACATATCGTGTTATCTAAAAAATGTATGAGGTAAACGAAAAGTAACGTATTTTCAAATAAAGTTCTTATACAATTTGGTCCCTAATTGTACAAGTCTCCCACTATTTTTCCAAATCCCACCACCCTCTTGGTGTGACTTGAAGAATAGTTAATTTTTTAGTGGGCTTGAGATCTATTCAAACTTCATCATATGCCCCATTTTCTGAGCTAACATATGACTAGTTCGAACAGTAGCCTTATCGGGCCTTCTATCTTCCTTGATAGTTCTCAAGATCCTTTTCCTCATCTTTCGTATGTGCCCCATTTTCTGAGCTAACACATGGTGGTCGATGTTAGGCTCGACCCATCAAATATCCCGTGGCCAATCATCAATTCCATTACCCCCATTTTCTGAGCTATGTAATGAAACCAATGATCCCATAGGGCATCTTATGCTTAGTAATGCTCACAGCCTTTCTTAGGTTCAACCCACCCCATTTTCTGAGCAGATGGATTTGAACTTCAGCAGCATATCACATGACAATTACTTATGATGGAAGGAATGGAAATAGAACTCCAATTCTATTCCCACATTAGCCTAATATTTTTCAAGGAAGGAATTACATTGCATACATATAGGTCTCATCAATATTACAATTATCCTGTTTAGTTATCTATCCTATGCATGCATTTCACAACACATCACATATCATATTGCAAAGATAAATAAACAACCTATAAAGCGGTAAATTGAGGATGAACCACCTCGAGCCCTAACCTACTAACCCACTGAGCCAAAGTGGGCCAGGACATTCTAGAAAATAAAAACAATTCGATTACATAGTCTATCAACTACTACTAATCTACTTAACAGAAAGTTAAAAGCCAAACCAGCTATTTTTACAACTCTAGAATATTACATACAAAGAAAACCATACAACATAGACTAGGCTTGTAGTTTATCCCGATCACATAAGCATGCCAAGCAACAAACATATATATGCAATATCCAAAATTTACCCATCCGTCGTCTAAATAAAATTGCAAATTTCATCGGGAAAATATTGATTTTTAATTTCCAAAACCCTTTTCAAAAATTATAGGTTTTTAAAACAATTAACTGGGGTTAGGTTCTTGGGTTACCCGACCTTTTGGCATCAAAAAGAAGAAAATTTTTCGATCTGAATCTACTGACCATGCCTGGGCGCGGGCAGAAGGCGGCGCCTGGGCGCCAACATGGCAGTGCCTAGGCGCCGCCGGCAAAGGCGAGACCACCAGATCTCGTTTGCCAGCGCCTAGGCACGGGCGACAACACCTGTTGCTATACGGGATTTCTCCCATTTTCATCCAGGAGTGATTCGTTCAGTCAATGATGGACAAAATGGATCCCACCTCGGGCCAGGTATAATCACTCGACAATTGAGCCTTCGGCCCAATCATCTCGCGACGTCCTACCACTGGTGATTCCAAAATCATCCTACATCATCCAAATAAATCCACACACATCCAAGATTCATCTTTTCCAATTGAATTTTTCAAAACCATAAACATTTTCACAAAACTATCAATTATATCCCAATCGAAAAATCAATTATTCTAAACGACGAACATATTTTTAACATGCACCAATTTACATACGCGTAAATAAAACATGCTAACACATTATATAGCTTAATCGAGCCAACCATGGCTCTGATACCACTGTTGGGTTGGGTTCTATTCCCCTGGTGGCTCGTGGCAACGAAATTTAAAATTTAAGCGTACAAACACCCGAAACAGGAATAATGGTGTGCTCGATTATGCTATAGAGAAAGTTGCGAGATTTTCACCTCTTGATTAAATTCTCGCAGCAACAATCTTGGATCTTTTCAATCCTGTGGTGCAATTCCACACGATTTCTTGGAGGAAATCGCCCATCGATTGTATCCCCAATTTTAGTGCTCCAAACGTCGCACCTCTATGATGTATCCTCGATTTTAGTGCTCCAAACGTCGCACCTCTAAGATGTATCCACATCTAGTTTAAGTCACCACCTACTTCGTTATTGGTGCTAGCCAACGAAATAGGTCTAAGTCTAAAACCTAGGCTTGATTATGTGAAGGGATGAAATATGTGAATCGTTAAGTTCAACACATGAACAAAACAATGTGGTATTGGAATAAGGGAAGGGGGCGATTTTTGGCTTAAGGATGATAAGGAAAATTCTCTCTCAATTTTCCAACTGGGGCACGAATTTTGCACTTCTAAAAGACTTAAGGTTTTAGTCTTGCACTCACATATATATAGAATAGGAACCCTAGAGTCCTTATTCAACTGCAAGAGTTGGAGAAGAAGAAAACCTTTTCCTTCTTCAACTAGGTTTTGAAATCCAGCTGCAAAGGCCCTAAAAATCAGCCATCATCCTTATTTTGAGTCCAAGAGTTGATTCTTGACTCCATATTTAATTATGGTTAAACCCATCAATTAAATATTCCCATATAATTAAAATCAGTTTAAGTATATTCACTTATTCCAATTGACTTATTTATTTAACTTGGACCAAGCCCAACTAAATAAAATACTTGGACTCTCTTAGGTCCATTAATTTAATTAATTCTACAAGATTAATTAAAATAGTCGAATTAATTGAATCCCCTCAATTAATTCATATTCCATATTAGAAAAGGACTAGACTTTCCTAATTTCCTCAATTTCCTCAAATTGATTAATCATATCATATTAGCAGTGACTCTCACGAGTTAAGTGTGTGGCCCCTTAGGCTCGTCTACTATCTAGTAGTAAGTACACTTTCCCAAAGTGCTAGTGTGCTTTCCTAAAATAGAAAGCACTAGATTACATCATTCCTTTGATTTAATCAAGCCTCGAATTAATCACCACATTAATTCTCGGCACTTACAAATCATGGTTACTATCTAGCAATGGGCCACGAAGACTTAGATAAAGACGAAGATAAAGATACGCCTTTCGTGATCTTGATCCTTGTATAAGTAAGATCCCTCCATCTAATCTCCTGATTGAATCTAGAGCAGTGGCTAAGGTCGAAGCTCTATTAATTTAATAGCTATGTTTCCCAAATACGGTGAGATCGACTTTCGACTATATAAACAAGGAAACCCTACGCCTCTTTAGATATCATACTTCGACCGAAGATTCCTAAAGTCGATTCACTATCTAAACATAGGAGATTCACTGACAAGACTAATGTCAGAGATAGATCCCATCTTGATTCTCACGTGCCTTCATACCCAATTAGCCCTTGTCTGATTTTGCCCATTTGTGATCATTTAAGTAATCATGTAACAAATCAAGACATGTTCGATTGTGTATAAGACATCTAATGGAAACTCAGGTTCGAAGGATTACTCTTATACTACAAGGCCACTGGAAGTTCCAGATTCGACTGGGATTCCATTTAATGGAACTTCCACGGGGTTGTTCACTATACCTATTCCCACAATAGGAACCCTAGTATATGCATAGGCTTTCACCGTGCAAATATCTATGGAACGAGATACACTCTGTCAAGAGTATGCATCATATAAGCAAGTCTTTTAGGTCTCATGGATATCCCTTCATCTTGACGAGTTCATTCACGACTTGGAACATATGTTTAAGAATCACAGCCTTGGAGACATATTCCATCATTGCCATTCCCGATGCGCAATGATGTCCCATAGTTATGTGTGATCCTTCGAGACTTTATTCTAAGTTTAGACCAAGCTATATACACGAATAAAGAATGCCAAAAGATTAACTTTATTTATATGAAAAAGATCGTTTAGCTAGAGTTATTATTACATAGAATGACACCCAAAATTGGTGCGTCGGGCATAAAATCTAACAATGGAGAGGATTTGCTTACACATGGCATAATAATCAGGCAGTGGGAGAAAAAATATATTCCAAAATAGATAGGGTATTAGTCAATCTTTAATAATGTCAAGCATATCCTATGGTTGAAGCCCAATTTCAGGCTGCAGGTACCTCATATCACAGTCCAATTGTGATTAATCTTAACATACAGAAGCGTGAAGAGAAAGCATCCTTAAAGTACTGTAATATGTGGGGAGACTCCCCTCACTTTAAGGGGCTGGTGGCACAAATATGGAATCAAAATGTACAGGAGAGAAGAATGTATAGATGTGTCCAAAAGTGGAAGATGTTGAAAAAAGACCTTAGGGTATTAATAAAACTGAATTCTCTGATATTGAACAAATGGTGGAACAGGCCAGAGACCAGTTGGAACATATACAAATACATCTCCACACAGATCCTTTCAATGTACACTTAGTAGAGCAAGAGCACATGGCTCAAAGTCAAGTGAGACAACATACTCTAGCACTGGAAAAATCCCTTAATCTGAAAACAAAGGCAGATTGGATGAATATGGGAGATCATAATACAAGATATTATCATCAGGTGTTAAAAAGGAGGCAATACAAAAATAGAGTGATAGAAATCACTAATGGGGAAGGTACTCTCCTGACAGAATACAAGGAAGTTATAAATCACTTTGTGGAATATTATAAACATCTACTGGGAGCAAAGAGTGCAAGGGAGAAAAGTGATCACAGGGTGTTTGCTCAGGGGAATAGACTCACAACTGAACAACAACTGGACTTGGTGAAACCTTTTGAAAGGGAGGATGTCAAGCAGGCATTATTTAGCATTGATATAAATAAAAGCCCTGGCCCAGATGGTTATGGCAGTGGCTTTTATAAAGCAGCATGGGATATTGTTGGTGAAGACAACACAACATCAGTATTGGAGTTTTTTAGGACTGGGAATCTGTTTAAGGAGGTTAAATCTACCCTTCTGACCATGATCCCAAAAAATGAGAACCCTACAAACGCTAGTGACTTTAGACCTATAGCCTGTTGTAATACAATCTATAAGTGTATTTCTAAAATGTTAACCAGCAGATTGGCTGCCTCCCTTCCAATGATAATTAATGACAACCAAAGGGCCTTTGTAAAGGGTAAGTCTATTGTGGATAACTGTTAGAGTTAGTGCCCGACACACCATTATGGGCGCCATTCTTTGTAATGGTAACTCTAGAGTTGAACAATCGTTTTTTTATAAATAAAATCAATCTCTTTTATATGTGTGTCATGTCTTTATTCTTAAATTAGCTTTTACTTTGGCTTAGAATAAAGTCCCGAAGGATCACACATAGCTATGCGACATCATTGCACATTGGGTGTGGCAATGATGGAATATGTCTCGAAGGCTGTGATCTTTAAACGTTGTTCGAAGTCGTAAAAGGGTTCATCGAGATAAAGGAATATCGATGCAACCCAAAAGACTTGCTCATATGATGCATACTCTAGGAGAAGTGTATCTCGTTCCATAGATATTGGCATGGTGAAAGTCAATGCATATATGAGGGTTGCCATTGTGGTAATGGGGGAACTGAACAACCCCATGGAAGTTCCTAAAATGGATTCCCAGTCGAATGTGGAACTTTCAGTGGTCTTGTAGTATAAGAGTAATCCTTATGGACCTAAGATTCCATTGGATGTCTTATGCGTAATCGCACATGTTCTTGATTTGTTACATGATCACTTTAGATGATCGAATATGGGCAAACTCAGACATGCACGTCTTACGTAGTAAGGCACGTGAGAATCGAGAGGAATCTATCTCTAACATTAGCTAGTCGGTTAATCTCCTATGGTTACATAGTGAATCGACTTAAGGAATCTTCGGCCGAAGCATGATATCTAAAGAGGCGTAGGGTTTCCTCGTTCAGATAGTCGAAGTCGATTTCACATAACGTGGGAAACATAGTATTGAATTAATAGAGCTTCGACCTTAGCCACTGCTCTAGATTCAATCGGGAGATTAGATAGAGAGATCTTACTTATGCGAGGATCAAGATCGCAAATGGGCGTATCTTTACTTTCGTTTTATCTAGGTTTTCGGGACCCAATGCTAGGTGGGCAACCGCGATTTGTAAGTGCCGAGAATTAGCTTGGTGACTAATTCGAGGCTTGATTAAATCAAAGGATTGAGTTAATCTAGTACTTTCCATTTTAGGAAGGTACATTAGCACTGTGGGAAAGAGTACTTACTACTAGATAGAAACGAGCCTAAGGGGTCACACACTAACTCGAGAGAGTCACTGCTTGAATAGATTTGATTAATCAATTTCGAGAAAATTGAGGGAATTTGGAAAGTGTAGTACTTTCCTAATGTGGAATATAAATTAATTGAAGGATTCAATTAATTTTACTCTTTTAATTAATCTTGTAGAATTAATTAAATTAATGGACCTAGTAGAGTCCAAGTATTTTATTTAATTGGGTGGAGCCCAAGTTAAATAAATAAATGTTGGAATTAGTTGGTTGAATTTAATTTGACTTGTATTTAATTGATGCGTTGAGCCTATAATTAAATTGAGAAGTCAAAATTAAATCCTAAATCCAATTTACTTGTGTTGATCGATTTTATGAGTTAAAAAGGGAAGGGGGCGTCTTTTTCATGTGATGGAGGAGGAAAAGAGTTTTCCCTTCCTCCAAGTCTTCATAGGATGAGGATTACTAGAGAGTTTGGGAGAAAGGAAGTTTCCTTTTCCTAATTGGACTCTAGGTAATCTTCACCTATAAATAAGAGATGAAGGAGACTAAAAAGATAATAACAATTGCTGGAAAAATCCGCCCCTGGCTAACCTACTAAAATCGGCCACCTTCTTCTCCTCTTTCCAACAAGACGTCGTTCTATTCATGTGTTGAATTAAACGACTTAGAAAAATATTCCTACCCTTCATATAATCAAGCCTAAGTTAAGCTTAGAATCGTTTTGTTGTCTAGCACGCAAGGCAAGACGATTGGTGACTTGAACGAGGTGTGGATACATCTTAGTGGTGCAACGCTTGGAGCACTCTAAACTGGGAGATATGAAAAACGACGGGCAATTTCTCACCCAAGGAAAATTGTGTGGATTTGCACCACAGGATTGCTGAGATCCAAAGTACGAGGTGAAACAAAATTTTCGAAACGTATAATTTCGCTTAACTCCTTATCAAATTCGATCGAACCAACTCCATATTCCTGTTTTCGGGTGGTTGTACGTTTACTTTTGTAAAAATTTTAATTTTCGTTGCCACTAGCCACCCGAGGGAACGAGTCAACCCAGAAGTGGTATCAGAGCCATGGTTTGGCTCGATCGAATTTTTGTGTGATTATGCATGTTTGTTTTTACGTTTTATTTGTAAAATCGAAAGCATGATAATCAATATGTTCATCAAAAGACTAGGATTGATTTTGATTTGGGATGTTGTTTGATTTTTTTGATTTTAATGTTTAAAAGTCATTGGTTATAAAAATCATGAAATCTGAAATTTGGGTATATGATTGTTTTCAAAAGTTTTTATGTAGTTTTATGAAATCACTTTTGGTGGGGTCTTGTGAGATGGTTGAACCGAAGGTTTAATCATCAAGTAATAAAACTCCGACCTTAGGAGAATTCAGATTCGTTAATCGAAACTCAAAAAAATCACGAACGTGCGAAAAACTAATTTGACAATCGCAAACAGCAACAGCTGCTGCACGGGGCACCCAGGCGTGGGGTAACCCATGCCCAGGTGTGGGTCAGACCACACCTAGGCGTGATCAACAGAAAGTTAAATAAAAAAATTATATATAATTTTTTCTTTCTTCGTACTTTTTGAAGGTGGGTGACCCAAAGGCCTTACCTATGATGTTTTAGACTTATAAACTCTGAGAAAGATTTTAGAAATCAATATCGAACTTATCCCAATGATATTTGCAATCTAGTTTGAATCATGAATGGGTAAAATTTACGTTATCGCATATATGTTTGTTGCTTGGCATGTTTATGTGATAAGGGGATGAACCACGAGCCTAGTCGTAGTATTGGTTTTCGATGTATGTAATTATTCTAGTGTTGTAAATAATAGCCGGTTTGGCTCTTTACTTTTCCATATAATAGATTAGTAGTTTTTGGTATTCTATGTAATCGAAGACGGAGCAAGGAGACGGAGGCAAGACTTGAAGACTTATATGCTGAGGCGATACCATTGTAATAGTCTAGGCTGGTTTTTACTTTCTAGAATGTCCAAACCCACTTTGGCTCGAGTGGGTTACTAGGTTAGGGCTCGAGGTGGTTCATCCTTAATTTTACCGCTTTGTGGATGTTTTATTTATCTGTCTATGATGATTATGTGATGTAATGCATGCATAGGATAGATAACTAAAACAAGATAATCAAATCTGATGAGACCCCCCAATACGCATGTTATAATTCCCTCCTGAGAAAATATTAGGCTTAAGTGATAGTAAGAATGGAATTCTATTATCATGCCTTCCATCATAAGTATTCACCATGTGAAACGCCGCTAAAGGTTCAATCCTTTTGCTCAGAAAATGGGGTGGATCGGATCCGAGGTAGGCTGTGAGTGTTTACTAAGCACTAAGGTGCCCCGTGGAAATCGGTTGGTTTCATTGCTTTGCTCAGAAAATGGGGGCAATGAAATTGATGGTTATACATGGGATGTTTGATGGGTCGAGCCTAACATCGTCCCTCATGTGTTAGCTCAGAAAATGGGGCACATGTGGGAGATGAGGAAAACCATTTTGAGAACTATCTAAAAAGATAGAAGGTTCGGTAAGGCTACTATTCAAAATCATCGTATGTTAGCTCAAAAAATGGGGCATATGATGAAGTGAGAATAGATCTCAAGCCCACTAAAGAAAATAACGTTTCTTTGAATCATGTCAAGAGGGTGGTGTGATTTGAGAAAAATAGTGGAAGACTTGTACAATTAAAGACCAAATTGTATAAGGACTTTATTTGAAAATCCGTTATTGATTGTCTGTTATGCATTTTTGTAGATAAACGAAAATGGCCAATAATCCTTTCAAAACCCTAATTGAAACAAACAAACTGACTGGACCAAACTTTGAAGATTGGCTTCGTAACCTTAAGATTATCCTTTCATCTGAAAGAAGACAATATGTGCTTGACATACCGGTGCAAGATGAGCCGGAAGAGGATTCATCTGATGATGAAAAGTTCCAGTACCAGCCATGGAAGGAAGATGACATGCAAGTGCGATGTCTCATGTTGGCCTCTGTGAGCAACGAGTTGCAGAGACAACATGAGACAATCGAGAATGCTGCGTCGATCCTCCTTCATTTGCAAGAGCTGTATGGCACTAGAACTAGGCGAGAAAGATATGCTATCTCCAAGGAGCTCTTCAAAGCTCGAATGACTAAAAACTCTGATGTAAGTGTGCACGTACTTAAAATGATCGGGCTAATTGAAAAATTTGTTGGTCTAGGCGTGGCACTTGACAATGAGCTTTTTGTGGATTTGGTCCTATAATCATTGCCTAACTCTTATGATCAATTTGTGGTCAATTTCAACATGAACCAACTTGAAACAAAGCTTCCTGAGTTGTTGAAGGGCAACAAGAAGAAGAATAAGACTAAGAAGCTGAAAGGTAATGGTGGTGTGAAGAAGGGTAAGAAGTCCAAGTCTAAAAAGTCTACTGAGGGCTTCAAATGTAGGAAAGTTAGGCACTGGCAAAGGAACTGCAAAGAGCCTCCGGCTCGAGGTATGTTCTTTGTTGAAGTTAACTTCACTATTAACAATTCTTCTTGGGTTCTTGACACTGGATGCGGTGTTCATATCTGCAATGATTTGCAGGTGATGAAAAGAACCAAGGAGCTAAGTAGAGGAGACATGACTCTGCGGATGGAGAATGGAGCATTGGTTGCTGCCAAAGCCGTGGGGACAATCTACTTAGAGTTAGGAGATAGGAAATTAGTTTTACATTCCGTTTATTTTGTTCCTGAAATAATAAGAAATATTATCTCGATTCTGGTTTTGGATAGAGAAGGATATTGTTTTGAGATTAGTAGTAAAAGTTTGCTTTTGTTTTATGAATCGTCTCTTATTATGGAATCGAAAATGAAGGATGGAATGTATACTATATCCCCAATAATTTCCAATCTCAATATTCAACAAAGTAACAAACGTAAACAAGATAATCAAGTAAACGCACAAATGTGACACGAAAGACTTGGACATATTTCCAAAGAAAGAATTCAAACATTTGCAAAACACTAAGGTATAAATGACTTAGATGAATTGTCAAGTTGCGAATCATGTCTTAAAGGAAAAATGACCAAGTTATCGTTTTCGGGGAAAGCGGAACGAGCCACAAAAACCATTGGACTTGGTCCATACGGACGTGTGCGGGCCAATGAGTGTGAGCACTCATGGTGGCCAAAGCTACTTCATAACTTTTACCGATGATTGTTCACGGTATAGTTATATCTTATGAGATATAAATCTGAATCCTTTGAGAAGTTTAAGGAGTTCAGAAATGAAGTAGAGAAACAACTTGGTAGAAGTATTAAGGCTCTTCGATCGGATCGAGGAGGAGAATACTTGTCCACCGAGTTTCTTGATTATCTTAGAGAGAATGGAATTCTCTCACAGTGGACACCGCCCGGCACGCCTCAACATAACGGGGTACCCGAGCGTAGGAATCGAACATTGCTAGATATGGTTCGATCCATGATGAGTTTCACTAAAGTTCCTAAGTCCATGTGGGGCTATGCTCTTGAAACGGCGGTCTATCTGTTGAATAGATCGCCTAGCAAGACGGTGCCCAATACCCCATACGAAAGTTGGTGTGGAAAGACGCCCTCATATAATAATTTGAGAATATGGGGGTGTCCAGCTTATGTAAAGCATTTAGTGGGAGACAAATTGGACCCCAAGTCCTTTTTGTGCTATTTTGTAGGATATCCAAAGGAAACTGTTGGATATTACTTCTACAGCCTAACGGAAGGCCAATTTCTTGGAGAGGGGTCACCTTCTAGATAGAAAAGGAGAGGCTATAGAACATGATGAGGTCCATGAGAATGGATCAAGTCAAGAGATACAAATTAACCCACCCGACACCAACGAGGTTACATCAGAGGCACCCACTGAAAACACACAACCTTTGAGGAGATCAAAGAGGATCCCAAAGGAGCTTGAAAGATGGCTAGGCCTATTGCAAGAGGAGGGTACTCAAGATCCTCCTCTGGACTCTGATCCGAAGAGTTTTAAAAGTGCAATGTCTGACATTGATTCGAGAAAATGGCTAGAGGCCATGACATCAGAAATGGACTCCATGTACTCCAACAAGGTATGGACCTTGGTTGACCCACCTGAGGGCATCAAGCCCATTGGCTGTAAGTGGGTCTACAAGCGAAAGCTTGGAGTCGATGGAGAGTTAGTCACCTATAAGGCTCGCCTCGTGGCAAAAGGATTTACTCAAAGACAAGGGATTGACTATGAGGAAACCTTCTCGCCAGTGGCTATGCTGAAATCCATTAGGATTGTGCTTGCTATATCTACATATTTTGATTATGAAATATGGCGGATGGCGACATTCCTCAATGGAGAAATTGAGGAGAGATTTACATGTAATAGTCAGAGGGCTTTGCATCCAAAGGGAGCGAACACTAAGTGTGTAAGCTCCAAAGGTCCATCTACGGACTTAAGCAAGCTTCTCGAAGTTGGAACAAACGTTTTGACACTGTCATACAAGAGTATGGATACGTTCAAAACGTTGAAGAGGCATGTGTGTATAAGAAAATCAGTGGGAGCGCAGTCACGTTCATCATACTTTATGTCGATGACATCCTACTAATTGGAAATGATGTAGGGATGATGCAGTCGACTAAAATATGGCTCTCTAATAAATTATCCATGAAAGATATGGGAGAGGCGCCCTACATACTTGGTATGAAGATCTATAGGGATAGATCGAGTAAGATGCTAGGTCTCTCCCAATCTGCATATATCGATCGCGTACTCAAAAGATTTGAAATGGAAAAGTCCAAGAAGGGATTCTTGCCAATGGGACATGGCATCACACTTTCCAAGTCTATGTGTCCAAAGACTGAGGAGGAAAGAGTGAAAATGTCCAAAACTCCCTATGCTTCTGCGATAGGTAGTATTATGTACGCGATGATATGCACTAGACCCGATGTAGCATATGCATTGAGTGTGTGCAGTCGATATCAAGCGAATCCAGGCTTGGCACACTGGAGTTCGGTGATATACGGACGAGGAGAATTGGAATTAGAAGGGTTCACTGATTCGAGTTTCCAATCCGACAAGGATGACTCGAAGTCGGTCTCTGGGTTTGTATTTCTGCTTAATGGCGGAGCGGTTAGCTGGAAGAGTTCCAAGCAAGCAACCATAGCCGACTCCACCACAGAAGCAGAATTCATTGCAGCAAATGAGGCTGCAAAAGAAGTGGTTTGGATGAGGAACTTCATCCAAGAATTGGGTGTCGTTCCATTCATTGGGGATCCAGTAACGGTCTACTGTGATAACAACGGGGCTATTGTGCAAGCAAAAGAGCCGAGGTCTCATCAAAAATCCAAACATGTTCTGAGGAAATTCCGATTGATACGAGAAATCATTGGAAGAGGCGACGTGCGAATGGAGCGCGTGGACACAACGGACAACATAGAGGACCCACTCACCAAACCCCTTAGCCAAAAAGTATTTGAAGGACACCTGGGAAGAATGGGCCTTAAGTACATGAGCAATTGGCGCCATTCTTTGTAATGGTAATATGGAGATTGTTAGAGTTAGTGCCAGGCGCACCAATATGGGTGCCACTCTTTGTAATGGTAACTCTGGAGTTGAACAATCATTTTCTTATAAATAAGTCAATATCTTTTATATGTGTGGCATGTCTTTATTCTTAAATTAGCTTTTACTTTGGCTTAGAATAAAGTCCCGAAGGATCACACATAGCTATGGGACATCATTGCACATTGGGTGTGGCAATGATGGAATATGTCTCGAAGGCTGGGATCTTTAAACATTGTTCCAAGTGGTAAAAGGGTTCATCGAGATAAAGGGATCTCGATGCAACCCAAAAGATTTGCTCAGATGATGCATACTCTGGGAGAAGTGTATCTCGTTCCATAGATACTGGCACGGTGAAAGCCAATGCATATATGAGGGTTGCCATTGTGGTAATGGGCGAACTGAACAACCCCATGGAAGTTCCTAAAATGGATTCCCAGTCAAATGTGGAACTTCCAGTGGTCTTGTAGTATAAGAGTAATCCTTATGGACCTAAGATTCCATTGGATGTCTTATGCGTAACCGCGCATGTTCTTGATTTGTTACATGATCACTTTAGATGATCGAATATGGGCAAGCTCAGACATGCACGTCTTACGTAGTAAGGCACGTGAGAATCGAGAGGAATCTATCTCTGACATTAGCCAGTCGGTTAATCTCCTATGGTTACATAGTGAATCGACTTAAGGAATCTTCGGCCGAAGTATGATATCTAAAGAGGCGTAGGGTTTCCTCATTTAGATAGTCGAAGTCGATTTCACATAACGTGGGAAACATAGTATTGAATTAATAGAGCTTCGACCTTAGCCACTGCTCTAGATTCAATCGGGAGATTAGATAGAGAGATCTTACTTATGTGAGGATCAAGATCGCAAATAGGCGTATCTTTACTTTCGTTTTATCTAGGTCTTCGGGACCCTATGCTAGGTGGGCAACCGCGATTTGTAAGTGCCGAGAATTAGCTTGGTGACTAATTCGAGGCTTGATTAAATCAAAGGATTGAGTTAATCTAGTACTTTCCATTTTAGGAAGGTACACTAGCACTGTGGGAAAGAGTACTTACTACTAGATAGAAACGAGCCTAAGGGGTCACACACTAACTTGAGAGAGTCACTGCTTGAATAGACGTGATTAATCAATTTCAAGGAAATTGAGGGAATTAGGAAAGTGTAGTACTTTCCTAATGTGGAATATAAATTAATTGAAGGATTCATTTAATTTTACTCTTTTAATTAATCTTGTAGAATTAATTAAATTAATGGACCTAGTAGAGTCCAAGTATTTTATTTAATTGGTTGGAGCCCAAGTTAAATACATAAATGTTGGAATTAGTTGGTTGGATTTAATTTGACTTGTATTTAATTGATGGGTTGAGCCTATAATTAAATTGAGAAGTCAAAATTAAATTCTAAATCCAATTTACTTGTGTTGACCGATTTTATGAGTTAAAAAGGGAAGGGGGCTTCTTTTTCATGTGTTGGAGGAGGAAAAGAGTTTTTCCCTCCTCCAAGTCTTCATAGGATGAGGATTACTAGAGAGTTTGGGAGAAATGAAGTTTCATTTTCCTAATTGGACTCTAGGTAATCTTCACCTATAAATAAGAGATGAAGGAGACTAAAAAGATAATAACAATTGCTGGAAAAATCCGCCCTTCCCTAACCTACTAAAATCGGCCACCTTCTTCTCCTCTTTCCAACAAGACATCGCTCTATTCATGTGTTGAATTAAATGACTTAGAAAAATATTCCTACCCTTCACATAATCAAGCCTAAGTTAAACTTAGAATCGTTTTGTTGCCTAGCACGCAAGGCAAGACAATTGGTGACTTGAACGAGGTGTGGATACATCTTAGAGGTGCGACGCTTGGAGCACTCTAAACCAGGAGATACGAAAAATGACGGGCAATTTCTTACCCAAGGGAAATTGTGTGGATTTGCACCACAGGGTTGCTGAGATCCAAAGTACGAGGTAAAATGAAATTTTTGAAAGGTATAATTTCGCTTACCTCCTTATCAAATTTGATCGAACTAACTCCATATTCCTGTTTTCGGATGGTTGTACGTTTACTTTTGTAAAATTTTAATTTTCGTTGCCACGAGCCACCCGAGGGAACGAGTCAACCTAACAATAACATTCTTATAAGCCAAGAGCTTAAAAGATGACTAACATCTGTTTTGCAGATGACCTTATGATCTTTTGTAAAGCATCAAAGGCCTCAGTGCAAATTCTTTGGGACAGATTCCAATTATTCTCAAGAATATTGGACTCTATGCAAATGCTGAAAAATCAAGTGTATACATTCAAGGAGTAGCCCAAGTAGTTAAGCAAGATATTATCCAAATCACAGGATTTGCAGAGGGGGGATTCCCTATGAGGTATCTATGGGTTCCTCTAACCCCCATAAAATGGAGTAAGATTGAATGTCACTCTCTGGTTGAGAAAATTTCAGCGAGACTTACCTGCTGGGCATCCAGGAACCTTTCTTATGCAGATAGAATTGTACTTATAAATTCAGTGCTATTCTCTTTGTATGTTTATTGGTGTGCAATTTTTATTCTGCTACAAGCTGTAGTGAAGGAGGTGGAAAGAAAATGAAAATGCAGAGACTTTTTATGGGGAGGAAGTAATAATCAGAAAAAAAATTGCTTTAGGAAGTTGGGCTACTATCTATTCTCAAAAGAGAGTTAGAGGACTAAACATCAAAAACTGTCAAATATGGAACAAGGCTGCTGTGGCAAAGCAAGTGTGGGACTTTGCACAAAAAAAGGATAGCATTTGGATTAAGTGGATCAGTGGTGTTTATATGAAACAAAATGAGTTCTGGGAATATAATTCCCTAGGGGATAATAGATGGATTTGGCGCAGAATAAACAAGTTAAAAGAAGTCTTTAGGGTTAGATACCAAATGAACAGATGGATGCACACTAAATCAGGTAAATACACTATCCAAAGTGGGTATGAGTGGCTCCTGGGGGAGAAAACTAGATTTAGGGGGGCTGTGCTTGCTTGGAATAAACTAAATATTCCGAGACACTCTTTCATTGTTTGGCTGACTCTACAAAGAAGATTGCTTACAAGACACAAATTAAAGAAGTTCATGCAGATTGAGGATGAAAAGTGTATACTTTGTGGATTTGAAACTGAATCTGTCAATCACCTATTTTTTTAGTGTGCCTGGACTAGGGATCTTTTGAATAATGTACTTCAATGGGTGGAGACTGTGAACTACCCTACGCAATTTAATGGATGGCAAAGGTGGTTGGGCTATGCTTTCAAGACATGAAAACTGAAACAGAGCATCTTGAGGGCAGTAATAGCAGGGGTTGTGTACAAAGTGTGGGAAGAAAAAAATAAACGCATATTTACTCAAATTGAAACTGAGAGTGGGGCTGTGCTGAAGGTGTTGAAAAGGGATATCAAACTAAAGATACAAGGTTCTAACATACAAAGGAAAACACATTGAGATAGTATATATTTGGATCAAATACTTTATGGATAACTATTTTGGTTTTTTACTATAGTTACTTGAGTGAGTTGGAGGCCTAGAATACCTTCTTTTGGTTTTGAGTATGCAATCCGAAATGTGGATTGGCATATAGTAAGTATTGTACAATTTTGATGGTTTGGTAATAAAGTCTTAACTTTACACCAAAAAAAACAATTACTCGGCTTAATGGAGGTTTTTGAAACTATAAAGAGTTGTCAACCTTTTTAATGTGAACCTAAACAAAGGAAAAAAGATGCTAATTCTTGTCCCATGAACCTTATATGATTTCTTTTCTTTTCTTTCGTTTTGGGACTCTAGTCCAATTAAAGTATTTATTTGATAAGAGTCTTTTGTCTCTATCATTAATGATCTTGTTTCTCAGACAAATCTAACTAGCTTAATTTATTTCCACGAATTTAATTAATAAAATACTTGGGCCTAACACATTAATAATTAATCCATCACTTGATTAAAATAGTTCAATTAATTGAACCAGTCAATTAAGTAATTATGCACTAATTAAACATATCTAATTTATTTAATTACTTTTAATCCTCTCCTATGGATCAATTAATTCACTTATGCGGTAGTCCTACTAGAGTTAATTTAAGTGTGTGACTCCTTATACTTGTCTACGTTCTATAAGTCAGAACACTTTCTAAATGTGTTAGTGCAATTTTTATAAATAGTAATTGCTAGACTAAATCACTCTTGATTTAATCATGCTTTGAATTAATCACCATATTCATTCAAGATAATTACAAATCATGGTTACTATCAAGCAAAGGGCTATGAAAACTTAGACATAAATGATAAGTAAAGACAACATCTCATAATTACGATTCTCGCATACGTAAGATCCCTCCATCTAACCTCTCAATTGTGTCCAGGGTAATGGGTTAGTTGAAACCCTAATAACTCAATATCTATATTTATTATAACTAGTGTCATCGACTTCATCGAAATTGGAAATCCTATGCCTCTTTAGATATTTTACTATGTCTAGAGATTTCTAAGTCAATTCACCATGTAAACATAGGAGATTGACTGATTGGCTAAATTAGAGACGATTCCCCTCTTGGTTCCCATGCACCTTCGCACATAATCAAACCATACCCAAAATATCGCATATGACGGTGCACTAAATGATCATGAGATAAATCAAAGCATGAAGGATATTGCAAAAGGTGACTTACGGAAACTCAGATTCATAAAGATTACTCTTACACTTACGCATTAGAGAAAGTTTCAGATTCGACTGTAATTTCAATTAAGGAACCTTCGGGTGGTTCATTTTACACCTTTCCCCAATGGGAACCTTTGTACATGTATCATCTTTCACCGTGTTTGTACCTATGATACGAGGTACACTCTCTGTGGGTATGTATCGTACCAGAAAGTCTCTTGGGTTCATCAATAACACTAATCTTGATGAACCATTTGAAGACTTGGAACAGTGCCAAGGATCACATCCTTGTAGACATGTTCTATCATTGTCATACCTGATGTCTGATGATGTCTCATCTCTATGTGTAATCTACCAGACTTAATTCTAAGCAATGTAATAATTAATCAAAGATTAAAGAATACCAATGATAAATTTGACTTTATTAAAATAAGACCGTCATATAGTTATTTTGAGAATGACAACCAAATAATTGAAGCGATGGGCACTAAATCTAGTAGAGAAATTTAATAGAAAATATTGCCCATATAGTAGCAGGCTTCTTTGTGGGGCTAAAACTCTCAGCTAAGTCAGCCCCACCCCTGGGCATCCAGATGAGCCTAGTATCGCTCAATAGACCCATCCAATTTCAACGTTACCCTGTGCACCTATTTGTAGACAATTCCTCATCTAAGAAGAAGAGTTGGTACAATGATCCATATATAGTTATGAGAAAATTGAAATATTTGTCCATAGTGGCATGCCATAATGGATCCCTAATTTCCTGCAAAAGATATGCTGCTTTGATTCGTGTACAAACAATAGGGAGATAAGGTAACATATGGAGTTTATGGATGTCATTGTGTAATTGGGTGACCATTATGCTGATGGGATACTATACAGATAAAAGGTAGAGATGACTCAATTGGATCTGTGGAAGACAATGAAAGAGACAAATGACTAAATATGGGTTAGAGGAAGGATTTGATGGATATAAATATAGTGAAAAAGGAAACTTTTTGATGGACACAAAAAGAGGAGAAGATGTTGTGGGTGTAAAACACGATGATGGAGAAGCTAGATGCTTTAAGTAAGGTTGATAAGGAAGGGTAATCAAGAGAGATGAACTATATATAGAAGATGAGACTGGATGTGATGAAGATGCGGATGACAAGGTGAGATAGTAGAACAAATCCTCATCAAACACAACATGGACATTGATATTGACCTTGTTTAAGGCATGGTCGAAACATTTGGAGGCATAGCCAAGAAGAACACATGGGATAGGGTAAGATGCAAGCTTATGCACAAAACGATGAGCTAGAAGATAATAACATGTACATCCAAAAACTCGAAAGGAGTAGTCAGGAGTGCGTTAGAATAACATCTCAATCAGGGAATTAGATTGTTGACAAGATAAAGGAAGACAATTTAAGAGAAAGACAACATTATAGTGGGATAACATTAAGTATAACATCAAATTCTTGACCATTGTCACTTTTAAAATATTCAGGGCAAAAATAAGTTTCCAGTGAGTCTGAATACTCCATATTTGACAGCATGGGATAACATCAAGTAAAAGTATAAAATCATCAATTAAAACGATATAGTATTTAAAACCTATGTGCAAAGATACATAAGACATTCATACATCATAGTGGACTAGGTGAAAAAGGACCTAATTACGCTTTCAAAAGGCTAAAAAGGAGTCAATGTAAATGCCCTAATTGACACTTATCCCAAAACTGACAGTTGTGCATTTTGAGCTTAAAACACCACTACTAGAAATTGTTGCATAATAGAAAGACTAGGATAACTGAACCAACAATACCAAACATCTCAAAGTATTGCGTAAAACAAAAACCACGAGAATGCGACACTAGACTAATAGAATGAGTTAGAGAACTTTAGCTAGAGGGGGCTCCAAAAGAGTTCGTCTGGCTACCTTTTCCTTTAAACAAAATCTCATGAATGAGAAATCTCTAATACAATTATTGTCCTGACACAACATATAAAGAAAAATTTTGAGATAGTTTGGAACATAAAGCATATTGAACAATTTAATGGCTCGGTAAGGTGTACGCAAAGTAGTGGAACCACATTTTAATAAGCATTAGAGAGCCATTTCTTATCAAAATCATATTAGGGCAAAAATAAGGTGTAAGATGAGTACGGTAGCCATTATACATAGTCATATGAACAAGTGCGCCACTATCTAGATATCAACCTACGTCAGAGATCTTAATAGTGGACAAAGCAGAGAATGGCTGAGGCAATTCTTCATTAATATAGGGTTAGTTGTAGCTGAGAACAAGATAATGTAGAATGACTAGAGATACTACATATCTAACATGACTGCCCTTGTGAGGAGGTCATAAGTAGACAAGGACCACCAAAAAAAAAAAAAAAACTAGGGCTTGAATGGCTCAGAACACCCATGTGACAAAACCCAACTGCCTGAACTGCCTGATGAGAAGACTTATGTTGATATAAAGGACAAGATTGAAAGTTTTGGTAAGATATGGAGAGTGCTACTGAAAATGCTGAGAGGGACCAAATTTACCACGACCTTTGCCATGACATGAATTGAATCCACAACCATGATAATTTTTATGACCACTAGTGGATTGTAGGTTAGAGGACTAAGAGCGAGCGACGAAATAAGCTCAAAAGACTAAAGATGATAGGGACAATGCTCAAACTAGAAAAAGTTAATAGCGAAGGTCGTCGAATCACATAAGGAAGTTGTACAGATATATTAGTGAGAAAGGCCTCGTAATCTATGGGAAGCCCATTTTTTGCTTACATGGCTAGATCAACTTAGGAGACAAGTTTATTTAGATGGATAGATTGTTGCCCACTGTTTTGATTTTCCGAAAGATAGGCATCACATGTAAGGTTGCCTTTCTTGATGTTGCTTAGTTGAATCCTATATTGAAGTTGTTTTGCCATAGATATGCATCAAAGGGGTTTCAAGGACAAACTAGATTTCTATAAACGTAGGGGGTCTGAATACTAGAATTTTTACGAACCCACATAGAATAGATTGGATTTAGGATACGTTATCCAGTGATATCGATTATGAAATACAACGGACAAGTTGTACGATCATTGACATTTGCGAAAATGATCCTGACTAATGAGCAATAATGAAATTGTAATTTCCATAAATAGTAGTTCTCTGTATTTACTTTTATAGACATGAGATGGGTGAGGTATCGAAGTGGGGATACATGAGACATCGAAGATGGACTTGGATGATGGGCAACCTCTAGTGGACTAGATAAAACCCGAGAAGGCGTAGAGATAAGATCTAAGTTATGGAGAATTTGAGAATTCCGTGACACATGATGAAGATGAACGAGGGTGTCATGAGAGTGATGGGAAGGATTGAAAACGCTACTAAGACGTGGAGGAGTGATTGTGGTATCTGAGGTATATAAGGTTGTATCGATGGGTTTACAAACATGAATTTACAGTTACAGTTTGTATTGCATGACTATGGGAAGTTTCCAAAAATAGAGCTAGGGTTGAATGTTGTAAGTGGTGAGTGTTGGCGACTATAAGAAGGGGCAGAATTTGTGAAGTGGAAGGGCAGTGGTAAGTCCCTATTTGTTTCTTGATATTCCCCTAATTTTACCCACAGAAACCATTGTATCTCTAACAATTGGTATCAAGACCCTAGGTTTTCTTAGATTTGGAGACCTCGTAGATCTAGATCTATGGGTAAAATAGAGCTTAGAGTTAGCTGCCAATTTTTTCAGTAGGAACAATGGCAGGTGATGAGGAAAAAGTCTAGATTGTGAAGCTCAATGGTAGAATATTTTGGAAGATGTAGATAAAGAATTATATGTCTTAGAAAAGACTGCAGTAACCTTTGTTGCGAAAGAATTAACAAGAGGATGGAGGAAGATTGGGAATTATTGATTGTCAAGATTTATAAGTGGTCCGGATGAGGTTGTCGAGGAATATTGTATTCAAGCTAATAGATCAAAAGACGACAATAGATTTGATGAGAACATTATCAAATATGTACGAGAAACCAATCTATTTGATGTGCAGGTTGTTCAACATGAGAATGAGGGAAAGTGGTTATATAACAAAGTACATTAATGAGTTTGACGTAATTATAACTCAGTTGAGCTTAGTAGGAATCACATTTGATGATGAGATCTAAGTTCTGATCCTATTGTTATCCCTACATGATAATTGGAGTGCAATTGTACTTAGTAATTAGTTCATGGTTAGCAAAGGTTGAAGCTTCAAGAGGTCCTAGACATGATTCTAAGAATGAGATTCTTAGGAAGGAAATGATGGAACTTATGGCAAGGGCCTTTAGGTGTCGGAGTAAGAAGCAACCAATGGGGGAACCAAAATCGAGGGAATCTTAAAGATAACGAAGAGTATTACAATTTTAGTTACAAAATATACTAACAAAATCTATCCAATGAGCCAAAATGGGATAGAAATAAGAAATAGGGTGAGGGTTCAGCTAATCCAGATTTAGTGGAGATCGTTGATGCTTGATGTGTTGTACCAATGGTCCAAGAGATGCTTGAATTCTAGACTCAGGAACATAATATCACTCTACTTTAGAAAAGAAATTGTTGTCCAACTATGTCTTCGATGTGTAAGGTTTGTCTGGGGAGAGACGAAGCCTTGAACACTTTAGGTAATAGTTAAGCTCCAACGAGGTTCTAATAAGGGCAACTGAAGTTGCACATGTTCGGGGCCTTAGAAATAACTGTATATTTATGAGTAAGCTAGACAAAAATGGATATACAATGATATTTAGTGTGGAGCTTGGGTGATCACCAAATGGAGTAGGGTAGTGGATAGGGGTTCAAAGGGGAAAAGATTACTCACAATCGAGAAGAAGAGAGGCTCCTTCAAGTGGGAGCCACACTAGATTATTCACTTTGGTGAGCAGAATAGGTTCATTAGAATTGAGTCCATAGTTTTGATTAGGCTCCAAATGGGAGATTGTTATGTTAGTGGAGCCAAATCAAAAGAGTATTAGAGCTTAAATAAAGGGGTTGGAACTTCAAAAACAACATTTATAGGAATAGATAGTAAGAAGTCGAAGAGGATCACCACGTAGATCCAAGATAAACATATTGATTAGGTGAAATAGAGGCAACGTCGCGTGATGACGCAAAATTCCTCATAGCAACGTATTTCTAGGCAAGAACGTCGCAGCTCTAGCGTGAAGGGTAGTTATTTTTTATTACTATTTTTATCTATTAGCTTGACAAGGATTTCCTAGTTTGATAGGTTTTATCTTTCTCTTCAAGTTCACCATTGTAAATTTGAAAACTCAACATGTATATTGCTTGATCAATACTAACAAGTAATAAGAGTGACATAGTGGTTTTTTCCCTTTGTTTTAGGGTTTTCACCATAGATCTTGTGTTATAGTTATTTTTTTTTATTTTCTTAATTTTCTGGTGTTTTTACCCGGTGATACTTTTGTTTCTCTAACAATAATGTTTTTCTTAAGCCAACAACCAAGTATGATATTTAGTTATTTTTCAAATGCTTTTAATTTACAAGCTAACTTTATGAAAAACTATGGCCATGTTTGCCTTTGTTTTTAATCCACTTTTTTCATTTTCATATGAAAATAAAAATACACACTTTACATTATTTTAACTCAAAATATTCTCCTTTTCATTTTCACATTTATGTTCCTAATAAATTTCAATCATTCTTTAAAAATTACATTTCACATCACTTTTTCACTTTTCTCTCACTTTCTTTTTATCACTTTTCTCTCCCAATTATATCTTCTTTCTTTTTTACTTTTTTTAATTCAAGAGGAAAGGGGATACCCTACACATCTAGCTCGACAAACTCAGATTGATAGTTATAATCTTGAGTCATAAGGACTCTATCTAGCTCCATGAAGGAGGAGAGAGCCACTACTTGTGGCAGCTTGGATTTGAACCTAAGACCTCTCATATAAAGTGGAAGATGGACACCATTAGACCAACAGGTCTTGGGTTATATCTTCTTTCTTTAACCCATCTCTATCATCTAATCATTACTTTTCAATCATTTCATACATCACCAATCACCAATTTTCAAAAACACAACCAAACACACCTATTTTTCTCACTTTTTTCACACAAAAATTGAAAAAGCAATTCTCCCCTACATTTTTAAAAATAACGGTTAAAAATGAATTGGAAACACATCCAAACAGAGCCTGTGTTTTTAAGTTTGAAATTTGAAAACATTACCCTATTCCCCCTTTAGATCTTTCATGAATATGAGATGCTTGTAATTTTCCTAATGCAAAGACAAATGCCAAGCACACATTTTCTTTTTATTCATCGCTTAACTTTGTCACAAGTGCTTACGATAAAGTAATACTTTAATAAATATGAGTTTTGTGATATTCCAAAATGAGTTATCGATATGTCCAGGACAATTGGTTACGTCAATTGTTGTTGCCTCTAGGGGAGTCTTGTATGATTCTCCATATATCTGACCATCACCTTGTAGTGCCTAAATCACAATTGCTTCACCTTTTTAGTTAGAACATTCAAATGCCCACCTCATTTTTTTATCTACTGCCCTTTGCAATGCTTATATATTGATAGATATGTATTGGTACACTCAAGTTCTACATATATTAAACCCCGAGTCTAAAATAAATGTATCTGTTCCAATTTTCATTTTCTTTTACGTAATTTTATGTTTTGTTTATTGACCTCTCTGTAAATTTTTGAGTATTTTGTGAGGTTTGCAATATTTACTCCAAATCCTATAATTTCTTGAATCTTCAAAAATATGATTTTATAAGTTTTAGTATGAGGAAACTTATTGACCATGAGCAATTCAAATTGGTATTTCTTGGTTAATTTGAATACGTATGCTAAATCACACATGATAAGAGAAATTCATTTGTTGCCAAGTATGTTTGTAAAACAATGAAAGAGGTACCAATTTGAATTAAGCAATTTGGGAGAGAGGGATTCCAAAAAAAAAAAAAAAAACAGAGGCAAGTAGATAGCAATCTGTTTGGTTTAAGAAAAGTACCATTGAAAGGAAAAGAAAACAATGAAAAATGGTTTTTCTTTTCCCACAATTTTTCGAGGAATTCTAGCCAGCTCCTGGTTTGGCCACACACAAGTATATTGTCTCAAATTAGAATTAAATTTTCTCTCCTTTTTTTTTGTGCTCTTTTCTTATGTTTTATTTTTCTTTCCCTGACAATTTTCTTAAACCAAACATAGCATAAAAGGTATTTTAAGGGAAAAAAAGAGAAGAAACTCACGAGAATAAATGAAACTCACGAGAATAAATGAAACGTTCCCAGAGGTTGAAGGGAGCTCCACTGAAAAATGCGGAATCCTTGAGCGATATCTTATGTAAAGCCGAATAACCCCGCGATTTTGCTTTGGCCATATCCGGGTACATGTCAGCCAGATATATCACTAAATCTACCAAAGGAAGGTATTATAATCATATTCTCTAAAGAAAACGGATATAAATTTGGACATGATTAAACCCCATTTTTTGTACCATAATTTTGTCTTACTTCAATTTGCTCTTATTTTTTACGTGTTTCTTACGCTCAGTCCTATAAGTTTCAAAATGTCTCATCCAATCAAAAATTTGGTCAAAAATTTAATGATCAAAGTCATGTAATCCGACTAGCATGTGACATTGCATAGAAACACAATTGAATAGAATTCATGCATGAGTGTCACTCATTCATGAACCCTCCCTAAAAAACAGCTCAGAACTGTTGACTAACGAAGTACATAACTATGACTATTAAAATTTGGATGAAAATTTATGGGTGGGACTAAATGTGATACATTTTGAAAGTTATAAGATAAAATGTGAGAAACACATAATGAATAAGACCAAAAATATAATGAGACAAAGTAATGGGATGAAAAATGCAATTTTTCCATGAGAAGTTAGTTGGGCTCTGTTTGTTTGTGTTTTCATCCCACTTTTTCCATTTTCATTTTCATCTGAAAATGTAAATACACACTTTACACTGTTTTTAACTGAAAATATTCTCATTTTCATTCTTGTATATTTCAAATCACTTATCTCACATTTTCTCTCACATCCACCCATTACCATCCTCTCCCTCTCTTTCACCCATCACCATCATCTCTCTCTCTCTCTCCTCTCTCTTCACCCATCACCATATAAGTCCTTTAGATTTGAAGATAGACTTTCCACCTCTTATGGTTGAGAGGAGGCACTGGAAGAGTCAAGTACTTAATCTCTTAATAGATCTTTCGCAAGTTAAGGAATTTTAATTGGACATTAAAATTCAACTCGTATGACACCTGCTTTGACAAGGAAGTGCCAATCGAACACTGATTAGATAGTGGAGCTGGTGTCATGAATATAGTTAATGGAATTAACATATTTGAGCTCGACTCGCATTAATCAAATCACATGGGTATTTGCTCTTTGACAGTCGATGATTGGGATTAAGATTGCGATAGCATGTGTGAACTTTAGACCTGAGGAGTTATTTACAATGTGCTTGTAGTATTGGATATGTTATCAGAGTAGTTAAACGCGTATCACCTGATAGGTGGGGTCGAACTCGAAGTATGATTCACATGGTCCATTCGACATTGTAAGATAACTGCCAATATGGGATTCACCGTCTCGATAATAAACAACTATGTGACCTGTACGATCATAAGTAATTGACAATACAAAGTCTTTGGCCAAAGCATATAAACTAACTAGTGGTGGTCACTGTGGGTAGTTTGGTAATTTCACATTATTATGATTACTGAGTACATCATCAACTTCTATGAGTTGAACGTACCATGGCTCTTACTTGATCGGATCACGTCGGTGATGAGTTTATATGCATATGGTAATCGTAATCAAGGTTCGTGATGCCATGTTCATCTCATATTCAATTGGGCTACGGTTTGGTTCCACAGTGCTGGCTAGGTGACAACCTTATCCTTTGGAATCCTCCCATTACCAATTGAATCGAGCCTAGAGAGTCGCGCTATGTGAAGAAAATGAATGTTTTTCCATGCTAAGGGTATTTTGATAAAATCACATTAGATGTGGTTGACTGACAAAATGGATGGCATGATTTAATTAAAGATATTTAATTAGATTAAATTAATTAATTAAATCATTTAATTCATAAGTTAAATTAATTGGAAATTAATTTATAAGTTGAATTAAATTAATTGGATTAAAGCAATTAATTAAAAGGCAATTGGATTGGACTTGGATTTAATTAATTACTCATGGGCTAAGATGAAACAAAGCCCAAAAGCCCAATCCTAAAAGGCCTTAGCGGCCACCCCTCACTAGTAGGACTAGAGGTTTTGCTTACTTGGTATAAGTTGTTAGTCAGTGTCAGAACTCCATACAAGTCATAATTCTGAATCTGACTTTGCGCCAAAGAAAACCTAAAGCAAAAGAAAGACAAAATCCCCTCCTTCTCTCTCTACCTAGCTGCCGCCATTGCTGTCGGGGAGGAGATCAGAGCTTTCTCGGAGATTTTTCTTATGTGTGATAATCTAGAGACAGGAGTTTGGGGCTGCTGCTGATTGTTCAAGTTTTGTCATCAAGAGGTAATCTAATTATCCTCTTTCGTATATTTTTTTTTGCGAATTAATATCATGAAACCTCGGATTCGATTTCTGGAGTGATTCGGAGTAAAAAGATTTATCCGCCAGATCAAATCACAACAGAATCACGAGACGGGATCTTGTTGAGTAAGGTCTGGCTGTTCGACGAAGCAGATGGCATCAAAAGGGGATCCATCCACGATAGGATACAGAGATACTTTCTATGCTTGTGTAAGACATAGATGACCAGTGGAAATCTTTGGCCAGAGTATTGAGGTTATTAAGAAGGATTGGTGATACTAGCTTAGATGACGAAGGTCACTTTAGTCAGTCACAACATAGTCATAGCTATCTAAATTAATGGAGTTTTGACTAAACCAAACTCTAAACTTGGATGGGGAAAATGATGGAAGAAGTTAGCTCATACGAATATCATAATCTAGAAAGGTCTATTACATAATCACTAGCATCTAAGTTTTCGTTAAGATGCTTCCAGACGTCTCGATGAAAGTTTTGAATTGACATTGGTGATAGTTTCAAGACATTGATTAATTATTTAAGTAGTAATTAATCAAGCCTAGAGAAAGGTCTCAGTTCTAGCTTACTAAGTGGAGTAATTAAATAAGATGTTTGTCTAATTAATGACTTGTGTAAGAATTAATTAGCCTTTGTAGGAATTAATTAGAGATAAGGCAAGAGATAGAGAAAACAATCCAACCCTATAAAAAAATTGTAGAGGTCATTGGCCTCTATTTACTTAAAAGGGGAGGTGCACGCCTCCCCTGATATGCTTGCTTGCATTTCCCTTCTTTTCTCTCTCTCTTGATTTGTTCTCTGCGTTAGATTTTAAGCACATAATCTCCTACCCTTTTCTCCATAAGCTAAATATTTACTGTGATTAAAGGTAGCACTAAAATCATAGTAAGAGGATCAGAGGTATTCATGTGTTGATACACTCTTAGAGGTGCAACACTTAGAGCACTTGACTGATCCAGAGACAAATGAGCAGTAGGGGCGACAGTTTTCTACTTAAGGAAGAGGACGTGGGTTGCTTGTAGATGAAATCCACCATCAGTCCTGTTCGTCATTTATTTTGACTCACCGTAATTTTTGTTAATTATAAATTGACATACCAAGGTATAATGGTTACAAAACCCCCTTTGGATGTTTTTGAATTCGATGGTACTGTGCAACATGTTCCTCGCGCTGTGCTTTTTAATTATTTTAATTGTTTGCCTCCACTACGCTAACTGCGATAAACTGAGATACTTGTCGATTGTGGACTGGTAGCCTTACAATTGTAACTTCATAACTTTTAAGGACTAACTTGCAAAAGAAAAAAATTCAAAAAATAAATTGTAAATAAAAAAAATGTAAAAAGGCTTGCACCAAAAATGGTGCAAGCTACAGTGCGATTGTTCCTTGGACCATTTTTGGAGTAAGGATTTGGTGTGGTTGGAGTCAACCCATTCCAAATTTAACCACCCCCAGCCGAATTTTAGTGTGGGTTGGAGATGTTCTTAGCTCTGAGGTTTTACAAAGTACCATAACACCCTATATTAGATTCTAACAACTCAAAAAAGATGGAATGAAATTTTTTTAATCTTATTTTACTGATAAGTAGTGAAATTGTAATATGTTTTTACTGTTAATGAAAGTTAGTGCTTTTCATAATTAGAGTCTCACACGGGATATCGATGTAATTTAAGCTTAAGATTAATAATTATTGAATTTGTTTCTTATTTAAGAATTAATAAATCAATTAAATCCATGGGTTTTGCCTCCAAAAGTGCTCCAAAGATTTTAATAGTTTTTTATTCACATATTAATTGTGTATAACACAATATATAAAGTGAGTAAATTATACTTCTAATATCATTGCTCACCCATTTTGTGAATTACAGGAAAAATTGCACTTTTAATCTCATATGATAGGGGTGTTGCAAAAGTAGTCCCGAGCATTGTGAGCTCGACAAAAATAGTATTACAAGATGCACAAATGTACATAATTAGTCCGGACAGTTTACCTTCTGACGAAATTTGTCACGTGGAGGTCACGACTGTTTGGTTAAGCCTTCTTGCAAGTTTCTCAAAATATTTGGGGCTTTCAACACTTCATTATTTTTTTTTACATAAATTCACTTTTTTTCTCTTTCATTCCTTGTCTTCAAGCCCTAACAATCTCTCCCCTTGCCCCCTGTCTCATTTTCAAAATCAAAAATTCGACAGACCTTTTGTCATCACTCCCTTTCCGCATCACACTTTCAAAAATAAAAATTCACTCTAGGACAAACGGATTTTGTCATCTCTCCCCTTTGCCCCTTGCCTAATTTTCAAAATAAAAAAATCAACTTTAGGAAAAAAATGAACTTGAAGGAGAACAAATGATTGAGTAAGTATAATGATGCTTGGCTTCTACATTTTTGAGGGGTTGTACTCCAGCGAGGTCTTGTAGGTTGTTTGCTGGATGGAGGTGGAGGTTTAGGTGTTGGTGTGGTGGTGGGTGAGTGAGAGTTTGAGGGTCGGAAAGGTGCTCTCGTTAGGGATGGGGAAGGCAATTTCAGGTTGGGGTTGCGTGGTGGGCGGGGCACCAGGGATGGTGGTTGATGTTGGTCGATGTCAACGGTTGGGTGGTGTCGGCGTGTGTGTGTCTCTATTGAAGACAATGTATATGCTTTTTCCTTTTCGTTTTTTTCTAGTTTTTGTTTAAATTATTTTTATCATTTATTTTAATAATTACAAATAAATGTTTATATTTAATATATAAACCTATTTTTCTAAATTTTTTTTTGTTTCTTAATTTTTTGAAATACTTTTCTAATTTTCAAAATTAGAAAACTTTAATTGTTCGGAATCAAAATATATGTTAAGATTGTTGATGATGACAATTAGGATTTATCTTAGACCAAAAAATTATATAAGTTTGTTTTTATTAGAAACATGTATAGGCTTATTTATCTTAGGCCAAAAAATT
Source organism: Buddleja alternifolia (assembly GCA_019426215.1). NCBI lineage: Eukaryota > Viridiplantae > Streptophyta > Magnoliopsida > Lamiales > Scrophulariaceae > Buddleja > Buddleja alternifolia. Next base: position 17,006,837 of record CM033398.1, read on the forward strand.
ATATAAGTTTGATTTTTATTAGAAACATGTATAGGCTTTGAAAACAATGTATAAGGCTTTTATATCTCTTATGATTGTTAGCTAAGCATCTGAACGCTTGTAGAGTTGATAGAATTTTAGGTGAATCTGTCAAGTTAAGGCTGAAGATCAAGCGCTCAAAGTCCTTAGAAGATAAGATATGCTTAGGATAGGAAACATCGAAGCACTAGCCAAGTTGTGAAGATCTTTTAGCGTTGCATGAGCGTCCACGAGATGGAATTTACTTAAATTTATGCCTAAGTCCAAAAAGTGTTTAATGCAGTTAATAACGGGTACTTAAACTCAACGGGCTTTGATTTCAAATGTATTTAATGTTTGATAAGAGCATTAATAGTGATCAGTACCTCGAATGTATGAAAGAGCCTTTCTATTGGATTGTCAGAATTCGCGGTCTGCAACACCAACAATTTGGAGCAGAATTTCAGGGATAGAGAAAAAAGTTGTTCAAGCACCTACCTGTGTCAAACAAACATTTGTCCATGATTTCCTATAAATAGTACTTCCCAGCAACCCTAAAATATATCTGAAAATGATACAATCCAAAATGTTGTTGCATTGAAGTCTTGAACTTACACTTCAGAAAAGCTTAGACTCCACAGCTAAAATACTTCAAGCTTTTCATCCAATCCCAAGACAGCTTTCAAATTCTCAAACATCTTCCATTGAAACCCTAAACTACTATTGAGATATTCCAGTTTGTTTTCTAAACAAACAACACTTTTGACAGCGAACCATCCGACCTCTCAATTTGTGTGAAAAAGAAGTTGAAGATCAACATTATTTCTGAGTGAACGAAGCGCGATATCAATGACCTTTAAGAAGAAGTCTAAATAACCATAGAGCTCAAGTTTACCTTACATTATTCATTTTATTGTAGAAGATTTCTATATGATTCTTCACAAATCGATTTGTGGACCTCCTAGTGGAAAAAGAAGAAGAAAGACATGTTGGGATTACATATACCCAACGAACCTTACAGAGTTTTTGTGTTCATTTTATTACTGTGCTTATCATACCTAAAAACATGTCACTCATAACACCTTAACTTGCATCAAAAGCAATGCAATTAATTGAAATCTTGAATGCTTCCCAAAACTCTTTAAAACTAAGAAGACTAAAATCTTCCATTAGGCTAACTCTTAATATAAGCACTGAATGCTTAATCCTACTTTGATTATGTGCTCAAACCTGGTATTATAAGTTATCTTTTAAAATAGTCTTCTACAATGCTTGCTAACATTGACATTTTATTAAAGCGTCCAAATATTTTGAATACAAATTTTTTTATGTCTGAAAAATTTCAGGGTCTATTCAACCCCCCTCCCTCCCCCCTTGTAGACCCTTTTCATATGCCACTTGGGACCAACAATTGATCCAGAACCCTAAGTGATTCCAAGCGTCACTGCTTGTTTAGATCATTATCTTTTCAAAATAAGTTGCTTTTTAGTTTTCTCATATACATTCCATCATTTCTTAAGCTAAGATGAGAAGATTGACTGAGTCAAACTATGACTTATGCAAACTAAGGTCCTTAGCTTATCTTACTTCATGTAATGACGAGCCTGTTGATGTCTTTACAGTAGGGCAAATAAAAATTATGAAAGTAATCATTAGAGCGCCTAGAGTGGAAGAAAAATACTCCATAAGGATATGATAAACCCAAGGTCGAATCCAATCTGGACATGGTTGACATGAACGCTCTCTATTCTGCTCTTAATGACAACGAAGCATTTTTCAAAAAAATAAAGTCTTTTAAGTAGGCAAAGGAATATTTCAAGGATCAGAACAGATTAGGGAGAACAAGCTCTTTATTTCCAAGCAAAGATTTGATTAGTTCAAAATGTAAGCGGGTGAAATCTTCGATGAGAAGGACTCAAGGTTCAATGCCCTTACTACTGAGTTAGTCTCTTTGGACAAGGTTCTAACAAACAAAGAAATGGAAAATAAGATTTTTGGAGGTTTGCCTACCAAATATTTGATCAAAAGCACAACCATTAGGGAGTCAAAGGCACTATTAGATATGACTCTAGAAGAAGTGTTTTCAGAACTCAAGCCATTCGAGTATGAGTTAGGTGACCATAGTGGAGCGTCGACTTCAGCAGTCAAATTGTGAGTGCTAATTGCTGCTATTAAAGAAAAGTCGACATCAAACGGTCCAATGTCATAATCTAAAGAGAATGACGATGTGGCATTGTTGGTTAAGAAATTCAAAAAGTTTATAAAGTATAGAAGAGATGGAAAATCCTTCTATCCATCTAGGTCTCCAAGATAGAATTCGCCATTAATGCTGCTTCGATATCAAATGCAGCATCAAGCGCCTCAGTATTCTGCACCTCAGCTCTAAGCAACACTTCCATATCAGGCGCCCCTTTCTCTAAATTACTCAGCGGCTGCCACTCTAAGACCTCAGGTTAAAACAAAGCTAACATATGAACAGAATTTGAAAACTGATCATTGTTATAACTACAAGAAACCAGGGGACACCACTAGGTAACTTTCTTTTATCCCCCAGTTCCCAAACCTACAAAAGAAGGATAGGGAGGATAGAAAACCAAGTTTTTACCACTCCCCTTTCTTACAAAGAGCTACAAGATGTCTGATTATGAGGACTATTGTCTAGCAACTGTCAGGTTACACCAAAAACACTCTGATTAGAACTCAGTGCTCAAAAGTGAGAATGTGACACTCAAAGCAGAGTTTCAAGTTCAGTAACAATTTATTGAGGAGAATAAATCAATCAAGGCTGAAAACACTCATATGAAATGTGATCTTGATATAATGGTTAAGAGAGAGGCTGATTTGATCGCTAAAATAGCCAAATTAGAGCATTTTGTCTCATCATTATCTTAAGCTTGAAAAAATCTAGAAAATGTGACGAATTGGACTAAACTTTTCAGTGAAAAGACGGAGTATGTTACGATATTCATGGTAACAAGATGAAAGCATCCAGTGTCATAGCTCCTACTAGAGGTAAAGGCAAGAAGTATATTGGTGTAACCTTTGTGGAGAATAGTACTAATAGGAAACCCCTATATTTACATGATGGGTTCGATGAGAGGCCAAACAAACGGTACAAAGCTGGATTGGGTCATAAGAGAAAGACGAAAGAATATGATTCTTATGAAAAGTATCCTCCTAGAGCCCAGATGGCTAAGGAAATATCTACTACAAAGAATCGTATCCCAATCATTAAGCGCCCAAAAAACATCCCCAACCAGCCCCAAGGAATCACCAACGTCAAACCCAACCTCAGCGCGAAACCAGGACATACTACTAAGAATATGATAGTTATGGCAATGTTGACCGAGGATATTACCTTACACTGCACATGCACACTGTTGGAGTTAGTGCCCGGTGCACCAATTATTGGGGTCCCATTCTTAAGGTAACTCTATGACAACCTAATTGTGATAAAGTCAAACCTTTAATTGGCATTCTTTATTCTTAAATATCTTCATAGGCTTAGAATAAAGTACCATAGGATCACACATAGCTATGGGACATCATCACACATCGGGTATGGTGATGATGGATGTCTCCAAGGCTATGATTCTTGAAACTGTTCCAAGTCGTGAATGGGTTCATCAAGATAAAGGGATAATGATCAACCCAAAAGACTTGCTTGTATGATGCATACTCTTGGAGGAGTGTAGCTCATTCCATAGGTGCTGGGACGGTAAAGTCGGTCCATGTATGTAGGTTCCTATTTTGGAAATGGGTAAACTGAATAACCCCCAAGGAAGTTCCTTAAATTAGAATCTCAGTCAAAAATGGAACTTCCCATAATCACGTAGTGTAAGAGTAATCTTTATAGACCTAAGATTCTATATGATGTCTTATACATAATCGAGCAAGTCTTGATTTATTCTATGATCACACGAGGGTCGTTAATGGGATGTTTTTGACATGGGCTGATTATGTATGAAGACGCGGAGTGTTCCACATTTAGATGACCAAAGTTGATGTCACTCATAATGGGAAACATAGCTATTGAATTAAACTTTTACCCTAGATTCAATCGGGAGATTAGATGGAAGGATCTTACTTACACGAGAATCGTAATTATGAAAGGCGTATCTTTACTCTTCGTTTATGTCTAGGTCTTCGTGGCCCATTGCTAGATAATAACCACGATGTGCAAGTGTATTGAATAAATATGATGATTAATTCAAAGTCTGATTGAATCCATAATGATTTCATCTAGTATTTTTCATTTTAGAAAACGACACAGACACCTCAGAAAAGTGTACTTACTACTAGCATATAAAAGGGACTAAGGGATCATACACATACCTCTATAGAGTTACTGCTTAATCATGTGATTAATCAATTTATGGAAATTGAGAAAATTAGGAAAGTCTAGTACTTGCCTAATTGGGAATATAAATTAATTGATATGTTTTAATTAATTAAAATATTTAATTAATCATGTAAGATTAATTAATAATGGACCTTGATGAGTCCAAGTATTTTATTTCATTGGGCTATGCCCAAATTAAATAAATATTAAATGAGATTTGGGTAATAATTAAATTGGATTTCATTATTTATTCATTTAATGGGTTGGAGCTTTTAATTAATGTTGGAGTCAAGAATTAAATTCTTGGACTCCAAGAAAAGTCAAAGGAATGATCAAAGTAAGAGAGAGAGAGAGAGAGAGATGGATGAAATTTTGGTGGAGGAGGATTCCAATCCTTCTCCAATTCTTGATCTTGTAGAATAAGAAGATAAGAATAAAAGGAAGTTACTTGGTGAGACTTCTAAGAGTACATGGTAATTAAATCTCTTAATATCTTATCATCTATAAATATAATTAGTCTTGGAGACTAAAAAAATAATGTATTTTTTTTCCGCCCATCTCCTCTCCATAGAGAAATCGACCCCTTCCCTCTTCCAATTGACATAGCTCTACTCATGTGTTGAGTAAAGCTATTCACATAATATTCCCCACCTTTCATAAATAACCTACATTAGAGAATCTGGAATTGCTTTATTGGCTACGATCGGAAATAAAGCAATTGGAAATTCAAAGTAGGTGTGGACACCGTCAGAGGCGCAACACTTGGGGTGCTACAACTGGGAGATACAAAACAATTATGGAAGCTCAAGGAGATTCCGATGCTGCGGCTTAGAGCTGTCAAAGGGCGGGTTGATAAAGATACAACCGATCGTGATGAGGGAGTTTCGTTGTTGGTAAATTCCCTATCTTCCTTCTAGAAATAATTTAATTAAGCAAACTAAATTCCTATTTCAGGTGGTTTGTATTTAAATTTTAATTTCCGCTATTTTAAGCAACCCGGGGAATTACCCAACCCAACACACACAGCAAAGCATATGAAACCCAAGAAGGTCAGTCTTCCTTCGATTAAGATCATGAAAATATGGGTCCCTAAATTTCTATCTCAAACTTAAAAACCTAACGAATAAAAGAGTAAATTATTGACATCATCAAAAAGGGAGAAATTATCAGGAATAAATTTATCTGTTAGAAGTTTTGATGATGACAATTAGGTTTCATGTTAAAATTCAACTTATGTAAGTTTGGTTTTTATTAGAAACATGTATAAGGTTTGAAACATAGATTTTGTATAAGGCTTTTATCTCTTTAGATTATTAGGCTAAGTATGTGAACACTTGTAGCATTGATAGAATTCTAGGTGAGTCTGTCAAACTAAGGCTGAAGATCAAGCGATCGAAGTCTTTAAAAGATAAGATCCGATCAGCGTCGGAAGCGTCGAAGCACTGACTAGAGACAGGATACACCTTAATTTATTCCGAAGTCAGGAGGGAGTTTAGTGCAATTAATAATGGGCATTTGAATTCAATGCGTATTTATTTCGAATGTGTTTAATTCCTGATAAGGGATTAATGGTGATAAGTACCTCAGATGTATGGAAGAGCCTTTCTATTTAACTGTCAGATTCGAAGTCTGTCGCACAAAGTTTTTGCAACAAAATTTCAGTGATAAAGGACAAAAGTTGTTCACGCGCCTACCTCTGACAAACGGACATTTTTCCATGATTGTCTATAAATAGGACTTCCCAGCAACCCTAAAATATATCTAAAAATCATACGAGCCATAACGTTGTAGCATTGAAGTCTTGAACTTACACTTTCAGAAAATTTTAAACTCCTTAACCAAAATACTTCAAGCTTTTCAGCCTATTCCAAGACAATCATCAATATCTCAAAAATCTTCCGTTAAAGAACCCTAAACTAATATTGAGATATTCCAATTTGTTTTACAAACAAACAATACTTTTGACAACCAACCATCCAATCTCTCCATCTATGTGAAGAAGTTAAAGATCGACATTATTCTGTGTAAAAGAAGCGCGATATCAAGGACATTGAAGCAGAAGTCTGAGTGACCAAGGAGCTCTAGTTAACCTTACAATATCCACTATACTGTAGAAAAAATCAGTGTGATTCTTTAAAAAGCGATTAGTGGATTGCTACTAGTGAAAAAAGGACAAGAAGTACATAGTTGAGATTACATAAACCCAATGAACCTTACAAAGTTTCTATGTTCATTTTATTATTGTCTTACTTCTTTCCGTTCATCTTAAAGCTTATCATACCTGAATGAATATTACTCATAAAAAGCAAAGCAGCTAAGTAAAAACTTGAGCGCTTCTCAAAACTCTTTAAGACTATGAAAACTAAAATCTTCTATTGTTCTAACTTTTGATATAACCGTTGAAAGCTTAATCCCATCATTTAAAGCGGGCCTTAATGCCATGCTCACTAGCATTGAGCTTTTATCGAAGCGCCCAAAAAATTTGAATACGAAATTTTTGAATTTTTCAAAACTTCAGGGTCTATTCAACCCCTTCCACTCTATAGACCCTTTTCATTTGCCACTTGGGTCCAATATTAATTTTTCTGGAATTTTTTGAAATATTTTTCAATTTTCATAACTATTTCTATTCTTTCAAATTCTTTCAGTTTTTAATTATTTTGAATTTCTAAAATATTTTCAAATTTTCTAAAAAAAGAATTATCTTTATTTTTTTCCTGTTTTTTCTATTTTTTGAATTTTCATAAATACTTATTTATTTTGAGAATTATTTCGTTTTTCTTATTTTATATTTTCTTTATTTTCTAATGTTTTAAAATTTTCAAAGGTTTTTCAATTTGCGATTTCTGATTTTCTCTAATTTTTTTGAATTTTCAAAATTACTTTCTAATTTCCACACTTTTTTTTCTAGTTTTGTTTCTGATTTTTTTCTCTCATTATTTTCTAGGAACCCCAAATATTTTGCAAAACTTGCAAAATGATCCAACATAACGAACACGTGAGCTCTACGTGACAAATCTTGTCAAAAAGTTAACAGTCAGGAATCCTGTGGGACCATTTTTCTCGGCTCATAAAGCTCGAGACCACTTTTGCAGCCCCCCTTATTCTGTGGGACCAAAAGTGCAATTTTTCCTGAATTACATTGGGATAGGCCGAACCTTGTTAGGACCAAAATTTTCATCGGTTTTGTACATATATCCACACTAATTAAGCTTGATATGAAGAAAAGATGATAGATTTTACTGAAACATATAATACATTAACTTCTTTATCTGTTACGACTACTTGAATTCTAATCTTAGATTATGTGTGGACACATATATCTAAGTTTCATAGTTTTCTATAATGTGCTGAAAAATGATGAATTTATTCAATGAAATGAGTATAGAGTGAAAGTCATTTGTGATTTGCTGAAATTTTAAAAACTATACATGCTACCATTGTTGGAAGATATTAGTTAATAATTTTCGGTTTAAAAAACTTCTTACTCAATTTTTTAACATTTTAAATATTTTCTAATTTCTATATTTTAGTATTTGTAGCAATTCAACTTTGTTTTAGAATCCCAGTGGCAATTTCATTATGTAATAAGATAAAGATATATTCCTTTAATTTGTTATTATCCTACTTATATAACTCCCATATTAACTGAAAAAAAGAAGAAGAAAGAAGTTGTCCTATATTGAAATATATTTTGTAAAGTGTAACCAAAACTTTGCTTCTGACAATAATTGCTTGACCTTGCAAATCTTCATGTCTTTCTATATCCTATATGCTGCCAATTCCATGTATGCACATATATTTACTTGTATATTATATATACATACATATATAGTGTGTGTATATATATCTATATCTATATATATATATATATATATATATATAAAATATATTATATACATTTATTACGATGTCGTGCATCACTGACCATGGTATAGTCGTTGATGTACCAAAATACTACTTGCGGATTTAACATTCGTCACCTCGTATTCATTGGGTCGTTAGACTAAGATACTGCCTCGTATACGAGGAAACGAGGTGGGTTTAATGTCCGGCCCCTATAATAAAGTTATTTGCATTACACTCCAAGATCCGCGTGTTATTATTATTCAGGTAGGGTCGGTTCATGACCCGACTCGGTGAACGTCGAATGTGTGCCACCCATCAAACACACGTGTAAGGGATCCGCAGGCAAGACGTCTTGTCGGTCATTCGCTCTACAGTACCGAATGAAAACTCTATAAATACCGTCATTTATGAAGATTGAGGACGGATAATTGGAGCAATAAATATTACGAACCATCTATCGTATAGCTCGGGTTATTCGGAGACTTGAGAGTACGATCCTAGAATACAAATAAGAGAGTTCCTCGATATTCGAGCCTTAACGAATCCAACATCTTCACTTGAACTACGTTTAGACTTGATCCTGAAAAGGTACGTAGGCAGCTCGATATCATCCGAGCGCAGTCTATAATCCAGAGAACACGTCAATTGGTACATATTCTAGGTCATCTTGACTAAAATAGTGTGGGGAAAATCTGTGCTAGAGCGATCGCTTACACGTGTGTTTATAGAGTTTCCATTCGGTACTGTATAGCGAATGACCGACAAGACGTCTTGCCTGCGGATCCCTTACACGTGTGTTTGATGGGTGGCACAGATTCGACGTTCACCGAGTCGGGTCATGAACCGACCCTACCCGAATAATAATAACACGCGGATCTTGGAGTGTAATGCAAATAACTTTATTATAGGGGCCGAACATAAAACCCACCTCGTTTCCTCGTATACGAGGCAATATCTTAGTCTAACGACCCAATGAATACGAGGTGACGAATATTAAATCCGCAAGTAGTATTTTGGTACATCAGTCGTATAGAAACAGAAAAGGAAAGAAAAAAAGCAAAATACATAATGGAGATAGAAGTCCTGCCTAAAACATTATGCATGCTAACTGATTATGTCTGTATTGTACTGCATATACCATGTCCTCACGCTAAATAGAAATTTGAATTTGAAATGCAAAATCATAAGGTACCTTGTTCCACTGGAGAATTTGAAGCTTGAGACTGAATACGAATAACGACGTTTGACGATGATGACGCCATTGACGCAAAATTGCTGATGATTAATATTGCCAGCTCCAACCTTTCTTATTATCTTATATCTTTATTCATCTTCTGCAGATAAATAGTGTGGAAGACGTTGACTTGTAGCATAAAGTCGTCGTGTTCCAATAATAGTCAGCGCACCCCTTCAGTTAGTGCTGGCCAATTTTGGTTGACAAGCATTTTTTTTTGGTATAACAACTGTTCACATCATGCATAATGTACAGAAATGTAAAAAATAAATATTAAATTATATATGCTTTTAAAGGTATAATTTAGTTATCATTGGATGATTGAAAAGATATCAGTGCTTCTCTCAACACATTTCAAGAGATTAACATGGGCAAAGATGCCCTTGTATTGGTTCTTTTTAGGAAAATTGCAAAATTAGTCACCTAGCTATAGAAGGTGGCAAAATTGGTCATGTGTTTTATCGCACTAGCAAAGTTAGTCATTTAATCATGAAAAACTCGTGAATTGGAGACAAATTTAATCCTGTGAAATTTGTCCTGTGCCACGGACGATTTCGAGAGTTACACAAGGGGCATGTCTTTCCATGTCATGCAACATAGTGTTCCTACCCTGCCACAATAAAGAAAGTGTCTCACTGAAAATAGATGCCCAATTTCTCCCCAATCATGAGAAAATGTCATTTTTGGTACCATAGGACACGCCGAATCCGATTTTGGTACCACGCTTTTGAAAAGTAACACTTTTGGTACCAAATCAAATTTTTTGTCTCAATTTTGGTACCGCCGTTAGTTGACTAACGGTCAGCACTAAAAATCCGTTAGTTTCTAATTTGGGCAAAACAGAATGTGGAGCGAAAATGGAGGGAGAAAAATCAGATTTAATTGAAGGAAAATTGATTTTGGGTATGTTTTTAAGCTACAATTTTGGTCTTCTTCTTCCTCAACTTCCAAATGGCTTTTTCTTCTTCTTCCTCGAGTAGAGCTAGTAGCAGACGAAATGGTCAAAAAAATGCGATTGTGGGAAGTATCCTTATAAGTGGCATAGGACAAATTTTAGAGCACCACTTCCACCAAATGTTGGAAGAGGTATTGATAGGCCACCAACGGCAAGGAGAATGGAGGTTGATGAGCACTCTAACAACAGTAAAAGGGAAGAAGAGGCCAATCAAACCAATTTAGGATGAAAAGATCTAACTACAAAATCAGATGCAAGTTTTGTGGGGAAAGGTGACACAACAAAAAAGGTTGCAATGCAAGAAAAGAGCAAAGGCAAATGGGCAGGTTGCAACAGAAGTAGAATCAGCAAACTTGGAGGATGAACAAGATGGCTTATTTCAACAAGATGAGGCAGAACTTGAAGCAGCATTGCAAAAAGATGGGTTGTCCTCGGTTTTTGACATCACAAATAAGCATACTTCCCACAATCACATTTCTTTTGACCATTTCGTCTACTACTAGCTCTACTCAAGGAAGAAGAAGAAGAAGAAGAATGAGCAAAAACCCAAAATTGTAGCTTAAAAACATACCTAAAATCAATTTTCCTTCAATTAAATCTGATTTTTTCCCTCCATTTTCGCTCCACATTCTGTTTTTTCCCCCCCAAATTAGAAACTAACAGATTTTTAGTGTTAACTGTTAGTCAACTAACGACAGTACTAAAATTGAGACAAAAAATTTGATTTAGTACCAAAAGTGTTACTTTTCAAAAGCGTGGTAAAATTGGATTCGGCGTGTCCTATGGTACTAAAATGACATTTTCTCCCCAATCATACATGTCACCTTCATTTTGAACGTTCCAATCTAGCCAAGCTTGTAACCCAAGATTGAAAAAGATAGGTAAGTGACGCGGATTCACAAGGTGTTGCCAAATCGCGGCTGCTCAAGAGCAGTCTCTAAGCGCATGTAATGTTGTGTTCTCATGTTGCCCGCAAATGCGACACTTGGGCTAGAGCCAATTCCATGATCGAAAAAGGTCGAACTAGTAATGATTTTATCGTGTTGGACAAGCCAAAGAAATATTTTATGCCGGTGAGCAGCTTTAACTTTCAAATTTCTTTCCCAACTCTCGTGATTCTCGTGTCTCGGAGTCCCACTAGTAATCTGCTCTTAAGCGTTTTTGTAAGAGTAATGACCCGAGGCCGTGTGTCGCCAAATTGAAGAGTCATCAGTGTTGAAGCCATCATCTAGATTGAGTCCATTCATCTCTTGTTTGATATTCGTAGGCTTGTCAGCAAGTTCATCCCAATTCCAGACGTGCTCCTCATTCCAATATCTAGACACCACAAGTTTTTTGTCTCCTTCAAAAATTCGAATGCTTGTTCTGCTGAGTAAGTCCTGATCTTCAAGCACTTATCAGTCCAAAAAATGGACCTTTTTATCATTACCCACTGACCAGATTACCCCTCCGTAAACATAGGATAAGCGGCTTGAATGCTTCTACAAGTGTGGGAGGTGACGTTTTAGGCCTTCCCGCGAATCCTAAAAAAATACTTGTGTCGCATGATCTTAAACGCATGGTTTGTGGTCATCTTGTTGGATTAAAACATGGATCTACGTTCATCGCAGCCAGCGCAGCGGAAGCAAACAATTAAAACTAATCAAAGAGCACAGTGCGATGAACAGGCTGCATGGTATCATCGAATTCAAAAATCAATGAATATCCTCCCTTTTCAAAACCTCAACCATTTCTCTTTCATTGCAATCACGTATTAGGTCCCCTATCTTTTTGTTGCAATTTCTGCACTTTACAATGAAAGAAATCTGGAAAATGCGAATTACAAATGAAATAACAATCGAGGCGAGAGTTGGACTCTCTATCCTTAAAGCTATATTGCCCCGCCTACGGTGGTACGGGTTCGTGCAACTAACTTCCCAAGATACAACGATTATGTGTTGTTGTCGAACCACTTCAAGAACAACACCTCACGAACCAATTAGCTCAAGAACTCTCAGAGTATGTGATGTATGTAGAAAATGCAGAATGTTTCTGAATTGGTGTGTTTTCCTTTCGGCTGGGGAAGCCTTTTTATAGGTGGAAAAATCAGACAAGGAAGTAAATTGCTTTAAAATCTAACATTAAACCAGAATTTAAACAACACAACGTTTCATCCTCTAAACCCACGTTTTGACTGTTTAATTTTCAAAAAATTAAATCAGATTTAAGGAAGAAATAAACATGGCCAACGTTATTTTCTTCAGCAACAATTTAGTCTAATTTTTCTGCTGGAAGCAAACAGAAGTTGGGCTCAGAAATTGGAAGACAAACAGACTTGTTGGGCTTATTGAATAATTAATCTTTGGCCCAAAGAATTAAATAAACTGGGCCCAAATGAATTAACCCAAATTTGGCCCAAAAAGATAATATTTTGAGTCCAAAGCTCCACTAGCGAGCCCAGACCCACGGCCCACGACCCGTGCCCGAGCTTGAGCCGACCATCGGACGGACGGCGGCGGCGGCGCGCGTGTGTGTGTGTGCGCGCGCGAGGCGAAACGGACTATGGCTAAGTCCTTACCTCTCCAAGCCCACATAAAATTGTCATGACCCAAGGGCCCAAACTATCATTTTGCCACCATTGTATATAAGCACACTAAACTTGTATCTTATTTCCAATGTGGGATAATGCATATTCAAACACCCATCTTTAGCAATTAATTTCTCATTCGTTTCAACTCTGAATCGAGAAATTCGAAATGCTAATCTTATCTACTCCCGGAGTAGAATAATATTATCCAATAATATTTAGTATCCCCGATACTTATAGTGTTCGAATTTCGAGTGCAAAAGTGTTCAAACACACTTTAACGTGTTATCTTTCCCAACAATCCCCCACACGAATGAAATTAATCAAATTAATGCAATGCATGATACTGAGAGTTCAAACGAATATTTATCACATCAGAAGAGGTAACTTTTGGCTTTGAACCTTTCTTAGTGAGATATCATCGGATTTACTAGGCTACCCAGTGAACATGATGTCTTGAATTGGTCAGCCGTTCGTGTAAAACCAGACAATGATATTCACATGATAAATATTCTAAGCAAATTTATAGTTCTCACTGTTGGGCCCATTTTGGCCGTGGCACCCCTTCTTGGTTTCATAAGTGTTTACATTTTACTTAATGTTGAGGCGGCCTACACCTCACACTTACATAGGTGATCTCCTATATAAGAGTATCCTACCATACTCCACTTCATTTTCATGACAGTATAGGAATCATTAAAAGTTTCAGACTTAACCTTTGCTACATTTGTAGGATGCACTTCTTTATCCTAGGCAATGGGTCTAGAGTTTATTAAACTCTTAAGTGCCCTCCTGAATTTTCACAACTTAGTTGTCCCATTGAACCATGATCTTGGGATCTCGAGTCAACATGGTTGGGTTACCGCTGTGTCAATTCTTAATTTGTAGACTTTAATCCCATTCCTCTTGATAGGCAGTATATTTGATCTCTAGGCAATCCTTTCGTCAAAGGATCTGCAATGTTCTCCTTTGATTTCACATAATCAATGGAAATAATCCCGTTAGAGATCAACTGCTTAATGGTATTATGCCTACGACGAATATGTCTAGACTTACCATTATACATACTATTCTGGGCCCTTCCAATTGCAGACATACAGTCACAATGAATCAAAATCGGAGGCATAGGTTTTTCCCAACAGGGAATATCTTCTAAGAAATTTCTTAGCCACTCAGCTTCTTCACCAGCTTTATCTAAAGCTATGAATTATGATTCCATAGTGGAACGGGCTATGCAAGTTTGCTTAGAAGATTTCCACGATACCGCTCCTCCACCAATGGTAAATACATACCCACTTGTGGACTTAGAGTCGTTCGTGTCTGATATCCAGTTAGCATCGCTGTATCCCTCTATTACAGCTGGATATCTTGAGTAGTGTAATCCATATTCTTTAGTAAACTTTAAATACTTAAGAACTCTAGTTAAAGCATTCCAATGCTCTACACTAGGATTACTCGTGAACCTACTCAACTTGCTCATAGAATAAGCTAGATCAGGGCGAGTACAGTTCATGATATACATTACACTTCCAATGACCCTAGCATATTCTATTTGTGATACGGGTTCGCCATGATTTTTGTGTAGATGAACACTTAAATCCATTGGCGACTTAACTGGTGCACTACCGCTAGGAAGGAATTTTCCTAAAACCGTCTCAACGTAATGAGATTGCGATAAGACTAGTCCTTCAGAAGTCCTCAGGATTTTAATCCCTAGGATTACGTCTGCAAGGCCCATATCCTTCATGTCAAAGTTCTTCTTTAACATGCCTTTAGTATTCATGATGATTTCAAGATTACTACCCATTATCAACATGTCGTCTACATATAGACATACGATGACATATGCGTTATGTGTTTGTCTAACATACACGCATTTATCACACTCGTTGATCTTGAAACCATTTGATAACATCGTGCTATCAAATTTTTCATGCCATTGCTTTGGCGCTTGTTTAAGTCAGTACAAGGACTTTACAAGTTTACAAACTTTCTTCTCCTGTCCATGAGCAATATACCCCTCGGGTTGTTCCATATATATTTCTTCGTCTAATTCTCCGTTCAGAAATGCAGTTTTAACATCCATTTGATGTATCTCAAGGTTATGCAATGCGGCAATAGCGATGAGTAATCTAATGGAAGTTATTCTCGTTACTGGAGAATAAGTATCGAAAAAATCAAGACCTTCAGTTTGACGGTATCCTTTGACCACCAAACGAGCCTTGTATTTATCAATAGTTCCATCAGTCTTATATTTTCTTTTCAGAATCCATTTACAGCCTAAAGGCTTACTTCCCTTTGGAAGATCAACCAACTCCCAGGTGTGGTTGTGCAAGATAGACTCGATTTCACTATTGATAGCCTCTTTCCAGAGTTGAGCATCTGGACCGAACATAGCTTCCTTAATCGTTCTAGGCTCACCTTCTAATGTATATGATACAAAATCAGGACCAAATGATTTTGGAACTCTTGCTCTTTTGCTATGACGTGGTTCTTCATCCCCGGGATTAGAACTACTCGTAGACTCATCAAATGTTCTTTTAAGAGGAACTTGGTCATTTCTTTCCTTACTTGGAAAGACATCCTCGAAAAATGAAGCATTTCTAGATTCCATGATAGTACCTTCATGAATCTCAGCTATTTCTGATTTATGTACCAGAAATCGATAGGCGCTACTATTGAGTGCATAACCTATGAATATGCAATCGATAGTTTTAGGCCCTATCTTAACTTGTTTGGGTTTGGGTATTTCTACCTTAGCCAAACAACCCCACACTTTGAGGTACTTGTAGGAAGGCTTTTGACCTTTCCAAAGTTCGTACGGAGTCTCACTCCTACTTTTCTGGGGAATCTTGTTAAGGATATAATTGGCGGAGAGGATCGCCTCCCCCCACAAATTCTGTGGTAATCCAGAATTTAACAACATCGCATTCATCATTTCTTTGAGAGTGCAATTCTTGCGTTCAGCAATGCCATTTGATTGAGGTGAGTATGGTGCCTTCGTTTGATGAATAATTCCAGAGTTGGTACAAAATTCATCAAAAGGCGCTCCGTACTCTCCACCTCTATCACTTCGGATAGCTTTTATCCTTTTTCCAAGTTGATTTTCAACTTCCGTTTTGTAATGTGTAAACGCTCCAAGCGCTTCATCTTTACTTCTTAGTAAATACACATAACAGTACTTTGTGCAATCATCGATGAATGTTATGAAATACTTTTTCCCACCTCTAGTTTGCACAAACTTTAAATCACAGATGTCACTGTGAATAAGTTCTAGAGGTGCGGTGTTTCTTTCTATTGAAGAAAACGGTTGTTTGACTAGCTTTGCTTCAACACAAATCTCACATTTGTGTTGATTATCAACTTTAAAAGTTGGTATTAAATTCAAGTAAACCAATCTTCGAATAGTATTATAATTTACATGCCCTAGTCTAACATGCCATAAATTAGAATACTCAAGCAAATAAACAGAATGTTCAATTATTTTATTGCTAGTGTTTTCAGTTACAATTGAGCGGATTACATTCATAACATTCATTTTAAAAAGGCCCTGCTCAAGGTAACCTTTTCCAACATAAATCCCTCTTTTAGTAAACGAAAACCTATCCGCTTCGAAGACTAACTTGAATCCATTCTTGACTAAAGCCGAACCAGAAACCAAATTCTTACGAATCTCTGGAACATGCAGCACTTCAGTCAGAGTCAGCTCCTTGCCTGAAGTCATCTTCAGCACTACTTTTCCCATTCCGACCACCGGAGAAGTGGCCGAGTTTCCCATAAACAAACTTCGTCCATTAGTCGGGGAATAGGACGAGAACGCCTCCCTGTCAGAACAGATATGGCGAGTAGCTCCAGTATCGATAAACCACTCCCTTGGGTTGTCTACCATATTGGTTTCAAACACAAAGGCAGTGAGATCGAGTTCAGATAGATCAATTGGGACCCGATTGTCAGACAGGTTATCAATTATCTCGTTGATGCCCTGGACATCATCAACAGCTAGGTGCGCCTGATGTTGCACCTGATTTTGCACTTGGTTCGGAACCCTGTTCAGAACCTGATTCTTGCCTTTATTCTTGCCAGAACCTCTCTTTCGAGACTGATTATTATTTTTTCTTGGGCTCTTTACAGTCTCTAGCCCAATGACCAGTACGGCCGCAATTAAAGCAACCACTATCGTCGCCGTCACCTGTTTCGGCTTTCCCTTCCCAGCTTGCTTTTTCTGGGCCTGGAAATTCCCCTGGAACTTCTTTTTCCGGTTAGAACTTTCCGGAACTTCAATGACATTTGCCATTGCTTGAACAGGAGCCCTCTTGATAGAAGCTCGGTTGTCTTCCTCAATTTTGAGTCTGACAACCAACTCTTCTAAGCTCATCTCCTTTCGCTTATGCCTGAGGTAGTTCTTGAATTCATTCCATGAGGGCGGTAATTTTTCAATTACAGACCCCACTTGAAAATTCTCACTCAAAGCCATTCCCTCGGCATGAACTTCATGTATGATAATTTGAAGCACTTGGACTTGGCTTGCCACGGACTTAGAGTCCACCATTTTGAAGTCTAAGAACTTCGCGACCATGAACTTCTTCAGTCCAGCGTCCTCGGTTCTTTACTTCTTATCTAATGCCTCCCAGAGGTCTTTAGAGGTTTTCATGGACAGATAAACGCTGTAAAGCGAATCGTCCAACCGCTGAGCACGTAATTCCTGCAAAGGAAATCACAGTGTATCCAGGCATCATACGCCGTTCTCAGCTGAACATCATCAGAATCTTCAGGGACAGACGGGGCGTCTTCCCGTAAGAACCTCGCCAGGTTCAAAGTAGTTAAATAAAAAAGCATCTTTTGTTGCCACCGTTTGAAGTCAGCCCCGCTGAACTTCGATGGCCTTTCAGCTTGCGCCGGGATAACCGGATTAACCGGTGGTACAACAGGAGTTGTCCTTTCAGCTTGTGTCTGAATTACCGGATTAACATTAGTCACAACCGGTGGATTCGTACCAAAGCCTGAACCCGACCCAAACCCTGAACCCGAGGCAAAACCTGAACCAAGACCAAGACCGAGACTAGCTCCAGGTCCTAGGCCAAAGTCGAGAGTAGCAGCAGCATTCTCAATAGCACCAAATTCAGCCATTTTTTCAGAATTTTCGAAAGTGACAGAAATCAACAACAACAATATAGCTTTAAGCTTGTTGCACTTTCTGCACTTTACAACGAAAGAAATCTGGAAAATACGAATTACAAATGAAATAACAATCGAGGCGAGAGTTGGACTCTCTATCCTTAAAGCTATATTGCCCCGCCTACGGTGGTACGGGTTCGTGCAACTAACTTCCCAAGATACAACGATTATGTGTTGTTGTGGAACCACTTCAAGAACAACACCTCATGAACCAATTAGCTCAAGAACTCTCAGAGTATGTGATGTATGTAGAAAATGCGGAATGTTTCTGAATTGGTGTGTTTTCCTTTCGGCTGGGGAAGCCTTTTTATAGGTGGAAAAATCAGACAAGGAAGTAAATTGCTTTAAAATCTGACATTAAACCAGAATTTAAACAACAAAACGTTTCATCCTCTAAACCCACGTTTTGACTGTTTAAGGAAGAAATAAACATGGCCAGCGTTATTTTCTTCAGCAACAATTCAGTCTAATTTTTCTGCTGGAAGCAAACAGAAGTTGGTCTCAGAAATTGGAAGACAAACAGACTTGTTGGGCTTATTGAATAATTAATCTTTGGGCTTATTGAATAATTAATCTTTGGCCCAAAGAATTAAATAAACTGGGCCCAAATGAATTAACTCAAATTTGGCCCAAAAAGATAATATTTTGAGTCCAAAGCTCCACTACTGAGCCCAGACCCACGGCCCCCGACCCGCGCCCGAGCTCGAGCCGGCCGGTCGGACGGACGGCGGCGGCGGCACGCGAGGCGAAACGGACTATGGCTAAGTCCTTACCCCTCCAAGCCCACACAAAATTGTCATGACCCAAGGGCCCAAACTATCATTTTCCCACCATTGTATATAAGCACATTAAACTTGTATCTTATTTCCAATGTGGGATAATGCATATTCAAACACCCATCTTTAGCAATTAATTTCTCATTTGTTTAAACTCCGAATCGAGAAATTCGAAATGCTAATCTTATCTACTTCCGGAGTAGAATAATATTATCCAATAATATTTAGCATCCCTGATACTTATAGTGTTCGAATTTCGAGTGCAAAAGTGTTCAAACACACTTTAACATGTTATCTTTTCCAACACTTTTCAATCACAGAAGTGACATAATCTGAAAGTTGTTGAAATAAAGCTTCCATGACATATGCAGAACCATGCTTTTAAACCACGTTTAATGAATCCATAGATACTCTCAATTCAATATTCAATTCGCCGACTAACAAAACTTCACCAGACGATTTGCCCAACTTCATCGCTGAAATACGCACAAAAATTTTTTACACATACATTATACATAAATTCCAAAAATAGACAAGAGATATATTCTTATTGCCAAAAGCAATCCCACAAAGAAATATAATGACTACTGTCATAATGAACACTCAATTCTAACCACATAATTCCAAAAAATAGATTATCAACATCAGAGACCAATCGAAAAATTCGCGTCTCAGATGATGTACAGAAAATAAAGGGGGTTCAACTATTTTTATTAACACCTTAGGGCTATATTTAAATTTTCAAATTTAACCGGTAAAAATATAAATTCAGATTTGAGAGGGTACGGGCGATGCACAAAAAAAAAAAAAAACCAATATTACCATGATATATATAAAACCACGAACGATACTAAATATCCATACAATGTCAACAAATCACACCCAGAAAAGCACCAGATCTCATGCCTCGAGCTGACGAGTCCGTTGGACCAGAAAAATTCCATCGAACCCATTGACCGTAACTTTAAATTGGGCATTGAAATCACAGTCCAAAATATATATCTATTGTTACACTTAAATCCTAGGATTCTGTTTATAATCTGTTGATTTTTTTCTAATTTTCTCAATGTGCGACTGTACACATGGGGCATCACACAAGAGACGCAAAATCATCTCAAGCCCACTCAAAACAAAAACAGGACAATGGTTGCAGAAACTAACAATAGGATCTAAAATAAGGAATAATAAAAAACAATAGCTAACTACATTATCGTTATACGAATCATGATCAATCTCCAAATCAATCTAACCAACCTCTCTACAAAAATCCTTTTCAACAAACTCCAATCAAAATCTGACGATGTTATTCAACGTAAAACCTCCAAAAGAAGTAGGCGAGGGCATTTTTGGCGCCAATAGGCCGAACTCAATGCATTGTCTCACCAACGGCATCCCAAACTCCAGCTAGTAATTCCACACTTCGGTTACTTCATAGAAAGAAGAAACAAAGGGCGCCCCTGTCGAAAATCCGGCCAGTTTTGTGCATAATAAAATAACCAAACACCAAAATCCAAATGATAAAACAAAACAAATTAATTGTTGGACACCGATAATTTAGTTATTAATATATAAAAACAGTAACCAGAAGCACAACAAACAAAAAAAATTAAAATAACAACACACAGTAGTCCATACATTCATTCCATTCAAATATAAAAAAACCATGCAATGATCAATAAATACCAAACAATAAATAGAGACAGAAATTTAATTTTAGACATATTAAATGCGGTATGTATACAACAATTTATCAACGCTATCACAACAACAGACTCAAAGTAATCGAAATCGTCCATATTGCGGCTGTTAGGAAATTTTTTGTTAAATGTTTTTATGATGGGATTAGGATTTCTGTTAGACCACAAAATATGTAAGTTTGATTTTACTAGAAAATATGCATAGGCTTTGAGAGTTAGATTTGTATAAGGCTTTATGTGTTTTTATTCTAGATTGTTAGGCCAAGTATGTTTAGACTGAGCGTCTCATATTTCTCTGAGTGAGTTTATCAGTAGTTAAGATTAGAAGTATGAGCGTCCGAAGTCTGAATTAATATGAAGATCTGTAGAAAGTGTCTGAGCATCAAGCTACTTCAAGCGTTGATGCATGAAGATTCAGCTAAGGATCATTCAAGGTTGAATGAGCTTCTATCAAGACAAGATTTCACCTGAATTTATTCCTAAGTCTAGAAGGATAGAAATGCAAATATTCTCAGAGCATTAATGTCCAAAGGGCATTAATTTCAAATGAATTGAATGCTGATAAGAGCATTAAATGTCATAAGCATTCCAGGACGTACGGAGAAGCCTTCCCATTGGACTGTCAACTTTACAGAGTCTCAACACCAACTTTTTGTAGCAGAATTTCAGGGAAAAAGGATGTAAAGTCGTTCACTCGCAAAAGTGATAGACACACGCCAAGCCATGTGTCCAACGGACACTTTACCCAAGAAAATCTATAAATAGGATTTCAGCAACAAACCAAAATATATAACAACAAGCTTACAAGATGAATCTCTGTTGCATTGAAGTCTCAATCCTTAAACTTTTAGGAAAGCCAAAATATTCAAAGCAAACATTCCTTTGCTTTTCATCAATCCCTGAGATAGTCAACTAATATCTCAAACTTCTTTTTTAGAAGAACCCTACACTATCATTGAGATATTCCAAGTTGTTTGAACTTCCAAAAATCAAACAAACTGTTAGACAAAACCCTTATTCAGCCTCGCGATCTGTGTGAAGTCGAAGTTGGATACTTGCATTATTTCTAGGTGAAAGAAGCAAGCGGGTCGAAGTGTCTTGGAGCAAAAATCTGTATGACCAAAGAGCTCAAGTCATTCAAATCCATCCCATCCCCTATTTGTAGAAGATTCTATGTGATTCTTCGAGAATCATTTTAGTGGATTTCCTCCGAGTGAAGAAGCAGAAGAAGGACGTAGGACGTAGTTGGAATTACACCACCCAACGAACCTTTCAAACTTTGTGTTCTTTACTTTACAGTTGATCTTATTCTTATCATATCATTGCATAATCGGTTAAATGAACACATTGATAAAATCATTAAACGTTGAAAGCAACTAAGTTAAAATTGTTGTGACGCTAAACCTTTCAAACGAAGACTTAAAACTATTTCGTTGTGCTAACCCTGATGAAAGAACTAAACACTTAACACTACTACAAAAATGGTCTATTACAGCGCACCTATTGCATCAGTTTTTTGAAAACCGCTGAACGGAGGGACCGTTTACAGCAGTTCATGGGTGAACCGCTGTAATAGGGTTGACCGCGGGAGCTATTACAGCGGTTCTTCTCAGAACCGCTATAATAGCTCCCGACCTATTACAGCGGTTCTGAGAAGAACCGCTGTAATAGGTATATTTTCAAAGAAATTTTTTTTAAAAAAAAAACGGCCTATTACAGCGGTTCACATAAGAACCGCTGTAATAGGTCCCGACGAAAAAATTTGAAACTCTTTTATATTCCCGCTTCTCTCTCTCACTCTCAAAATTTAAAACCCATTTCAGCCTCTCTCTCTCTCTACTCTCGGTCTCTCTTTCTCTCGATCCACCCCCAAAAGCTCGGCACCACCGCGGCCGGCACCACCACCACATACCGGCACCGCCGGCACCACCACCACGACCATGAGCTTCTTCTCTTTCTCTTTCTCTCTCTCTATATATATATGTATATTTGTATATGTGTGGGTGTATGTATATTTGTGTATGTGTGGGTGTATTTATATTTGTGTATATGTGGGTGTATGTATATTTGTGTATGTGTGGGTGTATTTATATTTGTGTATATGTGGGTGTATGTATATTTGTGTATGTGTGGGTGTATGTATATTTGTGTATGTGTGGATGGGTGTATGTATATTTGTGTATATGTGGGTGTATGTATATTTGTGTATATGTGGGTGTATGTGGTTGTATGTATATTTGTGTATATGTGATTGTATGTATATTTGTGTATATGTGGTTGTATGTATATTTGTGTATATGTGGGTGTATGTATATTTGTGTATGTGTGGGTGTATTTATATTTGTGTATATGTGGGTGTATTTATATTTGTTGTATGTATATTTGTGTATGTGTGGGTGTATGTATATTTGTGTATGTGTGGATGGATGTATGTATATTTGTGTATATATTGATGGGTGTATGTATATTTGTGTATATGTGGTTGTATGTATATTTGTGTATATGTGGTTGTATGTATATTTGTGTATGTGTAGATGGGTGCATGTATGTATATTTGTGTATGTGTAGATGGGTGTATGTATAAATTTGTGTATTTACGAAAATATTTTTCGTTTATAATTTTACCGTGTTGGAATGACACGAAATTTGCACGGTCATAGAGAAACGGCATTCTGAACAAAACGCAGCTTTTGCGATCTCGTGATTTTAGCCATCCGAGATCGTTTAAGGCCTCAAATACGCGTTTTATTACAAAAATACGTATTTTGTAATAAAACGCGTATTTGAGGCCTTAAACGATCTCGGATGCCTAAAATCACGAGATCGCAAGACAAAGTCTTGCGTTTTGTTCAAAATGTTGTTTCACTGTGGCCGTGTGAATTTCATGTCATTCCGACACGGTAAAATTATAAACGAAAAAATAAAATTTTTAAAAAAAACCTACCTATTACAGCGGTTATGGAAATAACCACTGTAATAGTGTAGCCTATTACAGTGGTTATTTCCATAACCGCTGTAATAAACTCCGAAAAAAAAAATTAATTTTTTTTTTACAGCGGTTATAAAAATAACCGCTGTAATTGGCCTTAACCAATTACAGCGATGAAAACTGCTATAATTGGCCAAAAAAAATCGCTGTAATAGGTCATTTCTGTAGTAGTGTAACCTTATTTTGTTACAGTATTCAAATCTTGAATCTAAGTTAACTTTATTAAAATTTATCTTCAGGTAGACGCTAAGCCAGGCGCCTACATTCTTAAGCATCTACAATACTTTTGAGTACGAATTTTTTAAGTTGAAGAAAACTTTAGGGTCTATTCAACTCCCCTCCCCCCACCCCCCACCCCCAAGACCCTTTCGTATGCCACTTGGTGTTAGGAAAAATTGCATAAAAACAAAAACGCAGCAGAAGAATTATAAGTTTAATCCCAGTGACTCATCTCTATTTCTCGTATTTAAATTGGGTTTTACGAAATTAATTACCGTTCTTGCGTATGTTGAAATTTGAACCAGCTATGCAATCCTTTCTTGAACAGCAAATCCGTCGCTGTCTCTAAATTGCCACGCCGGAGTCCAAAATGAAAATCTCCTCCTTCTTCACCTTGATGGACGGCTAGTGTGAGAGAGAAAGGGAGGAAAGTTTGACTTGGAGAGAAAGTTTGTAAGTTAATTCTCTTGACCTAGTTATTTTTTCACTAAGTAGTATATATATATACTATAATAGAAAACAATAACCTAGGCTTCATAAGCCCCATATGTGGACGCCCACTTGTGGGCTTTTAAGTCTGCGGGCTTTGGTTATTAATTAATTAAATAATTAATATTATTTATCCAATAAATAAATTAATTAAATAATCAATTAAATTCATATTAATATTATAATTAAATTCCCATGAGGAATTAATTAATTCATTAACTTAATTAATTAATAAAATCATCTAATGATTAATTAATTAATCTCGATATCCAATACCGAAAATTCTCTCAAGTCTTTTTTCCTATGATTTTCTTTTTGCACTTCCTTTAAGCGCGACTCTTTACGTTCGTCTCAAAAGGCAATTGGGAGGAAACCAAAAGGATGTAAGTAACACCTAGCCAGTCACGTGGCTCACATCGTATCCCAATTGAGAACGAATGAATAGGATCATTCCAAACCATATACGCTGTGAATACCGTACGTGTATAAACCTTTTATTCTTATATCCCAGTCAAGTGAGAGTCATGGTTTTAGTCAAACTCACATGACTTGACCATATGCTTAGCTCATAATGAGTCAAGGTCATTTTATGCTTTGGCCAAAGACTTTTAACCTCACTCATTCATGACTGTATAGGATATTTAGCTCATTCACTTATGAGAGAATAAATCCCATTTTGCTAATCAGTTAACAATGCTACTTGCCCATCAAGTCGCACTTCGAGGTCGATCCCACCAAAGGATGATTTGGATCTAACTACTCTAATGACAGACTTGATGTCACAAGTACATCTTCAACTCGACTCCTCAGGTCTAAGGTTCACGCCTACCTATCACAACTTATCAGTTTCATCATTGACCGTCAGTGAGTGAATACCCACGTGATGAAACTGATGCGAACCGTGTTCGAACATATTAGTCCAACATATATGTCCATAACATAAGTTCCCACTATCATTCCCATAGTGTTCGACTGGCACTTTCTCTGTCAAAATTTATATCATGCAAGTCCTTATTCTGTATTGATCTCCAGTCAAATACTTTCTTAACACCAGAAGATGTTTTTTCAGAACTCAAGGCTTTCGAGTTTGAGTTAAATTCATCTAGCGATCCAGTTAGTTCGGTGATAGAATCAGGAGCGCTAGTAGCATCAACTAAGGGTAAATCGGGTAATAAGGGAAATGTGTCAGATCTCAGTGAGGAAGAGGAGTCTTCAGAAGAGATTAGTGATGATGATGAGCCAGTAGATGATTCAGTGCTAATCTGTCTCATGGCTAGAGATGATGAAGCGTCTTCAGACTCATTATCTGAGTTAGCTTATCCTCTATCTTATGAAGAATTGCTTGACAAAGTAAAAGAATATTATCAAGATTGTCAAGATGCCGCCAAACTATATCAAAATCACTTTGATGAGATATCAACGCTTAAAGGTGAAAACGTGATGCTCAAGGCAAAGTTTCTAGTCTAGGAACGATGCATTGAGAAGAACCAATCACTTAAGACTGAAATCACTCAGTTGAAAGGTGATCTTGATATAGTAGTCAAGAGAGAAGCTGAGCTGATTGCTAGACCTGCTAAATCAGAGCAGCTCGTCTCATCATTGTCTAAAGCGTCAAGAAATCAAGACAATGTGACTGAGTAACAAGATTATTTGGTGAAAAGACCGGTTTAGGATGCAATACATTCAGTAAACAACCAAACAAATCCAATGTTATGGTAAACAACAAAGGAAAGGGTGTATTCTTTGTTGAGAAAGGTTCAAAGAGTCAAAACACCTAATGAACCAAAGGAAAATGGTACGAGCACAAATGAGAAAGCCAAAGTTGACTTAGGCAAAGGAAAGACGAAAGTGAATGATTAACAAAGAAAGGTTTATCCAAATGCTCAAAAGGCTAAGGTATAGGTACTGTGAATAGGGGGAACATCATGATAAGTGATGTATATTATGTTGAGGGTCTTAAGCATAAGCCAATTTTGTGATAAAAGGTTTTGAAGTAAAATTTTCAAGTGACTATTGCTACATTAATAACGCTAAGAGTGGATCTACTAAATTAAAAGGAAAAAGAACAAACAACATTTATTTGGTAGATTGGGGTTCAACAATTGATAACAACACAACATGCTTTGTGGCTAAAAATGAATCTAAAACGGGATGGTTATGGAATAGAAAAATGATTCACCTCAACTTTAAAGCAATCTCACAACTTGAAACGCTAAATCTTGTAGAGGGATTACCTAAAGGACCTTTTCATAAGGATTACCTTTATAACGCTTGTCAAATGGGCAAACAAGTTAAATCATCTTTCAAGAGAAAGCATTGTCTATCTACTTCTAGGATACTTGAACTACTTCACATGGATCTGTTTAGACCCGTTCAAACGATTAGTGTGAGTGGTAAAAAGTATTCTCTGGTAATAGTAAATGATTTCTCTCGATTTACTTGGGGTGGAGTTTCTTTTATCCAAAGATGAAACATGTAACAAGCTCACAATGTTTATTCGGCAACTTCAAACATTAGAAAATATTAAAGTTGCATGAAAAAAGAGCAATCACGGTACTGAGTTTACTAACAAGGTTGTTGAGAAGTTTTGAGCAGAAAATGGAATACATCATGAGTATTCAGCTCCTAGAACTCCTCAATAAAAGGGCGTTGTTGAGCGTCGGAACAGAACACTAAAGGAAGCCGTTAGGACAATGTTAGCAGAATCCAAGTTTGCTCCTAGGTTTTGGGCCGAGGCAATCAATACTGCGTGTTATACTCAGAATCGATGCATGATCGACAAACAGCTTGGTAAAACACCATATCAACAAACAAGCCAAATATTTCATATTTTGACGTCTTTGGTTCAAAATGCTTTATTCATAATAATGGATCCCATAATCTTTAAACGTTTGATCCTAAAGCAAATGAGGGGATCTTTCTAAGCTATGCTAAGAATGGAAAGAATTTTTGCATCCTAAATAGACGAACCAATAAGGTTGAGGAATCTTTTCATGTTGTTTTTTATGATGCTAACCAAGAGCCTAGTGATGAGGGGTTGAAGATTTGTGTCATCAAGCGTCCAAGATAATCATTAATGATGAAAATGATGACAATGAGGTCTTTGTGTCCCCTCCTAAGGTTACTCATGAGGCTATTAATGATGGTATTGTAAGAACTGCTTATGATCATGAAGAGTGATGCGGTTCGTTTTTACACCAAGAAAGTCCTGCAAATTCAAACACGACTTTATTTATATGAATATGAGAAATCTAATTTTAGAATATGAATAATTTCAAAAATAAGTAAAGAATTTTGAATAAAAACTAGTAAGAAGAAGACTTAAATTTCCATTTCTTTTATTTTCGACTTTCTCTCAAAGAAGATGAAGAAATACGAATAATGTTATATTCTTTTTTCTCAATTCTAAATCTCCCCCAAAAAATGATGAATTTTCCCATATTTATCTACCCACATGGCCCCCTTACTTGTTAAGGGGGGCGGCCACTTCCCTATTTTTTTGGGAGATGATCATTCATTTCCCCTCCTTTGAGGGATCCTAGGTACCATTGGATATGATTTGATCCTTATCCAATCTTATCCCTTCTTCTAGCTATCCTCCTTGATCCATGCCTTCCAGTATTCATTTCAGCTATCTTTCGTCTTCTTTAAGACTTACTCAGCTATCCTTCTTATTGTAGGCTTCCTTTGAGCCCTCTTTCATGAAGCCTCCTCCGAACATTTGAGCATCCTTCTTATTTTTGGCTCACTGCTTCATCCTTCGTTTGGGCCCATCTATTAATAAAGCCCAAGACCATATCGTAATAATTTACGGGTATATCAAAGAGAATGATCATCAAGAGAAAAATAGAGCGTGTAAACTTCTATAGCCTGTGCATGAGGTTGATGGGAATGCAACGCAAGATCAAGCGCCGCAACAACCTCAAAACCCATTCCAACTAGATAGACTATGGCTACGTGATCATCTACCAGAGCAAATTATTGGAGATATTGGAGCTTTTGTGGGGACTAGAGCCGCTACATTCAATGAGGCCATCTTTGCGAGTTTCCTATCTCAAATGAAACCTAAGAAAGTGGATGAAGCGTTAAGTGTTCCCAGTTGGATTGAAGTCATGCAAGAAGAGCTTAATCAGTTTGAAAGAAGTAAGGTTTGGACGCTAGTTCCCAGGCCAACTCACCAAGGAATATTAGAACTAGATGGTTTTTTAAAAAGAAGATGGATGAGAATGGTATTGTTATAAGGAGCAAATCCAAACTTGTTGCTCAAGGGTATTGACTTTGATGAGACATATGCTCCCGTCGCCCGTCTTGAATCAATTCACATGTTTCTTGCATATGCAGTGTTCAACAAGTTCACAGTGTATCAAATGGACGTAAAGTGTGCTTTCCTGAATGGTAAACTCCAAGAAAAAGTTTATGTGGAGCAGCCACCAGGATTCATTAATAGCCATGGTAAGAGTATGGTCTACAAGCTAGATAAGGCGCTCTATGGCCTTAAGCAAGCACCTCGAGCATGGTATGATACTCTCTCTATCTTCCTCATTGGTAAAGGCTTTTCAATAGGCAACGTTGATACAACGTTATTTAAAATTACCAATGACGAAGATATTCTCTTAGTCTAAATATTTGTTGATGATATTATTTTTGGATCTACCAGTAAGTGTCTATGTGAGAAATTTTCAAAAATGATACAAGAACATTTTGAAATGAGCTTGATGGGTAAGTTAACTTTCTTCTTAGGATTAAAAGTTAAGCAACTCCCTAATGGCAAAGTTATAAACTAAGCTAAATATACACTAGATATGATTAAGAAATTTGGTATGGAAAATGCATCATCTTCAAAAATTCCAATGAGCCAAACGCTTAGGTTAGATAAATATGAAAGTGGGACGAAGGTTGATATCACTAACTATAGAGGCATCATTGGATCACTTCTTTATCTTACAGCTAGTAGACCTGATATTATGTTTTCGATATGCATGTGTGCACGCTTTCCAGCTGATCCTAGAGAGTCACACTTAATTGCTGCCAAGAGAATCTTATATACCTAAAAGGCACACAACATGTGGGCTTATGGTATCCAAGGGACTCTCCTTTTGAACTAATTGGTTATTCAGATGCAGATTTTGCAGCATGCAAAATTGATCGAAAGAGTACAAGTGGTATATGTCAATTTCTAGGTGATAGGTTAGTTTCATGGCATAGTAAGATACAAAAATCCATAGCTACCTCTACAGCTGAAGCCGAGTATGTAGCCGCAGAAAGTTGTGCACAAATTTTATAGATGAGGCAACAACTTAGAGATTATGGGATAATCCTAGGTCCAACCCCTATCCACTGTGATGACCAAAACGCTCTAGCCATGACTCAAAACCTTTTTCTTCATTCTAGAACCAAACATATGAATATTAGATGCCATTTCTTGTGTAACCATGTTTAAAACAAAGATATCTTCATGAACTTTATTGGTACAGACAAACTATTGGTAGATATTTTTACCAAAACGCTCAACGAACAACGCTTTTTCACTTTAAGAAGTGAACTAGGTATGATCGATTGGAATGCTTAATAATTCTGCATCATACTTTATTAGGCATAAAATTTAAGGGGAATCCACTTTATTTATGTCTAAAAGATTTTTGAAAAGTTGTAACAAGTTATTAAATTTAGGGGAAACATTAAAATTATACTTGTACAAGCCAAGTAAGCATCAATGATCAAAAACATTTTCTATTGCATAGATCATGAACGCTCACTATTTGTGAATGATAAGTTGGACGCTCAAAATTAAATGATTTAAACTTAATCATCATTATAAACTATATTTGACAAAACCAAACGTTGAATCAATTCCCTTCAACACTTAGTAAAAATACTTATAAAATCATGCATTGCTTTTAAATCTACAGTGACTATATTTGATGGATAGAGTCAAGGATTTATTTTGATCTCTATGTTGGGAAATATACACGTAGTTCGACTAAGCACAGTGGAAAATTAAAATTTTAGTTTCTAGGATTTAAACATGCAAGTTTATTATTCCTACGGGCTTATCACATATCATAAGCTTACGCATCTCTACACTAGTTATTTAAAACTTAAATAAAGAAGATTTTACCTTATTCGATTTTTCGTAAAATCAAAGAGTTTCGTCTTCCTTAACGTAAGCTCCCTAGCTTGCTCCTCGTTCATTGAATCAACCGACTCGTTCTTTTCCTTGATGAGGATTGCGAAGTCCTCCATCAAAATTCACCCTTGCTCGGATTCTTGATTCACTTCAGAGACCCAAGTGTTTCTCCTCTAAAGTTGATCCACACCCCGGATACCCACTCGTTTATAATCTTTAGCTAGGTTTATCTATAAACATCTATTCTAACTCTAAGTAATAGTGTATGGGATTAAGGTGAAAGCAAAAATTACTTCTCTAAGTATTTTGGAAGAGTTCTTGAATTCAAGATCTTGATGACTAATCAAGAATTCAAGAACTTGTATGTGGAGAGAGAGAAACGATTTAATATGCTAAAGGAACGAAAATTTTGGCTTGTGAAGCTATGTGATTTTCAACCCATACTAGTCCTATTTATAGAACTAGGTTCTTGCAATTCTTTCCCATGTAGAACTCTTCTACATTAAATCTTTTACATGTAGTAATAGAAGACTAATTAATTACCCAATAGAACTCTTCTATTTTAATTAGTTTTCTTTCTTATTTCCTTCTAGAAGAAAATTAATTAAACTCCTTTAGTTATTTTCTTCCACCAAATTTTTGACCAAGCTATAAAATAAGACTTTAATAATTAATCCACCATACTAGATTAAATAAAAGTCACTTCCAATTAGTCAAATACTTTCTAGACTTAAGCTTAATTAAATTGATCTTATCAACTTAATTAACTCATTTATCCAACACTTGAATAAATAAAAGTCTTAATTAATTAATATATTAACTCAACTACTTTGAATTAAAGTCCCTTAGCTAAGAAATAGATTTGTCCGAGTATTGTGTGTAACCCTTCACCAACATACTAGTAATGGGTTCATAACCTTTATAATTTAATTTGAACAATTAAATTGTCTCGATTAATTAAACACTTTTAATTAACCATCTTATTATTTAATCTCCATTAAATATAAGATACCCATAAATCAAAGAAAAGTTTCAAGCTAATTATCTTGAAGACCTAGATGTAGGCGATTCAAAGTGAACCTTTCCAATCGCGCATTCCATGCAAGTGAGATTCTTCCATCAATTAATTTCCCAATTGAATCAAGGATCGAGGAATCTTATTGGTCGAGATCCTTGTAAATTCAATCTTAATAATTCAAGTGAGCTTGACTAGTGATTAATTAATTCAAGAAACTCATTTCTTAATTAATTACTTATTTGCCTTGGCCAAGGACTAACTTAGTCAAGCCACTTAGAATATTATAAGAAATTCACTTGTTCATCTAGACAAGTGATGAATCCTTTGTTGTCAATACCAACCTCCATATACGAGTCATTACACCCAATCACCAGTCCATATGCGTCCTTGAAAAAGAACTGGCATAGGAGTCAAAATGCAGTGAGTCAACATACAAGATTACTGTGACGACTTAAGTCAAAGAATTAATCTTGCACTATCGTGATTAAGAAACTCCTAATTCGACATATATAGCAATAATTCCAATTTAGGAAGTTTCAGTCAGGGTAATTAGTGAACTTGTTCTCAACAAGCACCCGCGTATGTGCATTTATGTCAACTACACTACTGTCTATAAAACGAGACATTCTCTAATTAAGAGTGTGTATCACAGGCGCAAATCTATCCAAATTATCAATGTCCCATCATGACAATCCTATGACTTGGACAATATTTAGAAATCATAGCCCTAGAGACTTGTTTTATGATATCCATCCAATGATATATCAAGCCCCACAACTATATGTGAATTCTAGGGACTTCATCATACAGTTATAACAATATAAACATAAGATAAAGAAATGTCTTTTATTAATATAATGTAAAACAAAATTCTTTATTACAAGAATAGATAAAGAAAGCCTTTCTAGAATTGGCTCGCGAGGCACTCTTCTAAGAATCTCCTACTTGCACTAGAGCCAATCTCCCTGGTATTTAAGACCCATCTTCTCAACATGTCCTTCTAATACGTTACAAGATAAAGGTTTAGTTAGTGGATCCACTATGTTCTCCGTTGTGTCGACTCTTTCCACACATACGTCGCCTCTACCAACAATCTCTCAGATCAGATGGTATTGCCTCTCTATGTTTTTGGATCTTTGATGAGACCTCGGCTCCTTTTCTTGAGCAATGGCACTACTATTATCACTGTACAGAGGTACTGGATCGACAATGCTAGGGACTGCACTCAACCCTTGGATGAAGTTCCTAATCCAAACACCTCTCTTTGCTGCATCAGATACAGCTATGTATTCAGCCTCAGTTGTGGAATTCGCAGTAGTTTTTTGTTTGGAACTCTTCCGACTTACTGCTCCACCATTGAGGGTGAATACAAACCCCGACATTGATTTCAAATCATCCACCTCAGATTGGAAACTAGAGTCAGTGAACCCTTCTAGTTTCAATTCTCCACCTCCATATATCAAAAACAAATCCTTAGTCCTTTTCAAGTACTTGAGGTTTGTTTTCACGGCTACCCAGTGCAACTCACCTGGATCAGACTAAAAATGACTCACTACACTTAATGCATGAACCACATCAGACCTTGTATATAACATTGCATACATATTACTTCCTATGGCAGAAGCATATGGTACGTGAGCCATCCTATCTCGTTCATGGGGTATCGAAGGACATATGGATCGAGAATACCGGATTCCATGACTTATAGGCAAGAATTCTCTCTTTGATTCCTCCATGGAAAACTCTTTAGCATTTTGTCTATGTACATTGACTGAGACAATCCTATCATCTTTCTTGATCTATCTCTATAGATTTTGATTCCTAAGATGTAGGATGCATCTCCTAAGTCTTTCATGGAGAATTTGGTGGATAACCATACTTTAGCCGGTTGCAACATTCCTACATCATTCCCAATGAGTAGAATATCATCAACATAAAGTACTAAGAATGTCACTGCACACCCACTGACTTTCTTGTACACACATGGTTCATCTTCATTTTTAATAAAACCATACATCCTTATAGTTCCAACTTCGGGATGCTTGCTTTAGTCCATAAATGGACTTTTGGAGTTTGCAAACCTTTTGCTCACTGCTACTAGATGTGAAACCTTCTGGTTGTTTCATGTAAATCTCTTCCTTTATTTTTTTCATTGAGGAAGGCAGTTTTCACATCCATCTTTCATATTTCATAATCATAATGAGCAGATATTACAAGAGAAATCCTATTGAATTTAACCATTGCTACTAGCGAAAAGTTTTCTTCATAGTCGATACCCTCTCTTTGAGTGTAACCTTTTGCCACTAGCCTAGCTTTATAGGTCACTACCTCTCCATTTGCTCCAAGCGTTCTCTTATAGACCCATTTACAACCAATGGGTACTATAGCCTCTGGGGGATATACCAAGGTCCATACCTTGTTGGAGTATATGGAGTCCATTTCAGATTCCATGGCACTTTGCCACTTCCTCGAATCAATATCACATATTGCTTCGTTGTAACTTCTTGGTTCTTTATCCACTTAAAGATCCTCCTTATTACTTTCTAGTAATAGACCATACCTCTCAGGTGGCCCTCAAATCCTTTTAGATCCCCTCGGAGGTTGTGTGTTAGATATTTCAATATTTTGTGTGCTTGCGTTTCCAAAGTTTGTGAGATAATTTGTGGTTCTTAAACTTCTTCAAGTTCTATGATCTCGCCATTTCTATCTAATAGAAAATCTTTCTCTAAGAAGATGGCATTCCTTGAAACAAACATCTTTTGTTCCGATGGATCATAGAAGTAGTACCCCCGCAATTTCTTTAGGGTACCCCACAAATTTACATAAGCTAGATTTAGACTCTAACTTATCTCCCACTTGCCTTTTGACATAGGCATAACAACCCCATACTCAAAGATGTTTATATGAGGCTAGTTTACCACGCCACAACTCATAAAACGTTTTAGGCACTAAATTGGAAGGCAATCTATTTAATAGATAAGTCGCAGTTTCTAAAGCATAACCCCAGAAAGATTGAGGAACTTCAGTGAAACTCATCATGGAACGGACCATATCCAATAAAGTCCTAATCCTTCGCTCAGACACCCCATTCAATTGTGGTGTTTCAGGCTAAGTCCACTGAGAGAGAATCTCATTCTCTTTAAGATAACTAAGGAATTCGTCACTTAAGTATTCTCCTCCCCGATCAGATCGAAGAGTCTTAATACTACGATGTAGTTGTTTTTCTACTTCATTCCTAAAATCTTTAAACTTTTCAAAAGCTTCAGATTTGTGTTTCATAAGGTACACATATCCGTACCTTGAATAATCATCGGTAAAAGTAATGAAGTAAGTACACCTTCCTTTAGTAATTGTACTAAAAAAAGACCACAAATATCCGAGTGGATCAAATCCAAAGGATGAGTGGCACGTTCCACTTGTCCTACAAATGGTGACTTGGTCATTTTTCCTTTAAGACAAGATTCACAAGTAGTCATGGTTTCCTCTTCCTTAAGGTCGAGTACACCTTCATTTGCCAATTTGTGCATTCTTTCTTCGGAAATATGTCCTAATCTAGCATGCCACATTAGTGTACTATTTAAGTTATCTTGTTTTCTTTTGTTACTACGTTGAATATGAAAGATGGTGTTAATTGGTTGAACAGTGTATAAACAATTCGTCGAAATACTAGTAAAAAGTAAAGAACAATTTTTAATAATGGAACACTTTCCATCTTTTATTAAAAACTCAAAACCCTCTTCATCTAAACCAGGGATGGAAATAATGTTCTTTATTATACTAGAAACGTAAAGACAATTATTTAAAACTATTCTAATGTCGTCGCCTAATGCCCGGTTTGTTAGGTGTTATGCTCTCTATGCCATTGAGCAATTAGATTTAAGAGGACGTTTTATTTATATGGTATGAACATTATTATTGGTTAATAATGTTAGGTATATGTACTAGATGCCAATGAGGACAAATAGTTAGATTAGGGTATCTCATTATGTTGTACAAACTATTAAAATGATATTAATAAAGGCATCTGTATTTTGTTCATATAAATCTTTATGGCATCTAAATAAGTATTGAACATATAGTCCATGTGAATAAAGGTTTGACTCTTTGCCCTTTATGGAATAAAGACGTGGCATGGGAAGAGTCTTACACCTTATCACATAAAAGGGTTCGCAAGTCAAAGAATCTTAATTGGGCATTAAGATTCGACTTGTATGACACATGCTCTGACGATGAGTGCCAGTCGAACACTATAGGGTAGTGGGAGCAAGTATCATAGATATGTCAATAGAATTGACATATTCGAACACGGCTCGTAGTAATCCGATCACATGGGTATTTACTCAGTGACTGTCAATGATTGGATTACTGATCGTAATAGTATGCGTGAGCCTTAGACCTGAGGGTTCATGATCAATGTGCTTGTATTATTGGATCTGTTACCAGAGTAGTTAGGCCCATATCACCCGTCGGTGGGGTCGACCTTGAAGTGCGATATCAATGAGACAAGTAGCAGTTGATCAGTGATCGCCAAGATGGGATTCCCTGTCTCGATAGTAAACGAGTAAGTATCATGTGTGATTATAGGCTAATGAAATTATAAAGTCTTTGGCCAAAGCATAACAACTAACTCATGTGGGACACTATGGGTGGTTTAGTAATTTCATTATGCTATAGTCTAATGCACATTATCAAGTTTAGTGAGTTTGACATTTTCCATGACTCTCACTTGATCGGGATACATCAGTGAAAGCCTTATACTCATACGAAATTTATGATCAAGAGGTTCGTAAAATGATTCGTTCATTTTGTACTCAATTGGGTTACGATGTGAGTCCACGGGACTGGCTAGGTGACACTCACATACTTAGGTAATTCCTCCCTTTACCAATTGAGACGAACCTAAAGAGTCGCGCTATAAGAAACGAGCGGGATGTATCTTTCTGTGTAAATCTTTTAGAAAGAATTAAATGGACTGATTGATTTAATTAGATTAAATCAATTAATTAAATATTTAATTTAATTGGATTAAACTAAATTATTTGATTAGTACATTAATTAATTGGAATTAATTATTAGTATATATTATATTTAAATTAGATTTAAATTTAAATATATACAGATGGGCTAGAAATTAGACAAGCCAATTAAAAGCTCACCCAGTCCAAGGAAGCCCTAGGAGGGGCGGCCACTTAGGGTTTTGGAGTAGCCTCCAACTTGTTCCACAAGCTAGTGAGTTTAAATAGGACTCCTACAGTGAAACAAACCCTAACTAAGAAAGTAACAAGATAACATTACACAACACAAAAAGAAAAGAACTCTCTCCCCTCTCCCCTCTCTAGCCGTCCACTACTGCAAAGAAGGAGGAGTCTCAGGATCTTTGGAAGGATCGTTTCGCGTGAAGCTTTAGAGATAGGAGCCCTTGGAGGAATGCTGTTCTGCAAAATCAATAAACGAATCAAAATGGTATGTTTATTCGTTCTAAATTTCGCGAAACCCATGAGAAATCATCAGATCTATTTTTGTGATCTGCCGGTAGGAATCCTCGAATCTTTCGCTGCAATTCTCTGTTTTCCTGTACGGGATTCCTAACAAATAAAAGGCATTAAGTTTGTTCTTATAAATCTAATAGTGGCATTAAATGTATTGAACAAATAGATCCCTAAGATCGAGATGTACTCACCACTGCTTATTTGATAAGTAGGAGCACTGGTGGAGTTAAATGCTTGATCTTATAAAGATGGTTCGCGAGTCAAAGAATCTAAATTAGGCATTTAGATTCGACTCGTATGACACTTGCTTTAACAAGGAAAGTGCTAAGTCTAACACTGATTGGATAGTGGGAGCTGGGGTCATGAATATGGCTAACGGAGTTAACATATTTGAACTGGACTCGTTGTAATCCTATCACATGAGTTTTTACTCAGTGACAGTCAATGATGAGTATTACCGTTATAATAGTATGAGAGAACTTTAGACCTGAAGAGTGATTTACATTGTGCTCGTACCATTGAATAAGTTATTAGAGTAGTTAGGCTCAATCACCGTAGTTAGGCTCAATCACCGTTGGTGGGGTCGACCTCGAAGTACGATTCAATTGGTGCGTTCGACAATGGGAAATGCACTGCCAATAGGGGATTCACTGTCTCAAAAGTAAACGAGAAGCAACATGTACGTCATAGGTGTTATGAAATTAAACCCTTTGGCCAAAGCATTAATGACTGACTTATATTGGATATGAATGGCAGTTTGGCAATTTCACATTAGTATGATTAATAACTACAGTATCAAGTTTTATGAGTTTGACGTTCCATGACTCTTACTTGATCGGGGTGCGTCAGTGAAGAGTTTATACTCATATGGTATTTATAACATAAAGGTTCGTGATGAAATATTCATCTCGTACTTGATTGGGTTTCGGTATAGCTTAACGGGATGGCTTGGTGATAACTATATCCTTGGAATCCTCCCAATGCCAATCAAGACGAGCCTAGGGAGTGGCGCTATGTAAAGATGATATAATAAAGGAGTTTTACTTATTGAAAGGTATTTTGGTAATTTCACTTGGAGTGGAAATTATCAAAAGGGATAAGTATTGATTATAATAAATATATTTAATTATTGAAATTAAATTATTTTATTCAATCAATATTAATAGTATGGTATTATTAATTAGAATTAATAAAGTACTATTAATAAAAAGAGAATAGTATTTAATTAATTACCAATTAGATTGGACTGGGAAT
The DNA here is from genome assembly GCA_019426215.1 of Buddleja alternifolia. Taxonomy (NCBI): domain Eukaryota; kingdom Viridiplantae; phylum Streptophyta; class Magnoliopsida; order Lamiales; family Scrophulariaceae; genus Buddleja; species Buddleja alternifolia. The sequence goes on from CM033398.1 coordinate 17,045,013, forward strand.
ATTAATTAAATTATTAACACTGGGATTGGAGTAAAGAAAAAGCCTAGTACACCTATCCCTAAGGTAGGATCGGTCGCCACCCTCATCTCCTTAAGTCAAGGAGTAGCTTTTTATTTAAGCACAAGGTGTTTAACTAAAATCATAACTCAAGTCAATTTTTCATCTTAAAGAGTGAAAAGGAGTAAAACACAAATCTTTCTCCTTCCAAAATCCTAAGGCGCCCAACCCAGTCTGAGGTAGAGGAAGTCGAGCTTCAAGATTGAAGGTCATCTTTCGCGTGATTATCTAAAGGAAGGAACGATCTATTGCTTCTCATCAAAAGGCTAGCCTTTTTGGTTTTCATCGAAAAAGGGAATTAGATTACCACCTATTCTTGATATCCTTTTGTGATTACGAAATTATCAAAAACCCGAATTGAATCCGGGCTATGTGAATCGATTATAAAAAAATTATTTGCTGGTACGATTCACAACAAGGTTGACCAACCCTATCGTTGTGGCAGCAACTTTTGCTCTATTGCCAAGTCTCAGAATGATCTCATCCTTTCCTAGAATCCTACTTCTTGTCATTGCCTGCAAATTATTGCAAAGGTGTGATGCACAACCATATCTAATACCCAAGAAGTATCGTTAACCGATAAGTTAACTTCAACATAAAACATACCATTGGTCACACCTCGGGTCGCAAGGTACTCTTTACAGTTCCTCTTCCAATGCCCTAGTTTACCGCAGTGGAAACACTCACCCTTATCTTTGTCGGCTGTAACCTTCTTGACCCCACCTTTAGCTTTTAGCTTCTTGTTCTTTTGGGAACTCTTCCCTTTCCCTTTCTTTGGCTTCTTAGCCTTAGAATGGGTAGAACTCACCAGTAGGACTGGCTTGTCCTTCTTGATGGTGGCTTCTGCAATCCTTAACATGCTTAACAAGTCAGGCAAGGTTGCCTCCAGACTATTCATATTAAAGTTGACGACAAATTGGTCGAATGAGCTGGGAAAGGATTAAAGCACTAAGTCTATTGAAAGTTCATTGTTTAGAACAATGTCAAGACTTGAGAGCTTCTCAATGAGCCCAATCTTCTTTAGCATATGTTCTTGGACATTTAACCCCTCAGTCATACGAGCTCTAAAAAGCTCTTTAGACACTAAGTACCTTTCCCTCCTAGACTTTTCACCATACAACTCTTGTAAGTGTTCGAAAATATCAGCAGATGTTGCCATATTTTCGTGTTGCTTTTTCAACTCATTCGACATCGATGCAAGCATCGTGCACCTTGCTTGGAGGTCATCGTTTAACCATTTCTAATGGGTTTCAATTTCCTCCTCCTCAACACCCTCGGGCAGAGTCGAGAGGGGTGCATCAGCCAAGACATAAGCTCTATTCTCAGAGTTGAGCACTATCTTAAGGTTTCTAAGCCAATCAGAATAGTTGGGTCCAGTGAGTTTGTTTGTGTCGAGAATTGTGGAAAGCGGGTTCTTAGCCATCTTAGATATCTAATTATCTACAAATTAAAGCAAAACAGAGATTACGAGGATGTTTAATACATTATGTGTAGATATGATTTTTAAGGTCTTTTAATCGTAAATTACCTCCCACTATTTAATTCAAATTCAATAACCCTCATTAAAGAATTCGAGAAAAATAATTTTTTTTAGTGAGTTTGAAGTCCAATTTAATTATTACGCACCCTAATTTTATGGACACATACATAATAATTAAATAGGTAGACAACACTCGCCAATTACATCTCTATGTAACCCTCAATTATTTTACCTAATGCTTCACATGGACCTCAATTTTATGCCCCTCCATGTTACTCGACACATATATAATAATTAAATATGTAGACACCACTTGCCAATTACATCTCTATGTAACCCTCAATTATTTTACCTCATGCTTCACATGGACCTCAATTTTATGCGCCTCCATGTTACTCCTATGTTAAGTTAGACCCATCAAACCTACATGTAAATAACCCACTCAAAAAGTTCCACTTGCAATGGTCAACATAGGGGATAAATTACCCATGTGCATCTCTATGCTTGGTAATAATCACAGCTTTTTCAGTATAGAAAGTCCCACTTGCAATGGTCCACTAGTTTACATAAGTAGCACCGACATGCTATTACTTTTGATGGTAGGCATGGAATATTAAACTCTGTTTAATTTTATCCCATATTAACTTAAAATTAAAATCATTAAGATTTTATAAACTTATCAAATAAGGGAATTTTAATATATTATGAAAGGTCTCATCAACGTTTCGATTATCTTATCTAAGTCTCTATCCTAACATGCCCAACACCACATGAAAGGAATATAAAAGATAAGCATAATCTTAAAAAACATGTATCCTATACAAACATACATGTCATACATAAAATCATGCATCTCATACATAAAATCATGCATCTTATACATAAAATATAACATGGATATTTTAGGTCATATCTAAATCGATCCTACCTAGAGCCATCAAGGATCGAACGCCGGCAAGAAGAAAAAAAAAAAAAAAAATGGAAAGTAAACATGCTTGTACAATCCTAATGGCTTCAAAATTCCATCACTCATATCAACTCATCAAAACATATGTTAATTCTTAATTTACTCCTCATAAATTAAATCAATTCGAGGTTTCTCAATAAAACTTGATTTTTCCAAAAATAAACAATTTAAAACATTTATTAAATTAAACTAAAAAATATTTTTAAGGAAAAAAAATTATCCAAAACGGGTCGGCAACCCAACACCCGACAGTCGGGTCAAGTCTCCCCGGGGCTGTTTCGGACAGCCCCAGTTTGCGTTTCATGCGGCTGTTTAAAGCAGCCCTTTGAACCGTGCACAACAATGAGCACGGTGGCAGACTTTTATCTTGAAAAAATTTGCTACCTTTGGCAATTAAATTTCCTCCAAATATCATTCTTGGTCAACCCTCATAAATAACAACAATCATATTAGTGGTTGACCTATACAATTGGATCATATATCCAATATGCAATTTTCATCTTTTACTCCTTAAGCAGCAGCGTGACCCGGCGCTTTGGGTGTTCAAAACACCTTTACCCAATCTGATTTTCATGTAATCCCATTACATAAATTAATTTTCAGATTTAAACAACATTTAAAACCTAAAGATAAATAGTTTTTATGAAAATCCCCAAATCAATAAAATTCACGAATTTAATAATTTTAAACGTGCATCACATGTAATGATTAAAATAAAATGGATCATGCATAACGATACGCGAGCATTAGGATCTGATACCACTGTTAGGAAATATACACGTAGCCCGACTAAGCACAGTAGAAAATTAAAATTTTAGTTTCTAGGATTTAAACATGCGAGTTTATTATTCCTACCGCTTATCACGTATCATAGGCTTGCGCATCTCTACACTAGTTATTTAAAACTTAAATAAAGAAGATCTTACCTTATACGATTTTTCGTAAAATCGAAGAGTTTCTTCTTCCTTAACGTAAGCTTCCAAGCTTGCTCATCGTTCCTTGAATCAACTGACTCGTTCTTTTCCTTGATTAAACTTGCGAATTCCTCCACCAAAATTCACCCTTGCCCGAATTCTTGATTCACTTCAGAGACATAAGTGTTTTTCCTCTAAACTTGATCCACACCCCGGATACCCACTCGTTTATAATCTTTACCTAGGTTGATCTATAAACATTTATTCTAACTCTAAGTAATAGTGTATGGGATTAAGGTGAAAGCAAAAATTACTTCTCTTAGTATTTTGGAAGAGTTCTTGAATTCAAGATCTTGATGCATAATCAAGAACTCAAGAACTTGTATGTAGAGAGAGAGAAACGGTTTTCTATGCTAGAGGAACGAAAAATTTGGCTTGTGAAGCTATGTGATTTCCAATCCATACTAGTCCTATTTATAGAACTAGGTTCTTGCAATTATTGCCCATGTAGAACTCTTCTACATAAAATTTTTTTCATGTAGGAATAGAAGATATATTAATTCCCAAATAAAACTCTTCTATTTTAATTAGTTTTCTTTCTTATTTCCTTCTAGAAGAAAATTAATTAAACTCCTTTAGTTATTTTCTTCCACCAAATTTTTGACCAAGGCTATAAAATAAGCCTTTAATAATTAATCCACCAAATTAGATTAATTAAAAGTCAGTTCCAATTATTAAATACTTTCTAGACTTAAGCTTAATTAAATTGATCTTATCAACTTAATTAATTCATTTATCCAACACTTGAATAAATAAAATTCTTAGTTAATTAATATATTAACTCAACTACTGTGAATTAAATTCCCTTAGCTAAGAAATGAATTTGTCCGAGTATTGTGTGTGACCCTTTAGGTTCACCAACATACTAGTAATGGGTTCATAAAATTTATGATTTATTTGAATAATTAAATTGTCTCGATTAATTATACACTTTTAATTAACCATCGTATTATTTAATCTGCATTAAATATAAGATACTCATAAATCAAAGAAAAGTTTCTAGCTACTTATCTTGAAGACCAAGATGTAGGCGATTTAAAGTGAACTTTTCCAATCGCGCATTTCATGCAAGTGAGATTCTTCCATCAACTAATTTCCCAATTGAATTAAGGATCGAGGAATCTTATTGGTCGAGATCCTTGTAAATTCAACCTTAATAATTCAAGTGAGTTTGACTAGTGATTAATTAATTCAAGAAACTCATTTCTTAATTATTTACTTACTTGCCTTGGCCAAGGACTAACTCAGTCAAACCACTTAGAATATTATAACAAATTCACTTGTTCATCTAGACAAGTGATGGATCATTTGTTGTCAACATCAATCTCCATATACGAGTCACTACACCTAATCACCAGTCCATATGCATTCTTGTAAAAGAACTGGCACAAGAGTCAAAGTGCAGTGAGTCAATATACAAGATTACTGTAATGACTCAAGTCAAAAATTAATCTTGTACTATCGTGATTAAGAAACTCCTAATTCGACATATATAGAAATAATTCCAATTTAAGAAGTTTCAGACAGGGTAATCAATGAACTTGCTCTCAACAAGCACTCGCGTATGTGCATTTATGTCAACTATACTAATGTCTATAAAATGAGACATTCTCGAATTAAGAGTGTGTATCATAGGCGCAAGTCTATCGTATCTATCAATGTCCCATCTTGACAATTCTATGATTTGGACAGTATTTAGAAATCACAGCTTTAGAGACTTGTTTTATGATATCCATCCAATGAGATATCAAGCCCCATAGCTATGTGTGAATTCCAGGGACTTCATCATACAATTATAAAAATATAAACATAAGATGAAGAAATAACTTTTATTAATATAATGTAAAACAAAATTGTTTATTACAAGAATAGATAAAGAAAGCCTATTTAGGATTGGCTCGCAGGACACTCTTCTAACACTCTATTCACGCGCTCAAATCACATCAAAATGATGGGTAATTATAACTTTTCAATGACAGTTCAGAGTCAATACAGATTTGTATACGTGTCAGTGTACTATGAGCGCGTGCATTACACTCTGAAAATGCCAAATGTCTTTCGAAATAACCCCAGACGTGAAAAATTTTATATGTGGGAGTTACCAAATGTAACTTTACTTATTTTTTGGAATTTCACATCCGCAGTTAAAGCTAAAAACGGATGAGATTCATCAACTTTACACATGGCGAAATCGCATTGTTGAGAGAAACTGAAATTTTTCATATTTCATTTAAAAAGAAAAAAAATTCAAAAAAATTTCTTTCACTTTTACACAAACTCTCTACAAGAACTCTCTCTCTCTCTCAAAGCAGAACTTTTCTTTGAATCTCTACTCTTTCAAACACTCAAAAATGGCACCAAAAAAATCTGTAAAAGTTGCTGAAGACACCATCAAGGTCACTGAGGGCCTAGTGGTGGACTGGAAATGCCTATATGATTAGAATGATATCTCAATGAAGGACATGCTAGATTCCACCGCCAAGGATGGCCACCAGACGTTCATCACAAGATACTCTTATTACTCCTCTGATGAAGTTGCTGAATTCTGGAAGAAGGTTAAGCTTTCAGAGGACAAGAAATCTATTTCCTGCTCCTTCTCCTTTCCTAAGAAGAAATTTCTTTGAACATTTATTCTCTCTGCAGAATCTATCGCCAAGACCTTTAAGTTACCAAATGAGGGTGCGGCTTTGGAATCCATCTCTGCAAGTCAGATTGAAGTAGTTTGGGCAAAGATTCATAGTGATGAAGCAATGGAATTTAAGCCAACCTTTGATAAGAAGGATATTCTGCCCAAGTACAAATTGTTGGCAAATTTCTGCAGCAAGTTTGTTGAATGTAGGGTAGGGACAGTCAACAAAGTCACCCCAGTGCAGTTTTTGATAATGATAGACATTCTCATGGAAATCAAGGTAAACTGGTGTGATTATATTTTTGGCAGATTTAGGAATTGTTTGGAAACCGTCAACAAACCCTATGGTGTTGTCTTGAGTGATCTGATATTCAGGGCAGATTGTATTAATTCTGCTTGTAAATCCCTAGCCAAACCAAAGTTTTTGGGTAAGAGATAGTGCACAATCTCCTCAATCCTACCAAAGTCGGTGGAGCAGCTAAGCCCCTTTCTGAGCGTCAACAAAAGATTTGGGAAGATTCAGACGAAGAGGATGAGCGTCCAGCCGAAGAAGTTATTGCCTTGAAGCATCCGGCTGAAACCAAAAAGAGGGCTCCCAGAAAACCTAAGGCTCCTAAGGTTCCATCTCCTGCTAAGGATGATGATGATGAAAAGACTGATGAGGATGTGGAAGACCGTATTCCACTCATCAAGAGAAGGAAATTGGTCTCCATTATCAAGAAAATAAATTTTGACGTTGAGCCATCTGCGATTGATGCTCCCGTCAAAACGTTAAAGGCAATTGAAGGGGTAAATGTCAAGAAGATATTCAAAAGGCCCCAAGGTTCGAATAAGCGTCTATGAGTTCTTGATCCAAAAAAGCTTGAGACGGTTGAACCAAGTGTTCAACGTCAAGAAACAGAGGTTGAGACAAGTTCTCAAGGTAAGTTTATTTCTTCGATACTATTGAGACAAGTTCTCAGGGTAAGTTTATTTCTTCCCACTGTGTTTTTTTCCCTACATCTGTAGAAGATCATGCTCTTATAGAGGATATATCTTGTGCTATAGCTTTAATTACAGATGTTGTTGAAGCACCAGTTGATGTCCATCTGGATGTTAACTTAGTGGATGTGGTGGCTATTGCCAAAGATGTTGCAACAAAGGCGCTCTCTGAAAGCCATAGAGTCGTTGTGGATGCTGAGAGACCTAATACAAAAGGGGTCCAACCACCACAACCCAGACACTTCTTCAAAATCGATCATATCAAGATGATTGATCACTCAATCAACTATATGCCACCAATTGTAGAAGAAGATTTCATTCCCATAAGCTACAATGAAGACAAGAATGAGATAGCCTATTTGGTAGAGCGTGAAAACTTGCTTTGTCAGATCATATACAGCTCTAAGCTAACCGATGTCGAGCGTGCATATTATATGGACATTGCCAATGGCGAGGAAATTACTTAAGTCCCTGCTTCAATTGATATTAATGAGAAGTGGAAATCAAACAGGACTCCTCTTGCTGATGTGGAGTTGGCATATTACATGGATATGGGGAACAACAAGCCATCTGGTTTTGCTCCAAGGAATTTTAATATCAGAGTATATGAGCATCAACCAGTTGAGTTCCTCAATTCTTTAGATGAAATATTGAACAAAGAGGGTTACTCGCACTTTTCAGAAGTGGTGTACAGTTATGCAGATCAAAATTCTGAGAATCCCCTCCGTTTGTGGAAGAACAAGAATGTCTATGTTGGTGAACGTGTAGGTTTAACCAGGACTGCGTTCAAGAGGAAGTCGATAACTCTTCAATAGCGTCTGGAATGCTAGCTATCAAGTGGACAGATATCGGTTTGAGGCAATCAGAGACATTCAACATGATAGAATTAAAGCTATATGCAACACTGGGGCTGAATTATGCATGAATGAGGTGACTTGTTCAGAGGCTTATGTGGGCAACAAATATTAATTTTAAGAATTGGTCAACGGTCCTCATTTATTCGACATAGGCATGCATGAAAAGAAGGGTCAGTTTGCTAAGTATTACCTTCAGAAGCATACAATGCGAGTCGGACCAATTGCCGATTTGCCAAGCGTCAAACAACCAGCTGAGACCTTTCTGCGAGAAGTGCTACAAAGACTTGCAGAAACTCCTCACTCTTTCTGTGGCAGAGTGTCTACTAGCAGAACTTACTCAGTGACTGATTTGACTATCTCTCCCAGCCACCGTGATGAAAATTTGAGGCAAATGATCAAGATCATGACTCCGGTCAAGCATTTTGATAAAATCTTTACTGCTAATCTTTGAAAAATCAACGTCTCAGTTATTAATCCTTTCAAGGAATATCCTTTACTCCCCTCCATCAGAAAAGAAGTGAGCGATCATTATATTTTTGTCTTATCCTTATTGGAAAGGAATCAAGGCATCGCTCAAGCTGTTTATCCTTACATTGAAGAGTACTTCAGACTCTATATTAAAGGCAGTAATCCGCCTCATCTCCCGACCAACCGAATTATAGCATTCTCTCTCTCCTATCGCCCAAATGAACTCTTCTTTAATCCTAAGGCGAAGTTAAGGCTATTTCCAGATCATGTGTTGGGATTTTAGGTTCAATGTAGGTTAGAGCCTTGGACAGTCCCCTTCGCACCTGCATATCGGAGCATCATCTCAAGGAGCTTCTCAATAGTTCTACAGATGATGCTTATTCAGGTTCCGCCTTAGGCAAATTTAATTTTCAATTTGATTATTATCGTCGAATAATCCTAGTGCCTGCGGAAGTTCCTGCAATAAAAAAAGTTCCATTAGTTGAGCCGATTGAAGAAAGCGCTCAAATGGACTTAGAGACTCAAAGCATCCCAATGCAAGCAGAACCTCCAGCGCCTGCTGTGGCTAAAATTAATTATCCTACTCCTGAAGTTGTTCCTGTTCCAGACCCTGCTACTGACAAGTGACTGAGGTTGTCGAAGCGTTTATTCTAGAGACCAATCTTGACGTTAGTACTGCTAAAGTTGCTGAGATTGCTAAAGTGTCAGATGAAGCGCAAGGAAAAGCGTTTGACACAGCAACTCTCTCTTCTCTTGAATCCTTAAAGACCACTTCAAAATTTAAACCTAGATCAGTTACTCAAGCAGTCATTCCAAGTGAAGTTGATTAGGAATTCACTCCTCTGTTGAGAGATGCATTAAATGAAGTGTGCAACCATGCTGAAAATAGCGCCAATGCTCTCCGTTGGATTCAGGAAGACCTTGCAAAGATTGAATCACAAAATCTGGACACTCATATTGTCCACATGCGCGGAGCTGCTCAAGCTACTATTGTTGAAAGTTTGAAAGCATTTACAGAACTTGCAGCGATAACCGTGCAGCTATGCTTGAAATGAATGAGCACTTCGGTAAGCGCTGTGATGATCTAGCAGGTTCCATATCTCAGATAGCTCATCAGGTTGGAATTCTTTCTGAACATTTTCTGAAAACTGATGATGGCAATAAAGGGGAAAAGAGGAAAGCACCAAGTTCAAGAGCTACAGTATCGTCATCCAAGCGTCAAGAACTTCAGCCTGTGCAAAGTCATAGTATTCTTCCAACTCCGAGTGAGATTCGAACTCCTCCTCCACTTAATACTGAGTCCCTATACCCATCTTGTGTTGCTGCCTATGGTGCGCCTAGCAACACTAGGTTTTCTTCAATAACGCAACGGGCTGATCTACCAGTGCCTTCTTAAGCGTACTTAGAACAGTTTGGCATACCGCTTGAACGTGCTCCTCTTCCAGAGCCAACAGATCTTAAATATATTTCTAAGGAGAAGCAGATGCCAAAATTTGACCAAACATTTAGAATCTATCTAAGACATATGGGCATTGATCCATCTGATTAGAATAAGCACTGGATTACCTTCAGTAAAAGATGTACAAGAAAAGAAGAGCATCATCAATTCAGACCATGCTGCGATGATAGCTCTAGACGGTCAACTGACTGAAGCAATCAGAGGAGATATAGTTTAGTAAAGCAGCAAAGACGCCAAGAGACCATCCAGAAGTTTATATTTCTTTGTCTCTTGCAATTATATTTTAGTTGTAAATGCTTGTACTCTCATTGATATATAAAGAAGTGCATTTCCAACTAAAACATCTCATTGAGACCTTTAACTAATCTTAACTAACTTTTGTCTAACTTATTCAAAGCTAACCTTGTATTTTGGCTGTCAAACTCTTGAACTATAAAAGAGTGAGTATTGTCATCATCAAAAAGGGGGAAATTGTTAGGAAATTTCTTGTTAGAAGTTTTGATGATGACAATAAGGATTTCTGTTAGACCCCAAAATATGTAAGTTTGATTTTATTAAAAAATATGTATAGGCTTTGAGCATTAGGTTTGTATAAGCCTTTATGTGTTTTTATTATAGAATGTTAGGCCAAGTATGTTTAGACTGAGCGTCTGATATTCCTCTGGGTGAGTATATCAGTAGTTAAGATTTGAAGTTTGAGCATCTGAAGTCTGACTTAATATGAAGATCTCTAGAAAGTGTCTGAGCGTTAAGCTACTTCAAGCGTTAATGCATGAAGATCCAGCTAAGGATCATTCAAGGTTGAATGAGCGTATATTAAGACAAGATTTCACCTGAATTTATTCCTAAGTCCAGAAGGAGTTAAATACAAATATTTTCAGAGCATTAATGTCCAACTGACATTAATTTCAAATGCATTAAATGCTGATAAGAGCATTAAATGCGATAAGCACTCTAGGACGTACGGAGAAGCCTTCCCATTGGACTATCAACTTTACAGAGTCTGCGGCACCAACTTTTTGCAGCAAAATTTTAGGGAAAAAGGACGTAAAGTCGTTCACTCGCAAAAGTGCTAGACACAAGCCAAGCCATGTGTCCAATGGACACTTTACCCAAGAAAGTCTATAAGTAGGACTTCAGCAACAAGACAAAATATACAACAACGAGCTTACAAGCCGAATCTCTATTGCAATGAAGTCTCAATCCTTAAACTTTCAGAAAAGCCAGAATATTCAAAGCAAACATTCCTTCTATTTTTCATCAATCCCTGAGACAGTCAACCAATATCTCAAACTTCTTTTTTCAGAAGAACCCTACACTATCATTGAGATATTCCAAGTTGTTTGAACTTTCAAAAATCAAACAAGCCGTTAGACAAAACCCCTATTCAGCCTTGTAATCTGTGTAAAGTCTAAGTTGGATACTTGTATTATTTCTGGATGAAAAAAGCAAGCGGATCGGAGTGTCTTGGAGCATAAATATGCGTGACCAAGGAGCTCAAGCCATTCAAATCCATCCCATCCCCTATTTTGTATAAGTTTCTGTGTGATTTTTTGAGAATCATTTTAGTGGATTTTCTCCAAGTGAAAAAGGAAAAGAAGGACGTAGTTGGGATTACACCACCCAACGAACCTTTCAAACTTTATATTCTTTACTTTATTGTTGATCTTCTTATTATCATATCATTGCATAATCAGTTAAGTGAACACATTGATCAAATTATTTAAAGTTGAAAGAAACTAAGTTAAAAATCGTTGGTGACACTAAACCTTTCACAATAAGACTTAAAACTATTTCGTTGTGTTAATCCTGATAAAAGAACTGAACGCTTAACCTCATTTGTTTATAGTATTCATATCTTAAATCAAAGTTAACTTTATTAAAATATGTCTTCAAGTAGACGCTCAGCCAAGCGTCTACAATACTTTTGAGTTGAAGAAAACTTCAGGGTCTATTCAACCCTCCCCCCCCCCCCGGTTCTAGACCTTTTCATATGCTACTTAGGACCAACAGTGGCCATTTTCTCCTCTCACGCTATTTTATTATTTTTTGTTTGTTGCACCATTCGAACAAAATGGTGCTATTTTCGGTTTTTAGTCCTTTTCTCCCCCCCCCCCCCCCCCCTTCACATATTGAACCCCTTAAAGGCTCAATGCTCAATGTAGAGAAAGCTGAACCACCAAGTGGAGACTGCAGCGGAGGGTAAGATTTTCCAGTGTGGTTCTAAACGAATCACAACAACATCCCCTGAGAAACCTAAAAAACTAATTTGAGAATGAAAAAGTCAAAATAAATACATAACAAAAAGAAAGGAATCAGATAAACCAAGAGAAAAAAAAACCATCCATAAATTTGCTGAACCGTCAAAAAGGCTAATTAAAAATGCACAATATAACAAGGAGTTAGCCCTTATTTATAGAAAAGAACATCGAGAAAATAAACAAAAAACCAAATTAACTCAAACAAGCCAAGTATGATGCTACCCGCACAAATATGTGGACCTAAAACAAACCACAAACATCAACAACTAAAATAAGAAAAATGAAAGTGTTATGTGCCCAGCGAGCCATCTGTTGGCTTGAACATTAACACTGTGTCAGTCTTATCATTAAGATTATATCAAAACCTGTTAAGGAATGCTTCTTTATTGTTGTAACTAGTGTTAGTATAGATAAAGATCCCACAGTTTACATATGGTTAGGGGAGCGGTAGAGATACATATGGAATGCTCTCAAAGACCGTAATCCTAAATCTGTTCCAAGTCATAGAGGCTGTAAGATGTGGGATATCACTGGCCTCGTCAAGATTTGTTCATGTGTGTAACTCTCCCAAGAGGTCGACGCGTTCCATTTTTGATGGCTGGTATGGCCAATGCATGCATGAAGATCCATACTTTGGTATGGGATTGAACGACCCCGCAAGGATTCCTCGTTGGTGTTGTTGACTTGGAGTCATTCAATTTTTGTAGTGTGAGATAATCCTCAGACCTGAGATGTCATTGGAAAGGGTACTACTCACTCTGTTTTGATATGCACGTGCACTCCAGGAGAGTCATACGGCGTGTCTGTTGGGTATAGTCTGGTAGTTACAGCGGAACAATTGACAGTCGAAGGGGATTCATCCAAGGTCATGAGCACCTGGTATTTCCAATGATGTTAAGTGAAACTGAATAATCGAAAAGTCTCTGGCCACAGCATCGTCTTATAAAAGGGATTGGTAGTCCCTGCTTAGAAGACCGAATCATTAGTTGAACCAACATAGTCATAGTTTCCAAGGCTATTAGGGCTTCGACCGTCGCCAAACCCTAGGCCTTAGATGGGAAAAAGATGAAGGGATTCGACTCACACAAAGATCAAAATCTGGAGAGGTTTGCATTTTTATCGTTAACATCTAGGAAGTCGTGGCGACGTTGCTAGACATCGAACAACGACCAATAGGTGCCTTAGGTTAATTGGTGAAATTAATCCAAGGCTTAGTTAATTATTATGAATAATTAATCTAGCCTATGGAAGGACTTATTGCTAGCTTGTTAATGAGCCTAAGGGGTCACAGACAATACTTAGTGTAGTACCTATTTGCCAATTAATTCTTTGATAACTAATGGAGAGATTAATTAATTAGAATTAATTAATCGAGAAAAAGGAATAAATTAATTAAGTGGTCTGAATTAATAAAAGTCTTATAGTTTAATATTGGATTATTAAATTGGGAAAGACTAGTTAATTAATTAGTGGTCTAATTAATTAATAAATGAAAGAGGAAATAAATAAATAAATATATATATATATATAATTTATACACGTGGGGCGTGTATATATATGTGTATAGATTTGGTGGAGGATTTTATCTTGTTCACCAAGTCTATGTATATATGTGTGTGTGTGTGTGTGTGTGTGTGTTTGTATATAATGGAAAGATCTTATAAATATATGTTAGGATAAATATTGAAGATATGGAAATATCTTATTTGATAAGATATGACATATTTGATATGTATCAAATATATAGAAATATCTTTTTAGTTGGAAAGATAACCAATTAATTAGGGAAGAGAGTTTGAGCAAGAATGAAAACTAAATAAAATAACACACATACATATATCACAAGTGTGAACACACACACTAAGGCGTGTGTGTGTTGGGCGTGTAGCCCTATATATATATATATATATATACATATGTATGTATGTATGCGTTGTTTTATTTTTAATCAATGAATCAATCACTCAATTAATTTTAAGTTTCTCTCAAGAGTTTTTCATAAAAATAAAAACAAGGTTTTTAAGTATTAATTCTTTCTCTCGAACTCTTTCACCTCTTTCACAATATTCTTCCAACTCATGTGTTGAGTACGAAAAAAACCAAAATATATTCCTACCCATTTCATAAGTCAAGATTCGATATTCTCCTTGATAGGACTGGTGGAGATAATCGAAAGTACGAGCTAAGGTGTGGATAAACTTAGAGGCGCAACACTTGGGGCGCTAAGGCAAATCCAATCCGGAGAGGTGTAGCAAGGAGTTGCTTAAAAAGGTAAACACGAGTAAACTTCCTTTAGGATAGTTTTTGAGTCCGATGATACCATGTCTACCTAGCCTTAATTTCGGGGATGTCGCTTCAATTTTTAAATTATATGTCTTCTGCTGCCCTCGGCGTCCACGGGGGTTGTACCGATCCCAACAAAAAATCCAAACCAAGAAGCACAACACCCATCAGATCACCCATTGTAAGGACATCAATTAAAAACGACAAAAGAGAATACGGAACAACAATATTCGGAACATAGGTACAACTAAATGGTGTCATCTATAGTGCGCGCATTAACCTAAAAAATAAAATTGATGGACGATGAAAAGATAAAGTAGAAATTAATATAAGACACTGAAATTATTTCATAAGGACCCCGACATTCCCAAACCAAGACCATACTAAAAACAACGTCGCTGCAAGTATCAAAACCATAAAACAACATCATTCAGGTGGCCCACGTAATAAAGAAAAATAAAAAATAAAATAGAGGACGATTAAAAAATTACTGTATATTTGGGACGACCAAAAAAACGCCATCGTTGACACAATAATCACTAGAACAACATCATTTCGCACGCAGGCCATGCAATTTTTAAAAAAACAACTATGGGATGACAAAATTCTAAAGTATGGACACTAGGCAGGGCACATTGACACCACAATCGAAACGACGACGTTGGAAACACCAGACACACAAAATAGCGTTGTTTCATTGGTCCCGTTGAATAAACAAAAAGCAAAATAAATTAGAAGATGACAAAAATATTATGGTAGATTTTGGGGGCGAGCCAAAAAATGGCCTCGTTTGACACAATAATTACCAGAACAGCGTCGTTTAGCAAGCATACCCAGCGATTTAAAAAAAATAAAAATTGAATATAGGACGAGGAAATTCTTTGGTGTCGACCCCGTCCAGGCCACATCAACCACACAATCGAAACAACAACGTTGGAAACACAACAGATAGACAAAATCGCGTTGCTTTGTTGGTCCTGTGCAATAAACAAAAAGCAAAAAACAAAATAGCGGACAACGAAAAGATTACTGTAGACTTTGGGCATTCCCTCTTATAGAAAGTAGTAATACACATACATTATAACATGTCTTGTTTCTCTCTAAATAATTAAAGGGTTTTTTTTTTGTTTGCAAGTTTCATAAAATTCAAGGGGAGTTTGTAGAATTACTTGTTGGGAAAGTGCCCTCGATGCCAACGTGGAATTAGAAAATATGGCACTAGTTTATATTGCACAACCCTTAGCTAATAGAGAGACATTTAATATATTGTTCATATAAGTCTTAATGGCATCTATAAGACTTAAATGAACAATTAGTCCATGTGTGTCAAGGCAAACCTTCGCACTCTGTTAGTAGTTAAGGAGATGGGCACTGGAAGGGTTTGGTACTTGATCACTTAAATGGTTCGCAAGTCGGAGAATCTCAATTGGGCATTAAGATTCGTGTGGACTTGTATGACACATGCTCTAATAGGGAGTGCCATTCGAACACTAAGGGATAGTGGGAGTTTGTGTCATAGATTCATTGATGGGATTTGGTGGTTCCAAGTGGCATACGAAAGGGTCTAGAAGGGGGGGGGGGGGTTGAATAGACCCTGAAGTCTTTTTCGACTTCACAAAATTTTCGTATCACTTTAGAAATTTGAACGCTTGGAAAAACTGAGCGCTTGGGTCAGACGCTTCAGAATAGTTAACTTAGACTTAGTGATTTCAGCAGTTTTACCAAAGTAGGGCAACGCTTAGATCGCTTAATCAGGGTTAGCACAGCGGAAATAATGTTTAGCGTTCTTTTAGTTGAATTAATCGCTTTGCAATTTTACTTGTCTTTTTCAGAATAATATGAAGTGAATAATATAAGACAATAAAATAAATGACACAATAATTTGTAAGGTTCACTGGGTGATGTAATTCCAGCTACGTCCTTCTTCTCCTTTTTCACTTGGAGGAAATTACTATGATGATTATCAAAGGATCACACAGAAACTTCTACAAAATAGTAATGGATGAAAATGATCTTGGGCTCCTTGATCACACAGACTTCAGCACCAATGAAGATCGTCTTCTTCAAGCTTCTCTCACTCAGAAATGCTGCCTGAAAGTTTTCAACAACTTTTCTCACTCAGATGAAATGTTGAGGTTTATCACTAGGGTTTTGTTTGTTTTAAAGAAGATCAAACAACTTGGAATATCTCAGTTGGAGTTTGGATTTCTTCTTTGGAAGATGTTTGAGATATTTGTGACTGTTTGGAATGTAGATGGAAAGCTTGAAAAGTTTTGGCTATGAAATTTCTAAGCTTTTTCAGAAAGAATGTACGTAGGATTTTTGGCAATAATTTCTCGTATATTCTTGATGTTGTTTCCTTTTATTTTTGATTTTCTGAAGTAAGGTATTTATAGGCAATTCCTTGGGATCTGTCCGTTGGACACATGTAGGAGCGTGCCTTTCACGTAGCGCGTGTTTGTACCTAAAATCTGACATTCCTGAAAATTCGCTGGAACCGATTGGACGGGAGCAGCTAAAACTTTGAAAGTTCTGACAGTCTGGTCAAAGGGAGGCTTGTCCAAAAGTCACAGTAGCTTATCACATTTAATGCTTTTATCAGGCATTTAATGCAATTTGAATTTATTTCCCGTTGGAAATAAATGCCCGTTGAATGATTGCATTTAAGTCCTTTATGACTTGAGGATTTATTTCAGGTGAATCTTCTATAAGTCGCTTGAGTATTTGAACGCTTGATTCATGAATCCTGAACTGCGGTCTCTTAGCGTTTGACAGGCGCTAAGAAGGAATCTTCATCTTCGGTTGACTTCAGACGCTGGTCTTCAACTTCTTCTCAAATAGACTCACCTAGAATTCTATTATTAATTCAGTCGCTAAGACTTAGTCTAAAATCTATGAGGATAAAAATTACAAGCCTAAACAAAATTACAAACTCTTTTAAACGCTTTATACAATGATCTATGAAAGCATAAACTTACATTTTATTTGGGGTCTAACATTGAATCCTATCTTGTCATCATCAAAACATCTAACATGAAATTTCCTAACAATTTCCCCCTTTTTGATGATGTCAAGACTTGTAACTCTTTTATAATTTTAAGAGTTAAAAAAGAAAAGGCCCAAAGGAATATAAGTCAGCGTTTGAAAGGTTAATAATGTTAGTTAAAGTTAGGTTGGCTTCAACAAGTTGTTTTAGCAATAAATCATTCATATGTATTGAAATGAAGCATACATGATTTGTACTGAAAAGAATAAGAAAGAAATAAAATACGCAAAAACATTTATTTCTTCTGTCGCTTTGCTCTTTCTTCGCCTTGAAGAACTTCTAACGCTAGTTCTTTTAAGAGTCGATCAATGTCGATCATAGTTGTATGCTGGATTTCATCATAGTCATGCCTACGGAGTCTGGCGCTTTCATTTAGCTCTAACAACCTTTCCGTCCAATCCCTTGGTGGAATGCCAAGTTCTCGAATCAGATCATAATATATATCTTTTTGACGGTCATTTGACGGTCTCCAATTCACAGGTCGTTGTAGCGGTCCGGCATAAGCATGAAATCCCATATTCTCTAAGAAGTCGGAGTCCAACTGGGGAAGAGCGTATTTTCCGAGATAATACCTTGGTTTTCGTTTCTTGGATAGCATTCTCTTAATGCTTACCAGTTCATCGAACATCGAACGCCAATGTTTATTATCCGTCTTGGAAATCGCTTTGGTCTTTTCTTTACTTTCCCCCTTCTTGACTTCATCAATGGACAATTTTAGATCAGCGACATCGCGGCGCAAAAGTCTAACTTCTTCGACTAGAAGAGCAATCTGTTGGGCGACACTTTGAGCAACGGCATCGGATGAAGCGTGTCGGTCCGCATCAGCCGAAGCGCTCTGAGCAAGGTGACGATTGAATTCAGAGGAAAGCTCAGCGATAAGAGGGGACATGCGTTCCATGATAGCAATGGTGCCGTAATTTGAAGCGTTGGCAATGTCACGGCTTCGCGTATCAGACATTAAGCAAGTCTGTCTGTCAGCGGCTTCAGAAAGCTTGGAGCAGGAACCTTCGATGTGGTGAAGCGAGTTCCGTACAGCCTTTCTGAAAGCTCGGGCCTCTAAGTCACTGTCTGAATCTGAATCCGAAGAAGGACGTTCGGGGGACGGGAGAAGTCCGTAAGAACTTGAAACTGCAGCCTTGCCTTTGGTTTTATCTCTTAAGAGAGGTTCGACAGGCGCTTGAGCAATTTCAGCGTGCACTTCTTCAATTGCGTGATCCAAGGTAGAATCAGCAATCGCTGGGGGCTCGACTACTGGGGCGCTAGAAGAATCTGGCAAGGAAGCCTCAGGAAGATGAGCGACTTCCGCAGTAGGAGCAGAATCTTCTTCCAGAATTTGGATTGAGGGAGGAGAAGGTTCTCGAATGCCAATAACCCAGAGGGGGCCAAGGGCTTCCATCACATGCCGGGGACTGATCAGGCTGGATTGCGGGATAAAGAATATAGCGTCTTCGCGCTCGTCAGTACTTAGTGCAAGTTGCACACCTTCTGGTAAATCAATCCATGATGTATATTTGTTGAAAAAGTCCAAAATTAACGGCATGAACGCTTGAGCTGCTTCTTGGTCCACTGGCCTAATCAGCGAGATCATCTTGGCCACTTGAATATTCTGTTCACTGAAGAGCACAGGGTGGAGAGTATATCCTCGGAAATCGTTTAACCCTGAATAGTGATTGAAACTTGTATCCAACGCTTGGACATTTTCTATCACTGCTCTCATATCTCGGTGGAACTCAGCGTGTTCTATTGAAGTGTCAACACGAATCTGACTCTGGCTTTGAAGAACTGGTTGTTTACTTGACGAAGCGTCTTCGTTGAGGTCAGGGAAGATTCGTTGAACAAAGTCTGCACGAGGATGCAAAACGTAGCGTCCGCCCTGGCTGAATAAGGCGAGCTGCTGGCGAATGTAGCTTTCGATTGGCTGTCTGTATCGTGGCAAAGTGCTAACATTCCCGGCAATTATCTGACGCTGTTGAAGCAAAAAGGTGGCAAATCCTCGGCGTCTATATTCTATTCCAAAATTAAACAGGAATGGATATTTGACGAGTTCATCAAGGGTGTAGAAGTGAAGAACGAACTCTTCAGCCCATTTGGCTGTATCCATCATCCATCGTTTTCCAAGTTTGTTCGCTTTGTTTTGCTCTTTTCTAGCTGCTAAGAATTTCTCGAAGCGTTCTGTTTCATCATCATAGTCTTCAGCCCATAATCTGGCAAGATATTCACGAGCCTCATCTTCAATCCACGAGTTGACCGGATTTGGGCGCTCCGCAACAAGCGAGCCTTTGCCTTTCCAGAGTTTGAGTGGATTTGGAGAGAGAGCGTTCTGAGGAGACTTGACAACGGAGGGGAGAGCAGAATATCCTATCTTATTGAGATCCTCCTCATCAGGATTTTTGTTCCAATCACCCATGTGTGGGTTCTTGAAAACAATCTTGCTTGAGCGCAGAGGATAAAAAGACTCGTCCGAGCGACCGGTTAGAGTAAATCGCTGTTGATCAAGGTCAGCTCTATTGAACACTGGACGACGAATGTACTCAAGGCGAGATTGAAGTCGCTCTAAGTTATATAGTCCTAGATCTGCAATACGCTCGAAAAACTCAAATTTCTTGGTATTGGACATATCGGGCCGATGGAGAGTGGTTTGAAAGTTGATTTCCAACTCGGCAAGCATTTGAGCGTCACGTTCTCTGGCAGCATAATAAAATTCGACATCTGGATGATATCCGTGCGGGAAGAAATCAATGACACGAGGAGGAGGTCCGGTTGGCGTAGGAACAAGGGCAATAGCTTCTGTTGGAATGGGGGCCACTTCTATCGATCGCTCAGCGTTTAAAGTTGCTTCACTCGCTGATGAACTTTCAGCGTCAGGAAGAACTTGGAATGCTTCTTTAGCAATATGCACGACAGTTGCCATGTCCACGTCTAGTTCAACTGGAATCTCCGAGAGAGGAGGGGCTTCAGCGATTGGTTCATCATGAACTTCGTCATGAGCTCCGTCATGAGCTGAAACATGTAAGCGATTGAGAAAAGCAAGCAAAAATTCCTACTGAGTAGAAATTTACAAAGAAGATACTACATCGCTTACCCTGAGGACTATCATCGACTGCCTTAGTCGCTTGATCTGTTTCTTGGACAAGTTCCTCAGGCTCCTGAACTTCTTCTTCGGGTTCTAAATCGATAAAAGAAGTTATTGGATCAGCACGAATAGGGATATTTAGTTCTTCAAGCGTGTTGAGAACATAATGAATATCTGCTTCACTTGGCGCTGAAAGAATTTTTTTTGTTTTTATCCTAGCGTTAGAGACTTAGGAAACTAACGAGGAAAGGATAGACTAATTTGCTTAGCAAATACGTACCCTGAACATTGGGAAGCCTTTCAGATGGAGAAACGGCTTGAGGATCTGAGCTGATTTCGGGAACAGCGTCAGAGACGGAAGCACTCGCTGACTCTTTAAGCGCTGGATTTGTTGGAGCGCTAGAAGATACTGCGGGAGTGGGAGTAAGAGTACGCCTTCGTGCAAGCGGTACTTCTTCTTCCACTGCTGTCTCTTCTTCCTCAGGAACGGAAAAGAAAAACGCTGGAGCAGGAGAAGGAGACTTAGGCGAGGGAGAAGGAGAAGGGATATTTTGTTTCTTTTTGGGTTCCGGCTTCTTCTTCTTTGGTTCAGGCTTTTGCTTCTTTGCGGGCTTGGATGGCTCAGCGACTTTGAGAATGATCTTTCTCGTAGGTCGCTTGACCACCACTTCTTCTTCTGATGATGATGATGACGAGGACGCTTGATCTTCATCATCACTGCGAACAACACGCTGATCTTTTGGAACCGCTGCTCCGCCAGGTTTCCGGGGGTTAAGAAGCTCGCTTATCATTTTCTTGCCATAAAACTTGGTCGCTGGGATCTTTTTCCCAGACGCTTGCGTATATCCGCTAGAGCAGAGAATACGACTTAGCAAAATCCCGTAAGGCTTGGGATTAACAGATTTAGCCATCGCTGCTTTGAAGCGATTGAACACATAAAGAGACCAGTTAACTTTTAACTTGGTCAGGATGGCAACCATCATCTTGTATTGAATGTTAGTTACTTTATCGAACGTTCCTTTTCTGCATTCAATAATCTTTGAACATATGTCAGCGAGGATGACATATTCGCCTTTCATATCGTTCTTCTTGAAGTTGGGCTCATAGGCGTTGTGAACATCTTCTTTCTTTATCATGTCCCATACTTTGGTAGCATCGCCGAGATTTACACGTTCTACCTCAATGCCAGTATTAGGCAGAACAAGTAATGAAGAAATTAGAGAAGGAGTGAGGACAAAGGTCTCTTTTGCAGAAGGGAAGACGCAGGATATGGAGTTTCCGTCTGCAGAAATTTGACCATTGCAGAAAAAGTGGAGAGATTCTTCTTCAAAGTAGTTGAAAGTAGTAGTAAGCATGTCTTTCAAACCAGATTCTTGAACGAGTGGAAGAATTGTTCGAAGAGGGAAGTTCTGGTTATCAAAAAGATAGTCCCAGTTAACCAAAAATTCGGCGTTAACTGTAACTGGTTTTGTTGCTGTCTTGGAAGATTTTGAAACTTTGGGTGCCATTGCTGAAAGTTGAAGCTTTTGGAGAAAATTGAGGGATTTTTGCCTTTGGAGAGAAAAAGCTTTAACAGTAGGAAAGATTGGAAGTGATAAAGGTTTTCTGTGAAAGTCTTGAGGAGTTTAAATAGAAGGTGAAAGTAACTCCTCAATTGACAGATGAATGACACGTGTTCAGAGGTTAATGACAAAAGGAATCTGAACCGTGTACATTTAATTTCGGATGTCAAAAAGTGTGGTAAAGTAGGGTACTATAACATTTTTCGGATCCGCAGTTAATTTGAAACGGTTTGAAAAAATTTGAAAATTTTCAGCGTGATGTGCACGCGCCTGATAGTGTACTGACACTTACTCAGACTCATGCAATCACTGAACCGCCTCAGTTTAGATAGGAATCATAACCGTCAGTTCGATTTGATAGGCACGTGTGGGTAGCTGTCAAATCTGATCTTTTGGTCTTATCCACACGTTATCTTTAGCAATGAAAACTATGCATGAATTTTTGAAATTGAGTTACTTAGCGTTAAAGTGGGAATCCTTTCAACGCTGAAGTCTTTTCATAAAATATTTCAATAAGTGAATCAATCGCTTGTATTTATGAGAGACAACATTATTAGAGACTGATTTTGTCATGCATAATAGATAAGAGCTAGTGATCAATGCTTTAAGATTTTGAAAGTCATTTTTGATCACAGTCACTTGATACATTGAAGTAAGTACAATTTTAGAGTTCTCCCTAAAGTTGATGACTCATTTCAAATTTTGATAAACGCTTTAGACATAAACAAAAAGTGGATTCCCCTTAAATTATATGCCTATTAAATATGATGCTTTATGATTTAAGCGTTTAAATCGATCATACCTAATTCATTTCTCAAAGTGAGAAAGCGTTGTTCGTTGAGCGCTTTTGTGAAGATATCTGCCAGTTGTTTGTCAGTTCCAATGAAGTGCATGGAGATATCTTTCTTTTGAACATGGTCACGCAAGAAATGGTATCTAATGTCAATGTGTTTGGTTCGAGAATGAAGAACAGGATTTTGGGTCATAGCTAAAGCACTTTGGTTATCACAATGGATTGGGGTAGGACCTAGGATTATTCCATAATCTCTAAGTTGTTGCCTCATCCAAAGGATTTGTGCACAACAGCTTCCAGCGGCTACATATTCTGCCTCAGCGGTAGAAGTCGCTATGGATTGTTGTTTCTTACTATGCCATGAAACTAGTCGATCACCTAGAAATTGACATGTACCACTAGTACTTTTTCTATCTATTTTGCATCCTGCAAAATCTGCATCTGAATAACCAATTAGTTCAAAAGAAGAATCCTGTGAATACCATAAGCCCACATTTTGTGTGCCTTTTAGGTACTTAAGGATCTTCTTGGTAGCAATTAAGTGTGATTCTCTAGGATCAGATTGAAAACGTGCACACATGCATACTGAAAACATAATATCAGGTCTACTAGCGGTAAGATAAAGAAGTGATCCAATAATACCCCTATAGTTAGTGATATCAATTTTCTTCCCACTTTCATCTTTATCTAACTTAAGCGTCTGGCTCATTGGAATTTTTGAAGATGATGCATTTTCCATACCAAATTTCTTAATCATATCTCTAGTATATTTAGCTTGGTTTATAAATATTCCATTAGGGAGTTGCTTAACTTGTAATCCTAAGAAGAAAGTTAATTCACCCATCATGCTCATTTCAAATTGATCTTGCATCATTTTCGAAAATTTCTCACACAGTCGCTTATTAGTAAAACCAAATATAATATCATCAACATAGATTTGGACTAAGAGAATATCTTTATTATGGGTAATTTTAAATAACGTTGTGTCAACGCTGCCTTTTGAAAAGCCTTTACCTATAAGGAAGATAGAGAGAGTGTCATACCATGCTCTTGGTGCTTGTTTAAGGCCATAGAGTGCCTTATCCAGTTTGTAGACCATACTTTTGCCATGGTTGTTGATGAATCCTGGTGGTTGCTCCACATAGACTTCTTCTTGGAGTTTACCATTCAAGAATGCACTCTTCACGTCCATTTGGTATACTGTGAACTTGTTGAATGCGGCAAACGCTAGGAACATCCTAATTGCTTCAAGACGGGCTACTGGGGCATACGTTTCATCAAAGTCAATACCCTCTTCTTGACAATAACCCTGAGCGACTAATCTAGCTTTGTTTCTTATAACAATGCCATCTTCATCCATTTTGTTCCTAAAAACCCATCTCGTTCCAATAATTCCTTGGTGAGTTGGTCTTGGTACTAGCGTCCAAACCTTACTTCTTTCAAATTGGTTAAGCTCTTCTTGCATTGCTTCTACCCAACTTGAATCATTAAGCGCTTCATCCACTTTCTTTGGTTCCATTTGAGATAGGAAACTTGCGAACATGGCCTCATTAAATGTAGCGGACCTAGTTCTAACAGGTGCTTCAATATCTCCAATTACTAGCTCTGGTGGATGATCTCTAAGCCATTTACGGTCTGGTTGGAACGGGTTAAGAGACTCTTGGTTGTTAATCGCTTGATTCTCATTTGTCTCTTGCGTAGACGCTGCATCATTCACAGTTCTAATCTGCTCTTGATGATCATTCTCTTCATGATCATCAGCGATTCTGACATTATCATTTTTGTTAACCTCACGAGCATCCTTAGGAGGAAGTACATGAATCCCATCATCCTCGTCATCACTATCATCACTAAGGTTGATTTGCGATGCTTGTTGGGAGAGATCTTTAATTCCTACATCATCAGGATTAACCTTACTCGGTTCTTGGTTAGCATCATCAAACACAACATGAATGGATTCTTCAACCTTCGATTTGATCTTATTTAAGATGCGAAAACTCTTTCCATTCTTGGCATAGCCTAGAAAGATTCCCTCATCTGCTTTAGGATCAAATGTCTTTAGGCTGTGAGATCCATTGTTATGAATGAAACATTTTGAACCAAATACATGAAAGTATGAAACGTTAGGCTTACGTCCCTTCCACAACTCATATGGAGTCTTCTCATGTTGCTTGTTAATCATACACCGGTTCTGAGTGTAGCAAGCGGTGTTGATGGCTTCGGCCCAAAACCTTTGAGGCAGCTTGGACTCTGCTAACATCGTCCTTGCGGCTTCTTTAAGCGTTCTGTTCCGTCGCTCAGCAACTCCATTCTGTTGAGGTGTTCTAGGAGCAGAATACTCATGAAGTATTCCTAAATCTATACAAAACTTCTCAACAACTTGGTTAGTAAATTCAGTTCCTCTATCGCTTCTAATTCTTGTCACTTTTAGATCTTTTGAATTTTGCAATTGACGAATTAGCGCTGTGAGCTTGACACTGGTTTCATCTTTGGTTGCTAGAAATTCTACCCATGTATAGCGAGAGAAATCATCAACTATTACTAGCGAGTACTTTTTGCCACTAACACTCATGATTTGAATAGGTCCAAACAAATCTAAATGCAATAGTTCAAGAACTCTAGAAGTAGATAGACATGGTTTCTTTTTGAAAGATGACTTAACTTGTTTACCCATTTGACATGCATCACATAAGCGATTCTTTTGAAAGGAACCTTTAGGTAATCCCTCTACAAGATTTAGCGATATTAACTGAGAGATTGCCTTGAAATTGAGGTGATTCATTTTTCTATGCCATAACCAACCCAATTCATTTTGACTTTTAGCAACAAAGCACGTGGGGTTGTTATCAACTGTAGAATCCCAATCTACTAAATACACATTGTTTGTTCTTTTTCCTCTTAATTTAGTAGACTTAGTCTTAGCGTCGTTAACATAGCAGAAGTCGCTTGAAAATTTTACTTCAAAGCCTTTATCACAAAATTGACTAATGCTTAACAGGTTATGCTTAAGACCCTCAACATAATAAACATCACTAATCATGATGTTCCCCCTATGCATGATACCTATACCTTTTGTTTTACCTTTTGAGTTATCACCGAATATAACTTGAGGACCGTTGGTAGCTTGATAGTAGACTAGAAGATTCTTGGAACCAGTCATGTGTCTTGACGATCCACTATCGAAGTACCAAACTGAAGTATCGGTGCTGGCTCTAGGTACCTGCATTTAAAGGACAATTCTAATTCTTCTTAGGTACCCATGTTGTTTTGGGTCCTTCAGTGTTAGTAACCTTGGTTTGAATTAGAACTTTAGGAACCCATATTTGCCTGGTCTTCATTGTAGGAATACTGGCCTTCTTGGGTTTCACATTGTGTTGAGTGTGCTTTTTGTTCATCTTGTGTTGTGTGTGCTTTTTGGGTGTGTAATAATATCCTCGATTATAATAATAGTCATAATCATAGTCATAGTCATAATCATCATAGTATTGATGATATGATTTTGACTGTCTTGGATATTGACGCTGGTAAGTCCTTGGCGCTGGCTTGGGTTTTACTTTTGGTGCTTGACGCTTAGCGCTTGATTCACAGTGATTAGACTTGTCCTTGACTTTTTGAGCGTTTGGATGAGTTTGTCTTTGTGAGTCATTTGCCTTAGCCTTACCCTTGCCTGAGTCAGCTTTGGCTTTCTCATTTGGCCTCGTACCATCGTTGCTAGGTTCACTTAGCATTTGACTCTGTGAACTTTTCTCAACAAAGATAACACCCTTTCCTTTGTTGTTTGCCATACCATTGGATTTATTTGATTGTTTACCGAATTTATTGAATCCTAAACCGGACTTTTCACCAAATAATCTAGTTACCTTAGACACATTATCCAACTTTCTAGAAGCTTTTGATAATGATGAGATAAGCTACTCTGATTTAGCAAGTTTAGCGATCAAATCAGCTTCTCTTTTGATTATTATATCAAGATCGCTTTTTAACTGAATAACTTCACTCTCAAGTGATTTGTTCTTCTCAATGCACTGTTTCTGAACTTGCAACTCGGCTTTGAGTATTACTTTATCACTTTTGAGCGACAAAATAATAGCGAGATCGTTTTGATATATTTTGGCGGCCTCTTGACAATCTTTATAATATTCTTTAACTTTGTCAAGTAATTCATCATAAGAGAGAGGATGATATAATTCATTGGTTACCTCTGGTAGCGAGTCGTCAGACGCTTCATCATCTCTTGCCATGAGACAAATCAGTGCTAAGTTGCTTGTAGGCTCATCATCACTACTTTCGTCTGATGATTCCAAATCCTCTTCAGGTGCGGAGAGTGGTTCAGATTCCGCTAGCAGACCTTGTTGGCGAAGGTTGCTCCTGAATTGGTTTCTATCCGCATAGTCTTGCCTTGAGGGCTTTGACACATTTGGATAAGGGCAATTTACCTGGTAGTGCCCTGGTTTCCTGCAATTATAACACAAATTAGTTTTCATCTTTTGTTCAGCAGTCAATCGCTTTGAGACTACTGGTATTGAGAGATTCTGAGTAGGGGATGGAGGCGCTTGGTATGGAACTGGCGCTACTGGTTGAGGTGCAGAGTACACTGGCGCTTGATACTGAGGCGCTGGTGCTGGAGGGGGAGTTTGAAATGAATTCTGTCCAATAGGAGTTCTCTTCTCGTATCGTAGAAATTTCTTGAACTTCTTTACCAATAAGGCCATTTCCTTTTCTTCATTTGACTCAACCGGTTTGACCTCGATAACCGCTTTTCCCTTATTTTTGGTGGTAGCGATTAAAGCTCCTGATTCAATCGCTGAAGTCGATGTGTCGCTGACTTCACCTAATTCGAACTCAAATGCCTTTAACTCTGAAAAGACATGCTCTGAGGTAAGTGTCTCCAATGTTTGTGATTCTCTCATAGCAACAGTCTTAATTAAATACTTGCTTGGAAGACTTCTGAAAATCTTGTTGACCATTTCCTTGTTGGTCAATTCCTTGTCTAATGACGCTAACTCGGTAATGAGCAAAGTAAACCTTGCGTCTAGTTGTTCTAGCGTCTCATTGGGCTGCATTTTGAAATGCTCGAATCTTTGCATGGCTATGGAGAGCTTGTTCTCCTTCATTTGTGCTGAACCTTCACACACAATAGCCAATTTATCCCATATTTCTTTGGATGTCTTACATTGCTTTATCTTGTTGAACAATGCATCGTTATCTCCTAACGCTGAGTAAAGTGCACTTCGTCCAACATTATCTAGATTCGCTCTTTTTCGATCATCTGGCGTCCAATCTAGTTTATTTTTCTCGACATATCCATCTGGAGTGGCTTCATCGGCTCCAGGTGCTCGAGTTCTCACTTGCATGATTTTGATGGGGCCATCTGTAATAACATCACACATTTCATTATCACATGAGCATAAGTATGCGAAAGCTCTAAGTTTCCACGAATCATAATTTGATTCTACCAACTTAGGCATTTTGTTAAAAGCCATAATGATATGTTTTGATAAAAAGATTTAAAGCGATTAAGTTTAGAAAGGTGGATCTAAACAAGCAGTTACGCTCGGAAACGCTTAGGTTTCTACTTTAACCGCTCTGATACCACTTGGTGGTCCCAAGTGGCATACGAAAGGGTCTAGAAGGGGGGGGGGGTTGAATAGACCCTGAAGTCTTTTTCGACTTCACAAAATTTTCGTATCACTTTAGAAATTTGAACGCTTGGAAAAACTGAGCGCTTGGGTCAGACGCTTCAGAATAGTTAACTTAGACTTAGTGATTTCAGCAGTTTACCAAAGTAGGGCAACGCTTAGATCGCTTAATCAGGGTTAGCACAGCGGAAATAATGTTTAGCGTTCTTTTAGTTGAATTAATCGCTTTGCAATTTTACTTGTCTTTTTCAGAATAATATGAAGTGAATAATATAAGACAATAAAATAAATGACACAATAATTTGTAAGGTTCACTGGGTGATGTAATCCCAGCTACGTCCTTCTTCTCCTTTTTCACTTGGAGGAAATTACTATGATGATTATCAAAGGATCACACAGAAACTTCTACAAAATAGTAATGGATGAAAATGATCTTGGGCTCCTTGATCACACAGACTTCAGCACCAATGAAGATCGTCTTCTTCAAGCTTCTCTCACTCAGAAATGCTGCCTGAAAGTTTTCAACAACTTTTCTCACTCAGATGAAATGTTGAGGTTTATCACTAGGGTTTTGTTTGTTTTAAAGAAGATCAAACAACTTGGAATATCTCAGTTGGAATTTGGATTTCTTCTTTGGAAGATGTTTGAGATATTTGTGACTGTTTGGAATGTAGATGGAAAGCTTGAAAAGTTTTGGCTATGAAATTTCTAAGCTTTTTCAGAAAGAATGTACGTAGGATTTTTGGCAATAATTTCTCGTATATTCTTGATGTTGTTTTTTTTTTTTTGATTTTCTGGAGTAAGGTATTTATAGGCAATTTCTTGGGATCTGTCCGTTGGACACATGTAAGAGCGTGCCTTTCACGTAGCGCGTGTTTGTACCTAAAATCTGACATTCCTAAAAATTCGCTGGAACCGATTGGACGGGAGCAGCTAAAACTTTGAAAGTTTTGACAGTCTGGTCAAAGGGAGGCTTGTCCAAAAGTCACAGTAGCTTATCACATTTAATGCTTTTATCAGGCATTTAATGCAATTTGAATTTATTTCCCGTTGGAAATAAATGCCCGTTGAATGATTGCATTTAAGTCCTTTATGACTTGAGGATTTATTTCAGGTGAATCTTCTATAAGTCGCTTGAGTATTTGAACGCTTGATTCATGAATCCTGAACTGCGGTCTCTTAGCGTTTGACAGGCGCTAAGAAGGAATCTTCATCTTCGGTTGACTTCAGACGCTGGTCTTCAACTTCTTCTCAAATAGACTCACCTAGAATTCTATTATTGATTCAGTCGCTAAGACTTAGTCTAAAATCTATGAGGATAAAAATTACAAGCCTAAACAAAATTACAAACTCTTTTAAACGCTTTATACAATGATCTATGAAAGCATAAACTTACATTTTATTTGGGGTCTAACATTGAATCCTATCTTGTCATCATCAAAACATCTAACATGAAATTTCCTAACAGGATTAATGTATTCGAACACAACTCGTAGTAGTCTAATCACATGAATTTTTACTCATTGACTGTCAGTGATTGGATTGTTGATTATGATAGTATGCGTGGGCCTTTGACCTGAGTAATCACGTTAAAGATGTACTTGTGACGTCAAGTCTATCATTAGAATAGTTAGATCCAATTTACTCGTAGGTGGGGTCAACCTCGAAGTGCGGCTTGATGGGAAAGTAGCAGTCTTAACTAATTAGCAAGAAGGAATTCACTATCTTGAAAGTAAACGAGAAGTATCATATGCGATCATGAGTAAATGAGATTAAAGTCTCTGGCCAGAGTTCATGAACTAACTCGTGTTTGGCAAGGAGGTTAGTTCTGTAATCTCATGTTATTATGATTCTTAGTATAGCATCGAGTTCTATGAGTTTGACGTTCCATGGCTCTCACTTGATCGGGATACGTCAGTGAAAGGCTTATACTCATATAGTATTCATAATCTAGAGGTTCGTAATGACATAGTCATTTAGTACTCTGTTGGGCTACGATATGGGGCCACGGTGCTGGCTAGCTGTCACCCACATCCATTGGTATCCTTCCATTGCCAATCGAGATGAACCTAGAGAGTCGCTCTATAAAAGAATAGACCGAAAATTGAGTTTTGTATTTGGAGGGCATTTTGGTAATTTGTCCTATGGAAGGACGAACTAATATAATTGGTTGTTTAATTGAATTAAACAATGATAAATTATTTCATTTGAATAGTTAATTAACAGGGTTAATTAAATATTTAAATTGAGATATTAATTTAATGTATATTTATTTCATTGGATTAAATGAAATACAATTAAATTAAGTGGACTAAATTGACTGGGTCAATTTATCCCACATGAGGCGTCCAACGGGCCCTTATGGGCGTGAATATAGGTTTAAGTTGAAGGATTATTTAATCCTCCAATACAAGCACTAGAGAATGAATTAATTCACAATTCATTCAGTCATATTCACAATACTGAAATCCTCCACCAAAATACAAAAGAAGAAAAAGATTCATATTATCTCTGCCTAGACGCCTCGGGAGATGATGATGAAGATTTTCAAAGTCCGTTCTTGCGTGATGATCTAGAGACGGGATGTTTAGACCGTTAAAGATTCACGGGGATTATTAGAATTTGAAAAAGGTAAGTTTTCGCGTTCTTCGTTTTATGTTAAAATCAACGAAAATTCACAAATTGATCTTGGCTATTGGGAATCCGGATATGTTTTATTTTTCGCTGCGCATGATACCAGGATTCCCAACATTACTACAGTTTATTAACGGGATCTAGTCACTTCCATCCATTTCTTAAAGGAAAAACATTTATATATGCAACGAAATGTGATCTTGTGGAATTCAATGTGCAAGTCCCATAAAGTTTGAGACCAAGAATGTGCACGCCCTTGATCTGTGGCACCAAAAGTGCATTTGTTTTCCTAACACCTATATGTATGATGCATGATCACTGAAAAGTCATCTCATAGTGTCGAACATGACACTGCCATGTCTTAACAATGATTATATTTTTTTTCTCTCCTCCTCATTCAAGTTCTGGTAACGACTTCTCTTTACCATAACTGTTGGTATGTTTGTACTATTCATTTTCTTGGTGTTCCTAAACTTTCTCTATATATTGTCGTCATTCACTGGTATTCAAGTTCACATATTTCCTTTTCATCAAATTCAATCTTCTTTTTCTTGATTCATCTATTTCGGTAGCACCAACAAAGTCAATATTTTTGTAAATTAATCAAACATATTTTCCAATATTTAAATAATTGAAGTTATCGTCTTTTTGTATTTAAATGGAAAAAGTCAACATTAAAATATGAAGCGCATTAAAATTATTTTTAACATAATATCTTCTCTAAACTCTAAGACAAAGTTTTATATGAAGTCATTAAAATTATTTTTATATAGACAAAAATTGAGAAGAAAAAGAATTCAAAGTTAAATAAACTTAAAAAATTGATTATTGAAAAATTCCTATTGGCCCCTTGTACTATAGGAAAGGCGTCAAACACACCCTCTTGTACAAAGAAAACCTCCAAGAACCCCATAATTTATAAAAAAATCCTTTGTTAGGAAATTTCATGTTAGATGTTTTGATGATGACAAGATAGGATTCAATGTTAGAACCCAAAAATGTAAGCTTTCCGTTTTTCCTAGATTGATGTATAAGCGTTTAAAAGTTTGTAAATTATTATTTCTATTTAGTTTAGGCTTGTAATTTTTATCTTCATAGATTTTAGACTAAGTCTTAGTAACTGAATCGTTAGTAGAATTCTAGTTGAGTCTATTAGAGAAGAAGTTGAAGACCAGCGTCTGAAGTCAACCAAAGATAAAGATTTTCTTCTTAGCGCCTGTCAAACGCTAAAAGACCATTTCAGGATATATGGATCAAGCGCTCAACTTGTCTCAAGCGATGGATGTAAGATTCACCTGAAATAAATCCTCAAGTCATGAAGGACTTAAATGCAATCATTCAACGGACATTTATTTCCAACGGGAAATAAATTCAAATTGCATTAAATGCTTGATAAGAGCATTAAATGTGATAAGCTACTGTGACTTGTGGACAAGCCACCTTTTGACCAGACTGTCAGAAATTTCAGAGTTTTAGCTGCTCCCGTCCAATCGGATTCAGCGAATTTTCAAGAATGTCAGACTTTAGGTATGATCACGCACCACGTGAAAGGCACGCTTCTACATGCGTCCAACGGACAGATCCCAAGAAATTACCTATAAATACCTTACTCCAGAAAACCCTAAATATATAACAACGAGAATATACGAGAAATTATTGCTAAAAATCTTACGTACATTCTTTCTCGAAAAAGCTTAGAAACCCCATAGCCAAAACCTTTCAAGCTTTCTATCTAAAATCCAGACAGTCACAAATATCTCAAATATCTTCCAAAGAAGAAATTCAAATTCCAACTGAGATATTCCAAGTTGTTTGATCTTCTCTAAAACAAACAAACCCTAGTGACAAACCTCAACCTTTCATCTGAGTGAGAAAAGTTGTAGAAACCTTTCAGGCAGTATTTCTGAGTGAGAGAAGCTTGAAGAAGACGATCTTCATTGGTGCTGAAGTCTGTGTGATCAAGGAGCCCAAGATCTTTTTCATCCATTACTATTTTGTAGAAGTTTCTGTGTGATTATTTGATAATCATCATAGTAAATTCCTCCAAGTGAAAAAGGAGAAGAAGGACGTAGCTGGGATTACATCACCCAGTGAACCTTACAAATTATTGTGTCATTTATATTTTATTGTCTTATATTCATCACAATATATTATTCTGAAAAAGACAAATAAAATTGCAAAGCGATTAACTTAACTAAAAGAACGTTAAACATTATTTCCGCTGTGCTAACCCTGATTAAGCGATCTAAGCGTTGTCCTACTTTGGTAAACTGCTGAAATCATTGAGTCTAAGTTAATTACTCTGAAGCGCCTGACCCAAGCGCTCAACTTTCCAAGCGTTCAAATTTCTAAAGTGATACGAAAATTTGTGAAGTCGAAAAAGACTTCAGGGTCTATTCAACCCCCCCCCCCCTTCTAGACCCTTTCGTATGCCACTTGGGACCACCAAGTTGTATCAGAGCGGTTGAATTAGAAACCTAAGCGTTTCCGAGCATAACTGCTTGTTCAGATCCATTTTTTTTCACTTAGTCGCTTTTTCTCTTCAAAAAAAAAAATAAAATCTCATTATGGCTTTCAACAAAATGCCTAAGTTGGTAGAGTCAAATTATGACTCTTGGAAACTTAGAGCATTTGCTTACTTGTGCTCATGCGATAGTGAAATGTGTGATGTAATTATAGGTGGTCCCATTCAGATTATGAAAGTTGTAACTCGAGCCCCTGGAGCAACCGAGGCCACTCTAGATGGTTATGTCGAGAAACCTAAGTTAGAATGGACGCCTGAGGATCGATAAAGAGCAAATCTAGATAATGTTGGATGAAGTGCACTTTACTCAGCATTAGGAGACAACGATGCATTGTTCAACAAGATCAAGCAATGTAAGACTTCCAAAGAAATGTGGGATAAGCTGGCTATAGTGTGTGAAGGATCAACACAAATGAAGGAGAATAAGTTTTCCATAGCCATGCAAAGATTTGAGCATTTCAAGATGCAGCCCAATGAGACGCTAGAACAATTGGACGCAAGGTTTACTTTGCTCGTTATAGAGTTAGCGTCATTAGACAAGGAATTGACCAACAAGGAAATGGTCAACAAAATTTTCAGAAGTCTTCCACGCAAATATCTAATTAAGACTGTTGCTATGAGAGAATCACAGACATTGGAGACTCTTACTCCAGAGCATGTCTTTTCAGAGTTAAAGGCATTTGAGTTCGAATTGGGTGAAGTCAGCGACACATTGACTTCAGCGACTGAATCAGGAGCTTTAATCGCTACAACCAAAAGCAAGGGTAAAGCAGTTAATGAGGTTAAAACTATGGAATCAAATGATGAAAAAGAAATGGCTTTATTGGTCAAGAAATTCAAAAAATTTCTTAGATATGAAAAGAGAAATCCTATCGGACAAACGTCATTTCAGACTCCTCTCCCTGCTCCAGCGCCTCAGTATCAAGCGCCAGTGTACTCTGTACCTCAACCAGTAGCGCCAGTTCCATACCAAGCGCCTCCGTCCCCTACTCAAAATCTCTTAGCGCCAGTAGTCTCAAAGCGATTATCCACTGAACAGAAAATGAAAACTAATTTGTGTTATAATTGCAGAAAACCAGGGCACTACCAGGTGAATTGCCCTTATCCAAATGTGTCAAAGCCCTCAAGGCAAGACTATGCGGATAGAAACCAATTCAGGAGCAACCTTCGCCAACAGGGATTGCTAGCGGAATCTGAACCATTCTTCGCACCTGAAGAGGATTTGGAATCATCAGATGAAAGCAGTGATGATGAGCCTACAAGCGACTCAGCGTTGATTTGTCTTATGGCAAGAGATGATGAAGCGTCTGACGATTCGCTAGCAGAGGTAACCAATGAATTATCAATTCCTCTTTCTTATGATGAATTACTTGACAAAGTCAAAGAATACTACAATGAATGTCAAGAAGCTACCAAAATATATCAAAATGATCTCGATATTATCTCATCACTCACAAGAGATAAAGTGACGCTCAGAGCAGAGTTGCGAGTTCAGCAACAGTGCATTGAGAAGAACCAATCACTTGAGAGTGAAATTATTCAATTAAAAAATGATCTTGATATAATAGTCAAAAGAGAAGCTGATCTGATCGCTAGACTTGCCAAATCAGAGCAGCTCGTCTCATCATTATCTAAAGCTTCTAGAAATTTGGATAATGTGACTGAGGTAATTAGTTTATTTGGTGAAAAGACCGGTTTAGGATGCAATAAATTCGGTAAACAACCAAATAAATCTAATGTTACGACAAACAACAAAGGAAATGGTGTTCGCTTTGTTGAAGAAAGTTCACAAAGTCAAACGCTGAATGAACCAAGCGACAAAGGTACGAGGCCAAATGAGAAAGCCAAAACTGACTCAGGCAAGGGAAAGACAAAGGCAAATGATTCACAAAGGAAGATTCATCCAAATGCTTAAAAGGCTAAGGATAAACCTAACCACTATGAATCAAGCGCTAAGCGTCAAGCACCAAAAGTGCAACCCAAGCCAGCGCCAAGGAAATACCAGCGTCAAGGAAATACCAGCGTCAATATCCGAGACGGTCAAGGTCATATTATCAATACTATGATAACTATGATTATGACTATGATTATGACTATTATTATAATCGAGGATATTATTATACACCCAAAAAGCACACACAACACAATGTGAAACCCAAAAAGGCCAGTATTCCCACAATGAAAACTAGGCAAATATGGGTTCCTAAAGTTTTAATTCAAACCAAAGGTACTAACGTTGAAGGACCCAAGAAAACATGGGTACCTAAGAAGAATTAGAACTATCCTTAATGCAGGTACCTAGAGCCAACACCGATACTTCAGTTTGGTATTTCGATAGCGGGTCATCCAGACACATGACTGGATCAAAAGATCTCTTAGTCAACTATCGAGCTACCAATGGTCCTCAAGTTATATTCGGTGATAACTCCAAAGGTAAAACCAAAGGTATAGGTATCATGCATAGGGGGAACATCATGATCAGTGATGTATATTATGTTGAGGGTCTTAAGCATAATTTGTTAAGCATTAGTCAATTTTGTGATAAAGGCTTTGATGTTAAATTCTCAAGCGACTTCTGCTATGTCAACGACGCTAAGACTAAGTCTACTAAATTAAGAGGAAAAAGAACAAACAATGTGTATTTAGTGGATTGGGATTCTACTTTTGATAACAACCCCACATGCTTTGTTGCTAAAAGTCAAAACGAATTGGGTTGGTTATGGCATAGAAAAATGAATCATCTCAACTTTAAGGCAATCTCTCAGTTAATATTGCTAAATCTTGTAGAGGGATTACCTAAAGGTTCCTTTCAGAAAAATCGCTTATGTGATGCATGCCAAATGGGTAAACAAGTTAAATCATCTTTTAAAAAGAAACCATGTCTATCTACTTCTAGAGTTCTTGAACTATTGCATTTAGATTTGTTTGGCCTTATTCAAATCATGAGTGTTAGTGGTAAAAAGTACTCGCTAGTAATAGTTGATGATTTCTCTCGCTATACATGGGTAGAATTTCTAGCGACCAAAGATGAAACTAGTGTCAAGCTCACAGCACTAATTCGTCAAATGCAAAATTCAAAAGATCTAAAGGTGACGAGAATGAGAAGCGATAGAGGAACTGAATTTACTAACCAATTTGTTGAGAAGTTTTGTACAGATTTTGGAATACTCCATGAGTATTCTGCTCCTAGAACACCTCAACAAAATGGAGTTGCTGAGCGATGGAACAGAACGCTTAAAGAAGCCGCTAGGATGATGCTAGCAAAATCCAAGCTGCCTCAAAGGTTTTGGGCCGAATCCATCAACACCGCTTGCTACACTCAGAACCGGTGTATGATCAACACGCAACATGAGAAGACTTCATATGAGTTGTGGAAAGGACGTAAGCCTAACGTTTCATATTTTCATGTTTTTGGTTCAAAATGTTTCATTCATAACAATGGATCCCAAAGCCTAAAGACATGTGATCCTAAAGCGGATGAGGGAATCTTTCTAGGATATGCCAAAAATGGAAAGAGCTTTCGCATCCTAAATAAGATCAAATCAAAGGTTGAAGAATCCATTCATGTTGTGTTTGATGATGCTAACCAAGAACCGAGTAAGGTTAATCCTGATGATGTAGGAATTGAAGATCTCACCCAACAAGCGTCACAAATCAATCTTGGTGATGATAGTGATGACGAAGATGATGAGATTCGTGTACCTCTTCCTAAGGATACTCGTGAGGTTAACAATAATGATAATGTCAGAATTGCTGATGATCATGAAGAGAATGATCATCAAGAGCAGATTGGAACTATGAATGATGCAGCGTCTACGCAAGAGATAAATGAGAATCAAGCGATTGATAATCAAGAGTCTCTCAACTCGTTCCAACCAGACCAAAAATGGCTTTGAGATCATCCACCAGATTTAGTAATTGGAGATATTGGAGCACCTGTTAGAACTAGGTCCGCTACAATTAATGAGGCCATGTTCGCAAGCTTTCTATCTCAAATGGAACCAAAGAAAGTGGATGAAGCGCTTAGTGATTCAAGTTGTGTAGAAGCGATGCAAGAAGAGCTTAACCAATTTGAGAGAAGCAAGGTTTGGACGCTAGTACCAAGACCAACTCACCAAGGAGTTATTGGAACTAGATGGGTTTTTAGGAACAAAATGGATGAAGATGGCATTGTTATAAGAAACAAAGCTAGATTAGTCGCTCAGGGTTATTGTCAAGAAGAGGGTATTGACTTTGATGAGACATATGCCCCAGTAGCCCGTCTTGAAGCGATTAGAATGTTCCTAGCGTTTGCCGCATTCAACAAGTTCACAGTATATCAAATGGACGTGAAGAGTGCATTCATGAATGGTAAACTCCAAGAAGAAGTCTATGTGGAGCAACCTCCAGGATTCATCAACAACCATGGCAAAAGTATGGTCTACAAACTGGATAAGGCACTCTATGGCCTTAAACAAGCACCAAGAGCATGGTATGACACTCTCTCTATCTTCCTTATAGGTAAAGGCTTTTCAAAAGGCAGCGTTGACACAACGATATTTAAAATTACCCATAATGAAGATATTCTCTTAGTCCAAATCTATGTTGATGATATTATATTTGGTTCTACAAATAAGCGATTGTGTGAGAAATTTTCGAAAATGATGCAAGAACAATTTGAAATGAACATGATGGGTGAATCAACTTTCTTCTTAGGATTACAAGTTAAGCAACTCCCTAATGGAATATTTATAAACCAAGCTAAGTATACTAGAGATATGATTAAGAAATTTTGTATGGAAAATGCATCATCTTCAAAAATTCCAATGAGCCGAACGCTTAAGCTAGATAAAGATGAAAGTGGGAAGAAAATTGATATCACTAACTATAAGGGTATTATTGGATCACTTCATTATCTTACCGCTAGTAGACCTGATATTATGTTTTCGGTATGCATGTGTGCACGTTTTCAATCTGATCCTAGAGAATCACACTTAAGTGCTACCAAGAAAATCCTTAAGTACCTAAAAGGGACACAAAATGTGGGCTTATGGTATCCACATGATTCTCCTTTTGAACTAATTGGTTATTCAGACGCAGATTTTGCAGGATGCAAAATAGATAGAAAAAGTACTAGTGGTACATGTCAATTTCTAGGTGATAGACTAGTTTCGTGGCATAGTAAGAAACAACAATCTATAGCGACTTCTACCGCTGAGGCAGAATATGTAGCTGCTGGAAGCTGTTGTGCACAAATCCTTTGGATGAGGCAACAACTTAGAGATTATGGAACAATCCTAGGTCCTACCCCAATCCATTGTGATAACCAAAGCGCTTTAGCTATGACCCAAAATCATGTCCTTCATTCTAGAACCAAACACATTGACATTAGATACCATTTCTTGCGTGACCATGTTCAAAAGAAAGATATCTCCATGCATTTCATTGGAACTGACAAACAACTGGCAGATATCTTCACCAAAGCGCTCAACGAACAACGCTTTCTCACTTTAAGAAGTGAATTAGGTATGATCGATTTAAACGCTTAAATCATAAAGCATCATATTTAATAGGCATATAATTGAAGGGGAATCCACTTTATGTTGATGTCTAAACTATATCTTCAAAAAAAATGAAATGAGTTTTCAATTTTAGGGGGAACTTTAAAATTGTACTTCATTAAGTACGCGACTATGATCAAAATGACTTTAACAAATCTTATGCATCGATCATTAGCGTTTACTTTTACTCATTACAATCTGATCGCTTATAAAATGAAAGGTTTTAAAGTCCAACAAGCGATTGATATGTATCAAATTAAATTTACTTTATAAAAGAATCTTCAGCATTCAGAAAATTCCCAAGATAACGCTAAGAAATTTTTCTTAAAATCATGCATAGTTTTCATCGCCACAAAGTAGCGTGTGGATGAGTCCAAAATTCTAGATTTGCTAACTACCCACACGTGCCTATTAAATCAAACTGACGGTTATGATTCCTATCTAAACGTAGGCAGTTCAGTAAAATGCACAAGTCTGAGTACGTGTCAGTGTACTATCAGGCGCGTGTAATTTACGCTGAAAATTTCAAATTTTTTCAAACGTTTTCAAAAAGTAACTGCGGATTCGAAAAATGTTATAATATCCTATTTTACCGTACTTTTTGACATCCGAAGTTATGTGTACACGGTTCAGATTTCTTTCTCATTAACTTCTGTACATGTGTCATTCATCTACCAATTGAGGAGTTACTTTTACCTTCTATGTAAACCCCTCAAAACTTTTACAGAAAACCTTTATCACTTCCAATTTCTCTACTGTAAAAGTCATTTCTCTCTAAAAGGCAAAAAGAACCTCTCTCTTTTCTTCAAAGTTTCACCTTCAGCAATGGCACCCAAAGCTTCAAAATCTTCCAAAACAGCAACTTCTGCTACCGGAAAAACTTCCCGTGCTGAAAAGCCAGTGACGGTTAACGCCGGATTTTTAGTTAACTGGGATTATCTTTTTGATTACCAGAACTTCCCTCTTCGAACGATTCTTCCACTCGTTCAAGAATCTGGTTTGAGAGACATGCTTAATACTACTTACAACTACTTTGAAGAAGAATCTCTCTACTTTTTCAATAATGGTGAAATTTCTGAAGACGGCAATTCCATATCCTGCGTCTTCCCTTCTGCTAAAGAGACCTTTGTTCTCACTCCCTCTCTAATTTCTTCACTACTAAATCTCCCGAATCATGGCAGTGAGGTAGAACATGTCAATCTCGGAGATGCTACCAAAGTCTGGGTTTTGATCAAGAAAGACGATGTTAACGCCGCGTATGAGCCAAACTTCAAGAAGAATGATATGAAGGGCGAATACGTCATCCTCGCTGACATTTGTTCAAAGATTATTGAATACAGAAAAGGAACTTTCGACAAAATCACCAACATTCAATACAAGATGATGGTAGTCATCCTAACCAAGTTAAAAGTTACTTGGTCTCTCTACGTTTTCAATCGCTTCAAAGCAGCGATGGCTAAGTCTGTTAATCCCAAGCCTTACGGGATTGTGCTAAGTCGTATTCTTTGCGCTTTTGGATATACGCAATCTTTTGGCAAAAAGATTCCAGCGACCAAATTTTATGGAAAGAAAATGATAAGCTAGCTTCTTAACCCGCGAAAACCCGGCGGAGCAGCGGTTCCTAAAGAACAACGTGAGCGACTTCCAGCCGAAGGAGTTGTTCGCAGTGATGATGAAGATCAAGCGTCTTCTTCATCATCGTCTTCTTCATCAGAAGAAGAAGTGGTGGTCAAGCGACCTAAGAGAAAGATCATTCTCAAAGTCACTGAGCCATCCAAGCCCGCAAAAAAACAAAAGCTTGAACTTAAGAAGAAGAAGCCGGACCCCAAAAAGAAACAAACGCTCCCTTCTCCTTCTCCCTCTCCTAAATCTCTATCTCCTCCTCCAGCGTTTGTCTTTCCCGTTCCCGAGAAAGAAAAAGCCGTAGAAGAAGAAGTACCGCTTGCACGAAGGCGTAGTCCTCGTTCTACTCCCGCAGACCCCTCTAGCGCTCCATCAAAACCAGCGCTTAGAGAATCAGCTAGTGCTTCTTTCTCTGATGGTGTTCCCGAAGTCAGCTCAGATCCTCAAGCCGCTACTCAATCTGAGAGTCTTCCAAATGTTCAGGGTAAGTATTTGCTAAGCAAATTTATCTATCCTTTCCTCGTTAGTCTCTAAGTTTCTAACGCTAGGATAAAAACTCTTTCAGCACCTTATGAAGCAGATATTCAATATGTTCTCAACACGCTTGAAGAACTAAATATCCCCATTCGTGCTGATCTGATAACTTCTTTTAT
The DNA here is from genome assembly GCA_019426215.1 of Buddleja alternifolia. Taxonomy (NCBI): domain Eukaryota; kingdom Viridiplantae; phylum Streptophyta; class Magnoliopsida; order Lamiales; family Scrophulariaceae; genus Buddleja; species Buddleja alternifolia. The sequence goes on from CM033398.1 coordinate 17,086,516, forward strand.
CGAGTTAGAACCCGAAGAAGAAGTCCAGGAGCCTGAGGAAATTGCTCAAGAAACAGATCAAGCCACTGATAAAGTCGATGATATTCCTCAGGGTAAGCGATGTAGTCTTTTGTTTGTAATTTCTACTTAGTAGAAATTTTTTACTTGTTTTTCTCAATCGCTTACATTTATCAGCTCAAGATGTACCTCAAGATGTACCAATCGCTGATGCCCCTCCTCTCTCGGAGATTCCAGTTGAAATAGACGTGGACATGGCAACTTTTGTGGATATCGCTAATACGGCATCACAAGCTCTTCCTGACGCGGAAACTTCATCAGCAAGTGAAGCAACTTTAAACGCTAAGCGGTCGATAGAAGTGGCCCCTATCCTAACAGAAGCTATTGCTTTTGTTCCTACGCCAACAAGACCTCCTCCTCGTGTCATTGATTTCTTCCCTCGCGGATACTCTTCAGATATTGAATTTTATTATGCTGCCAGAGAACGTGACACTCAAACGCTTGCCGAGTTGGAAATCCAATTTCAAACAACTCTCCATCGGCCTGATCTTTTAGACTCTCACAAGTTTGAGATCTTCGAGCGTTTTGCCAATCTTGGTCTGTACAGTTTAGAGCGTCTTCATTCACGCCTTGAGTATATTCGTCGACCAGCGTTCAACCGATCAGAATTTGACGAGAAGCGATTCAATTTCACCGGTCGCTCAGAAGAGTCCTTTTATCCTCTGCGCCAAAACAAGATTGTTTTCAAAAACCCCCACATGGGTGATTGGAACAAAGATCCAGATGAGGCAGATCTCCATAAGATAGGATATTCGGCTCTTCCTTCCGTCGTCAACTCTCCTCAAAACGCTTTATCTCCTAATCCACTTAAGTTATGGAAAGGAAAAGGACCTATTGTTGCTGAGCGTCCAATTCGGGTCAACTCGTGGATAGAAGATGAGGCTTGCGAATATCTAGCCAGATTATGGGCTGAAGATTATGACAAAGCAACGGAATGCTTTGAGAAATTTCTTGCCGCTAGAAAAGATCAAGCTAAAGCTATCAAGCTGGGCAAGCGATGGATGATGAATACAGCCAGATGGGCTGAAGAATTTGTTCTGCATTTCTATACCCTCGAAGAATTTATAAGATACCCGTTTCTTTTTAAGTTTGGGATAGAATACAGACATCAAGGATATGCAACCTTTTTGCTTCAACAGCGTCAGATTATTGCAGGGAATGTTAGCGCTTTGCCACGATACAGACAACCAATCGAAAGCTACATTCGCCAGCAACTCGCCTTATACAGCCAGGGCGGACGCTCCGTCCTGCATCCTCGTGCAGACTTTGTTCAAAGAATCTATCCTGACCTAAACGAAGACGCTTCGTCAAATAAACGGCCAATTCTTCCCGGTCAGAGTCAGATTCGTGTTGATGTTTCAACAGAACACGCTGAGTTTGCTGAGTTCCATAGAGACATGAGAGCAGTGTTTGAAAATGCCCAAGCGCTGGATAGCAGTTTCAATCACTTTTTCGGGTGTTACAATTTCAGAGGATATACTCTTCACCCCGTGCTCTTTACTGAATCAAACATTCAAGTGGCCAAGATGATCTCGCTGATTAGGCCAGTGGACCAAGACGCAGCTCAAGCGCTCATGCCGTTGATTTTGGACTTTTTCTACAGATATACTTCAGGGATTGCTTTACTGGAAGGTGTGCAACTTGCACTAAGTACCGAAGAGCGCGAAGACGCTATATTCTTTATACCGCAATCCAGCCTGATCAGTCCCCGGCATGTAATGGAAGCCCTTGGCCCCCTTTGGGTCATTGGCATTAGAGAACCTTCTCCTCCCCAAATCCAAATAATGGAAGAAGACTCTGCTCCTACTGCGGAAGTCGCTCAAAATCCTGAGGCTTCCTTGCCAGATTCTTCTAGCACCCCAGTAGTCGAGCCCCTAGCGATTGCAGATTCTATCTTGGATCAAGCAATTGAAGAAGTGCACGCTGAAATTGCTCAAGGGCCTGTAGAACCTCTCATCAGAGATAAGATCAAAGGCAAGGCTGCAGTTTCAAGTTCTTATGGACTTCTCCCGTCCCCAGAGCGTCCTTCTTCGGATTCAGATTCAGACAGTGATTTAGAGGCCCGAGATTTCAGAACGGCAGTACGGAACTCGCTTACCCACATCGAAGGTTCCTGCTCCAAGATCTCTGAGGCTGCTGATAGACAGATTCGCATAGTGTCTGATACATGGAGCCGAGACATTGCCAACGCTTCAAATAAAAGCACTATTGCTATCATGAATAGCATGTCCCCTCTTATCGCTGAGCTCTCCTCTGAATTCAATACTCACTTAGCTCAGAGCGCTTCGGCTGATGCTGAAAGACAGGCTTCATCCGATGCCGTCGCTCAGAGTGTCGCCCAGCAAATTGCTCTTCTAGTCAAAGAAGTTAGACTTTTGCGTCGAGATGTCGCTGATCTAAAGAACTCCCTTGATGAAGTCAAGAAGGGGGAAAGTAAAGAAAAGTCCAAGTCCAAAGCGATTTCCAAGACGGATAATAAACATTGGCGTTCAATGTTCGATGAACTAGTAAGCATTAAGAAAATGCTATCCAAGAAAAGAAAGCCAAGGTATTATCTCGGAAAGTACGCTCTTCCTCAATTGGACCCTGACTTCTTAGAAAGTATGGGATTTCATGCTTATGCCGGAACGCTACAACGACCTGTAAATTGGAGACCGTCAAATGACCGTCAAAGAGATATATATTATGATCTGATTCGTGAACTTGGCATTCCACCAAGGGATTGGACGGAAAGGTTGTTAGAGCTAAATGAAAGCGCCAGACTCCATAGGCATGACTATGATGAAGTCCAGCATACAACCATGATCGACATTGATCGACTCTTGAAAGAGTTAGCATTAGAAGTTCTGCAAGGCGAAGAAAGAGCAAAGCGACAGAAGAAATAATTTTTTTTGTGTATTTTATTTCTTTCTTATTATTTTCAGCATAAATCATGTATGCTTTATTCTTTCAATATATATGAATGATTTATCGCTGAAACAACTTGTTGAAGCCAACCTAACTTTAACTAACTTCACTAACTTTTCAAACGCTGACTTATATTCCTTTGGGTCTTTTCTTTTTTAGTAACTCTTAAATTATAAAAGAGTTACAAGTCTTGACATCATCAAAAAGGGGGAAATTGTTAGGAAATTTCATGTTAGATGTTTTGATGATGACAAGATAGGATTCAATGTTAGAACCCAAAAATGTAAGCTTTCCGTTTTTCCTAGATTGATGTATAAGCGTTTAAAAGTTTGTAAATTATTATTTCTATTTAGTTTAGGCTTGTAATTTTTATCTTCATAGATTTTAGACTAAGTCTTAGTAACTGAATCGCTAGTAGAATTCTAGGTGAGTCTATTAGAGAAGAAGTTGAAGTCCAGCGTCTGAAGTCAACCAGAGATAAAGATTTTCTTCTTAGCGCCTGTCAAACGCTAAAAGACCATTTCAGGATATATGGATCAAGCGCTCAACTTGTCTCAAGCGATGGATGTAAGATTCACCTGAAATAAATCCTCAAGTCATGAAGGACTTAAATGCAATCATTCAACGGACATTTATTTCCAACGGGAAATAAATTCAAATTGCATTAAATGCTTGATAAGAGCATTAAATGTGATAAGCTACTGTGACTTGTGGACAAGCCACCTTTTGACCAGACTGTCAGAAATTTCAGAGTTTTAGCTGCTCCCGTCCAATCGGATTCAGCGAATTTTCAAGAATGTCAGACTTTAGGTATGATCACGCGCCACGTGAAAGGCACGCTTCTACATGTGTCCAACGGACAGATCCCAAGAAATTGCCTATAAATACCTTACTCCAGAAAACCCTAAATATATAACAACGAGAATATACGAGAAATTATTGCTAAAAATCTTACGTACATTCTTTCTCGAAAAAGCTTAGAAACCCCATAGCCAAAACCTTTCAAGCTTTCTATCTACATTCCAGACAGTCACCAATATCTCAAATATCTTCCAAAGAAGAAATTCAAACTCCAACTAAGATATTCCAAGTTGTTTGATCTTCTCTAAAACAAACAAACCTTAGTGACAAACCTCAACCTTTCATCTGAGTGAGAAAAGTTGTTGAAACCTTTCAGGAAGTATTTCTGAGTGAGAGAAGCTTGAAGAAGACGATCTTCATTGGTGCTGAAGTCTGTGTGATCAAGGAGCCCAAGATCTTTTTCATCCATTACTATTTTGTAGAAGTTTCTGTGTGATTCTTTGATAATCATCATAGTAAATTTCTCCAAGTGAAAAAGGAGAAGAAGGACGCAGCTGGGATTACATCACCCAGTGAACCTTACAAATTATTGTGTCAGTTATATTTTATTGTCTTATATTCATCACAGTATATTATTCTGAAAAAGACAAATAAAATTGTAAAGCGATTAACTTAACTAAAAGAACGCTAAACATTATTTCTGCTGTGCTAACCCTGATTAAGTGATCTAAACGTTGCCCTACTTTGGTAAACTGCTGAAATCACTGAGTCTAAGTTAACTATTCTGAAGCGTCTGACCTAAGCGCTCAGCGTTCCAAGCGTTCAAATTTCTAAAGTGATACGAAAATTTGTGAAGTCGAAAAAGATTTCAGGATCTATTCAACCCCCCCCCCCCCCTTCTAGACCCTTTCGTATGCCACTTGGGACCACCATCCTTCAAACACTCATTTGATGTGATGGACAAAATCACCTTTGAATTATGAAACAATAAAATAAAAGATAAAATATGATTGTGATATTATAAATACGATAAACTTGACTTAGTCTTACCTTAACATTTATTGTTAGTAATAATATTTTTTTTTTCTTTGAAACATCAGTCTCTGTTGATACTTTAATCAACTGAAATAACTATTGCTAATTCATATGATTCATTGTTAGAACAATGTTTTTTTTTTAAAATTGATTATTTTCCTTTTAAGTATTATATTACTCATTAAGATAAAGTGATAAACCTATTCAAGAACATAATCAAATAATTTTAATGACTTACTGGACTTGAGATGTTGTTGGAACGAATTAAAATTATATAGTTTGTTATGATATACAATTTTGTTACTATACCTACTCGAATCATATTTCTATCCTAATTTTTTTAAACTCTGCATTTAAATAATAATGTACTTCAAAATATATAACCCTATTATAAGAATTAATTAGGTTAATTATTTATAATCATTTAGGAAATAAATATTTTCTATGTTTTGGGATGAGTTTAAATAAGTTAATATTAAATTAGGTTTACAAAAGTGATGAACACAATGGAGGGGCAACATACAACCAAAACTAAGTTCATAGGTGTAAACCGGTTCAGTTTGATCAAGCATATACATTTTGTTCCTAAAGTCTAATATAAAAACAAATACTCACCATAAAAATTAAATAAAAGAACAAATACATCTTTGCTTTGGAAGGAAAAGTTAGTATAGAAAATCGTAAGTTCAAGACAAGGTCATGCATACAACCGGAATACTCCACACTGCCAGAAGTTTTTTTGGTACTCATTTAGCATAACCCCGTTTGTAGTTGGAGAATTCACCTACCAAATGGAAGATTAATAAATGGAATTTGCAGCAAAGCCAGAAAGAACTAAATGTGACTCCTTCCAATCAGATTCTTGTGAACGATTCATATTAATTATATACATTAAACATTCATCTCCTACTTAAAAAACTACCACATATATATTCAAAAAGATAAACAAACTAAAGTATCATATATAAAACATGTATATGTATTACCAAGATTAATATATTCTCGACATTTACGACACACAATTAAATTTTCTTCAAGTAAAACTACCGTTTATATATTCAAAAAGATAAAGAAACTAAAGTATCATATTTAAGCATGTATATGTATTTCCAAGATTAATATCTTCTCGACATTTACGACACACAATTAAATTTTCTCCAAATCTTGCAAATGATAGCATCGTTATATATGTGTGTGTGTGTATATATATATATATAACAAATCAATTGTATGACTACCCTTACGATTGAGATTATCTACATCATAAGGAAGAGTCTCAAACAAAATAGTCATGATGCAAGCACAAACAAAATTAAATTATACCTTCGTTCAAAGTCTATGCTCAAAATATGTAGTTGAGAACAACTTCTCTCAAGCAATATTTACTTCAATAGTCTTTGCCTTCTTCGGCTGCAAGATTCTTAAAGATGAAGAGTAATAACCGATTTTGTTCCAAACTGATGAATCCATCTATCAATACAATGAAAACATGATGTCCGACATGTATTATACTGTGGATTATGAGCTACACTCAAAATTATGCTCCAAATTACATGTTAATGATCAGGCCAGAAGTTAATGAAGATTGATAGATGTGCAGACAGTGGCCGATCTAGAATTTTGGGTCAGTGGGGGCACCAGGGACATAGCCAGGAATTTTATCGAGGGGCGAGATTGTCATGATATAGCTCTACAATTTATTCTTTGCCAAATAGACGAAGGATTTAAGGGGAATGCGGGCCCCCTTGGTACAGTACGCTATATTTATGGAGGAAAATATAACAAGGAACTATGTTCAATTACAACTTTTGACATACTTTATACGCTTATACCTCTTTCGTTATATCAAGAATTTTGGGTTTGGGGGGGGGGGGGGGGGGGGCAAACTCAGAGTAAAGGCAGAAAACGTGATATTTTTCAATCTTGAGGGGGGGCGAAATTCAAATATAAAAAAAATTGGAAGATAAAAAAATGATTTTTCAAAATTAAAGGGGGGCGAGCGCACCCTCCAGCACCCCCCCCCCCCCTTGGTTCTGTCCCTGGGGGCACAATTTACCAAGACTGAGATGAAAATTGGAATGGGGGGGGGGTGGGGGCTTTAAAAAGTTGAGTGGGGACATTAATGTAATTCACAAATTAAAATTAAAAAATATGTATATGTTAAAGAAAATTGAGTGGGGGCGCCCCCCCGGGATACACATGCGTCCGCCCCTGTGTGCAGATGAAGCTTCGTGAATGCATAATTCTTGGCATTCAAATTCCCATCATATAATAATTTAATCTCAATTCAAATTCCCATTCATATGAATAATATTCATTGAACAAAATATTAATTATATACATTGAACAACTTTATTTACTATTAATTACAAGTTCATGCACACATTCAATTCATAAAATAATAAATGATTTTCTTATATATTTTAGGAAAATATTAGATTATTTATATAGGGAAATTTTGGTCTTAACAAAAGAATTAAGAGATGTAAATCATGTGATTAATCATCCAAAATTATTCATACTTTTAGAATAGATATATATATATATATATAGATGTTAGATATATATATATATATTATGAAATAACCTCAAATATTATGAAGTAGAGAGATTAGAGAACTAAGTAGAGAATTCTTTTATTGATTTTCTTATGTGTCTCTACAATACAATGGCATAGCGTATTTATAGGCACAAAACAAAAACCTCAAAGGTTGATTACATAATAAGGGGAGTAAATTATATTGACTCATATTAATGATGAAAAGTGGGAAGACATGGAGATGAAGAGGTTTTGGAGTTGTATAGACATCCACAACATATATCAAGTACCTCTGAAAGTGAATTTGTGTTTATTAAAAGGGCACCTATACCAATGATTCAACGGCCCCTTATTCAAGCAATTTTTCGTTGAAAATAACTAACACCTGAGACGGATGTGCTGATAACTTATTATGAAATAACATCAAATATTATAAAGTAGAGAGATTAGAGAACTAAGTAGAGAATTCTTTTATTGATTTTCTTGTGTGTCTCTACAATACATTGGCATAGCCTATTTATAGGCACAAAACAAGAACCTCAAAGATTGATTACGTAATGAGCGGAGTAAATTATATTGACTCATATTAATGATGAAAAGTGAGAAGACATGGAGATGAAGAGGTTCTGGAGTTGTATGGACATCTACAACGTAATCATTTATAACAACATATATATATATATATATATATATATATATATTTCGCCTATTGTAATGTACATAAATGGTCTCAAACAATAAACCTCAAAAATACAAAACTTACAACACACTGATTTCTAAAAGCTACTCTCCTTAGTGAAAAACGAGGAAGAACAAGATGTCAAGACAGTTTATGAAAATAAGAACAATAAAAAGGTAAAAAGAAAGATAAGATAAACACCAAATTGAGCGTGCACGTGTTCTATTCCATTATTTCCATCAGAATATTTCTTAGTCATTTCGGCTTTCTGTTTTGTAATTGATTTTATAATCACTGTTTTACTGGAATCGTTTGAGGAATTAATTTTAGTTCCCCTACCAATTTAACTCATACTGTTCTGTTTTTGAATTATAAAAAAGCATTTATTAACTTTGAAATTTGTTACATTGTTTCTTTGGCCGTGCTACACATTTTAAAGGCCAGACTCAGTACTCCCCCCGACAAACTCCAAATATTGATGATATTTAAACATTAAATTCACAATTTTTCGAGCATGATCGATCCAGAATTAATTTTGTGAGCTTTAGTGCTGCATATGCTAATTAGAACACAAATATGAGGGTTGTTTACCAATTATATTATACGGGAATTAATTAATCTCAACCAACAACTGACTTTCCAAAGGGGAACACATACTCTTTCTTATTGGTTACTATCATGGTTGGCCGTAACGGTCACGGTGTTTGTCGCGGAGGCCACCGTTCCAGTTCCACAGCATCGTCGCGGAACGGTCGCGGACGTTCCACAATAATCCTAAAAAACTTTATAATTAGTAAATATTGTATTGAATTCTTCACATCCCAAGACTGCATTTTGAAGCCATCATCAACTAAACTCATCTTCTACAAAACCTAAAATCATCCAAATTCAACAAAAAAAAAATAAAATCCCAATTTCCCACCAAAATTGAGCAAAATTATAACAAATAATTCAAACCCATTTCAGAAATTAAGTCATAAATCCAAATTCAACTAAAAAAATGATAAGTTCTTAATTAGTAGTCCCACTATATAATCTTCTTGCTACAAATTACTTTTATATATATATATATATGTATGTATACGTATATGTATATGCAGGAGGTGAAAGTATTAGAGAAACCCATAAGAATGAAGAAAATAGCCCAGAAACAAAATCATTCAAGTTGAACAATGGCGAAAACAAACAAAGAGAAGAAGAGTGTGAAGAAACAGGGCCTTCTGAAATCGTGTTTTGAACACGCACCCGTTTCAGCCGTTCCGGCGCAGTTAAATCGCCGGAACGGCCATGTCGTAGCCTCATCCCGTTTGTCTCGCCGTTTTTCGGCCGTTCCGACGCGTTCCAAATACAAAAACAAGTTAACCTGGAACTTTGGCACGCCTAGGGCCGTTCCCGTTCCGGCCACTATAGCGTCGTTCCGGCGAACCATGGTTACTATACCAGAGTAGAGGTATACAACAAGTATTTTCTGTGGGCGCAAGAATGGGTACCAATGCTTAGTTTTTAAATGACCTATGTTTCGAGTCCATCCGATATGGACTCTAGTCATAAGCTATCTCATGAACTACTTGATTAAGCCAATCTACACTCGTCATTTCTCCACTTAAGCATGCTTAATTGTATCACAAGTGTTAGGAATGGTAGGGTCATCAGAGCACGAAGAAATATTTAAAACAAGGAATATCAAGAAGCATAAAAACGATGAACAAAGATATTTAATGTGGCTCGGCGTAACTTGACTACATCTACAGGCAAACTCTAAACTACATATTTTATTTTTGAGTCTAAACTGAGCTTCACATCAATTACAATAATACAAGTCTTATTTATAAGTGAAAGACTTGATACACAAGGAAAGAGAAAACCCTAATCTAAATAGGAAACACAATTCTACTCTTAGGTAATTAGCTCCTAATACAAGCCATCTACCAAATCACAAGTCAAAACCAATAAGGAAACCCAATCCCTCGAAAATACTGCCTAAAAAATGTGTCTTTGACTGACTGCAACGGACGCCTAGGCGTTTGGCCAAAACGCCACGGCGTTCGACTTGCCGCCACAGGAAAGGCGCGGCGTTCGTCCTTGCAATGCTGCGGCGTTGCACCTCTGCTGCCAACGCCGCGGTGTTCTGGCCAGAACACCGCGGCATTGACTTGGTCAATGCTCGTTTTTCCTTTTTCTGGCTCCATTTTGACTTCTCTCTTGGCTCCTCCACTTTTCTTGATTCCAACGTATCAATTGGTTCCCACAAACCCAACAATCTCCCACTTGGAGATTGATTCCAAGGACTTTTCCAATGGCTATCTCGGGGCACAGACATCTCTGCTAGATGTTTCTACTGCACAAGCTATGTCACACCCCTCTACCAATACCTCTGGTTTTTCAATGGCAACTCGGATTCCCCACATATCTGCTCAATGCTCCTAATGCACAAGCTATGTTCGATCCATCCACCAGCAAACCCCCTGGCTTTGCGAATTTGCCTACCCGGCTTCGCATCCTGCTACCTTGACTTCTAGCTCCAGAGTCAACCCCTCCCGGCACCGCTTCCTGCCTTCATGGTTTCTTTCTACGTGGTCATGCCTCTACATTCCTGCCACCTCGGCTCTTGACTTATGCATCTTCTGCCATCTCGCCTCTGGCTATGTGGATTTTTTTTTTTGGCATCGTGACTCAGCCCTCTCGATTTCTGGCTAGCACGTTCTTCTGCCTTCTTGTCAACACGAATCTGCCGACTTGACCTCTGGCTTTACCAATCTGCCACCTGGTACAGCAACTACTACCACTGGATTCATATTTACCCACCCGGCAATACAATCTACCTCTGCAAATGCGGATCTACCTATCTACTGGCACCACAATCTTTTTCTTCAACGTTTTCTCATAAATGTTCATCGAAATTATCTATTCCTCCCTCCATTTTTTTTATTTGTTGTTGACAATCTAACTGATCCACTCTCCTTTGTCATCTTCTTTGACTTCCCCCTGACTTCAATTCGTGCTATCTACGATGAAACAACCGTCGATTATTTCCCTCTTTTTTTTGGTTCTTCAATCCCTACCATCGTTCCCACGACAAAAACTCACGCTAAAACCAAGCGCTTTCCTTATAAATCTAGATCTAACACAAAGATCTACGAACCTATGACTCTGATACCAGTTGTTAGGAATGTTAGGTCATCAGAGCACGAAGAAAAAATTAAAACGAGGAATGTCAAGAAGCATAAAAACGATGAACAAAGGGATTTAACGTGGTTTGGCTTAACTTACCTACATCCACGGGAAACTCTAGACTATATCTTTTATTTCTAAGTCTAAACTGAGCTTCACATCAATTACAATGATACAAGTCCTATTTATAAGTGAAAGACTTGATACACAAGGAAAGAAAAAATCCTAATCTAAATAGGAAGCACAATCATATTCTTAGGTAATTACGAAAACACTCCCAATATAAGTTCTCTACCAAATCACAAGTCAAAACCAATAAGGAAACCCAATCCCGTGAAAATACTGGCCAAAAAATGGGTCTTTGACTGACTGCCACAGACGCCTAGGTGTTTGGCCAGAACGCCGCGGCGTTCGACTTGCTAATAAGTGCAATATTTATATATTTTATTCTCTCTATCTTTAGAATTTTATTGTGATTATATAGCCATTTGAACTGATTTTATCTCATTTTGTGATTTAGGCAAGATTTGGAGTGTAAAATATCAATTTCAATCAAAATGGGATATTTGGCGATGTTTCGAAAATACTGATATATCTGGAGATGAAGACATTAGTTTCTATTGAATTTTATCTACTTGCAAAGCTAAGACAAAGGCCTATATTTCTTGTGAAGAAGACCAGACACAGTTCGGAAGTTAAAGGGCTCAATAGTGTTCTAGAATTTACAGAAGATTTCAGTTTCGGACCGGACTGCGTAGTTTTGGTGAAAAATTCATAAATAGAGTTACGAGTTCTGGATACAGTCACGGCCAGTTGGAAGTGATAGATAACAGATAAATCTACAACTTTCTAGAAGGAGTCAAACTCAGATTTGGACGGGATTCATCTTAGAACAGCGTGCAAAGATATGGAAAGAAATCTGCAGTTTGAGTCCTAGTTAAAAAAGGAAACTCCAATATTTTAGGGAACAAGTTGTAGAGTGAGTCTCGGGTTATTCTCTTATAAAGAGGACGTTTTTGAGGGTTGAGAGGAAGATAGAGAGTTAGAAAAATAGTATTTTTGAGTTTTATGCTTACAATTATGAGTAGCTAAGTTTTTCTTTCGATTCAAGAGATTTCCAATTAATTCATACATTGTGAGACACGAAGCTTTTATTTTAATCTATTCACGATTTGATTATCTTTTGTTTCTTGATTTCAATTCTTACAATTGTGTATATGATTATCTAAGATGCATATTAGTTGATTATATATGTCAATTGTCTGCTAACAAATCTTCATAATCCGTAATTGTTATGTTTGATTTGTGCATGTAGCAATTAGGTTTTCATGATTAGGATCCCAATTTTCGTTGATAATCTAAGGGAAACAGTAGAGTAAATTAAATAATTTAAGCTAGTTTAAATTATTGATTATTCTTAGTCTCTTCTTGATCTTTATGCTATTATTAATTTTATTAGGATTGCTTAATACCGAATCAGTTAATAATAAGAATTTAATCAGGTGTTGGGCTTTGATTAATGATATAAGGAAGATTATAGGGATCTAGATAGCTGGTTATTTAGATTTTTTGCTAAGTAATCAATGAGTGAATAGTAATTTAGGTGTCTATGATCAATGTGTGAATTGAGGGTTGAATTTCTCTTGAATCGTATTTTCCATTAATCGAATTTTCAAACATTTATTTCCTGCAATTTTAGGTAATTAAATCTTCGGAAAACCCCCCCCCCCCCTTTTATTTGATCAACCATTCTCTAGGGTTCGACTTGGACTTACGAGTACTACAGATTCTTGTGAGAACAGTAATTATATTTGGTGCATTCGACACGTATCAAATTTTGGCGCCGTTGCTAGGGACTGGTTTTCGTTCAAACTTTTATCTTAGGTTATAGATTTAATTATCGTATTTTATTTTGGTAGAAAAAAAATATATTATTTCCGAAAGGCAAAAAACTGTTTTTGGAATTCGGCCACAAACTCTATATCAATGTTCAAGGAAACGTCGTTTTAAGTATGCTGAGCACGACCCTCTCGAGCCCACATTCCATCGTTTACTAGGTTTTTTTTTGCGTTTTTGTGTTTTCAGTCGGTTTTTAAATTTTATTTTTATTTGTTTTCGATATTTCTATACTTTACCTTGTTAGTTTTTGTGTTTTATGACCTCTAAGAGCCAGGAAATTGATCCAGAGATTGAAAGAACGTTCCACAGATTAAGAAGAGAGGCTAAACGGGCAATTGAAGAGCAAAACTCAATACCGGAAGAGTCAATCCCTTCTCCAAAGGGATGCACTGAATCTCTGCACCTATTTTCCAATGATTCAGATGAAGAGGAAGTCATGGAAACCAACAATAGGACTCTAAAGGAGTTAGCTACTCCGAATTTTAATCAACAACCTTTATGCATTGAATACGCTACTTTAGATGTTGCTTTTGAATTGAAATCTGGATTGATTCACTTATTACCTAAATTCCGTGGTCTTGCAGGAGAGGATCCAAATAAACATTTGAAGGAGTTTCATGTTGTTTGTTCAAGCATGAGACCAACTGGAGTGTCTGAGGAGTAGATTAAATTGAGAGCTTTTCCATTCTCCTTAGCTGATGATGCAAAGGATTGGCTCTATTATTTACCGTCGGGGACGATAACAACATGGAATGAAGTGAAGAGGCTATTTTTGGATAAGTACTTCCCAGTTTCAAGGGCTACCAACATAAGGAAAGAAATTTGTGGCATAAGGCAGTACAATGAAGAGTCGTTATATGAATACTGGGAGCGTTTTAAGAAGTTGTGTGCTTGCCCCCACCACCAAATAAGTGAGCAATTGTTAATTCAATATTTTTATGAAGGCTTACTATATATGGACAGAAACATGATTGATGCGGCGAGTGGAGGAGCGCTTGTAGATAAAACCCCCACAGCTGCCAGAAATTTAATTTCCAATATGGCGACAAATTCACAACAATTTGACATGAGGTTGGACCACACACCTAAAGCAGTTAATGAGGTATGTACATCTAACCTTGAGCATCAAATTTCTGAGTTAACGTCATTAGTTCGTCAAATGGCTGTAGGAAATATGCAAGTAGCGAAAGGTTTGTGGAATATGTTTGGCACCAGGGCACCCCACGGATGCATGTCCATCATTGCAAGAAGAAACAAACCAACAAGCCAATGCCATTGGAGGATTCCTAGGGCAGCCACATCAGAAATACGATCCATACTCCAATACATATAATCCGGGATGGAGAGATCACCCCAATATAAGCTATGGGAACCAAGCTAGATATCAGTCACAAACAAATGAAGCTTCAAATTCAGGTATGCAGTTAAATGATATTGTTAAAGCTTTTGCTGACAATGCTCAACAATTTCAACAGGAAACAAGGACCGGCATCCAAAATTTGGAGAAACTGATAACTCAGTTAGCAACTTCGATGAGAAAGATGGAAGCTCAAGGTTCGGGCAAATTACCCTCCCAAACAATCATAAATCCGAGAGAGAATGCTAGTGTAGTAACTTTGCGGAGCGGAAAAGAAATTCAAAGTGTGCCGAAAGAAGAAAAAGCGGAGGAAAAGGAGGCTGAAATTGATCTCGAAACTCCTAAGGTAAGTTTTCCTCCAAACGTGCATAATTCCACTGACACCGTTCCTATTTCCATCCCCTTTCCGAGCAGGTTAAGTAAATCCAACAAACAAGATGAAGAAAAGGAGATATTGAAGACCTTTCGAAAGGTAGCAGTAAACATTCCACTGCTTGATGTTATTGAGCAGATTCCGAGATATGCAAAATTCCTTAAGGAGCTGTGCACCACGAAGAGGAAGCTACGAGGAGACGAGAAGATTAAGGTGGATGAAAATGTGTCTGCAATAATCCAGCGAAAACTGCCACCTAAGTGTAAGGATCCAGGTATGTTATTATACAATTGGCGGATTGATCTAATGCATACCCTGAGGGGGTACTCGAGGATGTGTTAGTGCAGGTGAGCGAGTTAATCTTTCCAACTGATTTTTACATTATGAATATGGAAGATAATGGATCCCCAAATCCAACCCCGATCCTCCTAGGATGCCCCTTCCTCAAAACAGCAAAAACAAAGATTGATGCTCATGATGGCACTTTATCAATGGAGTTCGATGGGCAGATTGTCAAATTTAGCATATTCGAATCCATGAGGTATCCCCCTGATGTGAATTCATTTTATTCTATTGATATTATTGATGTGTTAGCACAGGAGGCTTTTGAGAAAAGTCAAGTGGATGCATTGGAAGTAGTACTCAGTCATGGTCTATGTCAATTCCGGAAGCATCTGAATTTTAGTTATGAAGTTGAAGAGATGATTATGGCTTTGCAGTCCTCACCACCAGCCCCTAGCAAGTATAATGTGTCAAAAATTGAGTTATCATTTAATCACACAAAATTGCTACCATCTGTGTTACAGGCACCGAGTTTAGAACTTAAGCCCTTACCCGACCATCTGAAGTATGCCTACGTAGGGAAGGTTGAGACCTTGCCAGTGATAATTGGAAATAATCTGACTATGGTGAAAGAGGAGAGGCTCGTTATGATGCTTAGAGATCATAAGACAACAATTGGGTGGACTATAGCCGACATTAAGAGAATTAGTCCTTCCATGTGCATGCACCGGATTTTGTTAGAAGATGGCTCGAAACCAAGCAGAGAGGCTCAAAGGAGACTGAATCCATTGATGATGGATGTAGTAAAGAAAGAAATCCTGAAGTTGTTGGATGTGGGAGTTATTTACCCAATTTCAGACAGCAAGTGGGTGACTCTTGTTCAGGTTGTACCGAAAAAATCTGGAGTGACGGTAGTGCAGAACCAGAATAATGAGTTAGTTCCTACGAGGATTCAAAGTGGGTAGCGTGTTTGCATCGATTACAGCAAGCTAAATGCAACAATGAGGAAAGACCATTTTCCTTTACCTTTTATTGATCAAATGCTTGAGCGATTAGCCGGTAAATCTCATTATTGATTTCTTGATGGTTATTCAGGTTATAACTGTTAGGTATATGCCCTAGATGCCAATGAAGACAAATAGTTAGATTAGGGTATCTTATTATGTTGTACAAACTATTAAAACGATATTAATAAAGGCATCTGTATTTTGTTCATATAAATCTTTATGGCATCTAAATAAGTATTGAACATATAGTCCATGTGAATAAAGGTTTGACTCTTTGCCCTTTATGGAATAAAGACGTGGCATGGGAAGAGTCATACACCATATAACTTAAAAAGGTTCGCAAGTCAAAGAATCTTAATTGGGCATTAAGATTCAACATGTATGACACATGCTCTGACGATGAGTGCCAGTCGAACACTATAGGGAAGTTTGGGGGTGTTGATAGGGTGTGAATTTACATATTTTAGAGCCTCATATTTATTGGATTTATATTGGTTTATGCATGATTTATACCACATTTGCGTTTAATTTGTGTGCTTATTGAGTAAAGGTGGAAAATCACTACAATAGAGAAATAATGCGCGCAAACATAGAATTTATGTATATTTTGAGGTCGAATTTGAGGAAGTTTCCTCCAACAAAGTTGTAGATCTCTGTGTTGGCTTCACTTGGCAACTTGAATCATCCAAATCGGAGGTCCGTGGAGAAAGTTATGAAGGAAACACGATTGTTGCGCTGAAAACCAAGAAAACGGTTCAGACATTCGGCTTACCACGCCCAAGCGCCAGTCCAACCACGCCCAGGCGCATCTGACACCCAGTTTCGAGAATTTTGCTCTGCACTCACACGCCTAGGCGCCATCATACCCACGCCTGGGCGCCAATATCGCAACATTTGCCACGGTTGAGCGCTATTTCTGTACATTTTGAGACCGAATTGGACAAAGTTTCCTTCTACACAATTGTAGATCTATGTCTTAGCTTCAATTTGGAACTTGAATCATCCAAATCGGAGGTCTATAGAGATAATTATGAAGGAAATACAATTGTTGCGCCGAACAGAGAAGTATATGCGCCAGGACACGCCCCAGCGCCTTCCTAGTCCGCCTAGGCGTGGACGGTCCGGATCTTACTCCTTTTCAGCCTAAATTCCAGCTCTTTATGATGGGAAGGAATCATTTTTAGCCATAATTCAGCACATGCGTTGAGGGGGTGTCGTAAGTGTGTTTCTTGGTAGATTTACTTTATGGAATTTTATACTACACACTTTAGAGTAATGGAGGACACAAGAGAGGAACAACACATGGGAGGAAGAAGAATCTACACCTATAAAGCTAATCATCTCTTGCATTCATTCTTCATCAATGAAATTGGAGAGGGGGGCAACCCCTAATCTGATTTCACCATCATTCATCACCATTCTTCATCATTAAGAGAGAGGGGAAAACTAGAGCTTGGGGATTGAAGGCTCAATTTCAAGATCCATCATCATTCACCATTTAGGGAGTTTTTAAGAGCTTTTCATTTCATTTATGTCTATGAATATTCCTCTTATGTCTTTTATGCTTTCAATTATGAACTAAATTCGTAAGACTAGGGCCATGTAAGGCCAAATTGTGATTTATGTTTATAATAGATGATTGTTGAGGTTATTCTTATATTGTTATGTGATGTGACTTGATGTTCTGCTTATCTTGCATATACTTGATCACTATATGTTAGAATCTTATGCCTAGGTGAATATTCGGGAGAAAATTGACTTAGGGTGCAAGAAATTCACATCATGACCCGCAACTAATGAGGAATTGCCCTAGACATAGGTAAAGATTCCCGATTGAAGTTGTTCGATTCAAATCGAATGAGCTCTAGTAAGTTAATGCATGTTTAGTGGTTAGATTTCCGGATAGGAATATTTGGGAAATCACGATCTAAGCAATGGAGTTTATACGCGAGACATCGGTTATTCTCTACCCTCGGAGCTCTCACCATAACAATATAAGTGTAATCCTTCAACAAGAACCTTTATAAGTATATTTGATCAATTTGAACCTAGCATGTGCCTTAGTCTCCCTTTATAATTGGTTTTAAATCACTTGCTCATCTTTGTTCTTGTTCTCTACAAATTTTATTTGAATTTATTCTTACTTTGTTTATTCACTTCATTACAAATCTTAAACTAGAATTCAAGTCCTTGTGGTTCGACAATCCGGACTTACCGTCCATTTATTACTACGCACGACTAGTGCACTTGCTACAATAGCACGTTAGCTTTTAGCGTGTCAAGTTTTTGGCGCCGTTGCCGGGGACTTGTTTAATTTTAGTTTTTGATTTTATTGCAAGTTTTTAGCATTTATTTTATCTTTATTAAATTTTTTTATTATTATTATTTTTATTTTTTTTCTTACACTCTTAGCTCGCAATGGCTAGAAATTTTCCAGATATGAGTCTTCCGGAGAATCAATTATGGCTGCAAAGCGTTATTCAATTCGCAAAGGATAGCAATTTTCCTGATATGACACTACCGGAGAATCAATTATGGCTGCAAAGCGTCATTGAAGCGTGTTATGCACAAGGGTTCTTTCCACAACATTACCAAGAAAGAATTCCTACGTCAGAGGAACAACTTGATAACACCATTGGAGAGCTCCACTTTATGATGTAGGACGCACGGCGGGAAATGAAGGAGATGAATCATCAACTCAAGCAACTAATGAGCGACATATCTGAGAAAGTACCATGGGCATTGCTTGGTGCCACTGAGATAGATCAAAAGGAGGAATTCAACACCGTGATGTTGAATGAAATGAAGTTGGAAAATTCGAAAGCAGATTCCTCCAACGATGAGCATTCGACTCCTATCCTTTCTGAGGGTGTTGACATTTCTTTACTTTCTTCCCTAGCCACAGGTAAATCGGTATTTGATGCCGACGATGGTAAGTTGTTATTGAATGTAGGAGATGACATGGTTAATTTCGATAACTATGAGGTTTTTGAGCATCTAATTGATTTTGATTTGTCTTTACACATTGATGTTTTTTATCCTTTTAGTGTTGAGCACTTTCATGAAAAACAAGCCAATAATCTTCAACATCCATACATGATGGAGCTGAAATATGTCAAGGTGATTGGTGAAGAAAAACGAGACATTATCTCTAGCTTGGCGAAAAATCTGCACCACCATCCGGAGCATGAGGAAGAAAAGGTAATAGAGGTATTGAGGGACCATAAAAAAACTCGTGAGTGGATGATTGCTTGGTCTAACCCTAGGATATGTAGCACAAATAATTGGTCAATCTTCAATACAAAGGGCAAAAGGTTGAAGCGATACCCAATAGTGGATTGGAGAACGAATAAGGCATTCATACATAAACCGCCTTGAGCTAATCTCTTACATAAAGTCAAGCTAGTGACTTTAAAAGAGCGCTTCTTGGGAGGCAACCCAAGCTTTGTGAGTTTTCTTTTGTTTTTTTTTTTTTTTGCTTTTCGTTTTATTTGTTTTGTCTAAGCATGCACTTTTGGCATGTGTTTTAATATGCTTGATGGTTTGTTTGATAAGTATGTTGAACATGTTAGTAGCAATTTCCCGTTGTTTTGAGAGGCCTATTTTGATGAGATGAGTTTGATTTGGAACATATTTGTGATGAAGGATTGTTTTTCAACAATCCTTGATTGTAAGTACTCTTATACCTTTTGCATGCGTTTATGTGAAACAACATTGGGGACAATGTTGAGTTTTAGTTTGGGGGTGGTATGAGTAGTGCTTATTGATTTTATTTGTCATGTGATCATGTTTTTAGCTCAAGTTTGGGAGAATCGTTGCTATTGCATGTGTTGTGCTAATTTTTTGAGAAAAATCAAGCATATGTATATAAAAAAAAATTATATATATTTTCTTTCCAATTGATGCATTGAAATTGATTAACTTGGAAAAATGGCATGAATTCTTGAAATAATTTGAATTTAATGGAATATATATATCTTTGAAATTGCTCGTGGAGACAGTAGACTAGGATTGATTCTTTAGGTGATTCACATTGCACAATGAATCGAGGGTAGAGGAGTTGAGAGGATAACCATCTTGAGACACTTAAGGAGTTTTTCCCAGAAATATTAACTTAGATTTCTCATCATGTTATAAGTTAAATAGTAATTTTATATGCTAAACAATGAATTGAAAAGGTTGAATTTTGGTATGACCAAAAGTGGTCAAGCTAATACGTACCGGAGGTGAAAATTTTCATGCCTACATACTGTACTATTATGCCAATTTGAGCTTTGCTCAAGCCAAAAAGAAGTGAATTGGTTAAAAGATCTAGTTGTATTTCGTGGCCTTTGACACTCGAGTGATTAAACCCTTAGGAGTGTCTCTACACTTAATGCCCCAAAACTATCTAGTTTGGGAGTCATTGGTCTAAAGCTTGCTACATGGGTGTCATAGAAAGCCTAATGGAATAAAACATTGCACATGATCTAGCCTTAATGAAGTTTAAATGGAAATTTCATATGAATTGAAAGTTGAATGTTTGAGATAATGAAATTTAAATGGCTATGAGATTTTCTATAATTCTTGTGCTTTGCGTTTGATCGAAAGTTGATAGATATGGGATTAATGTCCAAAATTTGGTAAGGATGCCTCTCGACTATAATACCTTAGATTTATTTTTCACTACACCCTAGAGAGTCTTTTCAAGTATTGGTGTCACATGAGCAAAAGTAGTTGATATGTATATATATTTGTGAACTTTAAAAGGTTGATTTTATGCCATTCATTCTTGTTGATCATGTTGAGGTGTATTGATTTGGTTGGATAAATTTTGTTAGATTTTGTGGGTATATCGCATGCAAACCCTCACGAGACTATAACTCGTCCTTTGAGGTAACTCAAGGGTTTAAAGGCTTTTTGCACCCGCTAAGTGCAATCGTTTACTCCACGAAAGTGAGTTAGTTAGTTGTTTTGTTTTCTCCTATTGAATGATGTTGATCTTGTCTTATAGCTCTCATTGCTCGAGGACGATCAATGGGTAAGTTTGGGGGTGTTGATAGGGTGTGAATTTACATGTTTTAGAGCCTCATATGTATTGGATTTATATTGGTTTATGCATGATTTATACCACATTTGCGTTTAATTTGTGTGTTTATTGAGTAAAGGTGGAAAATCACTACAATAGAGGAATAATGCGCGCAAACACAGAATTTATGTATATTTTGAGGTCGAATTTGAGGAAGTTTCCTCCAACAAAGTTGTAGATCTCTCTGTTAGCTTCACTTGGCAACTTGAATCATCCAAATCGGAGGTCCGTGGAGAAAGTTATGAAGGAAACACGATTGTTGCGCTGAAAACCAAGAAAACGGTTCAGACATTCGGCTTACCACGCCCAAGCGCCCGTCCAACCACGCCCAGGCGCAGCTGACACCCAGTTCCGAGGATTTGCTTCGCACTTACACGCCTAGGAGCCATCATACCCACGCCTGAGCGCCAATATCGCAACATTTGCCACGGTTGAGCGCTATTTCTGTACATTTCGAGACCGAATTGGACAAAGTTTCCTTCTACAAAGTTTTAGATCTATGTCTTAGCTTCAATTTGGAACTTGAATCATCCAAATCGGAGGTCTATAGAGATAATTATAAAGGAAATACGATTGCTGCGCCGAACAGAGAAGTATATGCGCCAGGACACGCCCCAGCGCTTTCCTAGTCATGCCTAGGCGTGGACGGTCCGGATCTTACTCCTTTTCAGCCTAAATTCCAGCTTTTTATGATGGGAAGGAATCACTTTTAGCCATAATTCATCACATGTGTTGAGGGGGTGTCGTAAGTGTGTTTCTTGGTAGATTTACTTTATGGAATTTTATACTACACACTTTAGAGTAATGGAGGACACAAGAGAGGAACAACACATGGGAGGAAGAAGAATCTACGCCTATAAAGCTAATCATCTCTTGCATTCATTCTTCATCAATGAAATTGGAGAGGGGGGCAGCCCCTAATCTGATTTCACCATCATTCATCACCATTCTTCATCATTGAGAGAGAGGGGAAAACTAGAGGAAGGAAAAGAGCTTGGGGATTGAAGGCTCAATTTCAAGATCCATCATCATTCACCATTTAGGGAGTTTTTAAGAGCTTTTCATTTCATTTATGTCTATGAATATTCCTCTTATGTCTTTTATGCTTTCAATTATGAACTAAATTCGTAAGACTAGGGCCATGTAAGGCCAAATTGTGATTTATATTTATAATAGATGATTGTTGAGGTTATTCTTATATTGTTATGTGATGTGAATTGATGTTCTACTTATCTTGCATATACTTGATCACTATATGTTAGAATCTTATGCCTAGGAGATTATTTCGGGAGAAAATTGACTTAGGGTACAAGAAATTCACATCATGACCCGCAACTAATGAGGAATTGCCCTAGACATAGGTAAAGATTCCCGGGTGAAGTTGTTCGATTCAAATCGAGTGAGCTTTAGTAAGATAATGCATGTTTAGTGGTTAGATTTCCGGATAGGAATATTTGGGAAATCACGATCTAAGCATAGGAGTTTATACGCGAGACATCGGTTATTCTCTACCCTCGAAGCTCTCACCATAACAATATAAGTGGAATCCTTCAACAAGAACCTTTATAAGTATATTTGATCAATTTGAACCTAGCATGTGCCTTAGTCTCCCTTTATAATTGGTTTTAAATCACTTGCTCATCTTTGTTCTTGTTCTCTACAAATTTTATTTGAATTTATTCTTACTTTGTTTATTCACTTCATTACAAATCTTAAACTAGAATTCAAGTCCTTGTGGTTCGACAATCCGGACTTACCGTCCATTTATTACTACACACGACTAGTGCACTTGCTACAATAGCACGTTAGCTTTTAGCGTGTCAGGGAGCAAGTATCATAGATATGTCAATGGAGTTGACATATTCGAACACGGCTCGTAGTAATTCGATCACATGGGTATTTACTTAGTGACTGTCAATGATTGGATTACTGATCGTAATAGTATGCGTGAGCCTTAGACCTGAGGGTTCATGATCAATGTGCTTGTATTATTAGATCTGTTACCATAGTAGGTAGGCCCATATCACCCGTTGGTGGGGTCGACCTCGAAGTGCGATATCAATGAGACAAGTAGCAGTTGATCCGTGATCGCCAAGATGGGATTCACTGTCTCGATAGTAAACGAGTAAGTATCTTGTGCGATTATAGGCTAATGAAATTATAAAGTCTTTGGCCAAAGCATAACAACTAACTCATGTGGGACACTGAGGGTAGTTTAGTAATTTCATTATGCTATAATCTAATGCACAGTATCAAGTTTAGTGAGTTTGACATTTTCCATGACTCTCACTTAATCGGGATACGTCAGTGAAGGGCTTATACTCATACGGCATTTATGATCAAGAGGTTCGTAAAATGATTCATTCATTTCGTACTCAATTGGGTTACGATGTGAGTCCACGGGACTGGCTAGGTGACACTCACATCCTTAGGTAATTCCTCCCTTTGCCAATTGAGAAGAACCTAAAGAATCGCGCTATAAGAAACGAACGGGATGTATCTTTTTGTGTAAATCTTTCAGAAAGAATTAAATGGACTGATTGATTTAATTCGATTAAATTAAATTATTTAATTAGTATATTAATTAAAAGGAATTAATTAATAGTATATATTATATTTAAATTGGATTTAAATTAAATATATACAGATGGGCTAGAAATTAGACAAGCCAATTAAAAGCCCGCCCAGTCCAAGGAAGCCCTAGGAGGGGCGGCCACTTAGGGTTGGAGTAGCCTCCAACTTGTTCACAAGCTAGTTGAGTTTAAAAGGACTCCTACAGTGGAACAAACCTTAAGAAAGGAAAGAGACTGTCTCCCCTCTCTCCTCTCTAGCCGTCCACTACTGCAAAGAAGGAGGAGTTTCAGGATCTTTGGAAGGCTCGTTTCGCGTGAAGCTTTAAAGACAGGAGCCCGTGGAGGATTGATGTTCTGCCGAATCAGTAAACGAATCAAAAAGGTATTTTTATTCGTTCTAATTTTTGCGAAACCCATTAAAAATCATCAGATTTATTTTTGTGATCTGCTGGTAGGAATCCTCGAATCTTCCGCTGCGATTCTCTGTTTTCGTGAATAGGATTCCTAACAGCGGTGTCAGAGCCGACTTAAATGGGTCGGATGATTTTCTAGTTTAAGATTATGTTGGTTAAAATTGGATTTTTAAAATTTGATTTTATATGTTTAATATTCGTTGTTAAATTTGAAAATTTGAAAATATTCATCACCTTGAAATCGTCGCACGATTACATGTTTTTTCGTCGCCGGCAATGGCAAATCTGGGTGGCACCACCGCTGCTCGTGGAATTAGAAAAACAAAAAGAAAAAAAAAGGAAAAGGGGTAGGGTGGTTTGCATCGCCACCACGGCGACGGAACTAGGGCGGCATTAGCCGCCCTAGGCGTGCTGGGCCGTAGCCCGGCACGCGTGCACTGGGCCCGGCCCAGTATGTTAATATCTATATATTTTTATATTTTTACTATTTAAATATATATATATATATATAAATTAATAAATATTAGGGTTTGACCCTAATAGACAAATTCGACCCGTGATTTGTCAAAACCCCCTTTTCCTAAAATGTTTTTCTTAATATTAAATTGGGTTAAAATTGGATTTGACTTTAATACTAAATTGGATTTAATTAAATTGTATTTTTATTTATGATTTGCGACGACTATATAAATAGGATTTATTTTAGGTTGATTATATTTTTTCAAAATAAATTAGGAGTAAGTTTGACTTATTTCCTAAATAATAAATTGAATTTATTTCTTTTTTAAAATTGAAATTAAAATTCATCTTTTCTAATTAAATTAGATTTAATCGGTTTTTGAATTTCTTTTCGATTCTAAACTCAAAACCAACATAAACTTAAATAGTTTTCTTACATGCTTTGATGTATGTTGGTGGATGCTTCCATGGACTTAGGGTTTTACCGCTTTAGTATTATCTGAATTGTATTGGGCAATTGCCCCCAGTTTGTACTTTTAATTTTGGTAGTATGATGTATAGGGTGCTTTCTGAGTTGTGTATATTAGAGGTAGGACCTTTTCTAGCTTGGAGCCCGAAAATCTATTAGAAATTAGATTTGTAATAGACCCATATCCCTTGATTGATCTATTGGCTTGGATCAATCTAGAATGTCCATGGAAATGCATGTTGTTAGAATAAATAGGTTTTTCTATGTATGCATGATTATAATCCATATATGCGCGTAATAAATTAATGTGCAAAGTGAGACCTTAATTTTTTCAAAAATTCTCCCACATTAAACACTAAGTAAGTAGGGGATATTGGATATCCTGGCTCTCCACAAACTTGAAAATGATGGGATTATGAGTTATGCATGGCGTCGTCCCGACTAATGGGGGTTATGCATTAATTCATAATCCATATCTCTTCAAGTGCATTTGATGCCATCGGTCGAAGCAAATCTTATCCCATACACCATTACAGGTTGCAAGATAAGATTCCACTGTTAGATCGATAGGAGTTGATGGGAAAGTACTTAGATGGATCACCACCAATATTTCGTTACAGGCTGAGGTTGAGTGATCCATGAGCCAAAGGTAGATTGAATCATCAGTAAGACTGGTTGACATTCCATGTCACTTCAAAAGTTCCAATGAGCCATACATCATTACAGATTGCAACTCATTGAAATTTTTGAAGAACTCAATCACTCACTATGAAATCTTTCCAACGAGATTTCCGTTCATTGCAGTGGGAGTGCAATGGTTCGAAAAATGTAGTGGGAGCTAAGTAAAAAATTAAAGTCCTAATTTTTACTTGGGTACAACATAATTATCTAATTGAATCTTGGTTATTTTCTGTAGTAATTTTATCTCTCTCGAAATGGTAAACCCACTCAAAGTTTTGCTTGAAAAGAACGTTTTGAACGGCCAGAATTTCTCTGATTGGAACAGAGGTCTGAGGATAGTCCTAAATGATGAAAATCTCGAGTACATGCTGGAACTAGATTGACCACCGAGGCTTAGGGTCAACGAGGATGATTCAGTCAAACTAGCATGCTCAGATTGGGTCTCTGATGCTCGTAAAGTAAGAGATTATATGTTGAGCTCCATGTGTGACATATTCGAACACGGCTTGTAGTAATCTGATCACATGGGTATTTACTCAGTGGCTGTCAATGATTGGATTACTGATCGAAATAGTATGCGTGAGCCTTAGTCCTAAGGGTTCATGCTCAATGTTCTTGTATTATTGGATATGTTACCAGAGTAGTTAGGCCCATATCACCCGTCGGTGGAGTTGACCTCGAAGTGCGATATCAATGAGACAAGTAGCAGTTGATCAGTGATCGCCAAGATGGGATTCACTATCTCGATAGTAAACGAGTAAGTATCCTGTGCGATTATAGGCTAATGAAATTATAAAGTCTTTGGCCAAAGCATAACAACTAACTCATGTGGGACACTGAGGGTAGTTTAGTATTTTCATTATGCTATAGTCTAATGCACAGTATCAAGTTTAGTGAGTTTGACATTTTCCATGACTCTCACTTGATCGAGATACGTCGGTGAAGGGCTTATACTCATATGGCGTTTATAATCAAGAGGTTCGTAAAATGATTCATTCATTTCTTACTCAATTGGGTTACGATGTGAGTCCACGGAACTAGCTAGGTGACACTCACATCCTTAGGTAATTCCTCCCTTTTCCAATTGAGACGAACCTAAAGAGTCACGCTATAAGAAACGAACGGGATGTATCTTTTTGTGTAAATCTTTTAGAAAGAATTAAGTGTACTGATTGATTTAATTAGATTAAATCAATTAATTAAATATTTAATTTAATTAGATTAAATTAAATTATTTAATTAGTATATTAATTAAAAGGAATTAATTAATAGTATATATTATATTTAAATTGGATTTCAATTAAATATATATAGATGGGCTAGAAATTAGACAAGCCAATTAAAAGCCTACCCAGTCTAAGGAAGCCCTAGGAGCTGCCACTTAGGGTTGGAGTAGCCTCCAACTTGTTCCACAAGCTAGTTGAGTTTAAAAGGACTCCTACAGTGGAACAAACCCTAAGACAAGAAAGAAACACAACACAAAAGGAAAGGAACTCTCTCCCCTCTCTTTTCTCTAGTTGTCCACTACTGCAAAGAAGGAGAAGTTTCAGGATCTTTGGAAGGCTCGTTTCGCGTGAAGCTTTAGAGACAGGAGCCCTTGGAGAATTGTTGTTATGCAGAATCAGTAAATGAATCAAAAAGGTATTTTTATTCATTTTATTCTTTCGCAAAGCCCATTAAAAATCATCAGATCTATTTTCGTGATCTGCCGATAGGAATCCTCGAATCTTCCGCTGCAATTCTCTATTTTCATGTATAGGATTCCTAACAATAACTAGATTGTGATTGCTCCTGAAGACCAAGAGAAAACCACATTCATGTGTCCGTTTGGAACATTCGCTTACCGGAGGATGCTGTTTGGACTTTGCAGTGCACCAGCCACTTTTCAGCGATGCATGATAAGTATTTTCTCTCATTTAATCAAAAAGTGCATTGAAGTTTTTATGGATGATTTTACTGTGCATGGGGATTGATTTGATTCTTATCTTGAAAATTTATCTCGTGTGCTTGATCGTTGCATTGACACAAATCTTGTTTTGAATTTTGAAAAATGTCATTTTATGGTAGAACAAGGGATTGTATTAGGACATGTTATTTCATATAGGGGTATTGAGGTAGATAAAGCTAAGGTAGATTTAATTGTGAACTTACCCTACCCCACATGTGTGAGGGATGTGCGATCTTTCCTTGGTCATGCAGGCTTTTATCGTAGATTCATTAAGGATTTTTCAAAGATTGCATTGCCTCTGTCCAAGTTGCTACAACAAGATGTGATTTTCGATTTACCCAAGACTGCAAGGACGCTTTTCAAAACCGAAATCAGCGTTAACCACTGCGCCTTTGACGCAGCCACCGGATTGGTTTCTTCCATTCGAACTAATGTGTGATGCGAGTAATTATGCAATGGGGGTAGTTTTAGGACAACGAGTTGGCAAGCAACCTCATGTGATCCATTATGCTTCCCGGACCCTTAATGCGGCTCAGTGCTATTATTCAACTACTGAAAAAGAACTTTTATCTATTGTTTTTGCTTTAGATAAATTTCGTTCTTATCTACTTGGATCTAAAGTGATTGTATTTTCTGATCATGCAGCTTTAAGACATCTTTTGGAGAAGAAAGAATCAAAACCGAGGTTAATGAGATGGATTCTTCTTCTTCAAGAGTTTGATATGGAGATTAAAGATGAAAAGGGGGCTGAAAATTTGGTGGCTGATCATTTGAGTCGATTAGTACGAGAAGAAAATCCGGTGCCATTACAAGAATTCTTTCCAGATGAGCAATTGTTTGCTCTGCGAGGTATGGTTCCTTGGTATGCTGATCTGGTGAATTATTTAGTTTCTAGAACTTTACCTATTGATTTGAGTAGAGCTAAGAAAGATAAAATTAAGAGTGAGGCGAAATATTTTGTGTGGGATGATCCATACTTGTGGAAGTTTTGTTCCGATCAAATTATTAGGAGATGTGTGCCTGATTCTGAATTAGAGTCTGTCTTGAAATTTTGTCATGCTTATGCGTGTGGTGGTCACTTTGGACCTAAGAGAACTACTAGAAAAGTGTTAGATAGTGGTTTTTATTGACCTACTTTATTCCGTGATGCTTATGTCATGTGTAAAAATTGTGAAAAATGTCAAAGGACGGGGAATTTAAGTCATAGGAAAGAAATGCTTCAAACGCCTATCCTTGTTTGTGTGATTTTTGATATATGGGGTATTGATTTTATGGGACCTTTTCCTTCCTCCTTTGGTTTTGTTTATATCTTACTTGCGGTTGATTATGTTTCAAAGTGGGTGGAAGCTAAAGCCACCCAAAGTGACGATTCTAAAGTTATTGTAGGTTTTCTCAAGTCTAACATTTTTAGTAGGTTTGGCATACCAAAAACGTTGATAAGTGATCAGGGGTCCCATTTTTGTAATAGAGCTGTGGACACTTTGCTAAAAAAATATGGGGTTTTTCATAAGACATCCACACCTTATCACCCTCCGACGAATGGGCAAGCCGAGGTGCCTAATCGAGAAATCAAGTCCATCTTGGAAAAAATTGTAAGTCCTACTCGAAAAGATTGGAGTCTTCGACTTGAAGATGCATTATGGGCGTACCGGACAGCCTATAAAACACCTATTGGGATGTCTCCATATAGGTTAGTCTTCGGTAAATCGTGTCATCTTCCGGTAGAATTGGAACACAAAGCGTTTTGGACTGTAAAGAGTTGCAATTTAGAGAGAGATCAAGCTGGTTTACATAGGAAGTTGCAACTACAAGAGTTAGAGGAGATTCGCCTTGACGCTTATGAGAATTCCCGAACTTACAAGGAGAAGACCAAGGGGTTTCGTGACAAGATGGTCTCTAGGAAGGAATTTGTGATTGGACAAAAAGTGTTGTTTTACAACTCAAGACTCAAATTAATGTCTGGTAAGTTACGTTCTCGTTGGGTTGGTGTTAGGAATTTCATGTTAGATGTTTTGATGATGACAATTAGGATTCCATGTTAGACCCCAAGAAATGTAAAGTATAAAGGCTTTCGTAGAACAAATGTATAAGCACCTGAAAGCTCGTGTTTTTATACTAGGCTTGTATTTTTATTTTTATAGAGTTTAGACTAAGAATGTGATACTAAATCACTAGAAGAATTCTGTGTGAGTCTACCAAGTGATGAAGTTGAAGATCAAGCGTCTGAAGAAACAGTAAAGATAAAGATTAGTCTCAAGTGTCCGTCAAACGTGACACGAAAAATCCTTACGTGTATTAAACAACAAGTGGACTGGTCGTGTGTAGTAATAAAGTGGACAATAAAGTCCGGGTTGTCGAACCTCAAGGACTTGTATTTTAGTTTATGATTTTAAAGCAATTGAAGAACTTAAACTAAAACAAGAATTAACTAAAATATTATGTAAGTAAGATATAAGAAACAAGATGTCGAAATCAAGATAGCTATGGAAAAGAGCAACTAAGACACATGTGTTGGCATAAATTAATCAATTTTCATTATAAACATGTTCTCATATTATTAGACTAATGTTGCTTTGGTGGAAAAAACCTTAAATAATTACTACCCGATTTCTCGGTTGTAATAATCCTATGATTAATTGATGGTTCTCTAGATATGTCTATCCGAGAATCTAACCAACAATCATGCATTCAAGTTCTAGAATTTCCCCGGATTAATCCGGCTAACTGCACCCGGGAATCTCTACCTATCTCTAGGGGCAATTCCCTATTTTTTACGGATTATGTGATGATCCTCTTTGCACCTTAAATTAACTTCTCTCGAACGAATAATTTAAGCAATAAATCATGCATATGGTAGCTAAGCATATGATGCATTGAAACAAGATCAAGACACAAAGCAACAATAGAATTAATATGAAAAACACAATTTATAACTCAATTATCATAATTTAGCCTCAACATGGCCTTAATTCGAAGAATCTATTTCATCATAAAAGATAAAAGATAGGAACTTAAATTAAGATTCATATTCATAGACAAAAATAAATCTAAATCTAAGATACTCCCTCGTATTTTTGATGGTTGAACTTCGATCTTCATCTCTTCCATGCTTCTTGATTTCTTCACCTTCAGAGGTTGTTGATAATCTTCATAACTAATCTAAGGATGATGAAGATGATAGGATGTGTTTAGGCTCCCCCAATGGGGAATGTGTTTTCAAGTGTGTTTGTAGGATGGCCTCCAATCCTCCTTTTATAGCCAAAAAATCCACCTACCAAGAACATGTCCTTCCATTCTCTTTTCTTTCCACCTACCATTCTCTTGCTTTCCATCTACCAAGAATGTGAACTACCATTCTCTTGTTTTTCACTTACCATTCTCTTGTTTTCCACTTACCATTCTCTTGTTTTCCACCTACCATTCTCTTATTTTCCACCTACCATTCTCTTACTTTCCTCCTACCAAGAATGTCAGCTACCATTCTTTTCCTTTCCATCTACCAAGAATGTGAACTACCATTCTCTTGTTTTCCACCTACTAAGAATGGGAGCTGCCACTTTCGTGTTTTCCAGCGCAGAGAAAGTGTTTTATTCATACAATTCTCCACAGACCTCCGAATTTGATGCTTCAAGTCCCCATGTGACGATAAGACATACATCTACAACTTTGTAGAAGGCCACTTCATCCAATTCGGTCTCTAAATATATCAAAATGACGTTCCAATGTGGAGGTTGTTTCTGAGTGTGCGGAAATGGTACTAAAATATGATTTTGGCTAACTCCAGCTTGTTTCTTGCTTGTTTGGTCGTAGAGGTGTGAAACATCTTGGTCTAAACTTGTTTTATACGTTCTTTTTCCACCCTTTATTCGATTGTATCCACTTAAGGCCTGAAATCACTTAATGCACGAATTAAATGCACATGTCACAAAATCAAGCGATAAATGAACCTAAAACATAAACGCAAATGGGCTTAATAACACGTAAAAATGACTCCTATCAACTCCCCCAAACTTATCAATTGCTCGACCTCGAGCAATAAAAGGTCTAGGGCACAATAAACATCATCAACCAAAAGGAGAAAACAAAAACAACAAACGAACTCACTTTCGTGGAGTAAACGATTGCACTTAGCCTGTGCAACAAGCCTTTAAACCTTTAAGTTACCTCAAAGGACGAGTTATAGTCTCGTAAGGGTTTGTAGACGATATACCCAAAAAATCTAACAAACTTTCAATCTCAACCAGATGAATACATCTCAACATAATTAACAAGAATAAATGGCACAAAATCATCCTTTTATAGCTCACAAATATATATACATATCAACTACTTTTGTTCATGTGACACCAATACTCGAAAAGACTCCATAGGGTGTAGTGAAAATAAATCTAAGGTATTATAGTTGAAAGACATCCTTACCAAATTTTGGACATTAATCCCATATCTATCAACTTTTGATCAAACACAAAGCATAAGAATCATAGAAAATCTCATAGCCATTTAAATTTCATTATCTCAACCATTCAAACTTTCAATTCATATGAAACTTTCCAATTAACTTCATTAAGGCTAGATCATGTGCAATGTTTTATTTCATTAGGCTTTCTATGTCACCCATGTAACAAGTTTTAGATCAATGACTCCCAAACTAGATAGTTTTGGGGCATTAAGTGTAAAGACACTCCTAAGGATTTAATCACTCGAGTGTCAAAGGCCACGAAATAAAACTAGATCTTTTAAACAATTCGCTTCTTTTTGGCTTGAGCTTAGCTCAAATTAGCATAATAGTACAGTATGTAGGCATGAAATTTTTCACCTCCAGTACGTATTAGCCTGACCAATTTTGGTCATACCAAAATTCAACCTTTTTAATTCATTTTTTAGCATACAAAATTAACTATTCAACTTATAACCGTATGAGAAATCTAAGTTAATATTTCCGGGAAAAATTCCTTAAGTGTCTCAAGATGGTTATCCTCTCAACTCCTCTACCTTCGATTTATGTGCATTGTGAATCATCTAAGAAATCAATCCTAGTATAGGATCTCCATGAGCAATTTCAAAGATATATATGTTTATTTAAATTCAAATTATTTCAAAAAATCATGCCATTTTTACAAGTTAATCAATTTAAATGCATCAATTGGAAGGACTAAAAAAAAAAAAAACAAAAAAAAACCATGCTTGATTTTCTCAACATAAACACATATAAATATGATAGCATACAAATTCCCCCAAACTTGAGCTAAACGAGGTACACATGACATGACAAAAATAGCAAACACATGGTGATCAATCATATGAATGTATTAAAACCACAAAGTACTACCCACATATACCCCCAAACTTAAACTCAACATTATCCCCAATGTTGTCTCACATAAACGCATGCAAAAGGTATAAGAGTACTTACAATCAAGGATTGTTGAAAAAAATCCTTCATCACAAATATGTTCCAAATCAAACTCATCTCATCAAAATAGGCCTCTCAAAACAACGGGAAATTGCTACTAACATGTTCAACATACTTATCAAACAAACCATCAAGCATATTAAAACACATGCCAAAAGTGCATGCTTAGACAAAACAAATAAAACGAAAAGCAAAAACAAACAAATAAAGCAAAAAAAACAAACAAAAGAAAACTCACAAAGCTTGGGTTGCCTCCCAAGAAGTGCTCTTTTAAAGTCACTAGCTTGACTTTATGTAAGATATTGGCTCAAGGCGGTTTATGTATGAATGCCTTATTCGTTCTCCAATCCACTATTGGGTATCGCTTCAGCCTTTTGCCCTTTGTAGTGAAGATTGACCAATTATTTGTGCTACATATCCTAGGGTTAGACCAAGCAATCATCCACTCACGAGTTTTTTTATGGTCCCTCAATACCTCTATTACCTTTTCTTCCTCATGCTCCGAATGGTGGTGCAGATTTTTCTCCAAGCTAGAGATAATGTCTCGTTTTTCTTCAGCAATCACCTTGACATATTTCAGCTCCATCATGTATGGATGTTGAAGATTATTGACACGTTTTTCATGAAAGTGCTCAACACTAAAAGGATAAAAAACATCAATGTGTAAAGACAAATCAAAATCAATTAGATGCTCAAAAACCTCATAGTTATCGAAATTAACCATGTCATCTCCTACATTCAATAACAACTTACCATCGTCGGCATCAAATACCGATTTACCTGTGGCTAGGGAAGAAAGTAAAGAAATGTCAACACCCTCAGAAAGGATAGGAGTCGAATGCTCATCGTTGGAGGAATCTGCTTTCGAATTTTCCAACTTCATTTCATTCAACGTCACGGTGTTGAATTCCTCCTTTTGATCTATCTCAGTGATACCAAGCAATTCCCATGGTACTTTCTCAGATATGTCGCTCGTTAGTTGCTTGAGTTGATGATTCATCTCCTTCATTTCCCGCTGTGCGTCCTTCATCATAAAGTGGAGCTCTCCAATGGTGTTATCAAGTTGTTCCTCCGGAGTAGGAATTCTTTCTTGGTAATGTTGTGGAAAGAACCCTTGTGCATAACACGCTTCAATGACGCTTTGCAGCCATAATTGATTCTCCGGTAGTGTCATATCAGGAAAATTGCTATCCTTTGCGAATTGAATGATGCTTTGCAGCCATAATTGATTCTCCGGAAGGGTCATATCTGGAAAATTGCTAGCCATTGCGAGCTAAGAGTGTAAGAAAAAATAATAATAATAATAATAATAATAAAAAAAAATTAATAAAAATAAAATAAATACTTGAAACTTGCAATAAAATCAAAAACTAAAATTAAACAAGTCCCCGGCAACGGCGCCAAAAACTT
Source organism: Buddleja alternifolia (assembly GCA_019426215.1). Classification (NCBI taxonomy): domain Eukaryota; kingdom Viridiplantae; phylum Streptophyta; class Magnoliopsida; order Lamiales; family Scrophulariaceae; genus Buddleja; species Buddleja alternifolia. The sequence continues at coordinate 17,121,057 of CM033398.1, forward strand.
GACACGAAAAATCCTTACGTGTATTAAACAGCAAGTGGACTGCTCGTGTGTAGTAATAAAGTGGACAATAAAGTCCGGGTTGTCGAACCTCAAGGACTTGTATTTTAGTTTATGATTTTAAAGCAATTGAAGAACTTAAACTAAAACAAGAATTAACTAAAATATTATGTAAGTAAGATATAAGAAACAAGATGTCGAAATCAAGATAGCTATGGAAAAGAGCAACTAAGACACATGTGTTGGCATAAATTAATCAATTTTCATTATAAACATGTTCTCATATTATTAGACTAATGTTGCTTTGGTGGAAAAAACCTTAAATAATTACTACCCGATTTCTCGACTGTAATAATCCTATGATTAATTGATGGTTCTCTAGATATGTCTATCCGAGAATCTAACCAACAATCATGCATTCAAGTTCTAGAATTTCACCGGATTAATCCGGCTAACTGCACCCGGGAATCTCTACCTATCTCTAGGGGCAATTCCCTATTTTTTACGGATTATGTGATGATCCTCTTTGCACCTTAAATTAACTTCTCTCGAATGAATAATTTAAGCAATAAATCATGCATATGGTAGCTAAGCATATGATGCATTCAAACAAGATCAAGACACAAAGCAACAATAGAATTAATATGAAAAACACAATTTATAACTCAATTATCATAATTTAGCCTCAACATGGCCTTAATTCGAAGAATCTATTTCATCATAAAAGATAAAAGATAGGAACTTAAATTAAAATTCATATTCATAGACAAAAATAAATCTAAATCTAAGATACTCCCTCGTATTTTTGATGGTTGAACTTCGATCTTCATCTCTTCCATGCTTCTTGATTTCTTCACCTTCAGAGGTTGTTGATAATCTTCATAACTAATCTAAGGATGATGAAGATGATAGGATGTGTTTAGGCTCCCCCAATGGGGAATGTGTTTTCAAGTGTGTTTGTAGGATGGCCTCCAATCCTCCTTTTATAGCCAAAAAATCCACCTACCAAGAACATGTCCTTCCATTATCTTTTCTTTCCACCTACCATTCTCTTGCTTTCCATCTACCAAGAATGTGAACTACCATTCTCTTGTTTTCCACTTACCATTCTCTTGTTTTCCACCTACCATTCTCTTATTTTCCACCTACCATTCTCTTACTTTCCTCCTACCAAGAATGTGAGCTACCATTCTTTTCCTTTCCATCTACCAAGAATGTGAACTACCATTCTCTTGTTTTCCACCTACTAAGAATGGGAGCTGCCACTTTCGTGTTTTCCAGCGCAGAGAAAGTGTTTTATTCATAAAATTCTCCACAGACCTCCGAATTTGATGCTTCAAGTCCCCATGTGACGATAAGACATACATCTACAACTTTGTAGAAGGCCACTTCATCCAATTCGGTCTCTAAATATATCAAAATGACGTTCCAATGTGGAGGTTGTTTCTGATTTGGCGTCCAAGTGTGCGGAAATGGTACTAAAATATGATTTTGGCTAACTCCAGCTTGTTTCTTGCTTGTTTGGTCGTAGAGGTGTGAAACATCTTGGCCTAAACTTGTTTTATACGTTCTTTTTCCACCCTTTATTCGATTGTATCCACTTAAGGCCTGAAATCACTTAATGCACGAATTAAATGCACATGTGACAAAATCAAGCGATAAATGAACCTAAAACATAAACGCAAATGGGCTTAATAACACGTAAAAATGACTCCTATCAAAACGCTAAAAGACTATCCCAGGTTACGAACTCAGCGCTCAAGATTTGTTATGGACCTTAGACCAAGTACTTAACACTAAGTCAATGATAGAATTCTGAGTGAGTCTATCAAAGATAAAGTGAAAGGACAAGCGTCTAAAAATCGGGCAAAGATTGTGACCTTTCTCAAGCGTCTGATTAACAAAGAAGGCTACTTTCGAAAAGCCTAAACTCCAAAGGCTCAAGCGCCTAGTTCTCCAAGCGTAACCTGAAGATTCAAATCCAAGTTATCAAAGATGCATGAATCAACGGAAATTATTCCCAAACAGAAATAAGACAAGATGTATCAAAAGTTGGATAAGTGCTATTAAAATATAAGCACTACAACTTATGGGCAAGCCATATCTTTGACCGAGACTGTCAGATTTATGAAACTAAGACCATGCCTAGACAATTAAATATACCCAAAGTTAGGATTGTCAGAACTCATGGAATGTTTAGGGAAACGAGATTCCAACCGTGTCCAACGGACAAAATCTCAAAACAAACTATAAATAACCTTTTCAGCAAAAGGGACATAGTATATAGATATAGATAAACATCTGGACGTAAAAATAAGAAAAAGGGTCCAAAACGTTGCTGAATTTATTTGAGAGATAAAGCTTATAAACCCTTAGAGCCGAAATCCTTTAAGCTTCTCAAATACATTCCTAGACAGTCACCCATATTTCAAACCTCTTTTTAAGAAGAACCTACACTACTATTGAGATATCTCCAAGTTGTTTGAACTTTCCAAAAACAAACAAACTCGTGACCAAAACCATCAACACCTTTCATCTGAGTGAGAAAGCTTGTTGACTTACAAGCAATATTTTTGTGTAAAAGAAGCTTGTGGAAGAAGATCTCTACTGGAGCTGAAATCTGTGTGACCAAGGAGTTCCGACATCAAGCGTAACTTGCACCATTTCTGAGTGAAAGAAGCAAGGGGATAGAAGGTCTTTAGTGGAGCTGAAATCTGTGTGACCAAGGAGTTCCGAGATTATATCCAATTTCCCTCTATTTTGTAGAAGTCTCTTTGTGACTCTTCGATAATCATCATAGTGGAAAACCTCCCTCATAAAAGGAGAAGAAGGACGTAGCTGAGATTACATCACCCAGTGAACCTTATAAATATCATGTGTCATTTACTGCTTTAACTATTTACTGTTTTATTGCTTTACTATTCATATTGCATATTCTTTGATAAAGTTTTAAAACAACTAAGCGACTACTTTTAATTAACAAATCGAACTCTAAACTATAAAATACTTCCGCTGTGCTAACCCTGATTTAGTGACTAAACTCTGCCCTACTTTGGTAAGCGTTGAAATCACCAAGTCTAAGTTAACTTTTCCCAAGCGCCTGAAACCAGCGCTTAAGTCATTATCTCTCAAGCGCCGCACCCAGCGCTCAAAGCTTTCCGAGGGTTCAAATACTTCAAAGTGATACGAATTTTTAGAAGTAAGAAAAAAGACTTCAGGGTCTATTCAACTCCCCCCCCCCTTGTAGACCCTTAACATATACCACTTGGGACCAACACATGGTATCATTGCGGTTGAAGTTGAAACCTAAGCGTTTCCAAGCGTAATTGCTTGTTCAGATCCATTTTTTTTAAAAAAAAATTATATAGTCGCTTTAAAATTACTTTAAATTTTTCATGGCATTCTCTAAAGTTCCCAAGTTGACCGAGTCAAATTATGATTCATGGAAGGTCAAAGCGTTTACTTATTTGTGTTCATGTGATGATGAAATGTGTGATATCATTTCAGATGGGCCAATCAAAATATACAAAGTTATCACCAGAGCGCCCGAAGCCACAGAAGAAACACCTGACGGTTATGTGGAGAAGCCCAAACAAGAATGGTCCACCGATGAGCGTCGACGAGCCAATCTAGACAATGTCGGTCGGAATGCGTTATACACAGCCATTGGTTACAATGACAACTTATTCAACAAAGTCAAATCATGCAATACAACTAAAGAAATTTGGGATAAGTTGGCTACTATTTGTGGTGGCTCAGCACAAATCAAGGAAAACAAATTATCAATTGCCAAAGAAAAATTCAACGGCTTTAAGATGTTATCCAATGAGACACTAGAACAATTAGACATGAGATTTACAGCTCTTGTCACAGAATTAACATCTTTGGGCATGGAATTACAAAATCGGGAAATGGTCGTCAAAATCTTCAGAAATCTCTCGAGTAGATTCCTTATGAAAACAACTGCAATGAGAGAATCAAACAATCTGGATAGTCTAACTCCAGAAGATACTTTTTCAGAACTCAAGGCATTTGAGTTTGAGTTGAATACGGCCAGCGATGCAGTGACCAGTCCAATAATTGAATTTGGAGCGCTAATGGCATCAATCAAAGGAAAATCCAGTAGTAAAGGAAAGGCTTCAGATATAAGTGAGGAAGAAGAACTAGCGCTTCTAAACAGATTCAGAAAGTTCTTGAAATATGAGAAGAAAGGAAGTAGTCCTAAACATCCAGGACAAATTCATATCAAGCGCCTGTTCAAAATCTACAACAATATCAAACGCCTCACTATCTTGCACCATCCTCTCCAGCGCCAATTCAGCATCAAGTGTCTTCTCATCACGACCTCTCAGCACCAGTGGTTCCAAAACCACGATTTGCAAGATTAACAAATGAACAAAAGATGAAAACAAATCTTTGTTATAATTGCAGGAAACCAGGGCATTTCCAAGTTAATTGCCCATATCCGAATGTGTCTAAACCTACAAAGCAAGACCAAGCACACAGAAGTCAATTCAGGAATAATCTAAGGCAACAAGGATTCCTAGCAGAATCAGAACCATTTTACACTCCTGAAGAGGACTTGGAATCATCAGATGAAAGCAGTGATGATGAGCCTTCAAGCGACTCAGCATTCATTTATCTTATGGCAAGAGATGATGAAGAGTCTGACGATTTGCTATCTGAGGTAACCGCTGAATTATGTCATCCCCTTTCTTATGATGAATTACTTGACAAAGTAAAAGAATATTATAATGATTGTCAAAAAGCCGCAAAAATATTTCAAAATCACCTTTACATCATCTCAGTGCTCAAGAGCGACAAAGTGACGCTCAAAGTAGCGTTGCAAATTCAGCAATAGTGCATTGAGAAGAACCAATCGCTTGAGACTGAAATTATTCAAATAAAAGGTGATATTGATATAATAGTCAAGAGAGAAGCTGAATTGATCGCTAAACTTGCTAAATCAGAGCAGCTTATCTCATCATTATCAAAAGCTTCTAGAACGCTAGATAATGTGACTGAAGTAACCAGAGCATTTGGTGAAAAGACCGGTTTAGGTTGTGATAAATCTGGTCACAAAACCAAAGCGTCTGTGGTTATATCAACCAACAGAGGAAAAGGTGTAACCTTTGTTGGAGAAAGCTCAAACAGACAAACGCTGAATGAGACTAAGAATATTGGTATTAGATCAAATGAAAAAGCTAACACTGGTTCAGTCAAAAGAAAGACCAAAGTAAATGATCTACAAAAGAAAGTATATCCAAGCGCTAGAAGGGCTAAGGAAAAACCTTCTGCAAGTAAATCAAACGCTAAGCGTCTAGCACCAAAAGTGCATCCTAAGCCAATATCAGGGAAATACCAATGTCAATATCCGCAAAGATCTAGATCATATTATCGACACTATGATAACCATGATTATGATTGTGATTATTGCTATTATCAAGGATATTACCATACACCTAAAGAGCACACACAACACAAACCGAAACCCAAAAAGGCCAATCTTCCCAAAATGAAGACAAGGCAAATGTGGGTTCCGAAGATTCTAATTCAGATTAACGTCACTAACAAAGAAGGACCCAAAACAAAATGGGTACCTAAGAAGAATTAGAATTGCCCTTTGAATGCAGGTACCTAGAGCCAACACCGATACCTCAATTTGGTACATAGATAGTGGGTCGTCGAGACATATGACTGGATCAAAGGATCTCTTGATCAACTATCGTGCAACCAATGGTCCTCAAGTTATATTCGGTGATAATTCTAAAGGTAAAACTAAAGGTATAGGTATCATGCATAGGGGGAACATCATGATCAATGATGTATACTATGTTGAGGGTCTTAAACATAATCTCCTAAGCATAAGTCAATTTTGTGATAAAGGCTTTGAAATTAAATTTTCTAGTGACTTGTGCGAGATAATCGATGTTAAGACAGGATCTACTAAATTAAAAGGAAGAAGAACAAACAATGTATACTTAGTAGATTGGGATTCAACATTAGATAACAACCCTACATGTTTCGTAGCTAAGAATCAAAATGAATTGGGTTGGTTATGGCATAGAAGAATGAATCACCTCAATTTTAAGGCAATCTCTCAATTAATATCGCTAAATCTTGTAGAGGGATTACCTAGGGGTTCCTTTAATAAAGATCGCTTATGTGATGCTTGTCAAATGGGTAAGCAAGTTAAATCATCTTTTAAGCAAGTTAAATCATCTCTCGAATACTTGAATTACTACATTTAGATTTGTTTGGTCCTACTCAAATCATGAGCGTTAGTGGTAAAAAGTATTCACTAGTAATAGTTAATGATTTCTCACGCTATACATGGGTAGAATTTTTAGCATCTAAAGATGAAACTAGTGCCAAGCTCACCTCTCTAATTCGTCAACTACAAAACTCAAAAGATCTAAAAGTGACAAGAATTAGAAGTGATAGAGGAACTGAATTTACTAACCATATTGTTGAGAAATTTTGTAAAGACCTTGGAATACTTCATGAGAATTCAGCGCCTAGAACACCTCAACAAAATGGAGTTGCCGAGCGACGGAACAGAACGCTTAAAGAAGCCGCTAGGACTATGTTAGCCGAGTCTAAGCTGCCTCAAAAGTTTTGGGCCGAAGCTATCAACACTGCTTGCTACACTCAGAACCGGTGTATGATCAACAAGCAACATGAAAAGACTCCATATGAGTTATGGAAGGGACGTAAGCCGAATGTTTCATACTTTCATGTATTTGGTTCAAAATGTTTCATTCATAACAATGGATCCCAAAGCCTAAAGACATTTGATCCTAAAGCAGATGAAGGAATCTTTCTAGGATACGCCAAAAATGGAAAGAGCTTTCGCATCTTAAATAAGATCAAATCGAAGGTTGAAGAATCCATTCATGTTGTGTTTGATGATGCTAACCAAGAACCGAGTAAGGTTAATATTAATGATGCAGGAATTGAAGATTTATCTCAACAAGCGTCATAAATCAATATGTGTGATGATAGTGATACTGATGAAGATAATGAAATCATTGTACCTAATCCTAAGATTACTCGTAAAGATATCAACGATGATATTGCAAGAAACGCTGATGATCATGAAGGGAATGTTCATCAAGAGCAAACTCAAACTGTAAACACTGAAGCGCCTACGCAAGGAATTGGTCAAGCGCCTGCACAGCCTCATCAAGCGTTAGATCAATCTCTTAACCCGTTCCAACCAGACAGAAAATGGCTTAGAGACCATCCACCAGAACTAATTATTGGAGATATTGGAGCACCTGTTAGAACCAGAGCCGCAACAATAAATGAGGCCATGTTTGCAAGCTTCCTATCTCAAATGGAACCAAAGAAAGTGGATGAAGCGCTTAACGATCCAAGTTGGATTGAAGCCATGTAAGAAGAGCTAAATCATTTTGAAAGAAATAAGGTATGGACGCTAGTACTAAGGCCAACTCACCAAGGAGTTATTGAGACTAGATGGGTTTATAGAAACAAAATGGATGAGAATGGTACTGTAATTAGAAACAAAGCCAGACTTGTAGCACAAGGATACTGTCAAGAAGAGGGCATCGACTTCGATGAGACATACGCTCCTGTCACCCGTCTTGAAGCTATTCGGATGTTTCTAGCGTTTGCAGCATTTAACAAATTTACAATGTATCAAATGGACGTAAAGAGTGCATTTCTGAATGGTAAACTCCAAGAAGAAGTATATGTGGAGCAACCACCAGGATTCATCAACAACCATGGGAAAAGTATGGTCTACAAATTGGACAAGGCACTTTATGGTCTTAAACAAGCACCAAGAGCATGGTATGACACTCTTTCTATCTTCCTTATAGGTAAAGGCTTTTCAAAAGGCAGCGTTGACACAACGTTATTCAAAATTACCCATAATGAAGATATTCTCCTAGTTCAAATTTATGTTGATGATATTATATTTGGATTTACCAATAAGCGTCTATGTGAGAAATTTTCGAAAATGATGCAAGATCAATTTGAAATGAGCGTGATGGGTGAATTAACTTTCTTCCTAGGACTACAAGTTAAACAACTCCCTAATGGCATATTTATAAACCAAACTAAATATACTAGAGATATGATCAAGAAATTTGGTATGGAAAATGCATCACCTTCCAAAATTCCAATGAGCCAAACGCTTAAGCTAGATAGAGATGATAATGGAAAGAAAATTGATATCACTAACTATAGAGGTATTATTGGATCACTTCTTTATCTTACAACCAGTAGACTTGATATTATGTTCTCGGTATGCATGTGTGCACGATTTCAAGCTGATCCTAGAGAATCACACTTAATTGCTGCTAAAAGGATCCTTAAGTACCTAAAAGGCCCACAAAATGTGGGCTTATGGTATCCTAGGGATTCTCCTTTTGAACTAATTGGTTATTCAGATGCAGATTTTGCAAGATGCAAAATAGATAGAAAAAGTACTTGTGGAACATGTCAATTTCTAGGTGATAGACTGATTTCATGGCATAGTAAGAAGCAACAGTCCATCGCTACTTCCACCGCCGAAGCTGAGTATGTAGCCGCTGGAAGCTGTTGTGCACAGATCCTTTGGATGAGGCAACAACTTAGAGACTATGGAGTAGTCTTAAGTCCAACTCCTATCCATTGTGAAAATCAAAGCGCCTTAGCGATGACTCAAAATGCAGTTCTTCACTCTAGAACCAAACACATTGACATTCGCTATCACCTTCTACGTGACCACGTTCAAAAGAAAGATATCTCCATGCACTTCATTGGTACAGAAATGCAACTGGCAGATATCTTCACCAAAGCGCTCAACGAACAACGTTTTCTCACTTTAAGAAGTGAACTAGGTATGATTGATCTAAATGCTTAATCATTCGAAACATCATACTTTTGTTAGGCATGAAATTTAGGGGGAATTCACTTTTATATAATTTATGGGGAACCTACATAGGGGCAACCTTAAAAGAACTAACTATATTTAAGTGAATATGACCAAAAATGTTTCCCCTTGCATCGGTCACACGCACTTAGCACCATACACTTAAATCATTCGGACGCTTATTACACAAATCTTTCTTAGCGTCTGTGCTCCTTTCAAAACACTAAACGCTTAAGCTTATTCCCAGTCAAGCGCTTAGTAAAATATATTTCAAATGAAGCGTACCTTACCCGACGCTAAACAAAAATTAATGGATTAGTCAATCAATGCAATTAATGCTGACTTGACATCTCTTATTTTTGTTCAAGAAAACCCAAGGGTACTCATTGTTTCTTTAAAAAGTTGGTTCAGCTTATGTACACGTGTAAATACACTCACCATGTATTCTGGGCGAGTACATCTAACACTGAATATTTTAAAATTATACTCTAAAGTAAACACTGACACCAATAGTATGTTGTCATTTATCGAAACCAGTGTGAGAAAAATATTCCATCTTCACATATTAAACTTTTTATTATTTCACACAAGCGTCAAAAGATTGTAAACAATGTGCTTGAACGCTCAAGCATACAAAGGGATTTGGGAAGAATTTCAAATTTGTCGAGCGTCAATATAAAACATCCTTGCAAATAATAAAGTATGACGAGCGTCAAATTTCTGACAGAGCAAAATCATATCTACACGCTCCAAATCATCAAAAATTGGCGGGCACTTACATAGTTCTTCAAAATGATAGCTCTCAAACAGTTTGTGATGGTATACGTGTCAACATTTCACACGCGCGTGTAGCACACTTAAACTCTGAATCGTCTTATTTCAAATCTTTACTCGGACTTCAAAAAATTATATGTGGGAGTTACCAAATGTAACCGTGCCTACCTTTTAAAATTCACGTCCACAGTTATCTTGCTCAAAGGCTGAGATCTAATTGACTTCCACGTGTCAAAATCCTAACAAAGAGAGAGAACACAAATTCAAAACTATGTTGCTAAAAACTAATTTTGTGCAGAAAAGAACCCATTTCTACTCAAACTCTCTGCAAAAATCTCTCTCTCTAAAAGCAAAAATCTCTCAATTACTCTTTATCAAAAATGGCCCCCAAGAAATCTCCTGCTACTGCTACTGACAAAGTATTCAAGGTAACTGAGGGTCTCGTGGTGGACTGGAAGTTCTTATACGAACATAACTAAATTGACCTATCGGAGATGATGGACTCTGTTGCCGAGGCTGGGCTTCAGAAGTTCCTAACCGGATATTCGTACATCTTTCCCGGTGAAGTCGATCACTTCTGGAGAAATGCTAAACTGTCAGAAGACGAGACTTCCATCTCTTGTTTATTTCCTATCTCCAAGAAAGAATCCAAGTCATTCACTCTTTCTGCCACCACAATCGCTCATAACTTCACCCTACCGAACGAAGGAGCAACCTTGGACACCATCACTGACGAACAAATTGAAGAAGTATGGGTCAGAATTCGAGCGTATGATGATGTTCCGTACAAACAGTACTTCGAAAAGAAAGATATCGTCAACAGATATCGTGTCTTGGCTGATTTCTGCAGCAAAAACATTGAATGCAGAGTGGGCACCTTTGACAAGATTAACCCGTTGCAATTTCGCATGATGACCGCCATCCTGCTAAACATTAAAATTAACTGGAGCGCCTATGTGTTCAGCAGATTCAAGGACTGTCTGCGTACTTCAAACAAACCTTACGGTTTAGTTCTCAGTGACCTGCTATTCAGAGCAGAATGTACATCTTCGGCTGGATTTACTATAGCCAAACACAAATTTTATGGCCTAAGAATCATTCAGAATCTTTTTAACCCACCAAAGATCGGAGGTGCGGCCAGACCTCTCTCTGAGCGCCAAGTTGTGCGTGAAGCGTCAGACGAGGAGGCTGAGCGTCCAGCTCCAGAGGAAGCTAAGCGTTCCACTCCGAAGAAAGCCGTGAAACGCCCGGCAGCTACCAAAAAGAGGGCTACACGAAAGTCCAAGGCTCAACCTATTCCATCTCCTCCGCAGGATGATGAAGCTACGGATAACGATTAAGAGGACAAGATTCCTCTCGTAACCCGAAGAACACTGGAACACATACTTAAACACATAGATTTCGAAGAACCTACTATTGCACCCACTCAAGCGCCACCGGCTGAAGGGGTGAACGTGAAGCGTATCTTCAAGAGACGCAGAGGACTACGCAAGCGTCAAGTCGATGTTACTCCTCCAGAGCCTGAGACTACTGAGCCAAGCGCTCAAGCTACTATTGCTGTTGAGACTAGCTCTCAGGGTAAGTTTATTTCTTCCCACAGCAGTTTCTTACCTACTTATGTAGAAGATCCTCCCCTTATAGAGGATATCTGTTATACAGCTCTTCCTCTAGCCGTTGTTCAAGCGCCCAGTGATGTCCATCTGGATGTCGATATGACAGATGTTGTCGCCATCGCTCATGCAGCCCCCACAGAATTTGCAGGGTTAGAGCTTGATGAATCTGATGTTCAAGAGGTTCCACTACTACTCACTCTCCCATCTACAACCGAGGCACGCTCAGACAATCAGAGCGACGCTGACGAAATTATCATTCACCTAAACTTCTTTCAGCTGGATCCTCTAAAGACAATTGATCACTCAGTTGACTATCTACCCCCAGCGCCCGAAGAAGACTTCTTTCCTACCGGATATAATGAAGACAGTCTTATAAATGCGGAGAATGATATCGTCAAACTTATTAAGTTTGATCTCACTGTCCGAGATACCTTGCTCACCTCAGCGCCCCCGCGACAGGTTCAGGAAAGAAAGACCCCAGGAGCAGATGTTGATTTGGCCTATTATCGTGAGTACGGGCACAGCAAACCAACTGGTCTTGCTCTCAGAGATTTCAACATACGAATCTATGACCGTGCTTATGGACTCAACAATCCCACTGAGAAGCTCTTAAACAGAGAAGGCTACTCTCACTCCTCAACTCTCGTCAACAGTCCTGCAAATATGTTTTCAGCTAATCCACTCCGTTTATGGACGAATAAAGGTGTACATGTCGGAGACCGTCCAGCGTCTGTCCTTGATATGATTCAGACAGAAGCTGATGCTTATTTTGATAGCGTTTGGAACGCTAATTATGAACCAGACAAGCATCGCTTTGAGGCAATCCGAGATATTCACCAGCAAGGATTTCGAGCTATCCTTAATGGAGGGACTGAGTACTGCATGACTGAAGTGAATTGGGCTGAAGCGTATGTTGGGAGCAAATACAAATTCGAAGAGTTGGTCAGTGATCCTCATCTCTTCAGCGCCTGTATCCATGATAAGAAGCGAAAATTTGCTCAATATTGCTTACAGAAGCGTCAAAGGAGAATTGGGTCAGTATTGAGGCTGCCTCTGATTCGTCAACACACTGAGCAGTCCTTACGCGTAGCGTTGCACAGATTTGCAAACACTCCTCTACGATTTGACACTCAAGCGTCTTCCAGCGACAGTTCTTCACCATCTTGCTTGAATTTCACTTCAAGTGACTGTGACGACAACTTTTGACTGATGATCAAGCTCATGACTCCCCTCGCTCACTTTGATAGAGTCTTCACAGCCAACCTGCGCTCATGGAATGGATCCCGGATAAACTCCTTCACCGGCTATCCACTCCTTCCCTCCATCCGACAGGAAGTTCATAGTCACTATGACTTCGTCTTATCTTCACTGGAAAGAAACCAAGCGCTTGCTCAAGCTGTCTACCCCTATTTGGAAGACTACTACACCAGTTATGTTCCTGAATCTCAGAAACTCAACGCTCTTCCAACGGACAGGCTGATTGGCTTTTCTCAACATTACTGCTCCGATGCTATCTTTTCCATCAGCCGAGCGCCTTCCAGAATCTTTCCCAATCACGTACTGGATATCCTTGGGCCAATGTACATTCGGGCCATGGATAGTCCACTTCGCACCTTCATTCAAGGTACTTACCTTCCTACTCTACACTTGAATGAACTTCTACAGAGTGCTACATATCCATATGCAGATGAGCCATTTGCCGGCATGGACTTCAACTTTACGGACTTTAGCCGTATCGAATCAGTCAATGTTGAAGCGCCAATTGCAAGGATAGATGCACTGCCAGCGTCACTCATTGCCGAAGCGCTTGTTGAAAGGACTCCACAGATCAACCTCAAGCGCTTATTCCTGTTGACAGTCCATCTGCTTCTGACTCTACTGCTTCCACAAAGTCTATTATTGACCCGGAGCTTTAAGGGACCATGTTTGACCCTGCTTATCAAGTCCCAATGGAATCACTCAAACACACGTCTCGCTTCAAGCTTCCCGTTAATCCTGCGGTTTCTTCTGCTCAAGCGACCGTGACTGAAGGCCTTAAGAAATTTCAGCAAATGGCTGACGCTACTCAGGCGAGTCACTTGACCTTGAAAGAAGACATTATCAACCGCTTCACTACTCTAGAGACCTCTCTGACAGACGCTACGCAAGCCCAACTCCTGGTCATGAAAGAAAATTTCGATCAGCGTCTTAACACTCTTGAGGCCTCTGTCGCTCAGATTGCTACTCAAATCAGTCTCCTTACTCAGCATTTTATGCTGACTGATGATGGCAATAAGGGGGAAGAGAAGAAGAAAGGGGAGAAGAGGAAAACTTCAACATCAAGCGCTCAAGATCCTCCTCCGCCGCCCAAGCGTCAACATACTCCCACTCCTCCTCCTATACAAAATAAAGAGCAAGATCCCTATCCATCTTGGGTAACCACTTTTGCCCCTACTAGAGCGCCCAGTAAAAGAGAAACTCCAAGAGCGCTCTATCCAGATCTTCCAGTACCTTCCGGAGCACTGCTTGAGCAGTTTAACATACCTCTTTCCAGAGCGTCCATTCCAGAATCTACCAATCCAGAAAAAGTAGCTGCGGAAAGGAAGATGTCTGATCTAAATCGAACCTTCAGAATCTGCTTAAGGTATATGGGTATTGACCCAGATGAATGGGATAAGCATTACGTTGCTTTCAAACAAAAGCAAGTAGATGAAAACAAGTATATAATCAATAAAGATCATGATGTGATGATGACATTAGAAGATCAAATAACTGAGGCAATCCGCGCAGAAATGACCAAGAGATACAAGATCAAGTCACGATCTTGATTGTACTTCTGCATTTCAGTTGTAAAAATGCTTGTACCTTCAATGATATATATAATGCATTTTTCAGCTGAAACACCTCGTTGAAGCTCAACTAACCTTAACTAACTTACTAACCAACGCTAACCTTTATTTTTTGGCCGTCTAACTCTTGAACTATAAAAGAGTAAGTATTGCCATCATCAAAAAAGGGGAAATTGTTAGGAATTTCATGTTAGATGTTTTGATGATGAAAATTAGGATTCTATGTTAGACCCCAAGAAATGTAAAGTATAAAGGCTTTCGTAGAACAAATGTATAAGCACGTGAAAGCTCGTGTTTTTATACTAGGCTTGTATTTTTATCTTTATAGAGTTTAGACTAAGAATGTGATACAAATTCACTAGAAGAATTCTGTGTGAGTCTACCAAGTGATGAAGTTGAAGATCAAGCGTCTGAAGAAACAGTAAAGATAAAGATTAGTCTCAAGCGTCCGTCAAACGCTAAAAGACTATCCCAGTTTACGAACTCAGCGCTCAAGATTTGTTATGGACCTTAGACCAAGTACTTAACACTAAGTCAATGATAGAATTCTGAGTGAGTCTATCAAAGATAAAGTGAAAGGACAAGCGTCTAAAAATCGGGCAAAGATTGTGACCTTTCTCAAGCGTCTGATTAACAAAGAAGGCTACTTTCAAAAAGCCTAAACTCCAAAGGCTCAAGCGCCTAGTTCTCCAAGCGTAACCTGAAGATTCAAATCCAAGTTATCAAAGATGCATGAATCAACGGAAATTATTCCCAAACAAAAATAAGACAAGATGCATCAAAAGTTGGATAAGTGCTATTAAAATATAAGCACTACAACTTATGGGCAAGCCATATCTTTGACCGAGACTGTCAGATTTATGAAACCAAGACCATGCCTAACCAATTAAATATACCCAAAGTTAGGATTGTCAGAACTCATGGAATGTTTAGGGAAACGAGATTCCAACCGTGTCCAACTGACAAAATCTCAAAACAAACTATAAATAACCTTTTCAGCAAAAGGGACATAGTATATAGATATAGATAAACATCTGGACGTAAAAATAAGAAAAAGGGTCCAAAACGTTGCTGAATTTATTTGAGAGAAGAAGCTTATAAACTCCAGAGCTGAAATCCTTTAAGCTTCTCAAATACATTCCTAGACAGTCACCCATATTTCAAACCTCTTTTTAAGAAGAACCTACACTACTATTGAGATATCTCCAAGTTGTTTGAACTTTCCGAAAACAAACAAACTCGTGACCAAAACCATCAACACCTTTCATCTGAGTGAGAAAGCTTGTTGACTTACAAGCAATATTTTTGTGTAAAAGAAGCTTGTGGAAGAAGATCTCTACTGGAGCTGAAATCTGTGTGACCAAGGAGTTCCGAGATCAAGCGTAACTTGCTCCATTTCTGAGTGAAAGAAGCAAGGGGATAGAAGGTCTTTAGTGGAGCTGAAATCTGTGTGACCAAGGAGTTCCGAGATCATATCCAATCTCCCTCTATTTTGTAGAAGTCTCTGTGTGACTCTTCGATAATCATCATAGTGGAAAACCTCCCTGATAAAAGGAGAAGAAGGACGTAGCGTCGATTACATCACTCAGTGAACCTTATAAATATCTTGTGTCATTTACTGCTTTAACTATTTACTGTTTT
Organism: Buddleja alternifolia; assembly: GCA_019426215.1. Classification (NCBI taxonomy): domain Eukaryota; kingdom Viridiplantae; phylum Streptophyta; class Magnoliopsida; order Lamiales; family Scrophulariaceae; genus Buddleja; species Buddleja alternifolia. Next base: position 17,136,791 of record CM033398.1, read on the forward strand.
ATTGATTTACTATTCATATTGCATATTCTTTGATAAAGTTTTAAAACAACTAAGTGACTACTTTTAATTAACAAATCGAACGCTAAGCTATAAAATACTTTCGCTGTGCTAACCCTGATTTAGTGACTAAACTCTGCCCTACTTTGGTAAGCATTGAAATCACCAAGTCTAAGTTAACTTTTACCAAGCGCCTGAAACCAGCGCTTAAGTCATTATCTCTCAAGCGCCGCACCCAGCGCTCAAAGCTTTCCGAGCGTTCAAATACTTCAAAGTGATACGAATTTTTAGAAGTAAAAAAAAAGACTTCAGGGTCTATTCAACCCCCCCCCCCCACCCCCTTCTAGACCCTTAACATATACCACTTGGGACCAACAGTTGGCCCCTTTGTTGTGATTAATGTATTTTCTTATGGTGCAATAGAGATTCAAAGCTTAGAAACTAACAAGTTGTTCAAGGTCAATGGACATAGACTTAAACCGTTCTATGAAGGTTTTCAAGAGCATACAATTGAAGAAGTTTCATTGATCAATCCAACTTACTTGGATTAAAAGGCTGCAACGTCGAGCCAACGACTTTTAAAAAAGGCGCTGCTTGGGAGGCAACCTAAGAGTGGCTGAACGACCACCATCAGGTTTGCTCTTTTTCCCTATCTCTTTTAATTTCGTTTGTTCCATTTTTTTTTATGTTTATTCTATGTTGCATTGAGGACATTGCAGATTTTAAGTGTGGGGGAGAGGGTTAGTTGTTTGTTTCTTGATTAAAAAAGATAATGTAAAAAAAAATTAAATTTTATTTCTTTATTGTGCAACCAAGTAAGGTAGTGAAACATTATTTCCCTTCATCAGTGGTTGATTGAAAAATAGACTAGATTCAATAGAGAAGTAAGTAGTGCTTAAATTGTTATGATTGTTGAAGTACATGCTTTTAGAGAAATTCGTGTGAATTCGTAATTTAGCATAACTATGTATGTGACTTTTAACTTGCTGAAATCCCTTCACATTCCTCAAGGTTAATCTGGTTGATAGTGATTTAAAGTAATAATGGATGAAATTTCTTGGTGTAAAGCTTAAGGCATAAATTGTTTAATGTTGAAGATATAATACAGCGCCTGGGGTTATCTACACTGAAGGGAATAAGCCCGAGAAAGTTTTCAAGCTTGGTAATCTAAGACTATATAGTTTGGGATCTATCGGCCCAAACCTGATACTGTGTTGGAAATCTAATAGGGCAATATCAAGAATGAAATGATCCACTTGTTGAGTAACCGGGTGCATTCATGAGTAATGTTTGTATTCGTGTCAAAAAACAAGTGCGTGCTTAATAATAATATATTGCTCGTTATAATTTATTATTCATGCTTGAGGAAATATAAAAGGATGATGTTGAGTTAGATGTTGCATAATAGTATTACGGTTACAAAATTAAATGAATTCTTGAGAAGTTTGTGTGAATGTAAGAGTAATGGTGGAGACATGATTGACCTTTCTAGCGAATTTGTTAATTTTTGGTTAGGAATTGATGCTTGGAAAGAAAGTTTCATGAACTTGCTTGTTTGTACATTGAGAGATCGATTTTGTGGGTATATCTTCTGCAAACCCTCACGAGACTAAACTCGTCCACTAGGGGTAACCTAGGGGTTTAAAGGCTTGTTGCATATGCTAAATGCAACCGTGTTACCTAGGAAAGTGGTTAGCTTTAGTTTTAGTTGTTTTTTGGTTTTCTAGTTTTTCTTTGTTTTTGCCCGAGGACGTGCAAGAGCTAAGTGTGGGGGATTTTGATAAATGCAATATTTATATATTTTATTCCCTCTATTTTTAGCATTTTATTGTGATTATATGGCCATTGGAACTGATTTATCTCATTTTGTGATTTAGGCAAGATTTGGAGTGCAAAATATCAATTTCAATCAAAATGGGAGATTTGGCGATGTTTCGGAAATACTGATATATATGAAGATGAAGACATTAGTTTCTATTGAATTTTATCTATTTGCAAAGATAAGAAAAAGTCCTATATTTCTTGTGCGGAAGTCCAGACCCAGTTCAGAAGTTAAAGGACTCAAAAGTGTTCAAGAATTTCCAGAAGATTTCTGTTTCGGACCGGACTGCGCAGTTTTGGTGAAAATTTCATAAATAGAGTTACGAGTCCTGGATGCAGTCAAGGATAGTTGGAAGTGAAAGATAACAGATAGATCTAAAACCTTATAGAAGAAGTCAAAGTCAGATTTGGACGGGATTCATCTCAGAACAGCGTGCAAAGATATGGAAAGAAATCTGCAATTTGAGTCCTAGTTAAAAAAGGAAACTCCGATATCTTAGGGAACAAGTTACAGAGTGAATCTAGGTTATTCTCTTATAAAGAGGACATTTTTGAGGGCTGAGAGGGAGATAGAGAGTTAGAAAAATAATATTTTTGAGTTTTATGCTTACAATTATCAGTAGCTAAGTTTTTCGTTCGATTCAAGAGATTTCCAATTAATTCATACATTGTGAGACACGAAGCTTTTATTTTAATCTATTCACGATTTGATTATCTTTTGTTTCTTGATTTCAATTCTTACAATTGTGTATATGATTATCTAAGATGCATATTAGTTGATTATATATGTCAATTGTCTGCTAACAAATCTTCATAATCCGTAATTGTTATGTTTGATTTGTGCATGTTGCAATTAGGTTTTCATGATTAGGATCCCAATTTTCGTCGATAATCTAAGGCAAACAGTAGAGTAAATTAAATAATTTAAGATGGTTTAAATTATTGATTATTCTTAGTCTCTTCTTGATCTTTATGCTGTTATTAATTTGATTAGGATTGTTTAATATCGAATCAGTTAATAATAAGAATTTAATCAGATGTTGGGCTTTGATTAATGATATAAGGAAGATTATAGGGATCTAGATAGCTGGTTATTTAGATTCTTGGATAAGTAATCAATGAGTGAACCCCCTTTTATTTGATCAACCAGTCTCCAGGGTTCGACTTGGACTTACGAGCACTACTACAGAAAAGGCATGTTACAGCGGTTTTTTTTCACTATTACAGCGGTTTTAACCGCTGTAATACGTATCGCTGTAATTGGTAAGTTCCCTATTACAGCGGTTTTTAACCGCTGTAAAATACGACCTATTAGAGCGGTTCAATAACAAACCGCTGTAACAAACCAAAAAAATAAATAATATAATTAAAAAAATTCACTATTACAGCGGTTCGGAAAGGAACCGCTGTAATAGTTATGTTTTTTACAGCGGTTCCTTTATGAACCGCTGTAAAAAACCAACCTATTACAGCGGTTCCGAAAGGAACCGCTGTAATAGTTGACCTGTTACAGCGGTTCGTAAACGAACCGCTGTAATAGGTCACCATTTTTTTTAATTTAATTTTTTTTTAAAATTCTATTACAGCGGTTCGTTATTGAACCGCTATAACAGTTGAGCTTTTTTTTTTCTTTTTTTTTATTGTAATTTCAGCTAGCTCTGTCTTTCCCAAAAGCTCAAAATTCAAATCACATAAAACAAACCAATTGCTCAATAGAAACAACAAATTAAAATCCTAAATTAATTTCATTTATGAAATACTAATCTCCAATAATTACAAATGATAACGAGTTTAATTTACAATAAACCAATATAAACTAATCATCACTTTTAAATCAAATAAAAATTTACAATAATTTACAACTTACACCGCCAGCATATCAAAAGCGCATTTAAAAATGTATTGTGCCAATTCAGAACGTGCTTCATCAAGTTGCTCTATAGTGTAAGTGGCGTACTGACAATCAGCAAAGTACTGCAAGACATATTAAAATCCAACAAAAATGTTTAATAACTTAAAAGGGGCATTAGAATTTGATTAATATTAATTAGGATTATGCATACCGTCGGTGGGATTATAGATTCTCCGTGTCTAATAATATCGTTCATGAATTTCATGACGAAGAAGCCACAATCTATCTCATTTAATTGAATGGGGCACTACAAATTAAATTCAAATCAAAATTGTATTAGAACAAATAACTTTTATACGAATAATTTCTTGAAACTATAATTAAAATAATATAATTACCCTAACCTTTATACAACTCCATTTATAGGCCTTGTTTTTTGATTTGATCTTTTGGTTGTTGTTATTTGCTCGAAACATCAACACAGCGCTGTTGAAAACATCAAAAAATTAGTTATCCCTACGTAACAAATTTTTGACATGTGAACAATGTCTCTTTAGTAGCTCACCCGGAGTTGTAAGGTGCAATAAACAACTTCCCCTCCCGCTGTGCACTAGCTATCATAGTATTTGCTATATATTGCGATTGGTCAACACGCTGGGGAGTAATTCCTGCTCCTGCAGATATAGAATGTGGGCTAAGGAACCCGAATTTATTTTGTTTTTGTTCGGGGACCACGTGATTAACCCACAAACACCTACAATTAAGCATAAAATAAATTTGTGCCACAAAAATAAACATAGTTCAAATTACTTCAGTAAAATAATTTAATTAAAAGCTTACTTTTTATTAATTAATATTTAAAAACTTACTTGATGTAAGCAGAAATGATAGAGGCTCTTATCTGTTGTTTATGCAGAAAGTGACCGATCTCCTCCCGCCCAATATATTCTGGAAAGGGGATATTGAAGATTTCCACGGGCATGTCTATCCAGATAGTATTTTCAGCAGCCATCATCTGAAAGAACCTATCAAGAACTGCAAGTGAATGAGGGCGTACTGGAGCAGGAGGGTTGGCCACTAGAGAAGGAGGGTTGGCCACTAGAGGTGTATTTTTGACATGTGAGTGCTTCGTCGTCACTGATTTAGTTTTTCCTACTGATGATTTGGATTTTCCGCGAGACTAGAAGCAAAAGAATTCAAAACGTGGGCGTTATCAATGAAAGTATATTTATTAACATTAAACAATTGTTATAATTTATTAATGACTAGCTATTAATAATTACGTACCGATGCATCACTGACAATGACAAGACTCTTAGGCCAAGCAACCATGTATCCCACAGCCTCGGATACTGTGAACACTCCTTCATCATCGAGAGGGACTGGTAGGGGTGCAACATCTTCAATTGCAATGTCAATCGTCACTTTCACGAGGTGGGAGGCTAATGGAAATGTATGCAATGTTCTATCCTCTGGTCGATTGTACATTTTTCCTCTAGCCACCAAACGATAAGACGGTTTAGTAAGTGCTAATTGACACTGCAAGACATCCTATATATATATATATACCATTATATTAGAAAATTTTGTATATTATACAGAAATATAGGATTGAAAGTTACGTTATCACTAAACAAATTCATATCATTAATTACCTGAGGTAGGTTTTTCACTTCTGGGCAGCTATCTTTCAAAGAAACCGCCTCTTCTGTATGTGGCTGCTGCGACGCAGACGCCCTATGCTCGTCAAACTCGCGTCGCAATTCTAATAGTGATTGAGTGAGCATTTGAACTGTGCCTTGCAAGCTTTCAATCACCGCATTTTTTGAAGGCTTTGAATCCGAAAAGTAATCTTTTTGTGATACCCCAAAGCCTACACCCCTAACTCGACCCGGATGCTCCTTCTTTTAAGAGCTAAAGCCAGTGTATCATTGTGGGTCCTCTCGGGTCCACTATGGCTACCCTCTTGTGATAAGTTTTCCTGTAATAATACATTTAAAAAATACAAAAATTTAGGGAAATTTGTTATTTTAAAATTATTTTTAAAAAAACATACAACATACTATATAACTAAAATTGCAAATAACTCACAATTGATTCCACTACTCTTTTAACATTGGCATTATCAATGTTGTTCTGGCTGTTAGAATGTGCAACCCTCCACACTAGTGCTCGTGTCACCTCTGTGACATCTGACCCAGCATCCTTTCTTTTTTGCTTCTATATAAGAAAATTTGCAAGGAAATAAATTTGATTAGGAAATTTGTAATTAAGGAAATTTGATTAGAAAATTTGTAAGGAAATTTGATTAGAATTAAAACTTGTAACGAACTACGTACCTCAGTATGCTCCAGTTGAGCATATCCAAGACGTGATGCCCTGTAAGGATATTCAGGGTCCTTTGCTCTTTCAGAATTGTCCTTACGTAGTTGCTATTCATTATATAATCAAGGCATTAGTCAATGTATATAGTTTCAAATAAATTAAAATGAAACCATAAATTAAAATAATTACCTTAAAATAATCACTTTGGCGTACTTTTACAAATTTTGTCCAGTCTTCTTGAGAAATACGATATTTTTCGGGTGGGCTTGAATTAATGTTCCCATCATCATCCTCTACCCAGATTCTGCTCAAGTAGCTCCTATAGTTTCGAGCTAACTTCCCAGCCTCGGCTAAGATGAATTTCTGTCTACTTTCGTCAATATCAAAGGCCAACTATAAAAACAAACAATAAAGTATATACAAAATTATAATTTAGACAAAAAAAAAAACTACATTTACCAATTAAAAACATAATATATATATAATAACTAACTTACAGCTATTTCATTCCAAATGGCATATTTTATTGCTGCAGAGACATGTCGCCAATCATTAATAGTAATAGGGACCCTGTCACGAGCTATCCCGCCAATGTAACCAACAAAATTTGATTTATTTGGGTCAACTGGCTGACCATACTCGTTCCAACCAACTTGTAGCTTTATGCCTTTACTTTTGGCATTTATTACTTTCTTCATTGCTGTAATACCTCTACGTATCTCATTTTCAACATTTTTGTTTGCATCACCTCCAGAATCCATCTACAAGATTTCAAAAGTGAAAAATACAGAAGTTAGATTCATATACCAAATATATAAATAGTGCTAATTAAGAAATGCCCATAATTCTAGAAAAAATTCAGCAGAGTAACGACGCAAAAAATTCTACCAAGTTCTCGACTTAATCTTCCCCCCAACCTTGCAACCACCAAAACTCAAATATTTCAACAACAACAAACGCAAACAAATATATATGCATTAATCACATCATTAACTAGTTGGATCATATAAATCACATCCAAAAGTACAAAACGAAATATTGATAAGCTTACATTGGTGGTGGTCGTCGTGGTAGTGGCGGAGAAGAGGGTGACTGTGGTGGTATACAGTATCGACCTACAAAAGCAAAAAAATACAGAAGTTAGTGTAACTCATTCACTAATATAATATTACAAGCGTTCAAATAATTATCAAATAAGTTCAAATAAAATTTACACTTAAATTGCATACTTAACAAAAGAGTTCAAATAAGTTACTCATATAATTATCAAATACTCATATAATTATCTAATAAGTTCTAATACCTTTCATCGTTTTCTTTTTGTCGCTGGTTTACTAGTCTTTTGTGATCCCTCAGTATAACCATTTTGTTTAGTACGCCGACGAACAGATGGATTAATCCATATTCCCTCTTGGTGATCTTCTCGCATATACAATTCATCATCACTGATATCCAAGTCACCGTCACTATTTGTGGATTGTGAACCACCTAAGATAGGAGTTCCTCCATCATCTTCATTATATAGGCCATCATCCTCAATACAAGTATTTTTGTTTGCCGATAAAACAATGGACCACCTCTTATCGACGGGATCGGTGACAAAAAACACTTGTTTAGCTTGAGATGCCAAAATAAAAGGTTCATCTTTGTATCCCACCTTTTCAAGGTCTACTCGAGTAAAACCTATTTCACTATCATCAACACCATTTTTATGGTCAACCCACCTATACCCAAATACAGGGACCCGAAACCAACTGTAATCCAGCTCCCATATATGTTCAATCACCCCATAATATGGTAAAGTGGCATAGATAGGGCTATTATCTTTCGCACTTGAGATATGCATTGCTTCAGCTACAAGACTCACCCCACTATTCTGCATTGTACTCCGTTCATCTTGGTCTTTTGTATAAAACGTGACACCATTTATACGATAACCCGAATGACAAAATACGAATCTGCCCGGGCCCACCGACAACCGTGCCAATTTATCTGAAACTGAAAGTGAATTCTCGTTTTGTTTCTCTTGAATACACTTTCGGAACCAATCGATAAAACTCTTGTTATGTTCTCTTGAAATCCAACTTTCATTTTTACTTGAATTTATTCTCCTAAGTTGGTCCTTGTGCTCTTCAACATATGGCTCAACCTCATCGGTGTTGTGGAGCACATATAGGTGTGCCTGATCCTTTTGTGTGCTAGGAACACTCACTAATTGCTTTCCAATTACGCTTTCTCCTTCTGTTCCCCCCCCCCCCCCAGCAGGAGACTTTTGACGCTCTGCAACATTACCATCACTCAGATATTCTGTGCAAAATGTAATAGCTTCATCAACTATGTACCGCTCAACAATGCAACCTTCCGGCCGGCTACGATTTTTCACATAGCCTTTCAATACCTTCATATAACGCTCAGTCGGATACATAGATCTCATAAAAGCTGGTCCACAAAGTTGTGTCTCTCTAACCAAGTGAATAGGTAGGTGAGTCATTATATCAAAAAACGCGGGTGGGAAATACATCTCAAGCTCACACAAAGTGAGGACAAGTTGTTTCTGAAGTGCAGGCAATTGTTCAGGATCAAACACCTTGCTCCACATTGCTTTGAAGAAGAAACACAATCTAGTTATCGTTTCTCTCACCTTTTTTGGCAGAATGGCCCGTAAAGCAATTGGTAAAGCAATTGGTAGCAAATGATCCATGATTACATGACAATCATGAGTCTTCATATGCTTTAGCTTCAAGTCCTTCATTGATACAAGACTGCTAATGTTCGAAGAATACCCTTCTGGAACTTTCACTCCACAAAGAAACTCACATAATGCAATTTTTTCTTTTCTAGATAGTGTGTGAGCTGTTGGAGGTAAATAAGTACGTTTTCCCTTCATTGTTGGTGCCAATTTACCTCTTATCTTCATTTCAACTAAATCCAACCTTGCCTTTACTCCATCTTTTGTCTTGCCGGACACATTTAGAAGAGTACCAATGACACTATCAAATACATTTTTCTCAATATGCATTATATCAAGAAAATGTCTAACATGTAAAGATTTCCAATACGGCAACTCAAAAAAAATTGACCTTTTTTTCCACCCAGTTTTTGCAAGGCCGCATGCAAAAGTCTTTCCGAACTTGATATCCAAGTCTTTTACATTCTCAAACACCTCTTCACCGGTTAAACACTTAGGAGCTTGACATTCTTTTATGCTCCCATTGAAAGCTTTCTTCCACCGACGATATCGATGTTCTCGATTCAACCATCTTCGATGCCCTTGGAATGCATATTTCTGAGAGTGTGGGAGTCTATATTGATCTGTACTCTTGACACATATGGGGCATGCACATTGCCCATGTACACCATATCCCTCGAGATTAGCTCTTGCTGGAAAATCATTGATTGTACCAAACAACATAACTCTGAGATTGAAGCTCTCTTTTCTAAACCCATCATACACTTTAATACCTGTCTCCCACAACTCCTTCAAATCCTCAATTAAAGGGGCCAAGTAGACATCTATATCATTTCCAGGTTGTTTCGGCCCGGAAATTAGTATAGGCATCATAATATGCTCTCGCTTCATGCATCGCGAAGGGGGTAGGTTGTAGATCTTCAAAATCACCGGCCATGTACTATGTGAGCTACTTTGCAAGCCATGTGGGTTCATGCCATCTGTAGCCAATACAAGGCGTAAATTTCTTGGTTCTTCCCTAAATTCAGGGAAATCATTATCAATCTTTTTCCATTGAGGAGAATCTGAAGGATGTCTAATCTTGTTATCTTCAATCCCTTCTTCAACCCTTCTATCAGCATACCATGTCAAGTCCTTGGCAAACGCTTCACTACTGTACATGCGTCTAAATCTAGGTATTATGGGCAAATACCATGCTGTTTTGACAGGAGCAGATCCATTCTTCTTGTACCGTGAGGTGCCACATTTCGGACACACCTTCAATGGTGCATAGTCATTTCTAAACAAGATGCAATCATTGAAACAAGCATGTATCCTCTCATATCCCATGCCAATTGCAGTTAACATCTTCTTAGCCTCATAAGTACGATTAGGTAACACATTATCATCGGGTAACATACTTTTTAATAGACCAAGTAAGTCTGTGAAACTCTTATCACTCCACCCATTGTTAGCTTTTAACTTGTAGAGGTTTAGGACTGCTTTCAATCTTGTGAAATTACTACCACTATACAGGGGTGTCTTTGAATCACTTGTCAAATTGTCGAACATCTTGGGACAATTTCGCAAATCCTCCTCAATCACATTGGTCATCTCCTCCAAACGATCATGCTCACAGTCATCCATGTCAAAATCTACTGATCGATATGATGTATCACCCAAATCAGCTGAGGTGCCACTGCTTTCACCGTGTCTTGTCCATCGTGTGTAGCTTTTATCAATTCCATTACACACCAAATGATCTTCCAAGTCACGTGGACTAATTCTCTTTCCAAAACAACAACGTAAACATGGACAACTAATCCTAGTCGGATCCGATGCATGCTCAACCGCAAAGTCTATGAATTCTTTCACCCCTTTCACATATTGCTCCGACATACGATCCGCTACAATCCAACTTCGATCCATCTAAATTCTCAATTAATTAAATTAAATAATTTTAATATCAGTTGATAGTTAAATTAATTAAATAAATTTATTTTTAATTTATTCTATAAAAAGTTCGGCAGAGTAACGACGCAAATATTTCTACCAAGTTCTCGACTTAATCTTCCCAATGGGTTGTAACCAACAAAAGTCGAATCTTACGATCCGCTAAAATCTCAACAGGGTAACGACGCAAAAAATACTACCAATTTCAACCACAACAAACCCAACATTCTAATCTTTCACCCACAACGAACACAAAATGATACAAAAATATTGATCACCAGTTGGATCACATAAAACATAAAATTTCTAGCTAGCAACTACAAATATTGATCACCAGTTGGATCACATAGATCACATAAAAAACTACAAATAAAGCATCATATTATAAATATTGATCACCAATTGGATCTAAATAAATCACATAAAACTACAAATAAATTAAAGCATCACGATATAATTATTTTCACAAAAATATGTAAATCTCAAGTATAAATGTTCGTTGTGACATGACGTAATGCACAAATACCATAAATTAAATCACAAAAGAGGGAGGAGGAGTGATTGGTGGGTAGGGAGGCGGCGGCGCGGCGGAGGCGGCAGCGAGGCGGAGGCGAGGCGGCGGCGGCGGAGGAGGCGGCCGAAGAGGAGCGGCGGTTTGGGGTGGTGGCTAGGGGACGGGGGCGGGGTTATCTTGAGAGTGAGAGAGAGTATAGAGAGAGAGTAGAGTATAGAGAGAGAGACCGAGAAGAGAGATCGAGAATGAGAGATAAAATCGAGAGGGGCGACGACGGCGGCGGCTGCGGCTTGTGGTGGTGGCGGACCGGCGGCGACTCGGGGGGGGCGGGGGTGGGCCGGGGGCGGAGAGTGAGAGAGAGAGTAGAGTAGAGAGTGAGAGAGTAGAGGAGAGAGAGAGTAGAGTAGAGAGTGAGAGAGTAGAGGAGAGAGAGAGTAGAGTAGAGAGTGAGAGAGTAGAGGAGAGAGAGAGTAGAGTAGAGAGTGAGAGAGTAGAGGAGAGAGAGAGAGTAGAGAGAAATGAGGGTGGAGTTGGTTTTGGGGGGGGGGGGAATTTTATTTTTTTTTTGTTTAATTAACAATTAAAGCGGTTCAGGAATGAACCGCTATAACTGATTATCAGTTAAAGCGATTTTGTAATGAACCGCTGTAACCGGTTTGAATCAGTTACAGCGGTTCAATATTGAACCGCTGTTAAAAAACTTTTTTTTTTTTCGGTTCGACTTATAATAGCGGTTTTAAAAAAAACCGCTGTAATTGGTTCCGACTTAGTTTCATTTATAACGGTTCACTTATAAACCGCTGTAATAAGTCTCTCCGTTCAGCGGTTTTCAAAAAACCGCTGTAAAATGTGCGCTGTAACAGGCCATTTCTGTACTAGTGGAGTACTACAGATTCTTGTGAGACCAGTAATTATATTTGGTGCATTCGACACGTATCACTTGCCGCCACCAAAACGCCGCGGCGCGCGGCGTTGCACCTCGACCACCAACACTGTGGTGCATGAAAATGCACCTCGACTGCTAATGCCGCGGTGTTATGGCCGGAACGCCGTGGCGTTGGCTTGGTCAATGCTCGTTTTTCCTTTTTCTGGCTCCGTTTTGACTTCTCTCTTGGCTCCTCGACTTTCCTCGTTTCCAACGTATCTATCAGTCTCCACAAACTTAACAACAAGTAATATTTATATATATATATATATTAATATTAATATGCCCAAATTTGGGCATATAATTATAATTTATACTAAAAAACCCAGGAACCAAATAAAGCCCCAAATGCAAAATACGGCCCACATCCGAGAGACGGCCCATTATAGAAACATGATCTGCGTTTTGTATCTAGTCACTGACGACCCGAACTATAAGGATCGTTCGATCATGCCACGTTTTCTAATCTGAATAGATGCACATGTCATCCTCGCATCTGTACAGGGTGTCACCTATAAATTCCCCCACGAGTGCTCAAAATAGACATGCAATCACTATTCATTAAATTCACTACTAGATTCTGTTGTGATTCGGTCTAGCGGATAAAAATTTTAATTCGAATCACACCCGAGAATCCAATCCGGGGATATTTATGATATTAAGCATATAGATCAATTGACGAGAATTGACTAGAGTAATCGAATTACCTTTTCATCTATTGAATCTCGAACTATCAACAGCAGCCTCGGACTCTTGCCTCTAAATAATCACGCGGAAGAAAAATTCTCTGAGAAAAGCTCAATCTCCTCCTCGGCAACAATTGCAGACGGCAAGTTGGATGGAGAGGGATTTTTCTTTCCTAATGCTCTAGGTTTATTTTGGCTAAGTGTCAGATTCTAAAACAATGACTTGTGTTCTTCTTTGGAGTTCTGACACTGACTGATTACTTATACCAAGTAAAAGACTCCCCTAGGTTACACATAAGAGGGGGTGGCTGAAATGGCCTTTGTAGATGGGCTTCGGGCTTTGTTTTGACTTAGCCCATGTGTAATTAATTAAAGCCAAGTCCAATCAAATTGATAATTAATTAATTACATTAATCCAATTAATATAATTTAACTTATAAATTAATTTTCAATTAATTTAACTTATGAATTAATATGATTTAATTAATTTATTTAATACAATTAAATATCTTTAATTAAATCATGCCATCTGTTTTGTCAGTCAATTCACATCAAATGTGATTTTACCAAAATACCCTTAGCTTAAGGAAATATTACTTTTCTTCACAGAGCGTGACTCTCTAGGCTCGATTCAATTGGCAATGGGAGGATTCCAAAGGATAAGGTTGTCACCTACCCAACACTGTGGAACCAAATCGTAACCCAATTGAAAACGGATGATCATGTCATCACGAACCTTGACTATGAATACCATATGTATATAAACTCTTCACCGACGTGATCCGATCAAGTAAGAGCCATGGTTTAGTCAAACTCATACAACTTAATACTGTACTTAGAATCATAATAATGTAAAATTACCAAACTACCCTCAGTGACAATCACGGGATAGTTTATATGCTTTGGCCAAAGACTTATAATTTCAATTATTTACGATCGTACAGGTCACATACTCGTTTACTCTCGAGACGATGAATCCCGTTTCGGTAAGGTATCTTATGACATCGAATGCACTATTGGATCGTACTTTGAGGTCGATCCCACCTATCAGGTGATACGGGTCTAACTACTCTAATAACATATCCAATACTACAAACATGTTATAAAAGACTCCTCAGGTCTAAAGTTCACCCATACTATCGAAATCTTAATCCCAATCATTGACTGTCAAAGAGTAAATACCCATGTGATCGGATTAATTCGAGTCGAGTTCAAATATGTTAATTCCATTAATCATATTCATGACACCAGCTCCCACTATCTGATCAGTGTACGACTGGCACTTCCTTGTCAAAGAAGGTGTCATATGAGTTGAATATTAATGCCCAATCAAGATTTGCTAACTCACGAACTCTCAGTTTCAGAGATTAAGTACTGGACTGTTCTAGTGCATCCTCTTGTCCATAAAAGTTGGAAAGTCTATCTTGGAATCTCTTAGTCTAATTTGTTCAATACAGTTAAATGTCATTAGATTTATATGAACAAAATCAAAACCTTATTCTATAAATAGAAACATCAAATGTTTTGTACAAATAACTTATCTAAGCCCTACTCAATCTAAGTCCTCATAGGCATTGAGGGCATACATCTAACAATCTCCCATTTGCACTCAAAGCCAATCGCTATGGTATTTGATTCCCATCTTCTCAAGATGGTTATCTAGCACTGCCTGTGATAATGGCTTGGTGAGTGGGTCAGCCACATTTTCTGCTGAGGCTATTTTCTGCACGGATATATCGCCTCTTCCAACCATTTTTCGTATTATATGATATTTCCTCATCACGTGTTTAAACTTGTTGTGAGACCTTGGTTCTTTAGCTTACGCAATTGCTCCATAGTGGCAACGGCATTTCCATGCTAGGAACCACTCCAAGCTCGGCCTTGAACTTTCTCATCCAAACAGCTTCTTTGGCTGCCTCAGAGGCTGCCACATATTCAGCCTCCATTGTGGAGTCAGCAATTGTGCTTTGCTTGAAACTTTTCCAAGACACTACTCCTCCACTGAGTGTGAATATGTACCCAGAGGTAGATTTAAGGTCATCCGGATCAGATTGGATATCTAGGTCAGTGTAACCATCCACCTTTAATTCTCCATTCCCATATATTAGTAGCATATCTTTTGTTCTTCTTAAGTACTTTAAGATACACTTCATTGCTGTCCAGTGAGGCTCCCCCCAGTTAGCTTGAAACCTACTAACCATGCTTATAGCATGTTCCAGATCTTGCCTCGTGCATAACATCGCTTACATGAGACTACCCACAGCGGATGCATAGGATATATTCCTCATTTCCATTCTATCCTTGTCCGAATCGGGACTCATAGATTTGGAAAGATGAATGCCATGTCTCATGGGTAAAAATCCACCCTTAGAGTTATGCATTTCATATCTCTTAAGGACTTTCTCTAGGTAGAGCGCTTGGGAGAGACCAATCATTCTATTCGCTCTATCTCTATAAAGGCGAATTCCTAGAATGTAGGTCGCTTCTCCCAAGTCTTTCATGGAGAATGTGCTTGAGAGCCATGTCTTGATCGAAGTCAATAAGCCTATGTCATTCCCTATAAGTAGTATGTCATCTACGTATAGAACCAGGAATGTCAACTTGCTTCCACTGACCATTTTATAGACACACGGTTCGTCTTCATTCTTGACGAAGCCATATTTCTTGACTTCTTCATCGAACCTCAGATTCCAACTCCAAGAGGCTTCCTTCAGTCCATAGATGGACCGATTAAGTTTGCAAACTTTATGAGAGTCGGCTTCGGATATAAAGCCCTTGGGCTGTTGCATATAAATGTCCTCATCTAAGTGTCCATTTAAGAATACGGTCTTTACATCCATTTGCCAGACTTCATAGTCTAAGTTTGCAGCTATGACTAGCAGAATTCTAATAGATTTGATCATGGCTACTGGCGAAAAGGTTTCCTCATAGTCAATGCCTTCTTTTTTACTATAACTTTTTGCCACTAGCCTGACCTTATAGGTGTCCACCTTGCCTTCCGAACCAATCTTTTTCTTATAGATCCATTTACATCCAATTGGTCGTACTCCATTTAGTAGATCAGTAAGAGTCCAGACTTGGTTCATCATAGTCTGCTTTCATAGCCTCAAGCCACTTAGAGGAATCTATATCATCGCTGCTTCATCATAGTCAGAGGGATTATCTCCATGGCTTTTTCTGCAACGACATACAAATAATGCTGTGTCTTGTGCAGATAGCCATATCTTTCAGGCGGCTGAGATACTCTGCTAGATTATCGCTGTGACGGTTATGTCAAGTTGGGTTCAGATTCTTGAACTGATGTCTCCAAAGGGACGTTATCTTGTTCTTCCAAAACAATCTTTCTACCTGCACCACCTTCTCGAATGAATTCTTCTTCAAGAAAGTGGGCTTCCAAGGCCACGATGATCCTATGATCATTTTGTAGGTAAAAGAGGTATCATATCGAATCTACAGAAAAACTGAGCAAACGTCCTTTCAAGGATCTATCCTCTAATTTCTCTACCTTGGTCTTCTTTACATATGCTGGGAAACCCCATATTCTTATGTATTTCAGACTAGGCTTTCTACAGCTCCATAGCTCATATGGTGTAGTGGAAACAGATTTCGAGGGACATTTTTTCAGAATGTGTGCAGCTGTAAGCAAAGCATGTCCCCACAACGAGATAGGTAAATCAGTGTAGCTAAGCATGAAGTGTATCATGTCCAACAGAGTACGATTCCTTCTTTCTGCTACTCCGTTGAGTTGTGGGGTTGCTGGAGGAGTTAGTTGTAATACTATGCCTTGTTCTTTTAAAAACTGGTCAAACTCGGTACGCATGTATTCGCCACCTAGATCAGATCTCAGTGCCTTAATACTGTGCCCAATTTGTTTTTCAGTCAAAGCTTTGAATTCCTTGAACCATTCAAGTGCTTTGGATTTATACTTCATCAGATAAACTAGATCGTACCTAAAGTGGTCATCTGTGAAGGTTATAAAGTACTGAAAACCTCCAAGGGCCGCATCCTTGAGAGGCCCACAAACGTCGGTGTGGATTAATCCTAAAAATTCATTTGCCCTTTCGAAAAGTCTAGTGAACAGTGACCTAATCATCTTGCCTTTAAGGCACGATTCACAAGTCGGATATGGGTCAGACCCAAGTGGACTAATGAGCCCACGTTTTTCCAATTCGTGAATCTTAAATTCACCGGCATGTCCCAGTCTAAGGTACCGTATAAGCTTTTGGTTCATTCCATTCATACTACATTTTCTAGTCATAGTATTAACCATACATTGATTTCGGACATTCAAATAGTATAAACCATTAATTAATGATGCAGAGCCAACACACTTATTTCCAAAATAAATATCGCAAGAATTATGTTTAAATGTAAACAAATATCCTTTCCTGACCAATACAGGAATAGAAATAATATTCTTGAGCCTAAAGGGCAAAACAAGGCAATCATCTAATCTAATTTGATGTATAGAAATTAATGCAACAGAAGTAATTTCAATGTGAGTCGCAGCCACGCTATGTCCACTTCCTACATTGATCATCACTTCGTGCTCATCCAGCTTTCTACTTTCTTCCAGATCTTGGTTCAAAACACAAATATGAGCACTACCTCCGGATTCTAGAATCCAAGAAGTAGAAAATATCATCATAGAACAATTCGTTTCAAAAACATAAAATTCTATACCTGATTTGCTTTCAGCTGATGGCTTAGGGCAGTCATGCTTCCATTCATCCACTTCACTACAGTGGATACAAGTCTTTTGAACTCTTGAGCATTTGGTTATTTGCTCATAGTTTTCAGAAGCAATCTTTACTCGAAGTAGCCCAGTTGGAGGTGCAACATCATCATCCCATTCCTTTCTCAGTTGGCATTGCATGTATACAAGCCTATCTCTAAGATCCACTAAGGATCCTCCTAAGTCATCTATCTCAAAGTTAGAAACATACGTAGAGAAGGATTTACGGAGAGATTAAAGAATGAGATCAACTTCCAGATGAAATTCCATGTAGCTTCCTAGAGACTTGAGTCTTCCTATCATGGATATCATACTCATAACATGACTGGCAACTTCATCATTTTCTCTCATTCTAGTTTGAAAAAGTTCTTTCGATAAATAATATCAAGTTGACCTTCCATGTTCCCCGAACATCTCCTCCAAATGAAGCATCATTGACCTCGGACTTTCCATATCAAAATGTAAATGTCTCAATTCGTTGCTCATGGAATGCAACATGAAGTGAGTGAACTTTTGGGCATCAAAGATACGTCTCTTGTATATTTTCAGAGTAGATTTTCCTTCGTTGACCCTAGGCAAAGATGGACCATCTTGCTCCAAAATATGCTCAAGTGATTTTTTCTTGAGCTGTGCCCTCAGTGCTTTGATGCAATCAATGTAATTTGGTCCAGTGAGGACATTTTTCTCAAGTAGTATTGTCAAAGGGTTAGTCATTGTGATGGAAATGAATTGCAGAAGAAATAACCAAGATTTTCGATTAGATGTGTTATTATGTACTTTCAAGTAAAATCAAAGATTTCAATATTGACTTGACTCCCACTATTTTTCTCGAAATATTGCACTCCCACTGCAATAATCGAACACCTCGTTGGATTGGTTCCATAGTGAGTGATTGATTTCCCCAACGATCTAAATAAGTTGCAAACTTGAACAATAAATGGATCGTTAGATCATTGAGGTGATGTCAAACATCAATCAGTCCAACTGATGATTCAATCCCCTTTAGCTCATGGATCACTGAACCGCAAACGTTTTTGATATATAGGCGGTGATCCATCTGAGTCATTTATACCATCAACTCCTATCAGTCTAACAATTTAATCTCGCCTTACAACTCTGAATGATATATGGAGCAAAATTTGTTTCGACATGAACGCATCAAATGCACTAGAGAAGATAGAGTACCATGTCTTGATGCATAACACCCTTATTTCGAGAAGATACCATGCACTAGAAATGAACCCACCTTCTAAAGTTTGATGGAGAGCTAGGACAACCAATGACCCTTTACTTACTTAGTATTTTAATTTGGGAGAATTATAACATTCGATAATGTTATTAAGTAGGTCTCACTTTGCACATTAATTTCTTTATCGCGCAATAATTGGAAATGTATAAGAATAAGCCTATCAATTCTAACAACACACACATGTATGGACTATCTAGATCAACTCGAGCAAATGAGTGATCGGGGAGGGGTCCTATCTATTACTAGGATTAGGCCCTATACAAAGATCTAATGTTCTTGATTCTCCAAGACTTCATGTGCCATCATGAACCGCCATTTGGGCCTCTCTCTAAAACAATTACATAGAAATAACCTATACAAAATTCTATGAATTGAAGATACAAACTGGGGGGCTCAAAACCGGCCCAATAGAACCCAGGTAAGACAGCAAAAATAAAACCCTAAGTCCATACATGGTGTCACCATCACATATATAAGGAGCACATAAACAATTTAAACACATATGTGAATTTATCCTTTAAATCTAATTTAATGTGTCATTAAATCTAATTTAGTCTAAGATTAAATCCAATTTAATCTATGATTGAATCCAATTCAATTTATTTTTGAATTTAATATCATCAAAAGAAATTCAATTTAATTTGAATACTTTAATCTAATTAAAGATTGACTATCATCAAATAACGTCTAATGGGTAATTTAATCTAAACACATAGCAATCTCATGCAAAAGGAAAGTGATACTTAAATCTAATTCAGCAAATCCAATTTAATATATACCAACTTTGAAAAGGAGTTTTAAATCCAATTTAAGACTTTGAACAATTCTAAGTTCATTTGAAATTTTTCAAGTTTAAATCCAATTTAAATAAAATAACTTAATCCAATTTAGAATAAAATTAAATCTAATTTAAATTACCTAAATCCAATTTAGAGTTCTTGAATAAACTTAAATCTGATTAAAGTTTATTCACTAAATCCAATTTAGAAGTTGAAACGAATTTTAATTAGGGTTGTTTACTCGATAAATATTTAGGTTAAGTTTTTCAATTTGGATTGAACCCACGTCATTAATTAATTGATAATTGGTCAATCCAATTTAAATCATTTGGGCCAAGCCCTATAATTAATTATGTTAGGCCCAGCTTTATTAATTAATTATGCTAGGCCAAGCCCAGCAAAAATTTAACCTGCGCTTGGCGGATGAACAGTGCAACGGGCCCGGCCCAGTACTATTGTGTGCGTTGGGCCAAGCCCAGCGCATATGTATACTTTTTAGCGCTGGGCTCAACCCAGCGCTGTATACATTCGGGTGTTGGGCTTTAGCCCAACACAACCCTAATGTGTTGGGCTAAAGCCCAACACCATTCCTGCTGCCGCCCCAAGCAGCAGCGATGGTTCTGCTGCTATAGTCAATTCACATTAATCCAATTAATATATTTCAACTTATAAATTAATTTCCAATTAGTTTAACTTATGAATTAATATAATTTAATTAATTAATTTAATCCAATTAAATATCTTTAATTAAATCATGCCATCTATTTTGTCAGTCAATTCACATCAAATGTGATTTTACCAAAATACCCTTAGCTTAAGGAAATATTGCTTTTCTTCACATAGTGCGACTCTCTAGGCTCGATTCAATTGGAAATGGGAGGATTCCAAAGGATAAGGTTGTCACCTAGCCAACACCGTGGAACCAAATCATAACCCAATTGAAAACGAGATGATCATGTTATCACGAACCTTGACTACGAATACCATATGTGTATAAACTCTTCATCGACGTAACCCGATCAAGTAAGAGCCTCAAACTCATAGAACTTGATACTGTACTTAGAAGAATTGTAATAATGTGAAATTACCAAACTACCCTCAGTGACAATCGCAGGATAGTTTATATGCTTTGGCCAAAGACTTATAATTTCAATTACTTACGATCGTACAGGTCACATACTCGTTTACTGTCGAGATGGTGAATCCCGTTTTAGTAAGTTATCTTATGACATCGAATGCACTATTGGATCATACTTCGAGGTCGACCCCACCTATCAGGTGATACGGGTCTAACTACTCTGATAACATATACAATACTACAAGCATGTTATAAATGACTCCTCAGGTCTAAAGTTCACACATAGTATCGCAATCTTAATCCCAATCATTGGCTGTCAAAGAGTAAATACCCATGTGATCGGATTAATGCGAGTCGAGTTCAAATATGTTAATTCCACTAATCATCTTCATGACACAAGCTCCCACTATCTGATCAGTGTACGACTGGCACTTCCTTGTCAAAGGTGTCATATGAGTTGAATATTAATACCCAATCAATCTTCGTTAACTCACAAACTACCAGTTTCGGAGATTAAATACTGGACTGTTCCATTGCCTCCTCTTGTCCATAAGAGGTGGAAAGTCTATCTTGAAATCTCTTTGAGTAATTTGTTCAATACAGTTAAATGCCATTAGATTTATATGAACAAAATCATAACCTCTATTTTATAAATAGAAACATCAAACGTTTTGTACAAATAACTTATCTAAGCCCTACTTAATCTAAGTCCTCATAGGCATTGAGGGCATACACCTAACAGATTCAATGTGGCTCCGATCTACGAGCTTCGACCTAGATTCTAGGCAGACCCATTTATTAACTACGAGGTTCCTGCTAGAACTCCTTACTTGAATTGAACTGTGTTAGACTTGATCCTATTAATAGGTACGTAAGCAGCTCTACATCAGAGTGCAGTCTATATTCTATTGATCTCTGAGTTGGATCCTACTCGAGCCCCTATTGATCCCTTTTGTAGATCTAACGAAATACGACCCAGATCAGTTGGCGCCATCTGTGGGAACTTCTACTTAGTCGCGTTGAACGATCGAACTCGGGTCATGGAAGAATCAAGCAATTTCCGAAACAAGGGACTTCAGAGCGATGAAGCACATGGCACATTAAATCCCAAGGTGGATCCACCTCCGGGTTACGAACCAGTCATAACAATGAAAAATGAGCATTTTCAGCAAAAAATGCAAGAATGTGGTAAAAATGCTCTACAAGAGTATTTGGCAAAAGCTCCGGCTACGCCACACATAGAAATTAATCCCGACCCTGTTACGCTTCGTAGGATCTTCCACAAGCCCATTCCTACAATAGATAAGGCCAAGAAAGCCCAAGAAAATGTGGCGCTTGGGGAAAATTGGATACAAAACTCCAAAGAGGAGATTAAAGCCGCACCCGTTCACTTCGTGAAGGTGAGAAGGCAAAAGGCACTATAATGGAAGAAGTGAACGAATCACCTAATACGACAAACAAGGTCTTTCGACCTGTCTTAGCTCTTCAAAGAAAGAAGTCTCCTTTTTGTGAGGAGTTTCTATCCGAGTCTTTGGGGAACTTTTGCATTCCCGAACTGCCCAAGTACGATGTATCGACAGATCCCAAATAGCATGTGATCGCATATGAAAATCTGATGACAATGCATAATCTATCGGATGCTCTAAATAGCAGAATCTTTTTATCGACCCTCAAGGGATGACCTCAAGATTGGTTCACTCATTTTCCAATAGGATGCATCATGGGCTACGTCCAATTCATGCGCAAATTTGAATATCACTTTGCTAGCAAGCGTAAGTATGCAAAGTCTGTGACCCATTTGTTCGGCATAAGATAAAAAGAGGATAAAAGTCCCAGGTCCTTCGTGGATCTTTTCAACGATGAGGCCTTGGATGTCTAAGTTTTTACCAACGAGATAAAGATCAACTTGATGATAAACACACTAAAGATAGGACCTTTCATTGACGCGTTAATCAAGGATCATCCAATTGACATGGAAAAACTTATGGTGGTGCTCAAAAGTATATCTACTCTGAAGAAATGAATAAACTCAAAAGGGAAGAACGGAGAGTCTAAAAACAATTGAAAGATAAAACTTAGGAGAAGAGTCAAAGCTTGAGAAATGAACGACTCGACAAGCATGGACGACCTCAATATATGAGATTCGAGAACTACACTCCTCTGAACACTTCTAGAGGACAAGCTTTGCTAGCCATCGAAAACAAGGATATGTTAATATGCCCACAACCCATGAAAGAAGGAGCATAATAAGAAAAATCCGAACAAATATTGTAGGTTCCACAAAGATACGGGCCATGATACTGAGGAGTGATTCCAATTGAAAGACGAGATCAAGAGATTAATCAAGCAAGGATATTTGCAACAATTTATTGATCATAGGGCTCGAGAAGGGCAAGAAATACCTAAATCCCCGGAACGACAAGGTCGATGAGACCGAAGTCGTTCTCAAGATCAGGGTAGAGATAACTATCGCCGCAGAGATGATTATCAAAATAAATATCATAAGGATGACAAGAGACGTGATGAATGTCGAGATCGATACCCTAAAGAGGAGAACAATGTGCACAACAACTTACCTCTTCAAAAATTATCACTAGAGCAGGTGGTCCCACTAATGGAGATTTGAAAAATGCTTGAAAGAAGTATACTCGAGAGTTAAAGGCACATGAACAAAGATCACAAACATTGCATGTCATCACTGTGCATTCGAAGCGCGAAGCTACAAGCTTCGGAGATGAGGATTACGATGGTGTGATTGGACCACAAGACGATCCAATGGTGATCGAAATGGATATCACGAATTTTGCGGTATACAAAAGTACTTGTTGATAATGGCAGCTCGGCTGCCATCATGCTTTTAAGTGTACTTCGAAAGATGAACTTCGATACAAGACGACTTCACCCAGTAACCACCCCTCTGGTCGGATTTGGAGGTTCTGAGATAACTCCAGTTGGAACAATTGATCTCCCTGCTTCTCTGGGTGACGAACGCACGAGAAAAATAGTAATTATTAAATTTCTCATTGTGGATGCACCAGTTGCGTACCATGTTATACTGGGACGAACTGGCTTAAACTTGTTCGGAGCTGTAGTATCCGTGCCTCATTTGAAAATAAAATTTCAAACAAAGGCAGGGATCGGACAAGTCAGATGCAATCAAGAGATGGCCCGAGAGTGCTACACTACTTCGTCGAAACGAAGTCCTACCAAAAAGAAACCAGAAATAGTGAAGAAGTTGGCTTCCACCATCAAGATTCCGAACTAGGATCCTGAGCCGAGCAAAAACCAAAAAATGGAGAAAACTCGTATCGAACCATTGGAACACAAAGTGATCGAGCTTATACCTGGTGATCTAGAGAAAACAACACTGATTGGATCACAAATGGACCCAAACCTCGAAATCATGATGGTAAACTTCTTGATGGAGAACAAAGAAATCTTTGCTTGGATGGCATCAGACTTTAAATGTGTTGATCCCAAGTGGCATGCGAAAGGTTCTAGAAGGGGGGGAGGGGGCATTGAATAGACCCTGAAGTTTTCTTCAACTTCAAAAATTTCATATTCAAAAGTATTGTGGACGCTTAAGAATATAGATGCTTGGCTGAGCGTCTACTTGTAGACAGATTTTGATAAAGCTAACTCAGACTCAAGATTTGAATACTATAACCAAATAAGGCTAAGCGTTCAGTTCTTTTATCAGGGTTAGCACAACGGAATAGTTTTAAGTCTTCTTTTGAAAAGGTTTAGCAACACAACATTTTTAACTTAGTTGCTTTCAACTTTAAATGATTTTATCAATATGATCACTTAACCGATTATGCAATGATATGATAATAAGAAAATTAACAGTAAAGTAAAGAACACAAAGTTTGAAAGGTTCTTTGGGTGGTGTAATCTCAACTATGTCCTTCTTCTCCTTATTAACTGGGAGAAAATCCACTAAAATGATTCTCGAAGAATCACACATAGACTCTACAAAATAGAGGATGAAATGGATTTTAATGGCTTGAGCTCCTTGGTCACACAGATTTCTGCTCCAAGACACTTCGACCCGCTTGCTTCTTTCACCCAGAAATAATGCAAGTATTCAACTTCGACTTCACACAGATCGCGAGGCGGAATAGGGGTTTTGTCTAATGGTTTGTTTGATTTTTGAAAGTTCAAACAACTTGGAATATCTTAACAGGTAGTGTAGGGTTCTTCTGAAAAAGATGTTTGACTGTCTAAGGGACTAATGAAAAGCAAAAGGAATGTTTGATTTTAATATTTGAGCTTTTCTGAAAGTTTAAGGATTGAGACTTCAATGCAACAGAGATTCGACTCGTAAGCTTGTTGTTATATATTTTGGCTTGTTGCTGAAGTCCTATTTATAGACTTTCTTAGATAAAGTGTCCGTTGGACACATGATTTGGTGTGTGTCTATCACTTTTGCAAGTGAACGACTTCACGTCCTTTTTTCTTGAAATTTTGCTGCAAAAAGTTGGTGTACTTATCACATTTAATGCCCTTATCAAGATTTAATGCATTTGAAATTAATGCCCGTTAGACATTAATTCTCAGGGGATATTTGCATTTAACTCCTTCTAAACTTAGGAATAAATTCTGGTGAAACCTTGTGTTGATAAGCGCTCATTCAACCTTGAATGATCCTTAGCTGAATCTTCATACATCAACGCTTGAAGAAGCTTGGCGCTCAGACGCTTGCTAGAGATCTTCATCTTCATTCAGATTTTGTACTTCAAACTTAACTACTGACAAACTCACCCATAGTAGTATCAGACATTCAGTCTAAGAATACTTAGCCTAACAATCTAGAAGAAAAACAATTAAAGTCTTATACAAATCCAATGCTCAAAGCCTATACATATTTTCTAATAAATCAAACTTACATATTTTGGGGTCTAACAGAAATCCTAATTGTCATCATCAAAACATCTAACAAGAAATTTCATAAATATTTTCCTCTTTTTGATGATGGCAATACTCACTCTTTTATAGTTAAAGAGTTAGACAGCCAAAATACAAAGTTAGCTTTGAATAGGTTAGATAAAAGTTAGTTAAGGTTAGTTAAAGCCTCAACGAGATGTTTTAGCGGGAAATGCACTTCTTTATATATCAAGGAGAGTACAGGCATTTACAATTAAAATAAAATTACAAAAGGCAAAAAAAATAAACTTCTAGATGGCCTCTTAACATCTTCGCTGCTTCGCTAAATTATATTTTCTGGATATTTCAGCATAGATGGCTTCAGTTATATTGTCGTCGAGATTTTTCATCGCCTAATGATCTTTATTCAAGACTTTCTTCTTTCCTTTTCCAGCTTTATTAAAGAAGGCAATCCAATGCTTGTTCCATTCGGTTGGATCCATACCAATGTGCCTTAGACAAATTCTGAACTTCTGATTGAACGCTGGCATCTGCTTCTCTTTAGCAATCTCTTTTGGATCTGTTGGCTCTGGAAGAGGAGCACGTTCAAATGGTACGCCAAACTTTATTACTGAAGGCAATCCAATGCTTGTCCCAATCGGTTGGATCAATACCAATGTGCTTTAGATAAATTCTGAACGTTTGATTGAACGCTGCCATCTACTTCTCTTTAGCAATCTCTTTTGGATTGTTGGCTCTGGAAGAGGAACACGTTCAAGCGGTACGCCAAACTGTTCTAAGTACGCTTGAGAAGGAACTGGTAGATCCATCTTTTGCCTTATTGGAGGAAACCTAGTTAAGGTGCTAGGCGCTCTAGAGGCAGCAACCCAAGATGGGTATTGGGACTCAATATTAAGAGAAGGAGGAGGAAGAATCTCACTCGGAGTTAGAGGAATACTTTGACCCTGCGCAAGCTGAAGTTGATGCTTTGATGAAGGCAATGTAGCTCTTTAACTTGGCGTTTTCCTCTTTTCCCCCTTATTGCCATCATCAGTTTTTAGAAAATGCTCAGAAAGAATTCCAAGCTAATGAGCAATCTTAGATATTGATCCTACAAGATCATGATAGCGCTTATTGAAGTGCTCTTTTATTTCAAGCATAGCTGCACGGTTAGCATCTGCAATTTCTGTGAACGCTTTGAGGCTTTCGTTAACCGCAGCTTGAGCAACTCTACGCATATGGACAATGTGAGTGTACATATTTTGTGATTCCATCTTTGCAAGATCTTCCTAAATCCAATGGAGAGAACTAGCGCTATTTTCCGCATGATCATGCACTTTCTCCAATGCTTCTCTCAAAATAGGAGTAAACTCCCAACCAACATCACTTGAGATAACCGTTTGAGTAATCAATTTGAGTTTGAATTTTGAAATGGTCTTTAAGGATTCAAGGAAAGGGAGAGTTGTTGTGTCGAATGCTTTTCCTTGAGCTTCATCTGACACTTTAGCAATCTCGGCAACCTCAGCAATACTAGCGTCAAGATTAATCTTTGAAATAGACGCTTCGACTGCTTCAGTTGCACACTCAGCATCAGCGTCTGGAATAGGAACAACCTCAGGAGTAGGATCAACAATATCAGCCACAGTAGGCGCAGGAGGTTCTGTTTCCATCGGGACGCTCTAAGTCTCTAAATCCACTTGAGCAACATCAACAATTGGCTTAATTAATGGAACTTCTTCTATTGCAGGAACTTCCACAAGCGCTGAGATTATTCGACGATAATAATCAAATTTAAAATTAAATTTGCCTAAGGCAGAACCTCTGAATAGGTATTTGTAGCACTATCGAGAAGCTCCTTGAGACGAGGCTCTAAACCTGAATAGGTATCTGCTAGAGATGAATGTACGAAGGGGACTGTCCATGGCTCTAACCCACATTGGTCCCAAAATCCCCAACACATGATCTAGAAATAGCCTTGACTTCTCCTTAGGAATAAAGAAGAGTTCATCTGGGAGATAATTGAGAGAGAAGGCTATAATTCGGTTGCTCGGGAGACGAGGCTGATCATTGCCTTTAACATAGAGTCTGTAATACTCATCAAGGTAAGGATAAACGGCTTGAGCGATGACTTGATTTCTTTCTAGCAAGGATAAGACAAAGGCGTAATGATTGCTCACTTCTTGTCTGATGGAGGAGAGCAAAGGATATCCCCTGAAAGAATTAATAACTGAGCCATTTATTGTTCGCAGATTGGCAGTGAAGATTTTATCAAAATGCTTGACTGGAGTCATGATCTTGATCATTTGCCTCAAATGTTCATCATGGTGACTGGGTGAGATGGTTAGATCAAACACTGAGCAGGTGTCACTAGTAGACGCTCTATTGCAGAAGGTGAGAGGAGTATTTACAAATCTTTATAATGCTTCTCGCAGAAAAGTTTCAGCTGGTTGTCTGATGCTTAGCAAGTTGGCAATTGGTCATGCTCGCATTGTAAGCTTCTGAAGGCAATACTTAGCAAACTTATGCTTGTTGTCATGCATGCCTATGCCGAATAAATGAGGAGCTTTGACCAATTCTTGAAATGAATATCTGTTTCCCACATAATCCTTTGACCAATTCACCTCACTCATGCAGAATTCAGCCTCAGCGTTGCATATGGATTTAATTCCTTCATGATGAATGTCTCTGATTGCTTCAAACCGATATTAATAGCTAGCATTCCAGACTCTATTGAAGAAGTCGTCAGCTTCTTCTTGAATGCAATTCTTGATGGACGCTGCACGTTCACCGACGTGGACATTCTTGTTCTTCCACAAACGGAGGGAGTTCTCAGAATATTGATTTGCATCACTGTGCACCACTTCTGGAAAGTGCGAGTAACCCTCTCTGTTTAATATTTCCTCTGAAGATTGAGGAACTCAACTGGTAGACGCTCATATACTCTGATCTTTTAATTCCTTGGAGCAAAACCAGATGACTTGTTGTGCGTCATATCCATGTAGTATGCCAGGTCCACATCAGCAACGAAAGTCCCTTTCTTTTCTCTTCTCATAAATGGCAATTGAAGCAGGGACTTGAGTAATTTCCTCGCCGTTGGCAATGGCCATATAATATGCACGCTCGATATCAGTTAGCTCTGAGTTGTATATGATCTAACAAAGCATATTGTCACGCTCTACCATTCTAGCTATCTCATTCTCCACAATAATATATATGTCTTCATTATAGCCTTCCATCATAAGTGGTGACCTGTGAAATGCCATGAAGCTTGGCCCGCCGTCCATGAGTCGTGGGGTGGCGTCAAGTGGATTAGGCTATGACCACCACTAAGCATAGAGATGCTCGTGGGATCGATTTGTCTAGGTGTCGTCCATGAGTCGTGGGGCACACTAGTCCGGTCGATTGACCATGAATGTTTGATGGGCTTGACTTAACATTTACTACCATATGGGATCGTGTTCTCGGGGTATATGGGAAAGACGAGGCAAAATATCTTGAGAACTATATGTCGATATAGAAGGCCGGTAAGCCTACCATACGGATTTATCATATGGGCTCGTGTTCTCGGGGCATATGAAGAGTCGCTTATGGATCTCGAGCCCACTAGGGAGACCCGCATATCTCCTCGAATATCCATATAAGAGGGTTATGGAATTCGATAAAATGGTGGGAAACACGTACGATTAAAGACCGAATTATATGTGGACAATATTACATATTGAATGCTAATTGTTTTGCCTCGGTATTTATTTTGTAGTTTACAAAATGGCCAAAAATCCACTTGCATCAATCCTAGATTCAAATAGACTTGTCGGTCCCAACTACGCCGATTGGTATCGAAACCTTAAAATTGTGCTTCAAAGTGAGCGCAAGGATAGCGTATTAGATACGCCTTTGCCTTGCGTAACTCGCACAAGCACTGATGATGAACGTGCCGCTTTTGATAAGTGGACTGATGATAATATCCAAGTGAGATGTATCATGATGGCTTCTATGACTAATGAGCTTCAAAAGCAATTTGAGCATGTTACCATCTCCAAGGATATTATCAAAAGTCTCGAGGAGCTCTATGGCACTCGAACTAGGAGGGAGAGATTTGCAATCTCTAAAGAGCTATTTCGTGCTCGTCTGCATAAGGGATCTTCGGTCGATGATCATGTTTTACGTATGATCAGTCTTATTAATAAGCTTTCTGATCTTGGCATAAAATTTGAGACCGAGCTTTCTGTTGACCTCGTGCTACAGTCCCTTCCGAAGTCGTTTGACTAATTTGTCATCAAGTACAACATGAATCAACTTGAGGCTTCATTACCCGAGTTGTTGAACATGTTGAAGAGTGCAGATGCCACCATCAAGAAAGATAAGTCGGTACTACTTGTTGGTTCCTCATCCCGTTCTAAGGGCCGTAAGGCCAATAAGAATAAGGGGAAGAAGAACAATAACCAGAAAAAACAGTTGAAAGGCAAAGGTGGTGTAAAAAAGGCTAAGGGTACCGATCATGATGCGTGCTTCAATTGTGGTAAAAAGGGACATTGGAAGCGTAATTGCACTGAACCAATGAATGGTATGTTTTATGTTGAAGTTAACTTATCAGTTAATGATGTTTCTTGGGTGTTGGACACCGGATGTGGAGTTCACCTTTGCAATGATTTGCAGGTGATGGCAAGAAGCAAGTAGATAAGTAGAGGGGAGATGACCATGCGGTTTGGGAATGGAGCACGGGTTGCTTCCACGGCCGTAGGAACTATCTACTTATCTTTTCCCAACAAAAACCGTGTTATTTTGAACAATGTATTTTACATTCCGCAATTAATTAAGAACATCATTTCTGTACCCTTGTTGGACAAGGAAGGTTATAGTTTTGTTATCAAAAATGGAGCTTGCTCCATGTTTTATGGTTCTTCATTAATATTGGAATCAAAATTGTCTCATGGCTTATACACGGTTCTCCCCGATACTCCAATCTTATTATCTCAACATGAGGAACATACTAGTAAGAGAAAGTTAGATAATCAAAATGATACATACCTGTGGCATGCTAGACTAGGCCATATCTCTAAAGATAGAATTCATAAGATGGCGGATAAGCTTGACCTTCGGGAAATGCTAGATATGCCAACTTGTGAATCTTGTCTAAAGGGTAAGATGACCAAGTCACCATTTGCCGGGAAAATGGAGCGAGCTACTAACCTTTTGGACTTGGTCCATACGGATGTATGTGGTCCTCTTAATGTAAGCACTAAAGGGAACCATTCTTACTTCATAACCTTCACCGACGACTTTTCGAGGTATGGTTACGTGTATCTTATGAGATACAAGTCTGAAGCCTTCGAGAGGTTCAAGGAGTTTAGACATGAAGTAGAGAATCAAACAGGAAGAAGTATCAAAGCTCTTCGATAGGATCGAAGGGGAGAAAATTTATCCCGTGAATTCCTCGATTATCTAAAAGACAATGGGATTGTCTCTCAGTGGACTCCGCCCAGTACTCCCCAACTTAATGGGGTAAGCGAGCGAAGGAATCGGACCTTGATGGACATGGTTCGATCCATGATGAGTTTCACTGGACTTCCTCTTTCCTTCTGGGGATATGCCCTAGAATCTGCGACGCATCTATTAAATAGAGTACCGTCAAAGAGTGTCTCCAAGGTGCCATATGAAATGTGGTTTGGTAAACCACCCACTTATAAATACCTAAGGGTATGGGGTTGCTCGGCTTATGTCAAGCAACTAGTGGGTGATAAGTTGGATGCAAGATCCTCCTTATGTAAGTTTGTGGGATATCCAAAGGAATCCTATGGATATTATTTCTACAACCCATCAGAACATAAAGTGTTTGTTTCAAGGAACGCTACCTTTTTAGAGAAGGAATTTCTATTGGATAGAAATAGCGAGGTTGCAGAACTTGAGGAAACTCAAGAACCACAAAAAGGTTCACCTGATACCACAGATGCACAACCTAAAGTAGTAGCAAGTACACAACATCCTCGAAGATCCCAAAGGATCCCGAAACAACCTGAGAGGTATGGTTTCTTGCTTGATAGCAACGAGGATGGTAATTCCCCTGATCCAAGGACATATGGGGAAGCGACGTTGGACGTCGATTCGGGAAAATGGTTAGAAGCCATGCAATCCGAGATAGACTCCATGCACTCCAACAAGGTTTGGACCTTGGTGGATCCACCTGACGGGTCTAAACTCGTAGGCTGCAAGTGGATCTATAAGAGAAAGCTTGGAGCAGATGGAGAAGTAGTCACCTACAAGGCACATCTCGTGGCGAAAGGTTACACGCAGAGGCAAGGAATTGAATATGATGAAACCTTTTCACCAGTGGCGATGGTCAAATCCATGCGGATACTTCTAGCCATAGCTGCATATTTAGACTATGAAATATGGCAGATGGATGTGAAGACTGCTTTCCTCAATGGTAAAATAAAGGAAGAGCTTTACATGGAGCAGCCCGAGGGCTTCGCATCCATAGGAAGTGAGCACAAGGTGTGCAAACTTCAGAGATCCATTTATGGACTCAAACAGGCTTCCCAAAGCTGGAACAAGTGTTTTGATGATACTATACAAACATATGGTTTTGTTCAAAATGCTGATGAAGCTTGTGTGTACAAAAAGGCTAGTGGGAGCGCGATAACGTTTTTGGTGCTTTATGTTGACGACATTCTATTGTTCGGAAACAACATAGGAATGTTACAAGAAACTAAAGCGTGGTTATCCACACAATTCTCCATGAAGGATTTGGGAGAGGCATCCTACGTTCTCGGGATAAATATTCATCGAGATAGATCCAGTAGAATGCTGGGACTCTCCCAATCTGCGTACATAGATAGAGTTTTGAAGAGATTCAAAATGGATCACTCCAAGAGAGGACTGGTGCCTATGAGACATGGTATTTCTCTTTCCAAGTCTATGTCCCCTCAGACACCGGAGGAAAAGGAAAAGATGTCTCAATACCTCCGCTATAGGGAGTATTATGTATGCTATGTTATGTACACGGCCTGATGTGGCTTATGCACTTAGTGCAATAAGCCAATATCAAGCCAATCCAGGCGAAGAGCACTGGAAAGCCGTAAAGGCAGTCCTTAAGTACTTAAGAAGAACTAAGGATGCCTTCCTAGTCTACGGTGGAGGAGAATTAAGATTGGAAGGCTATACAGATTCTAGCTTCCAATCTGATGTGATTTCAAATCTATCTCGGGATTTGTCTTTGTACTCAATGGTGGAGCGGTCAGCTAGAAGTGTTCTAAACAGGAAACTATTGCTGACTCCACCACAAAGGCTGAGTACATTGCAGCCTGGGCGGCTGCAAAAGAAGCTGTTTGGATAAGGAACTTCATCCAAGAGTTGGGTGTTGTTCCATTTATTGTTGATCCCGTACGATTGTACTGTGATAACAATGGGGCTATTGCACAGTCAAAAGAGCCAAGGTCTCATCAGAGGTCCAAACACATAAAAAGGCGATACCATATGATCAGAGAGATCGTTCGTAGAGGCGACGTTCAAGTGGAACGTGTGGACTCGGCAAATAACATAGCAGACCCCTTTACCAAACCCTTGGGCCAAAGAGTATTGGAGGGACATCTTGAGAAGACGGGCCTAAAATGCATGGGCAATTGGCTCTAGGGCAAGTGGGAGATTGAAAGAGTTAGGTGCCCGGTGCGCCATTTGTAGGGCGTAGTAACCGACTCTTTAAACAGTCTTATATTGTATCTTGGCAAGTAATTTAATAAATGGTACTTTCTTCTTTATCTTATCATTCTATGCAATTAGATAAAGTCCCCTAGATCACTCTTAAGCTATGAGATGTGTTTGGTATCGGGGATGCCAATCATGGAATACGTCTCTAAGGTTGTGGTCTTAAAGATGTTCCAAGTCATAGAATCATGGAGATAGGGATATCAATGACTCGTAAAGACTTGCACGTACAATGCACACTCTTGGAGAGTGTATCCTATTCCATGGATACTGATACGGTGTACATCAATGCATGTATGTGGGTTCTCGTTGGGATCGAGTAAACTGAACAACCCCGCCGAGATTCCATATTGGAGTCAATGTCGAATTTGGAATCTCCTCGGTTACGTAGGCATAAGATTGGTCCTCATGACTTGAGGCACCATTGGTCGTCTCGTTCATCGCTCACTGTACTTAGATTTGTCACACGATTCCAGGTGAGTCATAAAGTGGGGCATATTGGGTCCAGTCTGGTTATGTACGGAGGCACGTGAGTGCCAAGAGAGAATCCGTCACTGATCATTAGCGTCGGCGCATATCCTATGCACTTCATAGTGTATTGACCATGGGAACCTCCGGCCGGAGTAGAATCAATAAGGAGGCGCAGTGTTTCCTCGCTCGATTGATAAATTGGTCAATGTCACTTAGATCGATATACATAGAATCGAGTTACTGGGATTTCGACTGACATCCAAGTCCTAGATTCGATCGGGATATTTGATGGAAGGATTTTACTTATGCGAAAATCAAAATGCGGAAAGGTCACCTAATAATCGTTCATGGATAGGTCTTCTTGGCGCGTGGCTAGTACTAACCTTGATTTGTAGGAACCATGAATTAATCGGTAATTAATTCTTGGTCGGATTAAAATACTTGGAGTAATTAAATCTAGCAATGAAAATTGCAAAGGCACAACGGGGTTGTGTTCCTACTACTAGTACATGAACGGACCTACAATGGGGTTACACACTTACTCAAGAAAGTTCAATTACTATGTGAATATTAATCCGATTTAGGATTAAAGTGAAATTGATTAATGAGATTAATTGATTAAGTGGAAGACATTTTAATTAGTAGGCTTGGGAAAATAATTTTTCTATTAATTAATCTTGGAGATTAATCATTAACGGAAATTATTATTATCCGGGAATTTATTTAAGCTACTAATTTTACTATTAATTAATCATGAAGATTATTTAATTAACAAGTCTTGGAAGACTTGGGAGTCATTTTAATTAAGTTGGACTTAATTAAATGAAGTCACAAGAGTGAAATTCAAAGCTAGTCAAAGTTTGATTTGTAATGTTTTTTAAATACAGAAGAAAATGAAAAATATTCTCTTACACATGTGGTGGTAGTTGAGAATGGAATGGTAGGTGAGAATGAGGTGGTAGGTGAAGAAAAACAAGTCTTCTACTCCATCTAACACCATATGGCCGAAAATTTGTGGCTATAAAAGGACGTGTTCTTGCTCTCATTTAATGATTGATGAAAACTTAAAAAGAAAAAAAAAACTTAGAGCTTAGTTATTCATCTCTAGATTTTTCTAGCTTCTCTTGTGATTCTTGAAGACTTTCTTCTATAGAACTTCTTCTTGAAGATTAGTTGTAAAAGATTATCTTCCATAGATATTTGTTTTAGTAACTCTTCTTGTCTTCCACCTTTCACTACATAGACTCCAGTTTCTTAGAGCAGATATCTAGCCAATCTTTTGCTTAAGGTATGAACTTACTCGAGGTGTGTCCATGTAGAGGCTTCTTTCTTTAGGAGCTTATGGTGGTTTGATTTGAATCCCTCCATGTTGAGGTGATGTTCGAAAATAAGAGCCAAAGTTTTTGGTGTGGTTTTCATTGTGTTGTGGTTTTACACCCTCACTTTAATAAAACCCCAAATCTTGTGATCGGTTTAAAACCCCTTTACTCGTATTAGTTTTTGTTGTGCATTACTTTGACCCCCTAGTTTGGGATGCCGATATATATGTGTTTTATATACTTTATTTCTTCCATTGCGCCGGCATCGCTTGTGGGGGCATACCGATCCTTACATCCACCTTATGTAAAGCATTTAGTGGGAGACAAATTGGACCCCAAGTCGTCTTTGTGCTATTTTGTAGGATATCCAAGGGAAACTGTTGGATATTACTTCTACAGCCCAACAGAACAAAAGGTTGTTGTTTCGAGAAACGCCAATTTCTTAGAGTGGGGTCACCTTCTAGATAGAAAAGGCGAGGCTGTAGAACTTGATGAGGTCCATGAGAATGGATCAAGTCAAGAAATACAAATTAACCCACCCGACACCAACGAGGCTACATCAGTGGCACCCACCGAAAACACACAACCTTTGAGGAGATCAACGAGGCTCCCAAAGGAGCCTAGAAGATGGCTAGGCCTATTGCCAGAGGAGGGTACTCAAGATCCTCCTCTAGACTCTGATCCGAAAAGTTTTAAGAGTGCAATGTCTGACATTGATTCGAGAAAATGGCTAGAGGCCATGACATCCGAAATGGACTCCATGTACTTTAACAAGGTATAGACCTTGGTTGACCCACCTGAGGGCATCAAGCTCATTGGCTGTAAGTGGGTCTACAAGCGTAAGCTTGGAGTCAATGGAGAGGTAGTAACCTAGAAGGCTCACCTCGTGGAAAAAGGATTTACTCAAAGACAAGGGATTGACTATGAGGAAACCTTCTCGCCAGTGGCTATGCTGAAATCCATTAGGATTATGCTTGCAATATCTACATATTTGGATTATGAAATATGGCAGATGGATGTAAAGACTGCATTCCTCAATGGAGAAATTGAGGAAGAGATTTACATGCAACAGCCAGAGGGCTTTACATCCAAAGGGAGCGAACACAAAGTGTGTAAACTCCAAAGGTCCATCTATGGACTTAAGCAAGCTTCTTGAAGTTGGAATAAACGTTTTGACACTGTCATACAAGAGTATGGATACGTTCAAAACATTGAAGAGGCATGTGTGTATAAGAAAGACAGTGGGAGCGTAGTCACGTTCATCATACTTTATGTCAATGACATCCTACTATTTGGAAATGATGTAGGGATGATGTAGTCAACTAAAGTATGGCTCTCTAATAAACTCTCCATGAAAGATATGGGAGAGGCGTCCTACATAGTCGGTATGAAGATCTATAGGGATAGATCGAGTAGGATGCTAGGTCTCTCCCAATCTGCATATATCGATCGCGTACTCAAAAGATTTGAGATGGAAGAGTCCAAGAAGGGATTCTTGCTAATAGGACATGATATCACACTTTCCAAGTCTATGTGCCCAAAGACTGAGGAAGAAAGAGTAAAAATGTCCAAAACTCCCTATGCTTCTGCGATAGGTAGATGATATGCACAAGACCCGATGTAGCTTATGCATTGAGTGCGTGCAGTCGATATCAAGCGAATCCAGGCATGGAACACTGGAGTTCGGTGAAAACAATCCTTAAGTATCTAAGGAGAACTAAGGAGTTGTTCTTGATATACGGACGTGGAGAATTGGAATTAGAGGGGTTTACTGATTCGAGTTTCCAATCCGACAAGGATGACTCGCAGTCTGTCTCTGGTTTTGTGTTTCTGCTTAATGGCGTAGCGGTTAGCTGGAAGAGTTCCAAGCAAGCAACCATAGCCGACTCTACCACTGAAGCAGAATTCATTGCAACAAATGAGGCTGCAAAAGAAGCTGTTTGGACGAGGAACTTCATCCAAGAATTGGGTGTCGTTCCATCCGTTGGGGATCCAGTAACGGCATACTATGATAACAACGGGGCTATTGCGCAAGCAAAAGAGCCGAGGTCTCATCAGAAATCCAAACATGTTCTTAGGAAATTCCGATTGATACGAGAAATCATTGGAAGAGGCAACGTGCGAAAGGAGCGCGTGGATACAGCGGACAACATAGCAGACCCACTCACCAAACCCCTTAGCCAAAAAGTATTTGAAGGACATCTGGGAAGAATGGGCCTTAAGTACATGGGCAATTGGCGCTAGGGCAAGTGGGAGATTGTTAGAGTTAGTGCCCGGCGTACCAATTATTGGGCGCCATTCTTTATAATAGTAACTCTAGAGTTGAACAATCATTTTCTTATAAATAAAGTCAATCTCCTTTTATATGTGTGGCATGTCTTTATTCTTAAATTAGTTTTTACTTTGACTTAGAATAAAGAAGGATCACACATAGCTATGGGACATCATTGCACATTGGGTGTGGCAATGATGGAATATGTCTCGAAGGCTATGATCTTTAAACATTGTTCCAAGTCGTGAAAGGGTTCATCGAGATAAAGGGATATCGATGCAACCCAAAAGACTTGCTCATATGATCCATACTCTGGTAGAAGTGTATCTCGTTCCATAGATACTGGCACGGTGAAAGCCAATGCATATATGAGGGTTGCCATTGTGGTAATGGGCGAACTGAACAACCCCATGGGAGTTCCTGAAATGGATTCCCAGTCGAATGTGGAACTTCCAGTGGTCTTGTAGTGTAAGAGTAATCCTTATGGACCTAAGATTCCATTGGATGTCTTATGCGTAACCGCGCATGTTCTTGATTTGTTACATGATCACTTTAGATGATCGAATATGGACAAACTCAGACATGCGCGTCTTACGTAGTAAGGCACGTGAGAATCAAGAGGAATCTATCTCTGACATTAGCCAGTCGGTTTTTTTACATGTGACAGATAGCACTGTGGGAAGGGGGCGATTTTTTTACATGTGGTGGAGGAGGAAAAGGGTTTTCCCCTTCTCCAAGTCTTCATATGATAAGGATTACTAGATAGTTTAGGAGAAAGGAAGTTTCTTTTTCCTAATTGGACTCTAGGTAATCTTCACCTATAAATAAGAGAAGAAGGAGACTAAAAAGGATGATGATTTTTGCTGGAAAAATTCGCCCCTCCCTAACCTACTAAAATCGGCCACCTTTCTCCCACTCCCAACAAGACGTCATTCTATTCATGTGTTGAATTAAACGACTTAGAAAATATTCCTACCATTCATATAATCAAGCCTAAGTTAAGCTTAGAATCGTTTTGTTGTGTAGCACGCAAGGTAAGACGATTGGTGACTTGAACGAGGTATGGATACATCTTAGAGGTGCGACGCTTGGAGCACTCTAAACCGGGAGATACGAAAAGATGATGGGCAATTTCTCACCCAAGGGAAATTGTGTGGATTTGCACCACAGGGTTGCTGAGATCCAAAGTTCGAGGTGAAATGAAATTTTCGAAAGGTATAATTTCGTTTACCTTCTTATCGAATTCGATCGAACCAATTCCATATTCCTGTTTTCGGGTGGTTGTACATTTACTTTTGTAAAATTTTAATTTCCGCTTCCACGAGCCACCCGACGGAATGAGTCAACCCAACAGTCTGTACTAATAAAGTGCATGGAGATATCTTTCTTTTGAAGATGGTCACACAAGAAATGGTATCTAATGTCAATATGTTTGGTTCTAAAATGAAGAATAGGGTTTTGAATCATGGCTAAGGCACTTTGGTTATCACAATGGATAGGGGTTGGACCTAGGATTATTCCATAATCTCTAAGTTGTTTCCTCATCCATAAAATTTGTGCACAACAACTTCCTGCGGCTACATACTTGACTTCAGCTGTAGAGGTAGTTATGGATTGTTGTTTCTTAATATGCCGTGAAACTAACCTATCACCCAGAAATTAACATGTACCACTTGTACTCTTTCGATCAATTTTGCATCCTGCAAAATCTGCGTCTGAATAATCAATTAGTTCAAAAGGAGAGTCCTTTGGATACCATAAGCCCACATGATGTATGTCTTTTAGGTATTTAAGGATTCTCTTGGGAGCAATTAAGTGTAATTCTTTAGGATCAGCTTAAAAGTGTGCACACATGCATACCGAAAATATAATATCAGGTCTAATAGCAGTAAGATAAAGAAGTGATCCAATGATACCTCTATAATTAGTGATATCAACCTCCTTCCCACTTTCATCTTTATCTAACTTAAGCGTTTGACTCATTGGAGTTTTCAAAGATGATGCATTTTTCATACCAAATTTCTTAATCATATCTCGTGTATATTTAGCTTAGTTTATAATATTCCATTAGGGAGTTGTTTAACTTGTAATCCTAAGAAGAAAGTTAATTCACCCATCATGCTCATTTCAAATTGTTCTTGCATCATTTTTTAAAATTTCTCACACAGACGCTTATTGGTAGATCCAAGGATAATATTGTTAGGTACATGCCCTAGATGCCAATGAGGACAAATAGATTGTATAGGGCATTCAATTATATTGTATAAACTAATAATTAATAAAGGCAATTATTATTCTGTTCATGTAAAACTTTGTGGCATCAATAAGTATTGAACAAACAGTCCTTGTGCATCGAGGTTGACTCTTCGCCCTTTATGGAATAAACATGTGACACGGGGAGAGTCTTATTTCTGATCACTAAAAAGGGGTTCGCAAGTCAAGGAATCTTAATTGGGCATTAAGGTTCGACTTGTATGACACATGCTCTGACAAGGAGTGCCAATTGAACACTATGGGATAGTGAGACACGTGTCATAGATATATGAATGGAATTGATACATACGAACACGGCTCGCAGTAATCCAATCACATGGGTATTTACTCGGTGTCTATGAATGATTGGATTACTGACCATAATAGTATGCCTGGGCCTTAGACCTGAGGGTTCATGATCAATGTGCTTGTGCTGTTGAATCTGTTACTAAAGTAGTTAGGCCCAACTCAACCTTTGGTGGGGCCGACCTCGAAGTGCGATCTCAATGAGTCAAGTAGCAGTTGTTCAGAGATCGCCGAGATGGGATTCACTGTCTCGATAGT
Organism: Buddleja alternifolia; assembly: GCA_019426215.1. Lineage (NCBI taxonomy): Eukaryota > Viridiplantae > Streptophyta > Magnoliopsida > Lamiales > Scrophulariaceae > Buddleja > Buddleja alternifolia. Next base: position 17,176,819 of record CM033398.1, read on the forward strand.
AAACGAGAAAGTATCCAGTGCAATCATATGCATATGAAATTATAAGTCTTTGGCCAAAGCAATGAAACTAACTCATGTGGGTCATGGAGGGTAGTTTGGTAATTTCATCATGATATGATTACAAGCACAATATCAAGTTTAGTGAGTTTGACATTTTCCATGACTCTCACTTGATCGGGATACGTCAGTGAAGGGCTTATACTCATACGGTATTTATGGTCCAGAGGTTCGTAAATGATTCGTTCATTTCGTACTCAATTGGGTTACGATGTGAATCCACGAGACCGGCTAGGTGATACTCACATCCTTTGATATTTCCTCCCATTGCCAATTCAGACGAACTTAAAGAGTCGCGCTATAAGAAACGAACGGGAAGTCTTTTTGTGTTAATCTTTTAGAAAGATGTAATTAGATGGACGCATTGATTTATTGGTTAATTCAATGAATTAAATATTTAATTTAATGAGATTAAATTAAATTATTTAATAGTAGAATTAATTAATTGAAATTAATTAATTATTTAATATGTATTGAAATTTAAATAAGATTAAAATTAAATACATGTTAAAAGGTGGGTTAAGTTGAATGGGCCAACTTAAAGCCCACCCACGTCCACTTGGAGCCCTAGGGGGGCGGCCATAAGAGAGTCCAAAAGGACTCCGACTTGTTTGTTAAGTCAAGGAATCATAAGATAACTCCAACACTAACAAGTCATAACAACTTTAACCTAGTTGCATAACACAAAAAGGAAAAAGAATCCTCTCTCCTCCAAAACTTTCCCTAGCCGTCCACCACCATAAACGTGGAAGTTTTGGAAGATCTTTGACACGACAAAATCCTAGCAAGAGAACTAGGTCGCGTAAGTAGTAAAGTGGTTTTCTAAGTCCGGGGTTATCGTATCCGCAGGGACAACTATAATCTAAGTACCAAGACTACTAAATTACTCTATTCTAAGTTAAATCGGTCGATAGAAAGGTTGATTAACTAATTAATAAATACTAGAAAATAAACTAAGGCAACGTCACACCAAATAAAGGGAGGAAACAATAGAGAGAAGCGATCATGGCATATGGTTCAACCAATTATGCATTTCGATTGTGATTTAGGTTTTATTGGATTATTAGATTGATTTAGCTAAGGTGAAATTCCCTAACGTACGTACCACCCAATCTCTTGGCATAGCAACCCTACCCTTGGTATCGATTTCCTATATATCTCTATATGAAAAATCGATTAACGAGGATGCATTTAAGGTCTAGGAATTCCCCACGTGAATGGAAAGCCACCTAAAGAAACCGAGTCTATCTCTAGTCGGTTTAACTATAGGGTATTCAATGTTTATATCTTCCCTAGGTTATTATCTCTCGATCTCTAACCTAGGCATTTTATCAAACACTTGGTGATCAAGCAAATGTAGCATTGAGATCAAATATTGAATACATAGCTAAAACCAAAATTAATCCAATAAACACCAACAAATCAACAATCAAAATAACATAAATGGCCTATCCATGGTCTCAATCAAACAAGTTTAGCTCATATTCATGTCAAAAGTGCAATTATAAATCATACAAGCCATAAGAGGTTTGAACAAATTCAAGAAATAAAGATGTAAAAACTCCCTAATTCTTGTAGAGATGTGGATTCCTTGTTGAATTCTCCATGTTTTGACCTTCAATCTTCTCTCCCAAGCTCTCTCTCTCTCTCTATTTTCGTGTGGCAGCTGCTATCCAAGGTGAGTTAAGGTAAAAAATGGCTAAAAGGGGTAATTATAGACCAACCCGCTGCCTCGAACGCCGTGGCGTTCGCTTGTTGAACGCCACGGCATTGGCTACTGCATATTAACGCCGCGGCGTTCGTGGATGAACGCCTCGGCGTTCGTCCCCTGCTGCTCCAGCCAGTTTTGGTAAACTTCGTATAACTTTCTCTACCAATGTCAGAATACACTGATTCAAGATTCTGTAGAATTCTAAAACAAATATCTACAACTCTCAAGAAGACACTCGGGCCTAAATCCAATGTTAATGATGACAAAAGCGTCTTACAAGTCACTGAATGACTCCATCGTAAGACGTCTCTTCCGATGATGTTTTCACCTCCTTCCTTACATATCTAATCTTTGTCTTCAACATAAGAAATGTACCTTTGCTTCTTATCTTTCCATTGGTATACCAAGTGTGTAATTTGGAAATGGTTAGAGAAATCTATTCCATAAACTCTAGCACTGCGCATACAACATTTTACCTTGTGTTGTATCTTTATTCATGATTTACCTTCAATCCTTGTTCTTTTCCTCCAAATCATATGTTATTCTAGAAAATATGAGAAAACAAGGATCAAAGCATCAAATGTGATCAAATTATCAAGGAAACAATCAAAACCAAGTCGATAAATGGGGGGAAACTAGTGTAAAAATAACATATATCAACTACCCCCAAACTTAGCTTTGATCGTCCTCGATCAAATACAATCAAGCACACACATGAAATCTCAAAATGGTTTTTCTTTTGCAATCTCATACACACAAAAACAAGCACTAAACCTTCGAAGAAGTTTCGGAAGAGTTACCCGATGCTTTGAACATTCAACAATTTGAAAACCACACAAAATCTTAGTGTCCATCCCTAAATCATGAACTCCCACTCCCATATTCATGTCAAGAGCACACTTTAGATAAGATTATGCAAATCAATTTGAAAGTAAAGACATTGAAACAATTCAACATTCGTTAACCCATCGGTGTGTATAAAGTGCAATTGTCACAATCAAAAGGTCTTTACGGCTTGTAATGTAAAGCTAGGTGACGGCTAGGATTGGAAAATATGGATAAAGTGACTAAGTCAAGAGAGCCTATAACTCAAAATCATTGATCTAAATTCGCAAATAGACTACAAAAACTTTCACACCTTATCACTTATCCCTTTTTCACTCTCTTTTTCCTATCAACTTACAACCCCCAAACTTGTTTCTTTTCATATCGGGTTGTACATAGATTTCCAAGCCAAATGATCCAATTGAGTGCCAAGATCAAAGCGTAGTTGAGAGCACACTTTGTTTTTTTTTTCTCTCTCTCGAATATTTAGCCCATTGCTCAAGTTTTCATTTCATCCCCTTTTTTACATAATACTTCAAACCTCAAATATCCCAACATAGCCAAAACATCACTATCTAACCCATGTACATTCATATCAAAACAAGGTGACTACCCATATTCAAGTCAAATGATATGAAGTTCTAAACTCTCTTGATTGGGTGCAAGACATTGTTTTTGACATTGTTTTTCTTTTAGGCTAGAAGGTGGTTGTCTTGACATATGAAATAAAGACGAATGGTGGTTTCTAGTGTGCTTAGCACACTCCATTCTTATCAATATGGCTCAAATCAAGGTCTAGAGATTATGCAATGTAGAGAAGGCCAAAATGTAAGGCTAACAACAATGAAAGATGGCCTAAATCATTTTATGACTTCACAACATTAATACACACTTCATAGTCAACAAAATTGAAAGTTTAACGTTTGAAAACCGCAATAATTCGCATAAGCATGACTAAAAAGGGCTTTCAAGTCACAATATATGACATGTTGACCACAGACAAGGGGCTTTGACTTTAACAGAGTAGAGATATTCAAACGCATTCAGCTCTTATGCAAGGGTGCACCAATTCATGAATTCTAATTCAACAAGGTTGTACCCCCAAACTTAAATTAGACATTGTCCTCAATGTTCATGAAATAAATGCAAGGTGAGAGGGATAAGTGTTACAACTTTGAAATGGAGAGATGCGGAGTGAGCACGGTGGTGGGCTAGTACCCTGGGATCAAAACCTGAAGAAAAGAAATATCTAGAAAATCACATCAACAATAAGACGGGAAAGAAAGCAAGATAAATACAAAAAGGGAAAACAAGAAAGCGATAAAAAGCTTGGGTTGCCTCCCAAGAAGCGCTTGTTTTAAAGTCATTAGCTTGACTTTACCGAGTTATTTCAAGGGGTTTTTTGAATGAATGTCTTGTTCATTCTCCAAGTAAGGATGAAATAGGGCCGGTGTTACTAAAAAATATGATGAGTAGTGACCAAGCAATCATCCATTCAAATATTTTCTCATAGTCCATCACTCTTTCTTCCCATTGTGCCGAGTGATGATTTGGTCTATTCTCCAAGTTACAAGTAGATGACCGTTTTTCTTCACCCATCGAAGTGGAAAACTTGGAGTTCATGATGTAAGACTGGAGGAGACTATTGGTTCTTTTAACCTGAGAAAGCTCAACACTAAAAGGATCAAAAGCATCAATGCGTAAAGACAAATTCGAATCAATTGGATGCTTACAAACCTCATAGCTATCACAAATAACCATATTAACTCCTGTAGTTAAAAACAACTCACCTTCACTGGAATCAATTACCTCTTTACATGTGGAGAGGACAGAGGGTGGAGAATCTTTAGTGATAGGGGGGAGACATTGTAGTCCTAAATCAACCGCTTGTTCAACTTATGTATTGAGGGAAGCCTCACTTTCTTTTATGCGATTCTCTAGGGTGCATGACTCTCTCTCCTTCCATAAGTTGATTGCTTCATCGACTAGTATGACCACTTCCCTACTATGAGCTTCTGACTCCTTTCAACGAGCTTCCATCTCCTTTATGATAGCTTCCATCTCGTTTATGCTAGCTTGTGAGCTTGCACAATCTACATTCAACTGGTCCTCAAGAGTAGATGTCATCGTTGGCTCTTGTTGATAGGAACTATCATATTGTTGGGAAGGAAGGCTACACACATAGTCAAATCCTGAGGCATTGTTGTAACTCCATGTTGAGCTTGCAGGATTTATCCAACCAGGATGGTAAGTATGCTCATAGGTTTCCATTTTCATTGGGGCTGATGAGGCGAATGATGGATCCCAATCATGCGCCAATCCTGGTGAAAACATCATTCCATCATTGTTGTAACTCCATGTTGATCTTGAATGATTTAGCCAACCGGGATGGTAAGTGTGCTCATAGGATTCCACAGGTGGTAAAACAATTAGCCCAGCTGCTCCTTGAATGTTTGGCATCATGTAATCCCTCATAACGATTTGTGGAGATACCTCCGGTTGCTTTAGAGGGATGCCAAACTTTGCAATTTCCCGACGCACCACTTCTGCTAGGACAGCGGGATCTATGTGTGTATAAGGAGTCTCCATCATGGCTTACTGAGGTTGAGTCTCCCTTTGTAGTCTTACCCCTCGAGTAAATGTGCATTCAGTCTCAGGGTCCAACTCCGCTAGTCCAATCCCACTAGTATGTGTCATGCACTAATGAGATCAATCTCGCACAAAGAAAGACAAAACAATTAGTAGAAAGAAAAAAAAATGATCTAAGCTCAGAAAGAATAAGAGAATCTCAATATTAGATACCATAGTTGTCCCCGGCAACGGCGCCAAAAACTTGACACGACAAAATCCTAGCAAGAGAACTAGGTCGCGTAAGTAGTAAAGTGGATTTCTAAGTCCGGGGTTATCGTATCCACAGGGACAACTATAATCTAAGTACCAAGACTACTATATTACTCAATTCTAAGTTAAATCGGTCGATAGAAAGGTTGATTAACTAATTAATAAATACTAGAAAATAAACTAAGGCAACGTCACACCAAATAAAGGGAGGAAACAATAGAGAGAAGCGATCATGGCATATGGTTCAACCAATTATGCATTTCGATTTTGATTTAGGTTCTATTGGATTATTAGATTGATTTAGCTAAGACGAAATTCCCTAACGTACGTACCACCCAATCTCTTGGCATAGCAACCCTACCCTTGGTAACAATTTCCTATATATCTCTATATGAAAACCCGATTAACGAAGATGCATTTAAGGTCTAGGAATTCCCCACGTGAATGGAAAGCCACCTAAAGAAACCGAGTCTATCTCTAGTCGGTTTAACTATAGGGTATTCAATGTTTATATCTTCCCTAAGTTATTATCTCTCGCTCTCTAACCTAGGCATTTTATCAAACACTTGGTGATCAAGCAAATGTAGCATTGAGATCAAATATTGAATACATAGCTAAAACCAAAATTAATCCAATAAACACCAACAAATCAACAATCAAAATAACATAAATGGCCTATCCATGGCCTCAATCAAACAAGTTTAGCTCATATTCATATCGAAAGTGCAATTATAAATCATACAAGACATAAGAGGTTTGAACAAATTCAAGAAATAAAGATGTAAAAACTCCCTAATTCTTGTAGAGAGGTGGATTCCTTGTTGAATTCTCCATGTTTTGACCTTCAATCTTCTCTCCCAAGCTCTCTCTCTCTCTCTCTCTCTATTTTCGTGTGGCAGCTGCTATCCAGGGTGAGTTAAGGTAAAAAATGGCTAAAAGGGGTATTTATAGACCAACCTTCTGCCTCGAACGCCGCGGCATTCGCTTGTTGAATGCCACGGCGTTGGCTACTGCATATTAACGCCGCGGCGTTCGTCCCCTGCTGCTCCAGCCAGTTTTGGTAAACTTCGCATAACTTTCTCTACCGATGTCGGAATACACTGATTCAAGATTCTGTACAATTCTAAAACAAATATCTACAACTCTCAAGAAGACACTCGGGCCTAAATCAAATGTTAAAGATGACAAAAGCGTCTTACAAGTCACTGAATGAGAAAACTCCATCGTAAGACGTCTCTTCCGATGACGTTTTCACGTCCTTCCTTACATATCTGATCTTTGTCTTCAACGTAAGAAACGTACCTTTGCCTCTTATCTTTCCATTGGTATACCAAGTGTGTAATTTGGACATGGTTAGAGAAATCTATTCCATAAACTCTAGCACTGCGCATACAGCATTTTACCTTGTGTTGTATCTTTATTTATGATTTACCTTCAATCCTTGTTCTTTTCCTCCAAATCATATGTTATTCTAGAAAATATGAGAAAACAAGGATCAAAGCATCAAATGTGATCAAATTATCAAGGAAACAATCAAAACCAAGTCGATAAATGGGGGGAAACTAGTGTAAAAATAACATATATCAATCTTTTAAAGGTTCGTTTCGCGTGCATATTTAGAGACAGGAGCTCAAGGAGTTGCTGTTACGCGAAGAATGACTAGGAAATTGATAAGGTAATCTATTTCGTTTAAGTTTTTGGAAAACTGTTTAAAATCATCAATCCCGTTAAAGTGATCCATGTTTAGGAATCCGAAAAAAAAATATCTTCTTTTGAACATGGTCACGAAGAAATGGTATCTAATGTCAATGTGTTTGGTTCTGGAATGAAGAATAGGGTTTTGAGTCATGGCTAAGGCGCTTTGGTTATCTCAATGGATGGGGGTTAGACCTAGGATTATACCATAATCTCTAAGTTGTTGCCTCATCCATAAATTTTGTGCACAACAACTTCCTGCAGCTACATACTCGATATTCCGCTGCGTTTTTCTCCAAAGGATTCCCAACAGTGGTATTAGAGCCGACTTAATGCGACTAATGATTTTTCTTGTTTGAGATTATGTTGGCAAAATTAGATTTTTTTTAACATTGGATTTTATGGGTTTTGTATTGGATATTGAAACTGAAATTTTTGAAAAATTTATCGCCCCGTTTCGTCACCCCGATTACGCCGTTGCGACACCGGCGGCGGGGCGGAACAGCGAGCAGCGCCGCTACTACGTAGAAAAAAAAAGGGAAAAAAAGAAAATTAATATTATTTATCCAATAAATATATCAATTAAATAACTAACTAACCATGTTAATTCCAAAATTAATTTCACAAGGAAATTAATTAACACATTAACTTAATTAATAAGATCATCTAATGATCAATTAATTAATTACGATATCAAATACCGAAGGATCTCTCTCAAGTTTTATTCCATGATTTTTCCTTTACAATTCCTTTAAGCGCGGCTCTTTAGGTTCGTCTCAAAAGGCAATTGGGAGGAAACCAAAAGGATGTGGATACCACCTAGCCAGTCCCGTGGTCCTGTGAATACTGTACGAGTATAAATCCTTTATTCATATATCCCAGTCAAGTGAGAGTCATGGTTTAGTCAAACTCATTGGACTTGACTATATGCTCAGGTCATAATGAATCGAGGTCATTGAGTATACTTTCATGTCCAACATAAGTATCTCTAATGCTTTAGCCAGAGTCTTTGATCTCACTCATTCATAATGGCATAGGATATTTAGCTCATTCACTTATGAGAGAATAAATCTCATATTGCTAATCATTTAAGATTGCTACTTACCCATAAAGCCGCACTTCTAAGCTTTTTCCCAGAAAATTTACGTAGGATTTTTGGCGATAATTTCTCTTCTCTTTTTCGTACGTATCTTGTATGTCTTTCTTATGTTATTTCATATGTTTAGGGTTTTCTGGGGTAAGGTATTTATAGGCAATTTCTTGAGATATGTCCGTCGGACACATGTAGGAGCGTGCCTTTCACGCAACACGTGAGTTTACCTAAAGTCTGACATTCCTGAAAATTCGCTGAAGTCGATTGGACGGGAGCAGCTGAAACTCTAAAATTTCTGACAGTTTGGTTAAAAGGTGGCTTGTCCACAAGTCACATTAGCTTATCACATTTAATGCTCTTAATAGGCATTTAATGCATTTGAATTTAATTCTCGTTGGAAATAAATGCCCGTTGAATGATTGCATTTAAGTCCTTCATGCCTTGAGGATTTATTTCAGGTGAATCTGACATCGGTCGCTTAAGTGCTTTTAGCGCTTGATTCATAAATCCTGAAATGAGGTCCTTTAGCGTTTGACGGACGCTAAGTAACAAATACTTATCTCTGGTTAACTTCAGACGCTGATCTTCAACCGCTTCTCTAATAGACTCACCTAGAATTCTACTAGCGACTCAGTATCTAATACTTAGTCTAAAATCTACAAAGATAAAAATTACATGCCTATATTAATTACAAACTTTCAAACGCTTATACATCAATCTATGAAAAACGGAAACTTACATTGTATTTTTGGGGTCTAACATTAAATCCTATGTTGTCATCATCAAAACATGTAACATGAAATTTCCTAACAATTTCCCCCTTTTTGATGATGTCAAGACTTTTAACTCTTATAACTCTTTTATAATTTAAGAGTTACTTAAAAGAAAAGGCCCAAAGGAATATAAGTTAGCGTTTGAAAAGTTAGTAAAGTTAGCTAAAGTTAGATTAGCTTCAACAAGATGTTTAAGCGTTAAAACATTCATTCATTGAAAGATTTAAAAACATATATGTTTTACACTGAAAGAAAATCATAAAAAAAAATAGAAAGAAAATCAGAAAAGGAATCCAATCACTTTTTTTGTCGCTTCGCTCTTTCTTCACTTTGTAGAACTTCTAACGCTAAGTCCAACAAGAGACAATCAATATAGATCATTGTCGTATGTTGAAATTCATCGTAATCATGCCTACGAAGTCTGGCGCTTTCATTTAGCTCTAACAACCTTTCCATCCAGTCCGTTGGTGGAATACCAAGTTCACGAATTAAATCATGATAGATATCTCTTTGTCGATCATTTGACGGTCTCCAATTGATAGGTCGTTGTAGCGGTCCGGCATATGCAGGAAATCCCATACTTTCTAAGAACTCGGGGTCCAACTCTGGGAGCGCGTACTTTCCGAGATAATACCTTGGCTTTCTTTTCTTGGATAGCATTTTCTTAATGCTTACTAATTCTTCAAACAATGAAGCCACTATTTATTATCTGTCTTCGAAATCGCTTTGGACTTTTCTTTATCTTCCCCCTTCTTGACATTATCAAGGGAGGTGTCGAGTTCAGCGACATCTCGGCGCAAGAGTCTAACTTCTTCGACGAGAAGAGCAACTTGTTGAGCAACACTCTGAGCGGCAGCATCGGATGAAGCGTGTCTTTCAGTATCGGCCAATGCGCTCTGAGCTAAGTGACGGTTGAATTCAGATGAGAGCTCAGCGATAAGAGGTGATATGCTCTGCATGATAGCAATAGTACTTTTATTTGCAGCATTTCCAATATCACGACTCCCCGTATCCAACACTATGCGGATATGTCTATCAGTAGCCTCAAAGATCTTGGAGCAGGAACCCTCAATGTTGGTAAGCGAGTTACGGACTGCCTGTCGAAAGTCTCTGGCTTCTGAATCGCTCTCAGAATCTGAATTAGAATAAGGACGCTCTGGGGATGGGAGAAGTCCGTAAGAACTTGAAACTGCAGCCTTACCTTTGGATTTATCTCTAGTAAAAGGTTCTTCAGCCTGTTGAGCAATTTCAGCGTGCATTTCTTCTTCGATAATTTGGATGGAGGGAGAAGATTTCAGGCTGTTGAGCAATCGCTGGGAGCTCGACTACCGAGGCGCTAGAAGAATCTGGAATTTGAGCGTCATCCTCAGTAGGAGCACTTTCTTCTTCGATAATTTGGATGGAGGGAGAAGATTCTCTAATACCAATGACCCAGAGGGGGCCAAGGGCTTCCATCACATGCCTTGGACTGATTAGGCTAGATTGCGAGATAAAGAATATAGCGTCTTTGCGCTCTTCGGTACTTAGTGCAAGTTGCACACCTTCCGGTAAAGCAATCCCTGAAGTATAACAGTTGAAGAAGTCCAAAATCAAAGGCATGAGCGCTTGAGCTGCTTCTTGGTCCACTGGCCTAATCAGCGAGATCACCTTGGCCACTTGAATATTTGATTCACTAAAGAGCACAGGGTGAAGAGTATATCCTCTGAAATTGTAACACCCGGAATAGTGATTGAAACTGATGTCCGGCGCTTGGGCATTTTCAAACACTGCTCTCATTGCTCTGTGGAACTCAGCGAACTCAGCGTGTTCATTCGAAACATCCACACGAATCTGACTCTGGCCTGGAAGAAGTGGTCGTTTACTTGATGAAGCGTCTTCATTTAGGTCAGGAAATACTCGTTTAACAAACCCTGCATGAGGATGCAAAACGTAGCGTCCGCCTTGACTGTATAAGGCAAGTTGCTGGCTAATGTAGCTTTCGATTAGTTGTCTATATCGTGGCAAAGCGCTAACATTCCCTGCAATAATCTGACGCTGTTGAAGCAAAAAGGTTGCAAAACCTCGGCGTCTGTACTCTATCCCGAATTCGAACAGAAAGGGATATCTGATCAGTTCTTCAATGGTGTAAAAGTGAAGAACAAATTCTTCAGCCCACCTGGCTGTATTCATCATCCAACGTTTTCCAAGTTTGTCCGCTTTCTTTTGCTCTTTATTAGCGGCAAGGAATTTCTCAAAACGTTCCGTCTCTTCATCATAATCGTCAGCCCATAATCTGGCTAGATATTCACGAGCCTCATCTTCTATCCACGAGTTGACCGGATTTGGGCGCTCCGCAACAAGCGGTCCTTTACCTTTCCATAACTTAAGTGGATTTCTGGGAGACTTGACAACGGAGGGGAGATCCGAATAGCCTATCTTGTTGAGATCTTCCTCATCTCGATTTTTGTTCCAATCACCCATGTGGGGGTTCTTGAAAACAATCTTGCTTTAGCGTAGAGGATAAAAGGACTCGCCCGAGCGACCGTTTGAATTGAAACGCTGAAGATCAAAGTCAGCTCTGTTGAAAACTGGACGACGAATATACTCAAAGCGGGATTGAAGACGCTCCAAGTTATATAGTCCTAGATTGGCAATACGCCCGAAAATTTCAAACTTGTGAGAGTTGGACATATCGAGCCGATGGAGAGTTGTTTGAAATTGTATTTCCAACTCGGTAAGCGTTTGAGTGTCTCGTTCTCTGGCGGCATAATAGAATTCAACATCTGGAGTATATCCGCGGGGGCAGAAATGGATGACACGAGGAGGAGGTCCCGTTGGCGTAGGAACAATGGAAATTGCTTTTGTTGGGATGGGGGCCACTTCTATCGACAGCTCAGCGTTTAAAGTCGCTTCACTGGCTGATGATGTTTCCGCGTCAGGAAGGGCTTGAGATGTTTCCTTAGCGATATCCACAACAGTTGCCATATCCACATCTACTTCAACTGGAATCTCGGATGAATGAGGGGCATCAGCGATTGGTGCCTCTTGAGGTACATCTTGAGCTTATACATGTAAGCGATTGAGAAAAGCAAGCAAAATTTCCACTAAGTAGAAATATTGAAAAGAAGAGACTAAATCGCTTACCCTGAGGAATATCATCGACTATTTCAGTCGCTTGATCTGTTTCTTGGACAGGTTCCTCAGGCTCTTGGACTACTTCTTCTGGATCTAAGTCGAGAAAAGAAGTTATAGGATCAGCACGAATGGGAATATCTAATTCTTCAAGAGTGTTGAGAACATATTGAATATCTGCTTCACATTGTGCTGAAAGAGTTTTTATCCTAGCGTTAGAGACTTAGAAACTAACGAGGAAAGGATAAACTAATTTGCTTAGCAAATACTTACCCTGAACACTAGAAAGCCTCTGAGATTGAGTAGCGGCTTGAGGAGCTGAGCTGATTTCGGGAACAACGTCAGAAGGAGAAACGCTGACTGGCTCTCTAAGCGCTGGTTTCGCTGAAGCACTAGAGGAGGCTGCGGGAGTAGAAAGAGGAGTACGTCTTCATGCAAGCGGTACTTCTTCTTCTACTACTTCCTCTTCCTTGAGGACGGAAAAGATAAACGCTGGAGGAGGCGATGGAGATTTAGGAGAGGGAAAAGGAGAAGGAATCTTTTGCTTCTTTTTGGGCTCCAGCTTCTTTTTCTTAGGTTCAGGCTTCTGTTTCTTTGCTGGCTTGGATGGCTCAGCGACTTTGAGAACTATCTTTCTCTTAGGTCGCTTGACCACCACTTCTTCTTCGGATGATGATGAAGAGGAAGATGCTTGATCTTCATCATCACTACGAACAACTCCTAAAGCACGAAGTCGCTCACGCTCTTCTTTTGAAACAGCTGCACCACCTATCTTCCTTGGCTTTTGCAGCTCACCGATCATTTTCTTTCCGTAGAATTTTGTCGCTGGAATCTTTTTAGCCAAAAGAGTTTGTATAACCGCAAGCACTAAGAATACGACTTAACACAATCCCATAAGGCTTGGGATTCACCGACTTGGCCATCGCTGTCTTGAAGCAATTAAAAACGTAGAGAGACCAATTTACTTTTAATTTGGTCAGAATGGCCACCATCATCTTGTACTGAATGTTTGTAACTTTATCGAATGTCCCTTTTCTGCATTCGATCATCTTTGAGCATATATCCACGAGAAGAACGTATTCGTCCTTCATATCATTCTTCTTGAGGTTCGGCTCATACGCAGTTTCAACATCTTCTTTCTTGACTAATTCCCAGACTTTTGTAGCATCTCCGAGAGTGACGTGTTCCACCTCAGTGCCATCATTGGGTAGAACCAACAATGAAGAAATCAAGGAAGGGGTAAGAACAAAAGTCTCTTTAGCAAAAAGGAAGACGCAGGATATGGAATTTCCATCTTCAGAAATCTGGGCATTGTTGAAAAAGTAGAGAGATTCGTCTTCAAAGTAGTTGAAAATAGTAGTGATCATATCTCTCAAACCAGATTCTTGAACGAGTTGAAGAATCATTCGAAAAGGGAAGTTCTGGTTATCAAACAGGTAGTCCCAGTTAACGAGAAACCCGGCGTTAACAGTAACTGGTTTTTCAGCACGGGAAGTTTTTCCGGTAGCAGACTTGGATGATTTGGAAGATTTTGAAGCTTTGGGTGCCATTGCTGAAAGTTTGAAAGCTTTTTAAGAGAGAGAAGTATTTGCCTTGAGAGAGATGAAGAATTTTACAGTAGAGAGAATTTGGGAAAGTGATAAAGTCTGACTGTAAAAACCTTGAAGGGTTTAAATATAGGCAAAAAGTAACTTCTCAATGGCTACGATTTTGACACGTAGACAGTCAAAGAGTTTGAGTTTTGAATGGATTCAAATCTGATACGTTTTAAAGAAAATATGGATGCAAAAAGTGCGGTAAAATAGTTTATCAGTTACCAAAAAGAGCAAAATTTTGGGATCCGCAGTTACCAAATTAATTGAAAAACGTTTGAAAAGATTTGAAATTTTCAGCGTGAAGTACACGCGCCTGATAGTACACTAACACGTACTCAGACTCGTGCAGACCTGAACTATCTCGGTTTTAGATAAAGGTCATTAACCGTCAGTTTGATTTGATAGACACGTGTGGGTAGTTATCAAATCTAATCTTTTGTACTTATCCACACGTTTCTTTAACGATGAAAACTATGCATGAATTTTTAAAATAATTTTCTTAGCGTTAACGTGGGAATCTTTTTAACTCTTAAGACTTTTGGAGAACAAAATTTAATTTTGTAAAGATTGAGATAAAGTCAATCGCTTGAATTTAGAAATGACATTTTTATTTAGAGAATGACTTTGTCATGCATAAAGATAAGCACTAGTGATCAATGCATATATTTTTAAAATCATTTTTGATCACAGTCACTTATAAAATTGTTATAAGTACAATTTTAAAGTTCCCCCTAAAATTGATGACTTATTTCAGATTTTTGTCAAAACGCTTTAGACATAAACATAAGGTGGATTCCCCCTAAATTATATGCCTATTAAATATGATGCTTTATGATTTAAGCGTTTAAATCAATCATACCTAATTCACTTCTCAAAGTGAGAAAGCGTTGTTCGTTAAGCGCTTTGGAAAAAGATATCTGCCAATTGTTTGTCAGTTCCAATGAAGTGCATGGATATATCTTTCTTTTGAACATGGTCACGCAAGAAATGGTATCTAATGTCAATGCGTTTAGTTCTAGAATGAAGGACTGGATTTTGGGTCATAGCTAAAGCGCTTTGGTTATCACAATGGATTGGGGTAGGACCTAGGATGATTCCATAGTCTCTAAGTTGTTGCCTCATCCAAAGAATTTGCGCACAACAGCTCCCAGCGGCTACATATTCTGCCTCAGCAGTAGAAGTCGCTATGGATCGTTGTTTCTTACTATGCCACGAAACTAGTCTATCACCTAGACATTGACATGTACCACTAGTACTTTTTCTATCTATTTTGCATCCTGCAAAATCTGCGTCTGAATAACCAATTAGTTCAAAAGGAGAGTCCCGTGGATACCATAAGCCCACACTTTATGTGCCTTTTAGGTATTTAAGGATTCTCTTGACAGCATTTAAGTGTGATTCTCTAGGATCAGCTTGAAAGCGTGCACACATGCATACCAAAAACATAATATCCGGTCTAATAGCGGTAAGATAAAGAAGTGATCCAATGATACCTCTATAATTAGTGATATCAATTTTCTTCCCACTTTCATCTTTATCTAACTTAAGCGTTAGGCACATTGGAATTTTTTAAGATGATGCATTTTCCATACCAAATTTCTTAATCATATCTTTGTGTATTTAACTTGGTTTATAAATATTCCATTAGGGAGTTGTTTAACTTGTAATCCTAAGAAGAAAGTCAATTCACCCATCATGCTCATTTCAAATTGATCTTGCATCATTTTCAAAAATTTCTCACACAATCGCTTATTTGTAGAACCAAATATAATATCATGAACATAAATTTAGACTAAGAGAATATCTTCATTATGAGTAATTTTAAATAACATTGTGTCAACGCTGCCTTTTGAAAAGCCTTTACCTATAAGGAAGATAGAGAGAGTGTCATACCATGCTCTTGGTGCTTGTTTAAGGCCATAGAGTGCCTTATCCAGTTTGTAGACCATACTTTTGCCATGGTTGTTGATGAATCCTGAAGGTTGCTCCACATAGACTTCTTCTTGGAGTTTACCATTCAAGAATGCACTCTTCACGTCCATTTGGTACACCGTGAATTTGTTAAATGCGGTAAACACTAGGAACATCCTAATTGCATCAAGACGGGCTACTCGGGCGTAAGTCTCATCAAAATCAATACCCTCTTCTTGACAATAACCCTGAGCGACTAATCTGACTTTGTTTCTTATAACAATGCCATCTTCGTCCATCTTGTTCCTAAAAACCCATCTAGTCCCAATAACTCCTTGATGAGTTGGCCTTGGTACTAGCGTCCAAACCTTGCTTCTCTCAAATTAGTTAAGCTCTTCTTGCATTGCTTCTACCCAACTTGAATCATTGAGCGCTTCATCCACTTTCTTTGGTTCCATTTGAGATAAGAAACTTGCGAACATGCCCTCATTAATTGTAGCTGACCTAGTTCTAACAGGTGCTTCCATATCTCCAATTACTAGCTCTGGTGGATGGTCTCTACGCCATTTACGGTCTGGTTGGAAAGGGTTGAGAGACTCTTGGCTATCAATCGCTTGATCCATATTTGTCTCTTGCGCAGTCGCTTCATCATTCACAGTTCTAATTTGCTCTTGATGATCATTCTCTTCATGATCATCAGCGATTCTGACTTTATCATCATTTGTAACCTCACGAGTAACCTTAGGAATAGGCACAAAGATCTCATCATCAGGGTCATCATCACTATTATCATCAAGATTAATTTGTGATGCTTGTTGGGCAAGATCTTCAATTCCTACATCATCAGGATTAACCTTACTCGGTTCTTGGTTAGCATCATCAAACACAACATGAATGGATTCTTCAACCTTCAATTTGATCTTATTTAGGATGCGAAAACTCTTTCCATTCTTGGCATAGCCTAGAAAGATTCCCTCATCCGCTTTAGGATCAAAAGTCTTTAGGCTGTGGGATCCATTATTATGAATGAAACATTTTGAACCAAATACATGAAAATATGAAACGTTAGGCTTACGTCCCTTCCACAACTTATATGGAGTTTTCTCATGTTGCTTGTTGATCATACACCGGTTCTGAGTGTAGCAAGCGGTGTTGATGGCTTCGGCCCAAAACCATTGAGGCAGCTTAGACTCTGCAAGCATTGTCCTAGCGGCTTCTTTAAGGGTTCTGCTCCGTCGCTCAACAACTCCATTTTGTTGAGGTGTTCTAGGAGAAGAATACTCATGAAGTATTCCAAAATCTGTACAAAACTTCTCAACAAATTGGTTAGTAAATTCAGTTCCTCTATCGCTTCTAATTCTCGTCACCTTTAGATCTTTTGAATTTTGCAGTTAACGGATTAGTGTTGTGAGCTTGGCACTAGTTTCATCTTTGGTCGCTAGAAATTCTACCCATGTATAGCGAGAGAAATCATCAACTATTACTAGCGAGTACTTTTTACCACTAACACTCATGATTTGAATAGGACCAAACAAATCTAGATGCAATAGTTCAAGGACTCTAGAAGTAGATAGACATGGTTTCTTCTTAAAAGATAATTTAACTTGTTTACCCATTTGACATGCATCACATAAGCGATTCTTTTGAGAGGAACCCTTAGGTAATCTCTCTACAAGATTTAGCGATATTAACTGAGAGATTGCCTTAAAGTTGAGGTGATTCATTTTTCTATGCCATAACCAACCCAATTCATTTTTCGTTTTAGCAACAAAGCATGTGGGGTTGTTATCAAATGAATCACAATCTACAAAATACACATTATTTGTTCTTTTTCCTCTTAGTTTAGTAGACTTAGTCTTAGCGTCGTTGACATAGCAGAAGTCGCTTCAAAATTTAACATCAAAGCCTTTATCACAAAATTGACTAATGCTCAACAAGTTATGCTTAAGACCCTCAACATAATATACATCACTGATCATGATGTTTCCCCTATGCATGATACCTATACCTTTGGTTTTACCTTTAGAGTTATCACCGAATATAACTTGAGGATCGTTGGTTGCACGATAGTTGATCAAGAGATCCTTTGAGCCAGTCATGTGCCTTGACGACCCACTATCGATGTACTAAACTGAAGTATCGGTGCTGGCTCTAGGTACCTGCATTCAAAGGGGAGTTCTAATTCTTCTTAAGTACCCATGTTGTTTTGGGTCCTTCAACATTAGTAGCTTTGGTTTGAATTAAAACTATTGAAACCCATATTTGCCTTGTCTTCATTACGGGAAGATTGGCCTTCTTGGGTTTCGGTTTGTGTTGTGTGTGCCTTTTAGGTGTATAGTAATATCCTCGATTATAATAGTAATCATAATCATAGTCATAATCATAATCATCATAGTATCGATAATATGATCTTGACTGTCTTGGATATTGACGTTGGTATTTCCTTGGCGCTGGCTTGGGTTGCACTTTTGGTGCTGAACACTTAGCGCTTGATTCACAGTGTTCAGGCTTACCTTTAGCCTTTTGAGCGTTTGGATGAGCCCGTTTTTGTGAATCATTTGCTTTAGCCTTACCCTTGCCTGAGTCGGCTTTGGCTTTCTCATTTGGCCTCGTACCATTGTCGCTCGGTTCATTTAGCGTTTGACTTTGTGAACCTTCCTCAACAAAGAGAACACCCTTTTCTTTGTTGTTTGTCGTAACATTAGATTTATTTTGTTGTTTACCGAATTTATTGTATCCTAAATCGGTCTTTTCACCATATAATCAAGTTACCTCAGTCACATTATCCAGCTTTCTAGAAACTTTTGATAATGATGAGATGAGCTGCTCAGATTTGGCAAGTCTAGCGATCAGATCAGCTTCTCTCTTGACTATTATATCAAGATCGCTTTTCAATTGAGTAATCTCACTCTCAAGTGATTGGTTCTTCTCAATGCATTGTTGCTGAATTTTCAACTCTGCTTTGAGCGTTACTTTATCTCTTGTGAGTGATGAGATAATAGCGAGATCATTTTGATATATTTTGGCGGCCTCTTGACAATCTTTATAATATTCATTAACTTTGTCAAGTAATTCACTATAACAAAGAGGATGTGATAATTCATTGGTTACCTCTGGTAGCGATTTGTCAAATGCTTTATCTTCTCTTGCCATGAGATAGATCAACGCTGAGTCGCTTGTAGGCTCATCATCACTGCTTTCATTCGATGATTCCAAGTCCTCTTCAGGTGTGGGAAATGGTTCAGATTCCGCTAGCAAACTTTGTTGGCGAAGGTTGCTCCTGAATTGGTTTCTATCCACAAAGTCTTGCCTTGTGGGCTTAGACACATTTGGATAAGGGCAATTTACCTGGTAGTGCCCTAGTTTCCTGCAATTATAATACAAATTAGTTTTCATTTTCTGTTCAGTGGATAATCGCTTTGATCCAATTGGCGCTTAGAGATTCTGAGTAGGCGATGAAGGCGCTTGATATGGAACTAGCGCTACTGGTTGAGGTGCGGAGTACAATGGCGCTTGATACTGAGGCGCTGGTGCTGGGGGAGGAGTTGGAAATGAAGTTTGTCCAATAGGATTTCTCTTTTCATATCTTAGAAATTTCTTGAATTTCTTGACTAATAAGGCCATTTCCTTTTCTTCATTTGATTCCACTGGTTTAACCTCACTAACCGCTTTACCCTTATTTTTTGTGGTAGCGATTAATGCTCCTGATTCAGTCGCTGAAGTTGTTGTGTCGCTGACTTCATCTAACTCGAATTCGAATGCCTTTAACTCTGAAAACACATATTCTGGAGTAAGAGTCTCCAAAGTTTGTGATTCTCTCATAGCAACTGTCTTGATCAAGTATTTACTTGGAAGACTTCTGAAAATCTTATTGACCATTTCCTTGTCGGTCAATTCTTTATCTAATGACGCTAACTCGGTAATGAGCAAAGTGAATCTTGTGTCCAATTGTTCTAGCGTCTCACTGGGCTGCATTTTGAAATGCTCGAATCTTTGCATGGCTATGGAGAGCATGTTCTCCTTCATTTGTGTTGAACCTTTGACACGAAAAATTCTTACGTGTATTAAACAGCAAGTGGACTGGTCGTGTGTAGTAATAAAGTGGACAATAAAGTCCGGGTTGTCGAACCTCAAGGATTTGTATTTTAGTTTATGATTTTAAAGCAATTGAAGAACTTAAACTAAAACAAGAATTAACTAAAATACTATGGAAGTAAGATATAAGAAACAAGATGTCGAAATCAAGATAGCTATGGAAGAGAGCAACTAAGACACATGTGTTGGCATAAATTAATCAATTTTCATTATAAACATGTTCTCATATTATTAGACTAATGTTGCTTTGGTGGAAAAAACCTTAATTAATTACTACCCGATGTCTCGGTTATAATAATCCTATGATTAATTGATGGTTCTCTAGATATGTCTATCCGAGAATCTAACCAACAATCATGCATTCAAGTTCTAGAATTTCCCCGGATTAATCCGGCTAACTGCACCCGGGAATCTCTACCTATCTCAAGGGGCAATTCCCTATTTTTTATGGATTATGTGATGATCCTCTTTGCACCTTAAATTACCTTCTCTCGAACGAATAATTTAAGCAATAAATCATGCATATGGTAGCTAAACACATGATGCATTCAAACAAGATCAAGATACAAAGCAACAATAGAATTAATATGAAAAACACAATTTATAACTCAATTATCATAATTTAGCCTCAACATGGCCTTAGTTCGAAGAATCTATTTCATCTTAAAAGATAAAAGATAGGAACTTAAATTAAGATTCATATTCCTAGACAAAAACAAATCTAAATCTAAGAAACTCCCTCGTATTTTTGATGGTTGAACTTCGATCTTCATCTCTTCCATGCTTCTTGATTTCTTCACCTTCAAAGGTTCTTGATAATCTTCATAACTAATCTAAGGATGATGAAGATGATGATAGGATGTGTTTAGGCTCCCCCAATGGGGAATGTGTTTTCAAGTGTGTTTGTAGGATGGCATCCAATCCTTCTTTTATAGCCAAAAAAATTCACCAACCAAGAACATGTGCTTCCATTCTCTTTTCTTTCCACCTACCATTCTCTTGTTTTCCATCTACCAAGAATGTGAACTACCATTCTCTTGTTTTCCACCTACCATTCTCTTACTTTCCTCCTACCAAGAATGTGAACTACCATTCTCTTGTTTTCCACCTACTAAGAATGGGAGCTGCCACTTTCGTGTTTTCCAGCGCAGGGATAGTGTTTTATTCATAACTTCTCCACAGACCTCCGAATTGGATGATTCAAGTTTCCATGTAAAGATAAGACATAGATCTAAAACGTTGTAGAAGGACACGTCATCAAATTCGGTCTCTAAATGTATCCAAATGGCGTTCCAACGTGGACATTGTTTCTGATTTGGCGCCCAGGTGTGCGGAAATGGTACTAAAACATGATCTTGGCTAACTCCAACTTATTTCTTGCTTGTTTGGTCGTGGAGGTGTGAAGCATCTTGGCCTAAACTTGTTTTATACGTCGTTTTTCAGCCCGTTCTTCGATTGTATCCATTTAAGGTCTGAAATCACTTAATGCACGAATTAAATGCACATGTAACAAAATCAAGCGATAAATGAACCTAAAACATAAACGCAAAGGGGCTTAATAACACGTAAAAATGACTCTTATCAACTCCCCCAAACTTATCAATTGCTCGACCTCGAGCAATAAAAGGCCTACGGCACAAAAAACATCATCAACCAAAAAGAGAAAACAAAAACAACAAACGAACTCACTTTCGTGGAGTAAACGATTGCACTTAGCCTGTGCAGCAGGCCTTTAAACCTTTGAGTTACCTCAAAGGACGAGTTATAGTCTCGTGAGGGTTTGCAGACGATATACCCACAAAATCTAACAAACTTTCAATCTCAACCAGATGAATACATCTCAATATAATTAACAAGAATAAATGGCACAAAATCATCCTTTTACAGCTCACAAATATATACATATCAACTACTTTTTCTCATGTGACACCAATACTGGAAAAGACTCCATAGGATGTAGTGAAAATAAATCTAAGGTATTATAGTCGAGAGACATCCTTACCAAATATTGGACATTAATCCCATATCTATCAACTTTATGATCAACCACAAAGCATAAGAATCATAGAAAATTTCATAGCCATTTAAATTTCATTATCTCAAACATTCAAACTTTCAATTCATATGAAACTTTCCAATTAATTAACTGCATTAAGGCTAGATCATTTGCAATGTTTTATTCCATTAGGCTTTCTATGGCACCCACGTAACAAGCTTTAGATCAATGACTCCCAAACTAGATAGTTTTGGGGCATTAAGTGTAAAGACACTCCTAAGGATTTAATCACTCGAGTGTCAAAGGCCACGAAATAAAACTAGATCTTTTAAACAATTCGCTTCTTTTTGGCTTGAGCTTAGCTCAAATTAGCATAATAGTACAGTATATAGGCATGAAACTTTTCACCTCCAGTACGTATTAGCCTGACCAATTTTGGTCATACCAAAATTCAACCTTTTTAATTCATTTTTTAGCATACAAAATTAACTATTCAACTTATAACTGTATGAGAAATCTAAGTTAATATTTTCGGGAAAAATTCCTTAAGTTTCTCAAGATGGTTATCCTCTCAACTCCTCTACCTTCGATTTATGTGCATTGTGAATCATCTAAGAAATCAATCCTAGTATAGGATCTCCATGAGCAATTTCAAAGATATATATGTTCATTTAAATTCAAATTAATTCAAAAAATCATGCCATTTTTACAAGTTAATCAATTTAAATGCATCAATTGGAAGGACTAAAAAAAAAAACAAATCATGATTGATTTTCTTAACATAAAGACATATAAACATGATAGCATACAAATTCCCCCAAACTTGAACTAAACAAGGAACACATGACATGACAAAAATAGCAAGCACATGGTGATCAATCATATGAATGTATTAAAACCACAAAGTACTACCCACATATACCCCCAAACTAAAACTCAACATTGTCCCCAATGTTGTCTCACATAAACGCATGCAAAAGGTATAAGAGTACTCATAATCAAGGATTGTTGAAAAACAATCCTTCATCACAAATATGTTCCAAATCAAACTCATCTCATCAAAATTGGCCTCTCAAAACAACGGGGAATTGCTACTATAACAGGTTCAACATACTTATCAAACAAACCATCAAGCATATGAAAATATACATGCTAAAAGTGCATGCTAGAACACAACATAAAGAAACAAACTAAACAGAACAAAAAGAAAAGAAATGACTCTTATCAACTCCCCCAAACGTATCCAAATGGCGTTTCAATGTGGAGATTGTTTCTGATTTGGCGCCTAGGTGTGCGGAAATGGTACTAAAACATGATCTTGGCTAACTCCAACTTATTTCTTGCTTGTTTGGTCATGGAGGTGTGAAGCATATTGGCCTAAACTTGTTTTATACGTCATTTTTCAGCCCGTTCTTCGATTGTATCCATTTAAGGTCTGAAATCACTTAATGCACGAATTAAATGCACATGTAACAAAATCAAGCGATAAATGAACCTAAAATATAAACGCAAAGGGGCTTAATAACACGTAAAAATGACTCTTATCAACTCCCCCAAACTTATCAATTGATCGACCTCGAGCAATAAAAGGTCTACGGCACAAAAAACATCATCAACCAAAAAGAGAACAAAAACAACAAACGAACTCACTTTCGTGGAGTAAACGATTGCACTTAGCCTGTGCAACAGGCCTTTAAACCTTTGAGTTACCCCAAAGGACGAGTTATAGTCTCGTGAGGGTTTGCAGACGATATACCCACAAAATCTAACAAACTTTCAATCTCAACCAGATGAATACATCTCAATATAATTAACAAGAATAAATGGCACAGAATCATCCTTTTAAAGCTCACAAATATATATACATATCAACTACTTTTGCTCATGTGACACCAATACTGGAAAAGACTCCATAGGATTTAGTGAAAATAAATCTAAGGTATTATAGTCGAGAGGCATCCTTACCAAATTTTGGACATTAATCCCATATCTATCAACTTTATGATCAACCACAAAGCATAAGAATCATAGAAAATTTCATAGCCATTTAAATTTCATTATCTCAAACATTCAAACTTTCAATTCATATGAAACTTTCCAATTAATTAACTGCATTAAGGCTAGATCATTTGCAATGTTTTATTCCATTAGGCTTTCTATGGCACCCATGTAACAAGCTTTAGATCAATGACTCCCAAACTAGATAGTTTTGGGGCATTAAGTGTAAAGACACTCCTAAGGATTTAATCACTCGAGTGTCAAAGGCCACGAAATAAAACTAGATCTTTTAAACAATTCGCTTCTTTTTGGCTTGAGCTTAGCTCAAATTAGCATAATAGTACAGTATATAGGCATGAAACTTTTCACCTCCAGTACGTATTACCCTGACCAATTTTGGTCATACCAAAATTCAACCTTTTTAATTCATTTTTTAGCATACAAAATTAACTATTCAACTTATAACTGTATGAGAAATCTAAGTTAATATTTCCGGGAAAAATTCCTTAAGTGTCTCAAGATGGTTATCCTCTCAACTTCTCTACCTTCGATTTATGTGCATTGTGAATCATCTAAGAAATCAATCCTAGTGTAGGATCTCCATGAGCAATTTCAAAGATATATATGTTCATTTAAATTCAAATTATTTCAAAAAATCATGCCATTTTTACAAGTTAATCAATTTAAATGCATCAATTGGAAGGACTAAAAAAAAAAACAAATCATGATTGATTTTCTTAACATAAACACATATAAACATGATAGCATACAAATTCCTCCAAACTTGAGCTAAACAAGGAACACATGACATGACAAAAATAGCAAGCACATGGTGATCAATCATATGAATGTATTAAAACGACAAAGTACTACCCACATATACCCCCAAACTAAAACTCAACATTGTCCCCAATGTTGTCTCACATAAACGCATGCAAAAGGTATAAGAGTACTTATAATCAAGGATTGTTGAAAAACAATCCTTCATCACAAATATGTTCCAAATCAAACTCATCTCATCAAAATTGGCCTCTCAAAACAACGGGGAATTGCTACTATAACAGGTTCAACATACTTATCAAACAAACCATCAAGCATATGAAAATATACATGCTAAAAGTGCATGCTAGAACACAACATAAAGAAACAAACTAAACAAAACAAAAAGAAAAGAAAACTTACAAACTTGGGTTGCCTCCCAAGAAGCGCTTGTTTTAAAGTCACTAGCTTGACTTTATCGGGTCGGCTCAAGGAGAATGACGTATGAATGCTTTGTTTGTTCTCCACTCCACTCTCGGGTATCGATTCAATCTTTGGATATTGGTATTGAGGATTGGTCCATCATGTGTGATAAATACCCTAGGTTTAGACCAAGCAATCGTCCACTCACGAGTTTTTTTATGGTGCCTCAATACCTCTATTACCTTTTCTTGCCTATGCTTAGGATGGTATTGTGGGCTCTCTTCCAAGTTAGAGACAATGTCTCGTCGTTCTTCACCCATCACTTTCACATAGATGAAATCCACGGTGTACGGATGTAGAAGATGATTGGTTCGTTTTTCCTGAAAGTGCTCAACACTAAAAGGATCAAAAGCATCAGCGTGAAAATTCAAATCAAAGTCAAGTGGAAGCTCAAAAACCTCATAGGTATCGATATTAACCATATCATCATCTTCTAAATTCATTGACAACTTACCATCATCGGTATTGATTACCGATTTACCTGTGGCTAGGGAAGAAAGTAAAGAAATGTCAACACCCTCAGAAAAGATACGATTCGAATGCTCATCGTTGGAGGAATCTGCTTTCGAATTTTCCAACTTCATTTCATTCAACATCACGGTGTTGAATTCCTCCTTTTGATCTATCTCAGTGGTACCAAGCAATGCCCATGGTACTTTCTCAGATATGTCGCTCGTTAGTTGCTTGAGTTGATGATTCATCTCCTTCATTTCCCACCGTGCGTCCTTCATCATAAAGTGGACCTCTCCAATGGTCCTATCAAGTTGTTCCTCCGGAGTAGGAATTCTTTCTTGGTAATGTTGTGGAAAGGACCCTTGTGCATAAAACGCTTCAATGACGCTTTGCAGCTATAATTGATTCTCCGGTAGTGTCATATCAGGAAAATTGCTATCCTTTGCGAATTGAATAACGCTTTGCAGCCATTATTGATTCTCCGGAAGGGTCATATCTGGAAAATTTCTAGCAATTGAGAGCTAAGAGAGTAAGAAAAAAATAAAAAAAATAATAATAAAAAAAATTAATAAAAATAAAATAAATACTTAAAACTTGCAATAAAATCAAAAACTAAAATTAAACAAGTCCCCGGCAACGGCGCCAAAAACTTGACACGAAAAATCCTTACGTGTATTAAACAGCAAGTGGACTGGTCGTGTGTAGTAATAAAGTGGATAATAAAGTCCGGATTGTCGAACCTCAAGGACTTGTATTTTAGTTTATGATTTTAAAGCAATTGAAGAACTTAAACTAAAACAAGAATTAACTAAAATATTATAGAAGTAAGATATAAGAAACAAGATGTCGAAATCAAGATAGCTATGGAAGAGAGCAACTAAGACACATGTGTTGGCATAAATTAATCAATTTTCATTATAAACATGTTCTCATATTATTAGACTAATGTTGCTTTGGTGGAAAAAACCTTAAATAATTACTACCCGATGTCTCGGCTGTAATAATCCTATGATTAATTGATGGTTCTCTAGATATGTCTATCCGAGAATCTAACCAACAATCATGCATTCAAGTTCTAGAATTTCCCCGGATTAATCCGGCTAACTGCACCAGGGAATCTCTACCTATCTCAAGGGGCAATTCCCTATTTTTTACGGATTATGTGATGATCCTCTTTGCACCTTAAATTACCTTCTCTCGAACGAATAATTTAAGCAATAAATCATGCATATGGTAGCTAAGCAGATGATGCATTCAAACAAGATCAAGACACAAAGCAACAATAGAATTAATATGAAAAACACAATTTATAACTCAATTATCATAATTTAGCCTCAGCATGGCCTTAGTTCAAAGAATCTATTTCATCATAAAAGATAAAAGATAGAAACTTAAATTAAGATTCATATTCCTAGACAAAAACAAATTTAAATCTAAGAAACTCCCTCGTATTTTTGATGGTTGAACTTAGATCTTCATCTCTTCCATGCTTCTTGATTTCTTCACTTTCAAAGGTTCTTGATAATCTTCATAACTAATCTAAGGATGATGAAGATGATGATAGGATGTGCTTAGGCTCCCCCAATGGGGAATGTGTTTTCAAGTGTGTTTGTAGGATGGCATCCAATCCTTCTTTTATAGCCAAAAAAATTCACCAACCAAGAACATGTGCTTCCATTCTCTTTTCTTTCCACCTACCATTCTCTTGCTTTCCATCTACCAAGAATATGAACTACCATTCTCTTGTTTTCTACCTACCATTCTCTTACTTTCCTCCTACCAAGAATGTGAACTACCATTCTCTTGTTTTCCACCTACCATTCTCTTACTTTCCTCCTACCAAGAATGTGAACTACCAGTCTTTTGTTTTCCACCTACTAAGAATGGGAGCTGCCACTTTCGTGTTTTCCAGCGCAGGGATAGTGTTTTATTCATAAACTTCTCCACAGAACTCCGAATTGGATGATTCAAGTTCCCATGTAAAGATAAGACATAGCTCTAAAACGTTGTAGAAGGACACGTCATCAAATGCGGTCTCTAAATGTATCCAAATGGCGTTCCAACGTGGAGATTGTTTCTGATTTGGCGCCCAGGTGTGCGGAAATGGTACTAAAACATGATCTTGGCTAACTCCAACTTATTTCTTGCTTGTTTGGTCGTGGAGGTGTGAAGCATCTTGGCCTAAACTTGTTTTATACGTCGTTTTTCAGCCCGTTCTTCGATTGTATCCATTTAAGGTCTGAAATCACTTAATGCACGAATTAAATGCACATGTAACAAAATCAAGCGATAAATGAACCTAAAACATAAACGCAAAGGGGCTTAATAACACGTAAAAATGACTCTTATCAACTCCCCCAAACTTATCAATTGCTCGACCTCGAGCAATAAAAGGTCTACGGCACAAAAAACATCATCAACCAAAAAGAGAAAACAAAAACAACAAACGAACTCACTTTCGTGGAGTAAACGATTGCACTTAGCCTGTGCAACAGGCCTTTAAACCTTTGAGTTACCTCAAAGGACGAGTTATAGTCTCGTGAGGGTTTGCAGACGATATACCCACAAAATCTAACAAACTTTCAATCTCAACCAGATGAATACATCTCAATATAATTAACAAGAATAAATGGCACAAAATCATCCTTTTAAAGCTCACAAATATATATACATATCAACTACTTTTGCTCATGTGACACCAATACTGGAAAAGACTCCATAGGATGTAGTGAAAATAAATCTAAGGTATTATAGTCGAGAGGCATCCTTACCAAATTTTGGACATTAATCCCATATCTATCAACTTTATGATCACCACAAAGCATAAGAATCATAGAAAATTTCATAGCCATTTAAATTTCATTATCTCAAACATTCAAACTTTCAATTCATATGAAACTTTCCAATTAATTAACTGCATTAAGGCTAGATCATTTGCAATGTTTTATTCCATTAGGCTTTCTATGGCACCCATGTAACAAGCTTTAGATCAATGACTCCCAAACTAGATAGTTTTGGGGCATTAAGTGTAAAGACACTCCTAAGGATTTAATCACTCGAGTGTCAAAGGCCACGAAATAAAACTAGATCTTTTAAACAATTCGCTTCTTTTTGGCTTGAGCTTAGCTCAAATTAGCATAATAGTACAGTATATAGGCATGAAACTTTTCACCTCCAGTACGTATTAGCCTGACCAATTATGGTCATACCAAAATTCGACCTTTTTAATTCATTTTTTAGCATACAAAATTAACTATTCAACTTATAACTGTATGAGAAATCTAAGTTAATATTTCCGGGAAAAATTCCTTAAGTGTCTCAAGATGGTTATCCTCTCAACTCCTCTACCTTCGATTTATGTGCATTGTGAATCATCTAAGAAATCAATCCTAGTATAGGATCTTCATGAGCAATTTCAAAGATATATATGTTCATTTAAATTCAAATTATTTCAAAAAATCATGCCATTTTTACAAGTTAATCAATTTAAATGTATCAATTGGAAGGACTAAAAAAAAAAAATCATGCTTGATTTTCTTAACATAAACACATATAAACATGATAGCATACAAATTCCCCCAAACTTGAGCTAAACAAGGAACACATGACATGACAAAAATAGCAAGCACATGGTGATCAATCATATGAATGTATTAAAACCACAAAGTACTACCCACATATACCCCCAAACTAAAACTCAACATTGTCCCCAATGTTGTCTCACATAAACGCATGCAAAAGGTATAAGAGTACTTATAATCAAGGATTGTTGAAAAACAATCCTTCATCACAAATATGTTCCAAATCAAACTCATCTCACCAAAATAGGCCTCTCAAAACAACGGGGAATTGCTACTATAACAGGTTCAACATACTTATCAAACAAACCATCAAGCATATGAAAATATACATGCTAAAAGTGCATGCTAGAACACAACATAAAGAAACAAACTAAACAAAACAAAAAGAAAAGAAAACTTACAAACTTGGGTTGCCTCCCAAGAAGCGCTTGTTTTAAAGTCACTAGCTTGACTTTATCGGGTCGGCTCAAGGAGGATGACGTATGAATGCTTTGTTTGTTCTCCACTCCACTCTCGGGTATCGATTCAATCTTTGGATATTGGTATTGAGGATTGGTCCATCATGTGTGATAAATACCCTAGGTTTAGACCAAGCAATCGTCCACTCACGAGTTTTTTTATGGTGCCTCAATACCTCTATTACCTTTTCTTGCCTATGCTTAGGATGGAATTGTGGGCTCTCTTCCAAGTTAGAGACAATGTCTCGTCGTTCTTCACCCATCACTTTCACATAGATGAAATCCACGATGTACGGATGTAGAAGATGATTGGTTCGTTTTTCTTGAAAGTGCTCAACACTAAAAGGATCAAAAGCATCAGCGTGAAAATTCAAATCAAAGTCAAGTGGATGCTCAAAAACCTCATAGGTATCGATATTAACCATATCATCATCTTCTAAATTCATTGACAACTTACCATCATCGGTATTGATTACCGATTTACCTGTGGCTAGGGAAGAAAGTAAAGAAATGTCAACACCCTCAGAAAAGATACGATTCGAATGCTCATCGTTGGAGGAATCTGCTTTCGAATTTTCCAACTTCATTTCATTCAACATCACGGTGTTGAATTCCTCCTTTTGATCTATCTCAGTGGTACCAAGCAATGCCCATGGTACTTTCTCAGATATGTCGCTCGTTAGTTGCTTGAGTTGATGATTCATCTCCTTCATTTCCCACCGTGCGTCCTTCATCATAAAGTGGACCTCTCCAATGGTCCTATCAAGTTGTTCCTCCGGAGTAGGAATTCTTTCTTGGTAATGTTGTGGAAAGGACCCTTGTGCATAAAACGCTTCAATGACGCTTTGCAGCTATAATTGATTCTCCGGTAGTGTCATATCAGGAAAATTGCTATCTTTTGCGAATTGAATGACGCTTTGCAGCCATAATTGATTCTCCGGAAGGGTCATACATGGAAAATTTCTAGCAATTGCGAGCTAAGAGAGTAAAAAAAAACAAAAAAAATAATAATAAAAAAAATTAATAAAAATAAAATAAATACTTAAAACTTGCAATAAAATCAAAAACAAAAATTAAACAAGTCCCCGGCAGCGGCGCCAAAAAGTTGACACGAAAAATCCTTACGTGTATTAAACAGCAAGTGGACTGGTCGTGTGTAGTAATAGAGTGGACAATAAAGTCCGGGTTGTCGAACCTCAAGGACTTGTATTTTAGTTTATGATTTTAAAGCAATTGAAGAACTTAAACTAAAACAAGAATTAACTAAAATATTATGGAAGTAAGATATAAGAAACAAGATGTCGAAATCAAGATAGCTATGGAAGAGAGCAACTAAGACACATGTGTTGGCATAAATTAATCAATTTTCATTATAAACATGTTCTCATATTATTAGACTAATGTTGCTTTGGTGGAAAAAACCTTAAATAATTACTACCCGATGTCTCGGCTGTAATAATCCTATGATTAATTGATGGTTCTCTAGATATGTCTATCCGAGAATCTAACCAACAATCATGCATTCAAGTTCTAGAATTTCCCCGGATTAATCCGGCTAACTGCACCCGGGAATCTCTGCCTATCTCAAGGGGCAATTCCCTATTTTTTACGGATTATGTGATGATCCTCTTTGCACCTTAAATTACCTTCTCTCGAACGAATAATTTAAGCAATAAATCATGCATATGGTAGCTAAGCATATGATGCATTCAAACAAAATCAAGACACAAAGCAACAATAGAATTAATATGAAAAACACAATTTATAACTCAATTATCATAATTTAGCCTCAACATGGCCTTAGTTCGAAGAATCTATTTCATCATAAAAGATAAAAGATAGGCACTTAAATTAGGATTCATATTCCTAGACAAAAACAAATCTAAATCTAAGAAACTCCCTCGTATTTTTGATGGTTGAACTTCGATCTTCATCTCTTCCATGCTTCTTTATTTCTTCACCTTCAAAGGTTCTTGATAATCTTCATAACTAATCTAAGGATGATGAAGATGATGATAGGATGTGTTTAGGCTCCCCCAATGGGGAATGTGTTTTCAAGTGTGTTTGTAGGATGACATCCAATCCTTCTTTTATAGCCAAAAAAATTCACCAACCAAGAACATGTGCTTCCATTCTCTTTTCTTTCCACCTACCATTCTCTTGCTTTCCATCTACCAAGAATGTGAACTACCATTTTCTTGTTTTCCACCTACCATTCTCTTACTTTCCTCCTACCAAGAATGTGAACTACCATTCTCTTGTTTTCCACGTACTAAGAATGGGAGCTGCCACTTTCGTGTTTTTCAGCGCAGGGATAGTGTTTTATTCATAACCTTCTCCACAGACCTCCGAAGTGGATGATTCAAGTTCCCATGTAAAGATAAGACATAGCTCTAAAGCTTTGTAGAAGGACACTTCATCAAATGCGGTCTCTAAATGTATCCAAATGGCGTTCCAACGTGGAGATTGTTTCTGATTTGGCGCCCAGGTGTGCGGAAATGGTACTAAAACATGATCTTGGCTAACTCCTACTTATTTCTTGCTTGTTTGGTCGTGGAGGTGTGAAGTATCTTGGCCTAAACTTGTTTATACGTCGTTTTTCAGCCCGTTCTTCGATTGTATCCATTTAAGGTCTGAAATCACTTAATGCACGAATTAAATGCACATGTAACAAAATCAAGCGATAAATGAACCTAAAACATAAACGCAAAGGGGCTTAATAACACGTAAAAATGACTCTTATCAACCTTCGCACACAATGGCCAACTTATCCCATATTTCTTTGGAAGTTTTACATTGCTTGATCTTGTTGAACAATGCATCGTTATCTCCTAACGCTGAGTAAAGTGCACTTCGTCCAACATTATCCAGATTTGCTCTTTGTCTATCCTCTGGCGTCCATTCTATCTTAGGTTTCTCGACATAACCATCTGCAGTAGCCTCAGTCGCTCCAGGGGCTCGAGTTACAACTTTCATAATCTGGATGGGGCCATCTGTAATCACATTACACATTTCAATATCGCACGAACATAAATATGCGAATGCTCTAAGTTTCCAAGAATCATAGTTTGATTCTACCAACTTAGGCATTTTGTTAAAAGCTATAATGAGATGTTTTAAAGAGAGATTTTTAAAGCGATTAAGTTTTCAAAAGAATGGATCTGAACAAGCAGTTATGCTCGGAAACGCTTAGGTTTCTAATTCAACCGCTCTGATACCACTTGGTGGTCCCAAGTGGCATACGAAAGGGTCTAGAAGGGGGGGTTGAATAGACCCTGAAGTCTTTTTTTACTTCAAAAATTTCGTATCACTTTAAAGGTTTGAACGCTTGGATAACTGAGTGCTTGGGTCAGAAGCTTCAGGAAAGTTAACTTAGACTTAGAGATTTTAGCAGTTTACCAAAGTAGGGCAACGCTTAGATCACTTAATCAGGGTTAGCACAGCGGAAATGAGTTTTAGCGTTCTTTTAGTTAATTTAATCGCTTTGCACTTTAACTTGTCTCTTTCAAAGATAAATGATGTAATAATAATAATACAGTAAAGATAAATAACACAAGATGTATAAGGTTCACTGGGTGGTGTAATCCCAGCTACGTCCTTCTTCTCCTTTTTCACTTGGAGGAATTTACTAGAATGATTTTCGAAGAATCACACAGAATTTTCTACATGATAGTAAAGGGTGAAAATGATCTTGGGCTCCTTGATCACACAGACTTCAGCACCAATGAAGATCATCTTCTTCAAGCTTCTCTCACTCAAAAATGCTGCCTGAAAGGGTTCAACAACTTTTCTCACTCAGATGAAAGGTTGAGGTTTGTCACTAGGGTTCTGTTTCTTTTTTAAAAGATCAAACAACTTGGAATATCTCAGTTGGAATTTGGGTTTCTTCTTTGGAAGATGTTTGAGATATTTTTGACTGTCTGAAATGTAGATAAAAAGCTTGAAAGATTTGGCTATGGAGTTTCTTAGCTTTTTCCTAGAAAATGTATGTAAGATTTTTGGCGATAATTTCTCTTCTCTTTTTCGTACATATCTTGTGTATCTTGTATGTCTTTCTTGTATTATTTCATATGTTTAGGGTTTTCTGGGGTAGGGTATTTATAGGCAATTTCTTGGGATCTGTCCGTTGGACACATGTAGGAGCGTACCTTTCACGCATCACGTGAGTTTACCTAAACTCTGACATTCCTGAAAATTCGCTGAAGTCGATTGGACGGGAGCAGCTGAAACTCTGAAATTTCTGACAGTCTGGTCAAAAGGTGGCTTGTCCACAAGTCACATTAGCTTATCACATTTAATGCTCTTATCAGGCATTTAATGCATTTGAATTTAATTCCCGTTGGAAATAAATGCCCGTTGAATGATTGCATTTAAGTCCTTCATGACTTGAGGATTTATTTCAGGTGAATCTAACATCGGTCGCGTAAGTACTTTGAGCACTTGATTCATAAATCCTAAAATGAGGTCCTTTAGCGTTTGACGGACGCTAAGTAACAAATCTTTATCTCTGGTTAACTTCAGACGCTGATTTTCAACCGCTTCTCTAATAGACTCACCTAGAATTCTACTAGCGACTTAGTATCTAATACTTAGTCTAAAATCTACAAAGATAAAAATTACAAACTTTCAAACGCTTATACATCAATCTATGAAAAACGGAAACTACATTGTATTTTTGGGGTCCAACATTAAATCCTATCTTGTCATCATCAAAACATCTAACATGAAACTTCCTAACAATGATATCTTCTCTCAATGTGTTTGGACTTGTTGTGAGACCTCGGTTTCTTTGCCTGTGCTATTGCTCCATTGTTGTCACAATATAGTGGCAACGGGAGCTCCACGCTTGGAACCATTTGAAGTTCTACAAGAAACTTCTTTAGCCAAATAGCCTTTTTTACTGCCTCAAAGGCAGCCACGTATTCAGCCTCTATGGTGGAATCTGCGGTTGTTCTTTGCTTAGAACTTTTCCAAGACACCGCTCCACCGTTGAGGGTGAATATGAACCCCGATGTGGATCTCCAATCATCGACATCTGATTGGAAATCTGAGTCGGTGTATCCATCCACTCTTAGGTCACCACTCCCATAGATGAGAATCATATCCTTAGTTCTTTTCAGATACTTTAGGATATTTTTCACAGCAGTCCAGTGTTCCTTGCCTGGGTTTGCTTGAAATCAACTAACAACGCTTACTGCATAAGCAATGTCAGGTTGTGTACACAACATTGCGTACATCAGGCTACCCACTGCTGATGCATAGGGAATAATGCTCATCTCTTTTCTATCTTCCTCACTTTGAGAACACATAGTCTTCGAGAGTTTTATTTCATGACTAATTGGCAGGAACCCTTTCTTAGAATCTTCCATCCTAAATCTCCTTAGGACCTTTTCTAAGTAAAGGGCTTGAGAGAGCCCTATCATTCTATTTGTTCAATCTCTATCAATTCAAATTCCTAAAATGTATGTAGCTTCTCCCAAGTCTTTCATGGAGAAAGTACTCGAAAGTCACTTCTTAATAGTGGTGAGCATTCTTATATCATTTCCTATAAGTAATATGTCGTCTACATATAGCACAAGGAATGATATCTTGCTCCCACTAACCTTCTTATAAACACATGGCTCATCTTCATTTTTGATGAAGTCAAATCCTTTGACTGCTTCATCAAAACGTAGATTCCAACTACGAGATGCTTGTTTGAGTCCATAAATGGACCTTTCAAGGTTGCACACCTTATGGATACCATCATTGGATACAAAACTTTTAGGCTGTTCCAGATAGATATCCTCTTCTAGAAATCCATTCAGAAAAGCAGTTTAGACATCCATTTGCCATATCTCATAATCAAGGTGAGCTGCTATTGCAAGTAGAATTGTTATAGACTTGATCATAGCTACTGGCGAAAAGGTGTCTTAATAGTAAATTCCTTCCTTTTGACTATACCCTTTTGCCACTAGCCTGGCTTTATAGGTGTCAACCTTGCCATCAACACCAATCTTTGTCTTGTAAATCCATTTACACCCAATTGGTACAATACCATCAGGTCGATCTACAAGTGTACAAACTTGGTTTGAATGCATTGAGTCTATTTCTGTTTGCATAGCTTCACGCCATCTCGCGGCATCCACACCCACCATCGCTTGATCATATATGGAGGGATCATCCCCTTGACCCTCCTCTAATACAGAAAAGAGGTTTGTCTCTCTCTACGGTAGATATCCGTACCTCTCAGGCGGTTGAGGTACCCTACTTGATCTTCGCGGTTGTGGTTGTGATACAGAAGGTCCGGTTCTTACTTTCTGTGTAAATGTATCCACCGGAGTTTCGTCTTGTTCTTCAAGAACAATTCTTCTACCTGTTCCACCTTCTTGAATGAACTCATCTTCAAGAAAATAGGCTTGTAAAGCTGCAATGTTCCTTTGGTCATCGTGCAGGTAAAAGAGGTATCCCATGGAATCCTTAGGATAACCAACGAAATGCCCTTTTAAGGATCTAGCCTCCAACTTGTCCACTTTAGTCTTCTTGACATAAGTAGGACATCCCCAAATCTTAATGTGATTAAGACTTGGTTTCCTATTTCTCCGTATCTCATATGGGGTCATAGGAATGGACTTGGAGGGACATCTATTTAAAATGTGTACAACTGTAAGGAACGCGTGACCCCACAGTGAAATGGGTAAGTCAGTGTAGCTGAGCATGGAACGAACCATGTCCAACAAAGTTTGATTCCTTCACTCGGCTACTCCATTCAACTGTGGTGTCGCTGGAGGTGTGAGCTGTAATACAATACCATTCTCTTTGAGGTATTCATCAAACTCTGCACTCATATATTCTCCTCCTCGGGCAGATCAAAGAGCTTTTATTTGTTGTCCAGTTTGATTTTCCACTAAAGCCTTGAATTCCTTAAATTTGTCGATGGTTTCAGACTTATGCTTTATCAAGTACACTAGACCATACCTAGAATGGTCATTAGTGAATGTGATAAAGTAAAGGAAACCTCCACGAGCCATTTCTCCAAATGATCCACAAACATCGGTATGCACTAAACCTAGCATTTGTGCGGCTCTTTGAAAAGTCCCTGTGAAGGGAGATCTAGCCATATTGCCTTTGAGACAAGACTCACAAGTAGGATAGGGATCCATTCCCAATGGACCTATTAATCTGTCTTTCTCCATTTTTTGAATTTTGTGTTCATCGGCATGGCCTAGTCTAAGATGCCAAATCAATCTTTGGTTAATTCCTTGCCTACCACGTTTCATTTGCATAGTATTTACAGAATACTCATTTTGGACATTAAGGTAATACAAACCATTTACTAAAGAAGCAAAGCCTACTAATTTATTACCATAATAAATGTTGCAATGTTCATCTATACAACGGAAAGTATAACCATTCTTAACTAAAACGGGAATTGAAACAATGTTTTTAAGCCCATTGGGCAAAACCAAAACATTATCCAGAAATAGTAAATGTCCAGAATTTAAAAGTAATGAGGTAGATCCAATTCTAGTAGCTGCGATGCTCTGCCCGCTGCCTACTCTTATCTTGACTAGGGATGGTAACGGGCCAGTTCCGGGTCGGTTTTTGAGGACCTGGAATCGGAACCACTTATTGAAAGACCCGGAACCGCTAGACCCGCGGGTACCCAAAAATATTGTTTTTACACTACCGCTTGCGGGTACCCGCGAGAACCGGAACCTACCAGCGAGTTTGGAACCGGAACCGAAACCGCGAGACCTTTTTTTTTTTTTTTTGGGCTAGAGTTTTGCCTTTTTTCTTTTCCTTTTTTTGTATTTTTTTCTTCTTTTTCACTACTTTTTTTTCTACACGTTCTCCATATGTATGTAAATAATATTATAACAAAAAAATGAATGCAACTGAATGTATATACTAGCGGGGCACTAGTATTGTTCACATTTATCCACAACCACTGCGAATTTGAGTTAAAAGAATTCTCGTCATTAAGTCTCTGTAGGTATATACTTGGGCTAAAGTGACTTATGTAGTAACATTAGAAGATCTAAGCGTCAAATCAAGAGCAATTTTTGGCATTTTTTGGTCTGTACATCAATTTCCATATCCCATTAAATGAAATGAAATAATTTAACCTGGAGGTGGAAATTCCATATCCCATTAAATGACATTCTCCCACTATATATATATTTATATATATGTATCAAAAAGTAGGATTCTGTATAGCTACCCTTTGGAATCTCATTTAAGGACCCAAATATTGCCATAGGTGGTCTAAGGTGCAAGAAAATTTCCTCTACATCTTTTGGCTCATTACAGCAAGACAGAGTGCGTATGAGATGTTTGCTCTAATATATATAACTCCGTATCAAATCGAGTTAGAAAATTTTAATACTACTGTTAAACAATTCAAGTTATTCTATAATCAAGGATAGATACATATTATACTTTCTTATTCTAAAACAGAAAGCTTGATTAGGATAATAACCAGCAGTAAGTATAGCTGGTTTTTTTAGTGGAGTTATAAATAGAAAAGAATAATGTTAAATAGCATAACAAAAAATATTAAAATTATCGAAGCCACCAACATGATAAATTGATCAGGAAAATTAGAATCAGTTTCATAGCTTGAAAGAGGTGAGTTGGGGAAATTCTGTTTTTGAATTTATTTTTCACCTGCTAACTTATATTTTTAATTTGTTTTAAAAAAAAACGGTTCCTGGTCGGTTCCGTGTTCAACTCGGAACCGCTAGGACCCGTATAAACTGGAACCGGAACCACCGGGGCGGTTTTGGGTCCAACCCGGAACCGTTGCCATCCCTAATCTTGACCTCATCAGGGCTCAGCTTCCTACTTCATTCCAAATTCTGATTCACACAACATACATGAGTATTAGCTCCTGAATCAAGAATCGAAAAAGTGGGAAAAATGGTAATGAACAATTAGTTTCAAAAATATAAAGTTCTTTACCTTTCACTCCTATGTTCATATTTGGACAGTCTCTCCTCCAGTGGCCTATTTCACCACAGCAAAAGTACTTGTCCTCATATCTTGCCCTCTTGTTCCTCCTTCTCTGTACCTTGTTGCGAGATCCCTTGGAAGCTCTCACTTTCAGATTGTTGTTATTGTTCCTTCGTCCATCTAATGAATTAGGAACAGTGACATCAATGGGATTATTCCACTTATCCGACCTTATCTGTTTTTTGAGCAACTGTGAGTTTGTCCAGTAGCTCAGCTAATGAACCCTCAAAGTCATTCATGTCAAAATTTATGACGAAGTAGTAGAATGAATCAGGGAGTGACTGCAAGATGAGGTCAACTTGGAGATGAAGGTACATGTAGAAATCCAAAGATTTAAGCTTTTCTATCATTGTCATCATTTTGAAAACATGCTCTCCTACATCCTCACCTTCAGTCATCTTTGTTCGGAAGAGATCTCTTGATATAAAATATCTGGCGGTCATGCCGCGTTCTCCAAACAACTCATCCAAGTGAAGGATAATGTCCCACGCATCATCCATCTTATCATGGGATCTTCGCAACTCAATGCACACGGAGCTTACGATGTACACTCTTGCTCTATGGTTGTCGCAACACCAGTTTCAACAAGCTAGGCGAACTTCATCACCTTCATCTCTACCAGGGACGGGAGGACGACCAACTTCCAACCCATAGTCTATGGATTCACTGCCAAGGACCATCGTTAACTTTGTGAGCCATTCTATGTAGTTTGGTCTAGTAAAAATAGTATTCTCCATCAATTTTGATAGTGGTTTGGGAGATATTTTTGTTTTTGAGAGAGATAAATCAATTTATAACTGCAGAAAATAAACCAGACTTGATTAGATGATTGTAATTAAACTATAACCAAGTCAAAATCAAGGACTTCGATTTATGACTTGGCTCCCACTATATTTTTCGAGATTCACACTCCCACTGTGAAAATCGAAAGTGATCGTTGTTTGCTACTTCGTAGTGGAGATTGATTTCTTTAATCAATGTAATGGATGAAAACCCTTTAATGATATTTGGTCCATTAATTAAATTAAAGTGATGTCTAACATCAATCTATACAATAGAAGGTCCAATCTTATTTTCCCATAATCCATCAAAACCGCAACCCTTTAACGATATATAGGTTCGTGGACTATCTATGTTCATTCCCACTAACACCTTTTAATCTAACATTTGAATTTCACCTTGCAACCCTTTAACGATATTTGGAGTGAAATATGTTTCGATTAAGGCATCTAATGCACTTTATGAAATCTCAAAATCGCGTCTTAATATATGACCCCCACTTACTGGGAAGATGGCATGTATCAGATTCAATTCTTGATTTCATGAAGCTTAGTGGAAGGATTGGACGCCTAGTGCCCCGCTTTAAAACTTAGTATTATTTTGTTTTGGGAGAATTAATGTTCTAAACATTTAATTATGTCTCACTATGCGCATTATGATTTTTATAGCGCAAGATTGGATTTTTTATGCATTCTTACATCTAATGAAACATGCATCGAAAGCTATAAAACATCACACATATTCATGGGCTTTTCTATAGGGCCCAAGCCAATGGACCATCAAAAGGAAAAAGAAAAACCTATACTATTCTTCATGTTGGGCTCCAAGCACCTTTCTTTTTTGGATCGTCTTTTTATTCAAGGCCTATTCTAGTTCTTTCTATTACATAAAAATATTGATATCCTATACATAATTCTCAGACTAAAAACATTGGGCTCAAATCCGGCCCTTACAACCCATAAAAAAAAGAAAATACATCCAAAATAAAACCTAAGCCCATGAATAATGTCACCATCATATAATACGTGCTTGCGATAAATAAAACAATTATATTGGTAATTAAGATAATAATTAATTAGTCCAACTAATTAATTCTTCCAATAAATTTCATAATAATAAACCATCTAGTGAGAATTTATTATTTAAATAAATCAATTAATTATAATTCTCCAAGAATAATACATTAATTATTTTATTTAAATAAATAATATTCAATAAATTAATTGGGCTTGATTTCCTCAAACTTAAATCACCATCCATTGGCCCATTCAAATTTAACAAGTTTGGCCCAAAACCAATTTATTAAATGTCTAATAATTTAATTAAACCAATTTGGGCTTATTTAATTAAAATTTGGGTCATCATCCTTTTGCCCCACCCGGATAATTAAAATAGCCCAAAGCCCATTTATTAGAAATGAGACCCGTAATTAACTCGACCTGACCCACCCGACCCGAGCGAAAAACCCGAGCCCATGTGAGCCATGCCATGCGCTGGCGGGCAAGTGTCGTGCGTTGACAGTTGCAGGTGTTTGGTGGCTCACAGCCACCCGATGTGCCCACAGTGTGCGAACAGGCCGCGCGTTGTGCGTGCAGCGTGTGCACCTCGTGCGTATCGAGCAATTCCGCGGGGTTTTCGATCCCGTTTTCTCACACAAATTGATTTTTCAATTCTACTATATCATCATACAATAATATCCAAGAAAAACACAGAAAAATCATGGTTTAAAATCATAAAATTCATCATGCTTTTCAAAAACACGAAAAACACATAAAATCACGTATTTGATTAAATACGGAAGTCAGAGATTGGCTCTGATACCACATAAGGATATGGGGTTGTCCTGCCTATGTGAAAAAGACCAAGGCCGAGAAGTTGGAGGCTAGGTCCTTGAAGGGACGATTCATTGGATATCCCGAGGATTTTATGGGAAACATTTTCTAACTGCATGATGATCAAAGGATCATCATTGCCTTACAGGCAATCTTTCTCGAGGAAGAGTTCATTGGAGAAGGAGGAGCTGGTAGAACTATTGTTCTAGAATAACAAAATGAATCTCCTTCGGAAGACACTGCTCAAGAGACACATTCCGAACCGAAAATGACACAACCATCAATGCGTAGGTCATCTAGAGTATCTTAACCGCCTGAGAGATATGGTTATCTGCTACAGGGAGAGCATAACATATATGCAGTAGCAGAAGGGAACTATGGAGACGATCCCTCTAGCTATGACCAAGCAATGATGGATATGGATTCTGTCAAATGGCATGAAGCTATGAAAGTGGAAATGGATTCGATGTATTCGAACCAAGTCTGGACTCTAACCGATCCAACCAAGGGTATTGTGCCCATTGGAAGTAAATGGATCTACAAGAGAAAGATTGGTCCAGATGGCAAGGTAGATACCTATAAGGCCAGGTTAATGGCGAAAGGGTGTAGTCAAAATAAGGGCATTGACTATGAGGAAGCCTTTTCACCAGTAGCTATGATCAAATCCATTAGAATTCTACTTTCGATAGTTGCATACCTGGATTATGAAATCTGACAAATGGATGTGAAGATTGCATTCTTGAATGGATTCCTCGAGGAGGAAATCTAGATGGAACAGCCAAAGGGTTTCATATCTAGTGCAGATTCTCATAAGGTCTGCAAATTGAACAGGTCCATTTATGGACTCAAGTAGGCCTCTCGCAGTTGGAACCTTCGTTTTGATGAAGAAGTGCGGGGCTACGACTTCGTCAAGAACGAGGATGAACCATGTGTCTATAAAAAGGTCAGTGGGAGCAAGATCATATTCCTGGTGCTATATGTAGACGACATTCTACTTATAGGGAATGATGAAGGATTGCTAACT
Source organism: Buddleja alternifolia (assembly GCA_019426215.1). Taxonomy (NCBI): domain Eukaryota; kingdom Viridiplantae; phylum Streptophyta; class Magnoliopsida; order Lamiales; family Scrophulariaceae; genus Buddleja; species Buddleja alternifolia. The sequence goes on from CM033398.1 coordinate 17,218,884, forward strand.
TCTCTTAAGATATGGCTTTCAAGAAAATTCTCTGGTGGTCCCAAGTGGCATACTAAAGGGTCTAGAAGGGGGGTTGAATAGACCCTGAAGTCTTTTTCAACTTCAAAAATTTTCGTATCACTTTTAAAGATTTGAACGCTTAGGAAGCTGAGCGCTTGGGTCAGGTGCTTTAGTAAAGATAACTTAGACTTAGTGATTTTACCAATTTACAATTTACCAAAGTAGGGTAACCCTTAGTTCGTTTAATTAGGGTTAGCACAGCGGAAATAATTTTTAAAGCTTTAGCGTTCATTATGGTCAAATTAGTCGCTTAACCGTTTTACTTATCTTTTTCAAGTTGAATGATAAAATATAAGGTAAGATAATAAGACAGTAAATAACACAAGAATTTATAAGGTTCACTGGGTGGTGTAATCCCAGCTACGTCCTTCTTTTCCTTGAACACTTGGAGGAATTCCACTAGATTGATAATCGAAGGATCACACAGAGGCTTCTACAAAATAGAGGACGGGATGATGATATTGGGCTCCTTGATCACACAGACTTTAGCACCAATGAAGATCTTCACCAACAAGCTTCTCTCACTCAAAAATACTGCTTGTAGAGTCAACTTCTTCTTCACACAGATAGATGAGGTTGAGGGTTTTGATCACGGGTTTGTTTGATTTTAAGAAGTTCAAACAACTTAGGATATCTCAATAATAATGTAAAGTTTTTCTTTGAAGATGTTTGAGATATCTGTGACTGTCTGAAATGTATGTAAAACGCTTTGAAGAATTTTGGCTATGGAGTTTCTAAGCTTTTTCTTGAGAAAGAATTTCAGCAGAGTTTTGACTTTCTTGTGTATGTACGTGTTATTTGAGGGTTTGCTGAGGTAAGGTATTTATAGGCAATTTCTTGGGATTTATCCGTTGGAAACATGTAGGAGCGTGTCTCTCACGCGCGAGTGAGTCATACCTTTTCTCTGACATTCCAGAAATCCTGCTGCACTGATTTGATGTGGCAGGTTTGAACTCTAAAATTCTGACAGTCTTAGCCAATATGTAGCTTGCTCCGTATACAATCTGTCCTTATCAAATTTAATGCTCTTATCAAGCATTTAATGCATTTGAATTTATTTACCGTTGGAAATAAATGCCTGTTAAATATTGCATTTAAGTCCTTAGTGACTTCGGAATTTATTTCAGGTGAATCTGATCGCTTGATTCATAAGTCTTATAATAGTCCATAGCGATTGGCAGTCGCTTAAGATAAAATCTTCATCTTCGCTTGTCTTCAGACGCTGATCTTCAACTTCATCTCTAATAGACTCACCTAGAATTCTTCTAGCGACTTAGTATTCAATACTTAGTCTAAAGTCTACAAAAATAAAAATTACAAGCTTAATTAAAATTACAACCTTCCAAACGCTTATACAAATGTTCTATGAAAATACAAACTTACATTCTTTTGGGGTCTAACATAAAATCCTATCTTGTCATCATCAAAACATCTAACATGAAATTTCCCCCTTTTTGATGATGTCAAGACTTTAACTTTTATAGATTAAGAGTTCAATGAAATGACCAAAATAATCATAAGTTAGCGTTTGGAAAGTTAGTTAAGTTAGCTAAAGTTAGATTAGCCTTAACAAGTTGTTTCAGCGATAAATCATTCGTTCATTTAAGAAAATTAAGCATACATGATTTACACTGAAGGTAGATAATTTAAAGCAACAACAGAAATACATAACACAATATAAGCAATCATCTTTTTTGTCGCTTCCTATTTGCCTCTTCTTCTTGGGAAATCTCAGTTGCTAAGTCCAGTAGAAGTCTATCAACGTCTATTATGGTTGTATGCTGAACTTCATTATAATCATGTCTTCCCAGTCTAGCGCTATCATTCAGCTCCATCAATCTCTCCACCCAATCCCTCGGAGAAATTCCAAGTTCACGAATCAAGTCATGATAAATGTCTTGTCTTCGATTATTGGTGGATTTCTAGTTGATAGGTCTTCTAAGAGGTCCGGCGTATGGATGAAAACCCATACTCTCTAAGAATTCAACGTCTAAGTCCGAAAGCAAGTGCTTGCCTTAATAGTATCTTGGCTTGCGCTTCTTAGTAAGCATTTTCTTTATGATCACTATCTCTTTGAACATGGAGCGCCAATGCTTGTTATCTGTTTTAGAGAGGGGCTCCTTCAAAGCTTTGGACTAGGACTTTTCTTTCAGACTTTCCCCATTCTTGGCATCATCAAGGAAGGTCTTTAATTCAGCAATGTCCCGGCGAAGAAGTTTAACTTCATCCACTAGAAGATCAACTTGCGCAGCGATACTTTGAGAGACCAAATTGGAAGAAGTATGTCGCTCAGTATTAGCTGATGCATTCTGGGCTAGCGTCCGATTAAAGTCATCAGACAATTCTTTGACAAGAGCAGCGATACTATTCATCATAGTGATTGTAAGCTTGTTGACGTTACTCGTGTCAGCGTGAAGAAGTCTCTCTACTTGGTTAAGCATTGAAGTGATTCGCTCTTCCAAACGAGAACACGAGCCTGTGATATTACCAAGAGAGTTTCTAACCGCTTTTCTGAAATCTCTAGCTTTTGGATCACTTTCGGAGTCCGAATCTGATGAATCGCTGCAGGACCCTTGCCTTTAGTGGGATCACGAAGAATAGGTTTTTCCTCAGCTACTTCATTCAGCTCAGCTTGCACCTCTTCAATCACTCGCTTAAAAGATTGAGTCGCAGCATCAATTTCTGCAACTTGAGCAACAACTGGAACCTCCACTGCCAAAGCGCTATCAGTATGAGCGACTTCCATAGCAGGAGCTTGTTCCTCAACAATTTCAACTATTTGGACCTGGGGAGAAGGTTGTTCAACGACAATGACCCAGAATGGGCCAATCGCTTCCATAACATGCTTTGGACTTATAAGGTTGGTCTGTGGAATAAAGAATATAGCGTCTTCACGCTCTTCAGTGCTAAGTGCAAATTGCACATTCTCGGGCAGATCAACTCCTGAAATGTAAGAATTGTAGAAGTCCAAAATAACAGGCATCAGCGCTAGAGCAGCCTCTTGGTCCACTGGTCTGATTAGCGAAATCATCTTAGCCACTTGAACGTTCTGCTCACACACAAAAAAAAGGATGAAGATTATAGCCTCTGAAGTTATTTAGGCCAAAATATTCAACGAAGGAGATGTCCAGCGATTGTGCATTCTCAAGAATCGCTCTCCTGTCTCTGTAGAGTTCTGCAAACTCAGCATGATCATTGTCAATGCTTATTGGAACTTCACTTTGCCCTGGCAAAAGAGGTTGCTTACTAGTGGATGTATCTTCATTCAGATCAGGAAGAATACGTTGTACAAAATCTTGAGTTGGATGATATATGTAGTGTCCTCCCTGAGCGATTAGGCTTAGATGCTGGCGAATATAGCATTCTATCGATTGTCTAAAATAAGGCAAGTTGCTAATATTGCCCACCAGATTCTTGCCCTGCTCGAGTAGAAACACAACAAAACCTCTACGTCTATAATCTACTCCAAATTGAAACAAGAAAGGATACCTCACAAGTTCGTCTATTGAGTAGAAATGCAATACAAACACTTCAGCCCATCTTGCGTAAAGTGGATTCCCCCTAAATTATATTGAGTAAAGTGGATTCTCCCTAAATTATATGCCTAGAAAAGATATGATGCTTTATGATTAAGCGTTTAAATCAATCATACCTAGTTCACTTCTCAAAGTGATAAAGCGTTATTCGTTGAGCGCTTAGGTCATGATATCTGCTAATTGCTTGTCAGTACCAATGAAATGCATGGAGATATCTTTCTTTTGAACATGGTCACGCAAGAAATGGTAGCAAATGTCAATGTGTTTAGTTCTAGAATGAATGACTGGATTTTGGGTCATAGCTAAAGCGCTTTGGTTATCACAATGGATTGGGGTAGGACCTAAGATTGTTCCATAATCTCTAAGTTCTTGCCTCATCCAAAGGATTTGTGCACAACAGCTTCCAGCGGCTACATACTCTGCTTCAGCGGTAGAAGTCGCTATGGAATGTTGTTTCTTACTATGCCACGAAACTAGTTTATCACCTAGAAATTGACATGTACAACTAGTACTCTTTCTATCTATTTTGCATCCTGCAAAATCTGCGTCTGAATAACCAATTAGTTCAAAAGGAGAGTCCCTTGGATACCATAAGCCCACATTTTGTGTGCCTTTTAGGTATTTAACGATTCTTTTGGAATAAATTAAGTGTGATTCTCTAGGATCAGCTTGAAAGCATGCACACATGCATGCCGAAAACATAATATCGGGTCTACTAGCGGTAAGATAAAGAAGTAATCCAAATATACCTCTATAGTTAGTGATATCAATTTTCTTCCCACTTTCATCTTTATCTAATTTAAGCGTTTGGCTCATAGGAATTTTTGAGGATGATGCATTTTCCATACCAAATTTCTTAATCATATCTCTTGTATATTTAGCTTGGTTTATAAACATGCCATTAGGGAGTTGTTTAACTTGTAATCCTAAGAAGAAAGTTAATTCACCAATCAAGCTCATTTCAAATTGATCTTGCATCATTTTCGAAAATTTCTCACACAATCGCTTATTAGTAGAACCAAATATAATATCATCAACATAAATTTGGACTAAGAGAATATATTCATTATGGGTAATTTTAAATAACGTTGTATCAACGCTGCCTTTTGAAAAGCCTTTACCTATAAGGAAGATAGAGAGAGTGTCATACCATGCTCTTGGTGCTTGTTTAAGGCTGTAAAGTGCGTTATCCAATTTGTAAACCATACTTTTCCCATGGTTGGTTATGAACACTGGTGGTTGCTCCACATAAACTTCTTCTTGGAGTTTACCATTCAGGAAATCACTCTTCACGTCCATTTGGTATACTGTGAACTTGTTGAATGCGACAAACGCTAGGAACATCCGAATCGCTTCAAGATGGGCTACTGGGGCATATGTCTCATCAAAATCAATACCTTCTTCTTGGAAATAACCCTGAGCGGCTAATTTGGCTTTGTTTCTTATAACAATGCCATCTTCATCCATCTTATTCCTAAAAACCCATTTAGTTCCAATAACTCCTTGGTGAGTTGGTCTTGGTACTAGTGTCCAAACCTTGCTTCTCTCAAATTGGTTAAGCTCTTCTTGCATCGCTTCTACCCAACTTGAATCACTGAGCGCTTCATCCACTTTCTTTGGTTCCATTTTAGATAGGAAGCTTGCGAACATGGCCTCATTGATTGTTGCGGACCTAGTTCTAACAGGTGCTTCAATATCTCCAATCACTAGCTCTGGTGGATGGTCTCTAAGCCATTTACGATCTGGTTGGAACGGGTTGAGAGACTCTTGATCATCAGTCGCTTAATCCTCATTCGTCTCTTGCGTAGTCGCTACATCATTCACAGTTCCAATTTGCTCTTGATGATCATTCTCTTCATGATCATCAGCATTTCTGACAATATCATCATTTGTAACCTCACGAGTAACTTTAGGATTGGGCACAAAGATCTCACTATCCTCATCATCATCACTATCATCACCAAGATTGATTTGTGACGCTTGTTGGGCATGATCTTCAATTCCTACATCATCGGGATAAACCTTACTCGGTTCGTAGTTTGCATCATCAAACACAACATGAATGGATTCTTCAACCTTCGATTTGACCTTATTTAGAATGCGAAAACTGTTTCAATTTTGGGCATAGCCCAGAAAGATTCCCTCATCCGCTTTGGGATCAAATGTCCTTAGAGTTTGGGATCCATTGTTATGAATAAAACATTTTTAACCAAATACATGAAAATATGAAACGTTAGGCTTACGTCCCTTCCACAACTCATATGGAGTCTTCTCATGTTTCTTGTTGATCATACACTGGTTCTGAGTGTAGAAAGCGGTATTGATAGCTTCAGCCCAAAACCTTTGAGGCAGCGTAGACTCTGCTAACATTGTCCTAGCGGCTTCTTTAAGCATTCTGTTCCGTCGCTCGACAACTCCATTCTGTTGAGGTGTTCGAGGAGCAGAATACTCATGAAGTATTCCAAAATTTGTACAAAACTTCTCAACAAATTGTTTAGTAAATTCAGTTCCTCAATCGCTTCTAATTCTCTTCACCTTCAGATCTTTTGAGGTTTGTAATTGACGAATTAGCGCTGTGAACTTGACACTAGTTTCATCTTTGGTTGCTAGAAATTCTACCCATGTATAGCGAGAGAAATCACCAACTACTACTAGCGAATACTTTTTACCACTAACACTCATGATTTGAATAGGACCAAACAAATCTAAATGCAACAGTTCAAGAATTCTAGAAGTAGATAGGCATGGTTTCTTCTTAAAAGATGATTTAGCTTGTTTACCCATTTGACATGCATCACATAAGCGCTTTTCCTTAAAGGAACCTTTAGGTAATCCCTCTACTAGATTTGGCGATATTAACTGAGAGATTGCCTTAAAGTTGAGGTGATTCATTTTTCTATGCCATAACCCACCCAAATCATTTTGACTCTTAGCAACAAAGCATGTGGGGTTGTTATCAATTGTAGAATTCCAATCTACTAAATGCACATTGTTTGTTCTTTTTCCTCTTAATTTAGTAGACTTTGTCTTAGTTTCGTTAACATAGCAACAGTCGCTTGAGAATTTGACTTCAAAGCCTTTATCACAAAATTGACTAATGCTTAACAAATTATGCTTAAGACCCTCAACATAATATACATAACTAATCATGATGTTCCTCCTACGCATGATACCTATACCTTTGGTTTTACCTTTGGTGTTATCACCGAATATAACTTGAGGACCGTTGGTTGCACGATAGTTGACCAAGAGATCTTTTGAACCAGTCATGTGCCTTGATGACCCACTATCAATGTACCAACTGAAGTATCGGTGTTGGCTCTAGGTACCTGTATTCAAAGGGCAGTTCTAATTCTTCTTAGGTACCAATTTTGTCTTGGGTCCTTCAGTGTTAGTCACTTTGGTTTGAATTAAAACTTTCGAAACCCATATTTGCCTTGTCTTCATTACGGGAAGATTGGCCTTCTTGGGTTTCGGTTTGTGTTGTGTGTGCTTTTTAGGTGTATAGTAATACCCTCGATTATAGTAGTAATCATAGTCATAATTATAATCATAATCATCATAGTATCGATAATATGATCTAGATCTTTGAGGATATTGACACTGGTATTTCCTTGGCACTAGCTTAGGAGTCACTTTTGGCGATTGATGTGTAGTGTTTGATTCATTTGTAGATGGTTTATCCTTAGCCTTTTGAGCATTTGGATGAGCCTTCTTCTGTGAATCATTCACTTTCGTCTTCTCCTTATTGCATGAGTTGGTATTGACCTTCTCATTTGGCCTCTTACCATTGTCCTCGGGTTCATTCAACGTTTGACTGTTTGGACTCTTCTCAACAAAGAATACACCTTTTCCTTTGTTGGTTGCCTTAACCTTAGACACTCTTGATTGTTGACCAAATTTATCACAACCTAAACCAGTCTTTTCACCAAAAAGTCTGGTTACCTCAGTCACATTATCTAGGTTTCTTGACGCTTTGGATAATGATGAGACAAGCTGCTCTGATTTGGCAAGTCTAGCGATCAGCTCAGTTTCTCTCTTGACTATTATATCAATATCACTTTTCAATTGAATAATTTCACTCTCAAGCGATTGATTCTTCTCAATGCATTGTTGTTGAACTTGCAATTCTGCCTTGAGCGTCATTTTATCAATTGTGAGCGATGAGATAATATTGAAGTGATTTTGATATATCTTGGTGGCATCTTGACATTCGTTATAATATTCATTTACTTTGTCAAGTAATTCATCATAAGAAAGGGGATGAGATAATTCATTGTTTACCTTAGATAGTAAGTCATTAGACGATTCTCCAGCTCTTGCCATAAGATAAATTAACGCTGAGTTGCTTGTTGGCTTATCATCACTGCTTTCATCTGATGATTCCAAATCCTCTTTAGGTGCGGAGAATGGTTCAGATTCCACTAGCAAACCTTGTTGGCAAAGGTTGCTCCTGAATTGGTTCTATCCGCATAATCTTGCCTTGTAGGCTTAGATACATTCAGATAAGGGCAATTTACCTGGTAGTGCCCTGGTTTCCTGTAATTGTAACACAGATTAGTTTTCATTTTCTGTTCAGTGGTTAATCGCTTGGAAATTACTGGCGCTGGATCATTCTGTACTGGAGACGGAGGCGCTTGGTATTGAACTGGTGACACGCTAGAACCTCACGTGTTTGCACAGCAAGTGGACTGGTCGTGTGTAGTAATAAAGTGGACAATTAAGTCCATATGTCGAACCATAGGGACTTGTATTTTAGTTTTAGACTTGTAAATAAACGCTTAAAGTAAAGGATAAATTGGAATAAAAGTGTAGAGAACAAAAGCAAGGAGGAGCAATAGATTGAAACTTCAAGTGTTAAAGACGACTAAGGCGCATGTTAGAGCTCAATTTGATACAATATCTTTATAACGTGAGTTGTCGCATCATTAGACCTATGTTGCGATGGTGGAAAGTTCCTTAAATAATTACCACCTGATGTCTCGGAAATAATAATCCTATGATTAATTGACGATCCCCAAAATATCTCTATCCGAGAATTTAACCAACGATCATGCATTCAAGCTCTAGAATTTCCCCGGATTAATCCGGCTAACTGCATCCGGGAATCTCTACCATTTGTCACTTCCCGGGCAATTCCTTATTGTTTGCGAATTATGTTGTGAATCTCATGCACCCTAGATCAATTTTCTCTCGAAACATTCACCTAGGCAATTTATCGAACACATGATGATCAAGCACATGTACGTAGAACAAATACAAATTCACAACACATAGCAACACATGAATTGATTCAAACAAACAAATATTATATAGATACTTCACAAATAGGCCTTCACATGGCCTTAGTCTTATAGATCTAGTTCATAATCAATGGTACAAGAAAATCTAAAGTAAACATGTATATATTCATAGACAAATATATAATGAAAGCAATGAAAAACTTCCTAATACACTTGGTACATGATGAAATCAAGTTGGAAGCTTCAATTCCTTGCCCTTCCTCCTTCTTGTCCTCCAAAATATATGTATATGGCTAGTTTTAGTCCCCAAAGGCCTAAAAACCGAACCCCAAAGCCTTTTTTCTCATTCCCCTTGAGTTTGTATTTATAAGGCTTAAAAATAGGGGTTCTGACGCCCAGACGTGCATCAATCCACGCACAGGCGTGGCTGAAGTGGCATTGGGGTGCCACAGTCAGAGCTCAGCCGTTTTCTTATTTTTCAGCACAGAAATCTTGTTCCTTCATAACTCTCTCCACAGACCTTTGATTTGGATGATTCAAGTTCCCATTTGAAGCTAAGACATCGATCTATAACTTTTTAGAAGCACACTTTATCCAATTCGGTCTCTAAACATAGATAAATAGCGTTCAACCATGGAAAGTGTTGCATATACAGCGCCCAGGCGTGGGGAAATGGCGCCTAGGTGCGGACGTCCGAAGCAAATCTTCAAAACTAGATGTCATCGGTGCCTGGGCGTGGTCGTAGCTGCGCTTGGGCGTGGAGGTGCGAAGCAACTTGGCCTAAACTTGTTTTATAAGTCATTTTTCCGCCCTTTCTTCAAATGTATCCACTTAAGGCCTGAAATCACTTAATGCACGGATTAAATGCACATGTGGAAAGAATCAAGCGATAAATAAACCTAAAACATAAACATAAGGGGTTTAAAAACAAGTAAAAATGACTCCTATCAACTAGCGCTGGAGGCTGAGGAGCAAAATACACTGGCTCTTGATACTGCGGCGCTGGTGCAGGGGGAGGGGTTTAAAATGATATCTGTCCACTAGGGTTTCTCTTTTCGTATCTTAGAAATTTCTTAACTAACAAAGCCATTTCCTTTTCCTCATTCAATTCTGTTGCTTTCACCTCACTGACTGACTTTCCCTTATTCTTAGTAGTAGCTATCAGGGCTCCTGATTCAGTCGATGATGTAGAAGTCGTTGTGTCGTTGACTAACTCCTTGTCCAGTGACGCCAACTCTGTAATGAGCATAGTGAATCTTGCGTCCAATTGTTCTAGCATCTCATTGTTTTGCATCTTAAAATGCTCAAATATTTGCATGGCTATGGAGAGCTTGTTCTCCTTCATTTTGCTGAACCTTCACATACGATACCAACTTATCCCATATTTCTTTTGATGTCTTACATTGCTTGATCTTGTTGAATAATGCATCATTGTCTCCTAACGCTGAGTATAGTGTACTTCGTCCAACATTATCTAGATTTGCTCTTTTTCGATCATCTTGCGTCCGTTCTAACTTGGGTTTCTCGACATAACCATCTGGAGTAGCCTCAATCGCTCCAGGGGCTCGAGTTACAACTTTCATATGCAAATGCTCTAAGTTTCCATGAATCATAGTTTGATTCAAGCAGCTTAGGCATCTTGTTAAAAGCCGTAATATGAGATTTTAAAAAGATAAAGCGACTAAGTTTAGAAAAATGGATCTAAACAAGCAGTTACGCTCGGAAACGCTTTAGTTTCTACTTCAACCGCTCTGATACCACTTGATGGTCCTAAGTGGCATACGAAAGAGTCTAGAAGGGGGGTTGAATAGACCCTGAAATTTTTTTCGACTTTAAAAATTTTCGTATCACTTTTAAAGATTTGAACGCTTAGGAAGCTGTGCGCTTAGGTCAGGCGCTTCAGTAAAGACAACTTAGACTTAGTGATTTTAGCAATTTATACCAAAGTAGGGTAACGCTTAGATCGCTTAATCAGGGTTACCACAGCGAAAATGATTTTTAAAGCTTTAGTGTTCGTTATGGTCAAATTAGTCGCTTAACTGTTTTACTTATCTTTTTCAGGTTGAATGATAAAATAAAAGGTAAGATAATAAAATAGTAAATAACACAAGAATTTATAAGGTTCACTGGGTGTTGTAATCGAAGGATCACACAGAGACTTCTACAAAATAGAGGAGGGGATGATGATCTTGGGCTCCTTGATCACACAGACTTCAGTACCAATGAAGATCATCACCAACAAGCTTCTCTCACTCAGAAATACTGCTTGTAGAGTCAACTACTTCTTCACACAGATAGATGAGGTTGAGGGTTTTGATCACGGGTTTGTTTGATTTTAGGAAGTTCAAACAACTTAAGATATCTCAATAATAATGTAAGGTTCTTCTTTGAAGATGTTTGAGATATCTGTGACTATCTGGAATGTATGTAAAAAAGTTTGGAAGAATTTTGGCTATGGAGTTTCTAAGCTTTTTCTTGAGAAAGAATTTCAGCAGAGTTTTGACTTTCTTGTGTATGTACGTGTTATTTGAGGGTTTGCTGAGGTAAGGTATTTATAGGCAATTTCTTGGGATTTGTCCGTTGGACACATGTAGGAGCGTACCTCTCACGCGCGAGTGAGTCATACCTTTTCTTTGACATTCCTAAAATCCTGCTGCACTGATTTGATGTGGCAGGTTTGAACTCTGAAATTCTGACAGTCGTAGCCAATAGGTAGCTTGCTCCACATACAATCTGTCCTTATCACATTTAATGCTCTTATCAAGCATTTAATGCATTTGAATTTATTTTCCGTTGGAAATAAATGCCCATTAAATGATTGGATTTAAGTCCTGACTGACTTCGGAATTTATTTCAGGTGAATCTGATCTACTTGAGTGCTATGATCACTTGAGTGCTTTGATCGGTTGATTCATAAGTCCTGAAATAGTCCATAGCGATTGACAGTCGCTTAAGACAAAATCTTCATCTTCGCTTGTCTTCAGACGCTGATCTTCAACTTCATCTCTAATAGACTCACCTAGAATTCTACTAGCAACTTAGTATTCAATACTTAGTCTAAAGTCTACAAAGATAAAAAGTACAAGCTTAATTAAAATTACAACCTTTCAAACGCTTATACAAATTTTCTATGAAAATACAAACTTACATTTTTTTTGGGTCTAACATAAAATTCTATCTTGTCATCATCAAAACATCTAACATGAAATTTCCTAACATTCTTCATGAAAGACTTTGGAGATGATACCTACATCCTGGGAATTTGAATCTACAGGGATAGATCGAATAAGATGATAGAACTCTCTCAAGCCCTCTACTTAGAGAAGGTCCTCAATAGGTTTGGGATGGAAAACTCTAAGAGAGGTCTTTTGCCTATGAGACATGGAATTCATCTCTCCACAAAGATGAGTCCTCAAAGTGAGGAAGATTGAAAGGAGATGAGCACAGTTACCTATGCATCGGCAGTAGGAAGTCTCATGTACACGATGTTATGCACGAGACTAGATCTTGCCTACGCTGTGAGCGTGGTGAGTAGGTTTCAAGCTAACCAGGACAAAGAACATTGGATCTCCGTAAAATCTATCTTGAAGTACTTGAGAAGAACTAAAGATGTGATTCTGGTGTACGACAATGGAGAATTGAAAGTGGACGGTTCTACGGATTCTAATTTCCAGTCAGATATCGATGACCGAAAATCCACTTCTGGGTACATATTCACTCTGAACAGTGGAGCAGTGTCTTGAGAAAGTTCCAAGCAAAGCACAACTGCTGATTCGACCACTGAAGATGAATATGTGGCAGCCAAGGAAGCTGTTTGGATTAAAAAGTTCATGGCTGAACTTCAAGTTGTTCCAAGTGTGGAGCTTCCGTTGCTACTATGGTGTGACAACAATGGTGCCATTGCGCAAGCTAGGGAACCAAGGTCTCACAATAAATCCAAACACATAGTGAGGAGATATCATATAATTCGAGAAATTGTTGGAAGAGGCGACATCGCCTTGCAGAAAATAACCTCTGCGAAAAACGTGACTGACCCACTCACTAAGCCATTGGCGCAGGCGATGCTAGAGAAACATCTTAAGAAGATGGGTATTTGATACCATAGCAATTGGCATTGGGTGCAAGTGGGAGATTGTTAGGTATATGCCCTAAATGCCAATGAGGACAAATAGATTGTATAAGGCATTCAATTATGTTGTACAAACTAATAATTAATAAAGGTAATTATTATTCTATTCATGTAAAACTTTGTGGCATCAATAAGTATTGAACAAACAGTCCTTGTGCATCGAGGTTGACTCTTCACCCTTTATGGAATAAAGGTGTGGCACGGAATAAGGGGTTCGCAAGTCAAGGAATCTTAATTGGACATTAAGATTCGACTTGTATGACACATGCTCTGACAAGAAGTACTAGTCGAACACTATGGGATAGTGAGACACGTGTCATAGATATATCAATGAAATTGATATATTCGAACACGGCTCGCAGTAATCTGATCACATGGGTATTTACTCGGTGTCTGTCAATGATTGGATTACTAACCATAATAGTATGCGTGGGCCTTAGACCTGAGGGTTCATGATCAATGTGCTTGTGCTGTTGAATCTGTTACTAGAGTAGTTAGGCCCAACTCAACCTCTGGTGGGGCCGATCTCGAAGTGAGATCTTAATGAGTCAAGTAGTAGTTGTTCAGTGATCGCCAAGATGGGATTCACTGTCTCGATAGTAAATGAGAAATTATTCTGTGCAATCATATGCATATGAAATTATAAATCTTTAGCCAAAGCAATGATACTAACTCATGTGGAACATGGAGGGTAGTTTGGTAATTTCATCATGATATGATTAAAAACACATTATCAAGTTTAGTGAGTTTGACATAAACCATGACTCTCACTTGATTGGAATACGTCAGTGAAGGGATTATACTCATATGGTATTTATGGTCCAGAGGTTCGTAAATGATTCGTTCATTTCGTACTCAATTGGGTTACGATGTGAGTCCACGGGACTGGCTAGGTGATACTCACATCCTTTTGTATTTTCTCCCATTGCCAATTGAGACGAACCTAAAGAGTCGCGCTATAAGAAACGAACGGGATGTCTTTTTGTGTTAATCTTTTAGAAAGATGTAATTAAATGGACGCATTGATTTATTAGTTAAATCAATGAATTAAATATTTAATTCAATGAGATTAAATTAAATTATTTAATTGAAGATTAGTTAATTGGAATTAGTTAATTATTTAATATGTATTGGAACTTAAATTGGATTTAAATTAAATACATGTTAAAATGTGGGCTAAGTTGAATGGGCTAACTTAAAGTCCACCCACGTCCACTTAGAGCCCTAGGGGGGCGGCCATAAGAGAATCGAAAAGGACTCCGACTTGTTTGTTGAGTCAAGGAGTTATAAGATAACTCCAACACTAACAAGTCATAACAACTAGTCGTCGACCACCATGAATGAGGAAGTTTTGTAAGATTTTTTGAAGGTTCATTTCGCGTGCATCTTTAGAGATAGGAGCTCAAGGAGTTGCTGTTACGCGAAGAATTACTACGAAATTGATAAAGTAATCTATTTTGTTTAAGTTTTTGGAAAACTGTTTAAAATCATCAATCCCGTTAAAGTGATCCATGTTTAGGAATTCGAAAAAAAAATTATTCCGCTGCATTTTCTCCCAAGGATTCCCAACAAATATCATCAACATATATTTGGACTAAGAGAATATCTTCATCATTGATAATCTTAAATAATGTTGTATCAACGCTGTCTTTTGAAAAGGCTTTACCAATAAGGAAAATAGAGAGAGTGTCGTACCATGCTCGAGGTACTTGTTTAAGGCCATAGAATGTCTTTTCTAGCTTGTAGTCCATACTCTTACCACCGTTGTTGATGAATCCTGGCAGTTGCTCCACATAGACTTTTTCTTGGAGTTTACCATTCAGAAAAGCACTCTTCACGTCCATTTGATACACGGTGAACTTGTTGAATGCTGCATATGCAAGAAACATGTGAAATGCTTCAAGACAGGCGACGGGAGCATATGTCTCATCAAAATCAATACTCTCTTCTTGGCAATATCCTTGAGCGACAAGTCTGGCCTTGTTCCTTACAACAATACCATTCTCATCCATCTTGTTTTTGTAAACCCATCTAGTCCCAATAACTCCTTGGTGAGTTGACCTGGGAACTAATGTCCAAATCTTACTTTTTTCAAACTGATTAAGCTCTTCTTGCATGGCTTCAATCTAACTAGGATCACTTAGCGCTTCATCCACTTTCTTAGGTTCCATTTGAGATAAGAAACTCACGAACATGGCCTCATTGAAGGTAGTGGCTCTAGTCCACATAGGAGCTCCAATATCTCCAATAATTTGCTCTGGTGGATGATCACGTAGCCATAGTCTATCTGGCTGGAACGGGTTTGGAGGTTGTTGCAGTGCATGATCTTGCATTGCATTCCCATTAACCTCGTGCACAGGCGCTAGAAGTTCACTAGCTCTATTTTGCTCTTGATGATCATTCTCTTCATGATCATCAGCAGTTCTTGCAATACCACCATTGATAGCCACACGAGGAACCTTAGGAGGGGACATAAAGATCTCATCATTGTCATCACTTTCACCATCAATGATTATCTTGGACGTTTGATGACACAAATCTTCAACTCCTACATCACTAGCATTAACCTTACTCGGTTCTTGATTAGCATCATCAAAAATAACATGAATTGATTCCTCAACCTTATTCGTTCGCTATTTAGGATGCGAAAATGCTTTCCATTCTTGGAGTAGCCTAGAAAGATTCCCTAATCCTCTGTAGAATCAAACGTTTTAAGATTATGGGATCCATTATTATGAATAAAGCATTTTGAACCAAAGACGTGAAAATATGAAATATTTGGCTTACGTCCCTTCCATAGTTCATATGGTGTTTTACCATGTTGTTTGTTGATCATGCAACAATTCTAAGAATAACACGCAGTATTGATTGCCTCGCCCAAAACCTAGGAGCAAGCTTGGATTCTGCTAACATCGTCCTAGCGGCTTCCTTTAGCGTTCTGCTCCGACGCTCAGTAACACTGTTCTTTTGAGGAGTTCTAGGAGCCGAATACTCATGATGTATTCCATTTTCTACACAAAATTTCTCAACAACCTTGTTAGCAAACTCAGTACCGTGATCGCTCTTTATTCTTGCAACTTTAAGATTTTTCAAAATTTGAAGTTGCCGAATAAGCGTTGTGAGCTTGTCACATGTTTCATCTTTGGATGAAATAAATTCCACCCAAGTAAATCGAGAGAAATTATCTACTATCACCAAAGAATACATTTTACTGCTCACACTAATCATTTGAACAGGTCCATATAGATCCATGTGAAGTAGTTCAAGTATCCTTGAGGTAGACAGATAAGGCTTTCTCTTGAAAGATGATTTAACTTGTTTGGCCATTTGACAAGCGTCACAAAGGCGATCCATATGAAAATTTCCTTTAGGTAATCCCTCTACAAGATTTAGCATTATAAGCTGAGAGATTGTTTTAAAATTGAGGTGATTCATTTTTCTACGCCATAACCAACATGTTTTAGATTCATTTTTAGCCACAAAGCATGTTGGGTTATTATGAATTGTTGAACCCCAATCTACCAAATAAATGTTGTTTGTTCTTTTTCCTTTCAATTCAGTAGATCAAATCTTAGCATCGTTAATGTAGCAATAGTCACTTGAAAATTTTACTTCAAAACCTTTATCACAAAATTGAATTATGCTTAATAAATTATGCTGAAGACCCTCAACATAATATACATCACTTATCATGATGTTCCCCCTATGTACAGAACCTATACCTTTGGTTTTATCTTTGGAGTTGTCACCAATTACAACCTGAGGACCATTGGTAGCACGATAGTTGATCAAGAGATCCTTTGAGCCTGTCATGTGCCTTGACGACCCACTATCGATGTACCAAACAGATGTATCGGCTCTTGCTCTAGGCACCTACATTCAAAGGGCAGTTCTAGTTCTTTTTAGGTACCCGTTGTGACTTGGGCCCTTTAACATTAGTAGCGTTAGTATGAATTAGAACTTTAGGAACCCATATTTGGTTAGTCTTCATTGTGGGAGGTAGCCTTTTTGGGTTTCACCTTGTGTTGTGTGTGTTTCTTGGGTGTATATTCATATCCTTGATCATAATAGTAATTATAATCACAATCGTAATCATAATCATCATAGTATTGATAATATGACCTTGATTGTTGTGGATATTGACGCTAGTATTTCCTTGGGGCTGGCTTAGGGTGCACCTTGGGCTCTTGACGATTAGCGTTTGATTCACAGTTGCAAGGTTTCTCCTTAGCCTTTTGAGGGTTTGGATTAACCTTTCTTTGTGGATCATTCACTTTCATCTTTCCCTTACCTGAGTCAGTATTGACTTTCTCATTTGGCCTCGTACCATTGTCCTTTGGTTCATTAGGTGTTTGACTCTTTGAACCTTTCTCAACAAAGAATACACCCTTTCCTTTGTTGTTTTCAGTAACATTTGATTTTTTTGGTTGTTTACCGAATTTATTGCATCCTAAATCGGTCTTTTCACCAAATAATCTTGTTACCTCAGTCACATTGTATAGCTTTCTTGATGATTTAGACAATGATGAGATGAGTTGTTCTGATTTAGCAAGTCTAGCGATTAGCTCAGCTTCTCTCATGACTAACATATCAAGATCACCTTTCAACTAAGTGATTTTAGTCTCAAGTGATTAGTTCTTCTCAATGCATTGTTGCTGAACTTGCAACTCTGCCTTGAGCGTCACATTTTCACCTTTAAGCACTGATATCTCATTAGAGTGATTTTGATATAGTTTGGCAGCATCTTGACAATCTTTATAATATTCTTTTACTTTGTCAAGCAATTCTTCATAGGAGAGAGGATTGGCTAATTCAGTATTTACCTCAGATGATAAGTCTGGTGACGCTTCATCATCTCTTGCCATGAGACAGATTAGGGCTGAATCATCTACTGGCTCATCATCATCACTACTTTCTTTTGAAGACTCCAAATCTTCAGTGCGGAGCCTGGTTTTGATTCCGCTAGTAAACCTTGTTGACGAAGTTTGCTCCTGAATTGGTTTCTATCCAAGTAATCCTGCCTTGTGGGCTTGGAAACGTTTGGAAAAGGGCAATTTACCTGGTAGTGCCCTGGTTTCCTGCAATTATAACAAAGATTAGTTTTCATTTTCTATTTATTTGTTAACCTTGAGAAGCCATGTGATTTTAAGACCACAGGCACTGAGAGATTCTGCGGAGAAAACGCTTAGTATTGAATTGGCACTGAAGGGGGATGAGTAGAATACTGAGGCGCTTGATACTATTGTTGAGTAGGAGGAGACGGTTGATAGGAATTCTGTCCTTGATGTTTTGGAGCTTTTCCTTTCTTCTCATATTTCAGTAATTTTCCGAACCTGTTTAATAACGCTAACTCCTCTTCCTCACTAAGATCTGACACCTTTCCCTTGTTACCCGATTTACCCTTAGTTGAAGTTGTTAGCGCTTCTGATTCTATCACTGGGCTAACTGCATCGCTAGCTAAGTTTAGCTCAAACTCAAAAGCCTTGAGTTCTGAAAAAGCATTTTCTGAAGTTAAAAGATCCAACATATTTGATTCTCTCATAGTCGTCATTTTCATCAAAATCTACTAGGGAGACTTCTGAAGATCTTAACCACTATTTCTCAATTTTGCAAATCCATTCCTAGAGACGTCAACTCTGTAACGAGAGCAGTAAATCTTATATCCAACTGTTCTAGCGTCACATTAGGCAACATCTTAAAACTGTTAAATCTTTTCTTGGCAATCGAAAGCTTGTTCTCTTTTATTTGAGCTGACCCAGCACATATTATAGCCAACTTATCCCAAATTTTCTTAGTCGTAGAACACGACTTGACCTTGTTGAACAAATTATCATTATCACCAATGGCTGTATATAGAGCGTTCCGACCAACATTATCCAAATTTTCTCTACGGTGCTCATCTGTAAACCATTCATGCATAGGCTTTTCAACATAACCGTCTAGGGTCTCTTCTGTGGCTCCAGGCGCTCTAGTGATGACCTTCAAGATTTGAATCGGCCCATCTGAAATGATATCACACATTTCATCATCACAAGAACATAAATATGTAAACGCTTTGACCTGCCATGAGTCATAATTTGACTCGATCAACTTAGGTACTTTTGCAAATGCCATGAAAGAAATTTAAAGCAACTAGATTTCAAAAAGGATCTAAACAAGCAGTTATGCTTGGAAATTTGAAAAAAATTCAACTTCAACTGCTCTGATACCACTTGTTGGTCCCAAGTGGCATTAGAAAGGGTCTAGAAGGGGGGTTGAATAGAACCTGAAGTTTTCTTCAACTTCAAAATTCTCGTATTCAAAAGTATTGTGGATGCTTAAGAATATAAACGCTTAGCTGAGCGTCTACTTGAAGACAGATTTTGATAAAGTTAACTTAGACTCAAGATTTGAATACTATGACCAAATAAGGCTAAGCATTCAATTCTTTTATCAAAATTAGCACAGCGGAATAGTTTTAAGTCTTATTTTGAAAAGGTTTAGCGTCACAACGTTTTTAACTTAGTTGCTTTCAATGTTAAATGATTTTATCAATGTGTTCACTTAACCGATTATGCAATGATATGACAATAAGAAAATCAATAGTAAAGTAAAGAACACAAAGTTTGAAAGGTTCGTTGGGTGGTGTAATCCCAACTACGTCCTTCATCTCCTTTTTCACTCGGAGAAAATCCACTAAAATGATTCTCGAAGAATCACACAGAGACTTCTACAAAATAGAGGATTAAATGGATTTTAATGGCTTGAGCTCCTTGGTCACCCAGAAGTAATGCAAGTATTCAACTTCGACTTCACACAGATCGCGAGGCGGAATAGGGATTTTGTCTAACGGTTTGTTTAATTTTTGAAAGTTCAAACAACTTTGAATATCTCAATAGTAGTGTAGGGTTCTTCTGAAAAAGATGTTTGAGATATTGGTTGACTGTCTCAGGGATTGATGAAAAACTAAAGGAATATTTTATTTGAATATAAGGATTGAGACTTCAATACAACAGAGATTCGATTTGTAAGCTTGTTGTTGTATATTTTGACTTGTTGCTGAAGTCCTATTTATAGACTTTCTTGGATAAAGTGTCCGTTGGACACATAGCTTGGAGCATGTCTATCACTTTCGCGAGTGAACGACTTTATGTCCTTTTTTCCTGAAATTCTGCTGCAAAATGTTGGTGCCGCAGACTCTGTAAAGTTGACAGTCCAATGAGAAGGCTTCTCCGTACGTCCTGGAGTACTTATCATATTTTATGCTCTTATCAGGATTTAATGCATTTGAAATTAATGCCCGGTGGACATTAATGCTCTGAGGATATTTGCATTCGAATCCTTCTAGACTTAGGAATAAATTCAGGTGAAATCTTATCTTGATAGACGCTCATTCAACCTTGAATGATCCTTAGCTGAATCTTCATACATCAACGCTTGAAGAAGCTTGACACTCAGACGCTTGCTAGAGATCTTCATCTTCATTCAGACTTCGGACACTCGTACTTCAAACTTAACTACTGAAAAACTCACCCAGACTAGTATCAGATGCTCAGTCTAAGAATATTTAGCCTAACAATCTAGAATAAAAACAAATAAAGCCTTATACAAATCTAACGCTCAAAGCCTATACATATTTTCTAATAAAATCAAACTTACATATTTTGGGGACTAATAGAAATCTTAATTGTCATCATCAAAATATCTAACAAGAAATTTCCTAACAAAAGGTAAAGCCCCGAGGTCATTGTCCATCGGTTAAATGTTGATCCCGATGTAAAAACAGTGAAACAAAAGAAAAAAGAAAAGGAATTCAGGGCCAGATCGCAATGCCATAATAGATACCGAAGTGAATAAGCTTCTCGATGTTGGGTATATCAACGAGATCCATTTCACTGAATGGTTGGCTAACGTGGTACTAGTCCCAAAAGCTCAAGGCAAGTGGCGTATGTGCACCAACTTCATGGATTTGAACAAAGCATGCTCCAAAGATCACTATCCATTACCTCGGATAGATCTGTTGGTGGACTCTACAGCTGGATCTTCGCTTCTAAGCATGATGGATGAGTACCAAAGCTTTAACCAAATAATGATGGCTGAAGAGGATCGTGAAACGACTTCATTCATAACTTAGAAGGATGTGTACTGTTACAAGGTCATGCCTTTTGGCCTCAGGAATTCAGGCGCTACATGTTAAAGACTTGTGAATATGATGTTCAAAAATGAGATTGGAAAAACCATGGAAGTATATGTCAATAATATGCTCGTGAAGAGTACAAAGGAGCACAGCCACTTAGATCATTTGAAACGATCTTTCGAGATTATGAACAAGTACGGCATGAAGCTTAATCTCCACGAGTGCACTTTCGGGGTGAGGGGAGGAAAGTTTTTAGGGTTTATAGTTACCCAACGAGGTATTGAAGCTAATCCAGAAAAGATTTGAGCAATCTTGGACATGCCTTCTCCTCGAGTCGTTAAAGATGTTCAAAGACTAACAGGTCGTATGGCCAGTTTGAATAGATTCATTTCACGAAGTGCAGATAAGGCCTTGTATTTCTTCAAGATACTTCAAATCATCAAGAATTTTAAGTGGAGTGAAGAGTACGAGAAAGCCTTCCTAGAGCTGAAGAACTATCAAACCTCGCCGCCTCTCTTGACGAAACCAGTCCTAGGACAAGATCTTCTCCTATATTTAGCTACCTCAGGCGAGGCAATTAGTGTTGTGTTAGCTCAAGAAATAGAGTCCGAGAATCGCCCAGTCTATTATGTGATCAAGATGCCACAAGGAGCAGAGAAGAATTACCTGGTTATTGAATGATGGGCACTTGCTTTGATTACTGCAACTAAGAAGTTATGCCCCTACTTCCAATCGCATCACATTGTGGTCCTCACGAACCAACCTTTGAAACAAATCTTGGCAAAGCCCGATGCCTCCGGAAGGCTCATGAAGTGAGCTGTAGAATTGGATGAGTATTTGATTGAATATCAACCCCGTACTCAATTTAGGCACAAATAATGGCCGATTTCTTGGTAGAGATGTCATCATCATCTGAAAACGATGTAAACACCTCGATAACTGACCAATGGTTATTGCATGTAGATGGTTCATTAATGACTCAAAGAGGAAGAGCTGGATTCTGGCTTCAAGATCCTCAAGGGAATGACCATGAATTTGCTGTCAAGCTCAACTTTGATGTGACCACTAATGAAGCAGAATACGAAGCTCTCATTGCGGGCTTGAATATGGCAAAAAAATTGAATGTGAAGAATCTCAATGTATTCACCGATTCGCAGCTCGTAGCCAACTAAGTTAGTAGAGCCTACGAAGCAAAAGAATAAACAATGAGCAAGTACTTAGAATGAGTAAAAAGCCTCGTGGCCAACTTCGACAAATTAACCTTGAATCAAGTTTAAATGAATAACACATAATGCAACATCGAATAACACTGAAAATTATATACATCAACTCAACACGATGACAATATTAATTTTTGATTTTAACAAATTAACCTTGAATCAGGTACCTCGTGAAGAGAACAATAGAGCAAATGCCCTATCAAAATTTGCAAACTTGATCACAGGCGTGAAAAGCAAACAAATCACACTTCTTATTGTAGATCGATCTGAAATAAAAGAGGACGAATCTATCCATGTGATGAGCCTACATGAAGAAAAATTTTGGAAGGACAAGATCCGACAATACCTAAAAACGGGCAAAGTGCTGGAAGATCGAAATGAAGTGAGAAGATTAATGTACTGGGATGCGAGGTTCACAATTGTTGGTGATTAGTTATACAAACGATCCTCAGCAGGACCGTTACTTTGATGCCTAGCTCCCTCTGACGCAGAGTACGTGATCCAATAAATCCATGAAGGTAGCTGTGGAAATCATTCTGGAGGTAGAGCTTTAGCTGAGAAGATCCTAAATCAAGGATATTTTTGGCTAACTCTAGTTCAAGACACCTCGAGCTTCGTCAGACGATGCAAGGAATGTCAACTTCACTCAAACTTGTCTCATCAAGATGTTGTTCTGATGGAACCGATTAAGATTGCTTACTCGTTCGATCAATGGGGGATCAACATCCTGGGACCCTTTCCACCAGCTACGGGGGCAATGAAAACTTATCATTGTTGCAGTAGAACATTTCACGAAGTGGATCGAAGCTGAAGCAGTGCAAAAATCACCGAGGGAGAAATCATGAGGTTCCTCTGGAAGAAACATCATCTGCAGATTTGGAGTTCCCTGAGTTCTCATATCGGACAACGGGACTCAATTCAACGAAAAAGTGGTAACGAGCTGGTGGAAGGAAATTAAAATTCGACAACACTTTACTGCAGTGGGAAATCCACAAGCTACTGGACAAACCGAAGTGTGCAACAGGATCCTCCTACAAGGATTAAAGGCTAGAATCAAAGGAAAGAAGGGAACCTGGGCAGAGGAGCCGTCGGGAGTCCTTTGGTCGTATCGAACTACACCCCGCAGCTTTACGGGGGAATCTCCCTTCTGTCTAGTGTATGGTTCGGAGGCTGCTATCCTTGCTAAGATAGGATTGATGACACATCGTGTCTCATCCTACGATGAACCTGCTAACCTCGAGCAGAACACAGAAGTGAGATCCTTTGAACTGGATGTCATCGAAGAAAAGAGAGAGAAAGCATACGCAAAAATCCTTATGAAAAAAAATGCAATGGCTCGTGCTCACAACAAAAATCTCAAGCCAAGAAATTTCCAAGTTGGAGATCTAGTTCTGAAGAAAGTAGAAGTTTTGAAGTATGTGGGGAAACTCGATGCAAATTGAGAAGGGCCTTTTAAGATCGTTGAACTTATGAAGTGCGGAACTTACCGCCTTCGAGACATGGAAGGAAAGGAATTACCTCGTCCATGGAACATACACAATCTTAGGAAGTTTTATGCGTAGACATCATATTTGATACTACGATATATTATCTTTTGGCAATAGTGTACGATCCAGGAAGTTATGCTCTTATTAAAAAAGATCTTACGCTCTATTTATTTAAGGAAAAAACTACGTATTGTGATACGAATTACAAGCATAATGTTATGAACTATACTTTTACGAATTACAAGGTAACAAACAACTATCTTCCAATATACTCAATGGATCTCAACATACGAATTACCACATACATATAACTTGATGAGCCACGTATAATTTTCTGAGCTATTAGATCCTTACGAGCTACAACATTGTCAAAAAAATGATATCCTTTCAAGTTGATTGAAAATGCAGTATGGTGGATCATAAACAACGACATAACTTCTCTCAAGACAAACGAAATGTATGCAACATGATATGATGTTTAGACAGAACAAACGACACTACACTTGGATTAATTAAAAAAGTATTGCAAATTCAAATTAAACCAAGTTACGAATTATTTTCGAGTACTACAACCCACAAAAACCATCGAATCAACGATGTGTAAACTGACAATATTCAAAAAATGACGATCTCACAAAATCAGCATCACACATGATGCTTAATAGCTAACAAAATGAAAATTGTTTTCATGACAACAAAAGAAATTATTTTCATAACATCACTTTCCACTGATCTTCCCACCATCACCTTGACCTACATTGTTTGTAGCCCCTTCATTCATGACCTCTTCATTCTTGTTTTGATCCTCGTCTTCCTCTTCATCATCAGTCTCGGCCAGGAACATAAATTCTTCGTAATTGAAGGTTTCACGAACTGGAGTAGTTGAAACCGATGGCTGAAGTCTGGGCTGGTAAGCAAACTGTTCAAAAGATTCCAAGTCGAAGCCCTCAGGGAGATGTTTTTCACGAACTAAGTAGCCAATGGTTTTGTTGAACCCATCCCTCATATCGTCAGCGGCTTTTGATATCATAAGCTTGCGGAAGGCAGTCGAGACCTAAAAATCATGAGCTCCGGTAAGTCGTTGCTCCTTCATAAGCTTGTAATATTCTGGTAACGTGACGAACTCCACCTTTCCAGCTTCCCGCCCATCAGTAAAAGTAGATTGAGTGTTAGCCTCAGATTTTTTCAATTTTTGCTCTAGATCTACCAACTGAACAACATATCTTTCTCCCTCGGTTTTGATGATCGCTAATGCATCATCACATTCCTTTCGAACTTTCATCAATGTCTACTTTGCCTCGTTAATTCCGGTTTCAACCTTAGACTTATAACGATTGAACCTCTCCAACAATTTCCTCTTTTCCTCTTTCTAATTAGAGTTCGACAAGGCAAGTTGATGCATGTGCAATGCAGCCTGGATGAGGAAAACAAAGTGAGAGTATAATACGATCTATAATGCAATGTCTACCTTCATCACACAATGAAGGTATACCACTGTTATAACAAATGAAATATGCAGTGCAATAGTTACCTTCATCAAACAATACCCGCCCATATCCTCTACCTCGGGATGAGGCATATCCATTAGTGCAGCCTTGTCACGAAGAAGAATCACACTGTTGTACAACTCTGGATCAGTAAGACCCTTTGGATGGTCATGTAGGTTGGAATCTCTATAAACCCGCCAGTTACGGTTCAGTATTGAACGTGACAGATCCACCTCTTCCCTAACATTGGATCCTCATTTTTTGGCACACTCGAGCTTGTCACGAAGAAATAAAGCTTCATGACGATCCAACTCTTGGTAATTTTCATCAACGATAGTAGAAGGCCGATCCAAAGAACTGTCCTTTCTAGCTTCGTCAACTGTCATTCTTTTCAAGCCGATTTTGAGCTTAGAAGCCTCAGGATCTACCTCGATCTCTGCTAGACTTTCTAGGTTTTCAACAACACCTATATTTCCACGAGGTGAAGGTTGAACCTGACTTCGAACCGAATCTTGCGGAACTTGACCTCCAACAATGGGAGCTTTTGGAGGCAGAATACTGTCAATATGAGGAGTAGAACTTCGTGTACTTCCGCGGGAAATGAACTTCACCTTGGTCTTTTCTTTATCTTGGGCCTTGCCCTTCCCCTTTTCTTTTGTGGTACGAGCCGCTTCAAACATGGTAGCTTCACGGTCATCCATAACTAATCATTACCAAACGAGCAAAAGAGAATAATAAATACAAGAAGTAATACTTAAATCAATTTCACTTACCAAGAGATCCAGAAAAGGTAGGAATAGGGGCGTGGCTCAATCCACAACGCACAAAAACCGATTCTTGAATTAAGTCAACGGTCTTGAACCAAGTCTCAAAATTATCGCGAATAAATGTGGGTCCCCAGGTCGGGTTACCCTTATCTATAATCTGTGGCATCGTAAGCCGGCAGCGACAAGATACACACCAAGGTTCAGCATTAGGCTTAGATATGAAGAAATATTTGTCTTTCCACTCTCCATACGATGAGGTTGTAATGTTAAGATACCAACAGTGTCTACGAGGTGAAATATAGAAAAGGCCTTCGCCATCAAATTTTGACCCTCGACACAACTTATATAGGTTCCAAAAGTTGACAAAGTTAATGGGTTGATTGAGCCCTAACATCACTATGACGAAAGAGGTGATAAGCCTATACGAGTTGGGCAATAGTTGTGTAGGGTTAAGTTTGAGTCGATTTAAAATTTCGATGTAACAAGGATGAAGCGGAAACCTAAGACCTGCCATAAGGTGAGCAATATGAAAGCATCTATATTGAGGAGGGGGCAATAAAGTCTATCATTTTCATCAGGAATGATAATTTTATAGTCGTCAGGAATATAATACCTGACCCTAATATCGGCCACCATTGCCTCGTTTAGAGACGAACTAACTCTTGTCCACTTAGTTGTATTTCTCCTATGGACAAACAAATTCGAATTTAAACCTACACTACCCTCACTGTCTACATCAACATCTACTTCGACACCTCGTTCTCCACTAGGGTTGTTATTCTCATCATCATTATTATTACTATCTACAATGGTATCATCGTCATTATTGTCGTCATTATTTTCATTGCTACGAGTTTCAGAGGAAGAATCTGACCGACCATCTGACGACGAGCTAAGATTTAAAACTTTTGTGAACTCGTCATTTGATTTAAATTCCTCGATCTCTTGAAATAAATCCATCACGTCAGAGGTCGAATTAGCATCAGAAGCTTCATTATTAACATATGAAAAATCCCTATTACTAAGAGGCTCCATAAGTCAAAAATAACAAAATAATTAACAGACAGGCAAAAAAGGAGTACCTAAGATGAGTGTATGACAAGGTGTGTGCGTCGACGCTTTGCACAAGAGAACCCTTCCTTTGACTCAGAGGAGAAAACTAATAAAACTATCTATTTCCAAAAGGCCAAAAGTGAAATGAGAGCGAAAATACATCTATTTATAAGAAAACAAGATACATGTGAGTTGCGATGGATTGAATACACGTGTACTGAACGAACAATAGAGATCAAGGCGACGTTACAAATCCTCTGGCAGAGTGAAAGACGTCATCACTGCTTAGTCTTAGAAGACGCGACATCATTTAATATCTGGTATGTCAGAAAATCGCGTCGCCACAAGTTCAAATCTCCATTAATTTTTGCATGCTAATACCAATGACCGAACTTCCAGAACAAGCTCAAGAAAACTATACTTCGTACTTCAATATCTGTCTCGTTTAATACCTCGTCCTCTATTGTAATACGAAGTGGGGGATTAGATGATATGCCCAAATTTGGGCATATAAATATAATTCATACTAAAAAACCCAGGGACCAAATAAAGGCCCAAATGCAAAATACGGCCCACATCCGAGATACGGCCCATTATAGAAACAGGATCCGCGTTTCGTATTTGGGTCACTGACGACCCGAACTATAAGGATCCTCCGATCACGCCACGTGTTCTAATCCAAATAGATGCACATGTCATACGTACACGTTGCATACGTACACGGTGCATCCGTACTTTTATAATAATGTCGTATTGTACTTGTGTTGATAAATTATTTCATTATTAATTTACAGATGCCATCTAAGAGCAAATTCTTAATTTCATAATATTCCTTTGTGTTTATTGATTAGCATAAAAGCAAACGACTGTTTACGTACTTTCCTTAAACGACTCAGTTAGTGGCCTAAAACCACCTTAATAAAATAACCTTAAAGAAATCATAATTGACAGGCATGTAGCAACTTAAAAGATTGAAATTAAGTATCAAACCATAATGACAAACGTTTCTTAATACTACAACCTTTGGATCAACACTTCCTATTAGGCTTGGCATAAAAACAACTAAGCTGAACATACATTTCGTTTAAATTTTATTTCATTCTTAATAATTCAAACCTTATGTCCAGTTCTCCCTCCCATTTCCTGATCTCCAGTCTCGCCCTCGTCTCCACAATATCTCTTCCAGAACCAGTGATTTTGCCACAGCAAATGTATCTCTTCAATGGGAACCTGCTTAGTCTCGGGCAAAAGGAAGAATATGAAGCTGCTCATAATCACAATCAATCCCCCAAACAGCAAGAATATCCCGTATTTTAGGTGACATAGAGCCACGAGAAAACACTGAGCAATCAATGCTGTGAAGATCATATTCACACACACCACCATGCTCTGTCCGGCTGATCTTGTCTCCAATGGAAACAGCTCACTAGGAACTAACCAACCCAACGGGCCCCACGACCTCCCGTAAGCTAGAACAAATATGCAAATCACCACTACTAGGAAGATGCCGATCCCTTTGGGAAGCATTTTTCCTTCTCCGAATTTCAGAGCAAGAGTAACGGCAATGGCCACCTGTGCATTAATGAATAACTTCTTGTCAGCATCGGAAGCTACTTAAAAATTAAAGAAATCGCATAAAGTATTGTTTCATACGTCTCTGTTAGAATAATGGGTCCGGGTCGCTCATGGGCATGGTTATCAGTAACGGTTGCAACCACCGTTCTAGTTCTATTGCAACATTGAGGAACCATCGAGGCTGTTCCACGATTTCCCAATTAAATTGCTTTAAGAAAACATTTTTTTAAAACAATTATTACATTTCTGGTTTCTATTATTGTTTAATTAGGACAATTTTAAGCAAACGAAATTTAAATATACAAAGTTTATATTCTAAAAATAATACTTCAAAATTTTCTGTGCTATTTTATCAAATTAATTCATGTTAAACTCCAAAATTGATATATAATTGGGACATTAGATTCAGTATTTCACAAAATATCAATTTCAACGGACTCCAATTCAATTTTTCCAATCTTGGCCCGAAATTTCAATTTAACAAGCCAGAGTATTAACCGAAATTTTAGCAATGTAACATACTAAAATATTATTTGAAAAGGAAGCATATATGTCTAAATCAAACTCTCTCTGTGTGAGGGCAGTCTGAACCGAAATTTTGAACAAGTGGTGTGATTTTCGTGCGAGAATTTTCCACAAAATAAGAAAGGCTTTTCTACCATAACAAAGGCAAGAATAGCATGTGATTCAACCAACAGAGGTCCTAAAAGTCTCATAGTTTGAGTAAAAGTTTCATTAATACACAATTTATGGTCGTTAGTTTCATATAGAGGTAGAGGGAGTAAAAAAAAAATTACCGAGCAGACTATCATCTCTGCGCCAGCTTCCAGAAAGAATTTTCTTCTGCCAAACTTATCAACAAAAGCCATCGATATCAACGTAGCCAAAACCAGTGCGGCACTTGTAATAGCTGAAGAATATAAAGATGCTCCAGAACCAAATCCCAAGCTTTGAAATATCACAGGCGCATAAAAAAGAATCGAGTTCATTCCAGTCAGTTGTTGAAACGCTGGAATCCCGAGACCTCCTATCACCAATGCAGGTCGATTTTTCTTTTTCAAAAGATTTCTAAAAGGATTCTTTATGGCTTTAGCTGCTTGGCTTGCATCAATTAAATCTTGAAATTCTGCTTCGACTTTTGGAGTGCCTCTAACTTTCTCTAAAACTTGTCTCCCTTCGTCTAATCTTCCTTGTTCCACAAGACTGTTTGGGGTCTCGGGGAGGAAAAGCCCACCGATGAACATAACCGTAGCTGGAACTGCGGCTAAGCCAAGAGACAATCTCCATCCCCATGGATGGATTTTTTCGACTCCATAATTGACAAAGTTAGCTATGAGAATACCTAAGCACGTTGTGAGTTGAAAAAGCTGGTTAATCGCTCCTCGGATTTTTGCTGGTGCCATTTCTGAAAGATACAATGGGACTGCCTGCATAATTAAATGAGTAAATATGGGTAAGCTCGAAGACTAAAGAAGCGTCTGGTTCCACTTCTCGAATGATGTCTCACTACGAGCGTTCCAAGAAATGCTTTTAAATAATGTCAAATGTTTGGTGAAGTAGAACTCTAAGGAAGAAAGATCCAAAAGGCGCTAATAAGACGTAACTTATTCCAAAAATCTATCCAAAATAACTCACAGATGCATAGAACTTATATATATTTCCATGTTTGAAAGTCCATTTTGGATGAGTTTCCAAACATCACCTAAATCTCTCCTATTAATTTCTTTATTCCATTTTTTGTTTTCTCAGGATACATAAATTAAGAAGAAATATGAATAAGTTTGGGTAGCTCGAAGACTAAAGAAGCGTTTGGTGAAATAGAAATGTACCAGAAAAAGATTCAAAAGTCACTAATATTCACTTCTCTAGAATAGACTTATTCCAAAAGTCCATCCAAAATTAACCAGCGAATGCATAGAACTTTCATAAATAGATTTCCATATTTAGAAGTCCATTTTGGACAAGTTTCCAAGCATCACATAAGTACTCTAAAAAATATGGGTAGCTCAAATACTAAGGATGCGTCGGTTTCACTTATGAAGTGGTAACATCTATTGATGGACTTTTCACTATGAGCATCGAGCAAGTGCTTTTAAATAATGTCAAACATTTTGGTAAGGTAAAAATTTTAGAAAAAAAGATTCACAAGTCATCAATATTCATATCTGCATAATAAACTTCTAAAGATATAATCATATAACTTATTCCAATAGTCCGTCCAAAATTAATTAACCACCACATGAATAAGACATTGATAAATAGAATTCCATTAAAAAAAGTCCATGTGGAGAATATTTCCTTACTTGATTGCCAAAGCCAATCCCCAAGCCAAGAAGTATTCGACCAATGATAAGCATTGCAATATTTTGTGCAGCTGCATTGAGGATTGCTCCCATGAAGAAACTAACTGATCCACAAAGAATACTGGCCCTTCGACCCTTATTTCTGGTTACATATGAAGCCCCGAAAGTGGAAACTAAAGCCGCAAAGTATAGAGAAGAGGTAAAAAGAGTGAGTATCTGATTGTCATATTTACAGTAATCTGTTTCTTGGAGATGTTCCTGTTTTCTACGGTAGATGTCTGGAAAGAATTCCTTCAGGAAGTCATCCATTGAGGTCACTCCTCCTGCCATTTCATCCAAATTTTAACAACTATGAAATTAATCACAGATAATTGAGAAAGATGAATCCAAAGACACAAATTCGAAGGCACAAGACCGTTGTTGGATTGTACACAATGTGGTCAGCGTTTCACGTTTTTACATGATCATATACGCATCGAAATTCTAACTGAGTATGAAATTAATTACAAAATTGAGAAAGATGAATCCAAGGTAAAAAAAATTAGGAGTAAAACCGTTGGATTATATACTAGGACGCCAGCATATTACTTTTTGACATGATCATATACACATCAAAAGACTCATGATTTTTTCGTGTTCCACCTAATTGACAGACATCCCTATTATAAATATCTTCCATATTCTGAATCTCATTATTAAAAAATTGGATCCTTTTTTTTTTGGAGAATATCATTCTAATTATACATTAGGCTAAAAAAATACAGAAACAAACATTAACAAACTGTGAGATTCATTACAGCGGGGGAGGGGGGGGGGGATAAAAACAAGCAATGATTAGCAGTAATCATAAGTGAAAAAAATCATTAGTAAAACAAAATTGGAGCATTTCATAGGAGCTCTGAGGACTCTGATAATCATTAAAATTTTGCCCCCTCAAACCAAAAAATATCAATTATTCCCCAATATTTTTGCATTTTTCCCGAACCAAAATTCCCGGTTCCGTCTCATTGACGTAAATATTTACGATTATGGTCCTAAAAATGACCCAGAGAATTTCTGGGACAGACAATACTTTTTTATTTTTTTTTCAAAATTGCAGAGTCAATACTTGGGAAACCCCATAATTTTTAATCTATAGCCAGCATTAATCATAGTAAGGAAAATCATTAGTATTTGGGGAGCCCAATACTATTTTATTTTTTTTACCCAGATAATCAAGAGCGTATATAGGTTTAAATTGAACAATGAAGAAAAAAAATAGAAAATATAATAAGATCTGGGATGAAGTAAAAAGAAAAAGAAAAAGAGAGTAATTACCTGAAACACCAAGATCATAGCCAAACAAAGAACCACCCAAAGAACCAACAATGCAAGCAAAAATGAAATAAGGAGTAATTCTATACTCATACAGATGAGCTCTTGCTCCTCCCTTAGGGTCCACTATTCCTCCACCCGCCATTCTTCTTCTTTCTTTCTTTCTCTCCAACAAACAAATATATCTATATATATATATATATATATAGGGGAGAGTGATCAATTACTGTCGTTTTAACCTATTTTATAGTCATACCACTCAATTTTTTTATTTGTTGTGTGGATAACTTCAATTTTATATATCTATTACTCAGAATCATATATACAGCGGAGCGGACTTCACATACTTTTGGACAATTTTATTATATTAAAAATAGAAAAATGAAAAAACTTTTGGACAGCCATTTTTGATCAACGCGATGCCAACATCAATAATTCAATATGGTTTGTTATTTTCTTACAACTTGGATTGGTTCTATTAGTAATATTTTCCTTGCATTTTTGTCGTATGGGCCAATATTTTTAGTCAAGGACGTTACGTAATTACTATATATATATATATATTATTTATTGCAGTAATGAGGAAAAATACAATTGAAGACTGCGTTGTCTTGAATTATTATACATGTATTTTTTTATTATTATTGGGTTACAGTTCATGTTTTGGAGTTTGGACTGCATTATATTGTGTAAGATGCGTTTTACCAGCTGTTCCTGGAAACGGCACAGTGCACTGCTCCATCGTCAATCAATTATAAAAAGTGCTAATTTGTATTCTGAGGAAAAAGACAAAACCACGCA
Source organism: Buddleja alternifolia (assembly GCA_019426215.1). Taxonomy (NCBI): domain Eukaryota; kingdom Viridiplantae; phylum Streptophyta; class Magnoliopsida; order Lamiales; family Scrophulariaceae; genus Buddleja; species Buddleja alternifolia. Next base: position 17,251,975 of record CM033398.1, read on the forward strand.
ACTTATTTAAATGAGGAAGATACCTTGTGAATAAGGTACTAAATATCAGTATATATGTTTCGAATAATACTTTTACGAAATATATTTTATGGAATTTTTTGGGGTATTCAAAAATTTGGTTCCAATTTTAAATAAGTAAATGAAAATTTCAATTAAACTTTTTAGACCTTTAATTAACACAATTATACTTCTTTTACATTCGTAATATTATATAACTAATGTATATATGTTTATATGTTGAGTTTTGTTGAATTAGTATGATTAAAATGTCATTCAAAAATACAAAATTAAGTAGAATTTCATAGTAAACGTAATGGTTAAATCTCATAAAAACTTCATTAAAACATAACACATACAATTTTGGTAAAATTTAATATTCAAAAACAACACGGTGTTTCTAAGAGAATTAAAATCTCTTTTCCAATAGGTATAAAAAAAGAAAAAAAGAGGATTAAATCGCGAATGTTAATTTCCCTCCTCCCTCCACTTTTATATTTGGTAGATGTGGTCACGAAGAAAGAATGAGTCTATATCTGAGGTTATTTTTTAAATATTATTGTTGATAAACGCATAGTTGCACAAGTTTATACTCTCATTTTGATTAATTTTTAATACACTTTAGATCTCGGGGGATGATGCTACTATCATAGGTCTCTAAATCCATGATGAGGCTTTGACGACCCAATACCAAAGACGAGCTTGACGCCACCTGTTTCGATTCAACTCTTCAAAGCAAAAAACAAAAAACTACCTACTTCAAGAGAAGATGGAACATTATTAAATCCTAACTCAAAAGAATCTGAAAAACACTTGATATATCCCCCCCCCCCCCCCAGCGCACTGGTTGGACTAGCCATCAGCGAGCCAAGATCCCTTGCCCTAGTAATTGGAAAGCCATTGCACCAGGACAAGTGGTCGTAAGGGTAGGCTGGCTAGGCCAAGTCCTTGACAAATCAACCACCTAGCTGTCGCCAACAATCGAAGCCACCTGGCCCCATTAGCAAGACATCACAACACTATCACAATTGGTGACGCTAACAAAATTTATGTTCGACTAAGTTTTGTTAAGCCAGTGATATTTTTCTTCCATGCATTGAAGTATCTCACTCAAAACCTAGTTCTAAATTTATCTCACACCTGTCACGAGGTGTAATCTAAATTTGTTAGATTACATTGTGCACAACTACAATAATCAACAATTAACCTTTAAACTACTAGTAACTTTCTAAGAAAGTTGGACAAAGACCTATACCCGGTTCGTGGAATTCAAACTTAAGATCTCAGAGTCTTAGAGCCTCAATAGAAAACATATACATTTGATAAATAATAATTTGGGTTAGCTGAGAGTTTAGATAATTAATTGCAACCGTTTAATAAATGGATAAGGTTGTTTAGTTACTGGTGTGAACGGATAATGAAATTTTCAAGGATCAAAGTGAACTTCAATCACATGACCAACTAGACAATTGGATAAGATTAAAGCTAAGACTGAGGTACGTACTCTGAAAAAAAGAATAATAACATATACACACATTTCATCCATATTCAAAGAGTGCTAGTCAGATGTTCCTTTCCCTGTGCTTTTAGTCGTAGCTCTTTTTATTAAAGTATTATTATTATAGTTCTCATTAATTTGGCAAGTCCTAATCTTTATGAAGCTATTGAGTTATTCTGTCACTAATTATCTTCCTACTTACGTCATAAGTAATATATTTTTATTATATGAAAAACTAGTCTTCCCCACACTAGATTTTTTATTGCAAAATGATGTTTCATCTTTAAAGTTGCACGTTATGCCTGCGCGATAAGTATATATAATTCATATTAAATTTATATTCAAAAAAATATTTTATACACATGTCATTCATATATAAAGTGTAATAGAAAATTGAAGCATCGTTTGTAATACAAGATCCAAATTGAGTTTTCCCGGCCCCTTATTGTGCCAACAGGTCAAAGAACTACAGTTTGTTAATGTTGCACAGCTCAATCTAGTCTAAGATACTTCATACAATCATTTTCCTTAAATATATATCCACTTGATCATGCGATTGAGTTTTATCTATTATTTATGGCAGCTTTGTCTCTATTTACCAAGACTTGGTCTCATTATGGAAAGATATATGGTGGATTGAAAGTATTATTCCCAATTTACTATTAATCACAAATTCATAAATGGTGGGGTGATTTGCATCATTCATGCACCCAATAAAAAACCACTCCACTACTTATAAATATATGGTAGACAATAGACCAAGAACAATGCTATCGGTCTACCATAATATTATCTGTCTCATTATAATGTTATATCTTCCCAAAACCCGGGTTGGGTGGGAGAGAGGGAGTGGTTGTTTCTGGGAAAATTCTAAGTTAGTCCCAACCCAATGGTCCTAGCCCCTTCAACACCACATATTTGTGGTGGGGTGGGTGGTTTTTATCACCAACAACTTATGTAAATACCACCCACCCCAATGAAAATGTGTGGTGTTAAAAAGGCCAAGACCATTGAGATGGGTCTGGCATAGAATTGCCCTTGTTCCTGTGTGAAAATTCATTTTACTCCTTGTATTCTTCAAAGGGGATATCCCACCATACACTATAAATAAGCGCTATTTATCCATACTTATATTTAAGTAAAAAAGCAAATAACAATGGAATTAATTTATTTTATAAAAAAGACAAATACCCTTATATCTATATTTTGCGTGAGATTTTCTATATATATATATATATATATTCCTCAATGCTTCTATAATAATCTAAAATAATATCATTCAATACACACCATGAAACATAAATAATTTTGATAACCTAATATTGTTAATTTAAAGTAGGTGAAAAGATTTTAGTTATTTGTCATATTTTTATTATGTTACTCAAACAAGTGTAACATATTGACATAAATGTTACAATGCTTTGAATTTTGAAATTTTATGACATGAATAATAAAAACATATGTTCAGAAAAAAATCACGTATCCATTATAAGTGATGAGCATATTGATTTTGATTTTTTATGAAAATGGAGGGGTACCCCATGCTAGTTGTCACGCCCTACTTTACCGATCTGGTAATCGAATCACAGATATCATCCAATAATATGGTTTAGAGCTCTACAAAATCAAAATATAAAGCTTTAATGGACATGAAATTTTTGCTATACCAATCTAACTAACTGGATATAATCGCAAATTAATTAATACTTCCATTTATGATACCTAAGTGAACTCCTGACTCTAATTAAACATTCTTCATTTGCATCCTGAGGAAGGGGAGACACAGGTGGTGAGCTACTAAGCCCGGTGAGCGCAGTATGTGCAAGTGTGGGGTTATGCATAAACTTTATGGCCTATAATTCTCATGATGCATGGCCATAACAATATGATGACAAGAAAAATAATACAATAATCATCAATGAATAAGGAAAGCTGGTAACACATAATATTCAATTGTTAGTGAGGGATTCTAGAGGTGGCTACCACCGGATTTGCCTCAGCAAAACACTCGAGTCACTCATAATGGTCTCTGAGATTGTGTCACGGTGCAACATTTAGGTCCATCACTTCCAATTGAGATTTATCAAACAATGAAGGATACAACTTTGTTGACAACCTCCTTATGACTCCCTCTTCAGAATAACTACCTTAAACACCAAATGCAAGGAGTGACCTTGCTAACAAACTAACATGTCTGGGTACATGTCTAAATCCACGACCCCATAGCCATGATATGCTCTGTCCATGCGCGGGAGGGGAATTGAAAATCATGGGGCTGTGGCCAACCATTACGACAAGCCCGATGCCGCCCGCAAGGGTCACAAACCTCCACGCCGCAATTTGGGTCCAAATAACAATCAACAATCCACTAGGGACTCATATAATCAAGATAACATCACATCTCATGCACAAGCAAGATAAAGTACTACGATATGACGATATCAACCATGCCAAATGATTGCGGTCCATCTCTATTGTAAATAATATTATTGTTTATTATTTTAGTCTTTTACGTCTCTTACCTTGTATAGGTTTCCTTCGTTGTATATGGGTCTTGTGCATATATGTATTATGCAGCTTGTATTAGTTATTAACACACGTTAATGAAATACACAAAAACTTTTCCCCTCATCTTTGTATTTTCACGTTACTTCTTGGTATCTAGAGCAGGTTGAGGAATAAAACCCGAGGCTTTGCTACACCAAAGCAATCTCGATTCATCAACACTTTTGCTATCTCTTAAGTCATTTTTCCCACCATTGAAAACATGACTGAAAAGAAGAATATTGATATGTCTTCACCATTCTTCTTGTCACCGGCGGACAATCCGGGTGCGATGATTACGACGTGTGTATTAACCGGAGATAATTTTGACATGTGGGAGAAGGCTATGGTCAACGCTCTAATGGCAAAGAACAAACTAGGGTTTGTCGATGGAACCCTAACCATAGTTGTTAATTGAGAATGGTGCGGCGCGGCGACAAGGGTCCAATGGCGCGAGGCGCGGCGAGGCACACGGCTTATCGAAGAAAAAAATAATTATACATATTAATAAAATAAATAATATGCTACTTTTTTAACAATAATAACCATAATATAAATATCAAGTATTTAAAAAACAAATAAAAATAAAACAAACTAATGTCACGCATAAGCAGTTCAACACAATAAATATAGAAATAGTCTAGCATTTTAAATTAATACTCTATGCATCTAAATCTGAAGATTCTAACCTTGCTAACTCGACATCCTCCTACTCCTCATCCACCTCCTCATCATCTTCACCGTCATCGTCACTGTCACCATCACATCACCATCATCACCCTCACCCTCACCCTCATCCTCATCCTCATCCATATGGGCCTCACCAATGATATCATCATCCTCTCCTTCATACCCATCATCGCCTTCTTCATCAATTAAATGCAATGCGCCGCGCTTAGATGTTTTTTTTGTTGTCTTTGATGAAGATGCCTTTGTTATACACTTGTGGAGCTCTTAAAGGTCGTGATCTAAAAGTATATGCATCTTCATCCACTCCAGCCGCTTTTGAAGCCATATTCGAAGCTAAACCATCCTCCTCACCATGTACAAAATTGTTTCCATCTTCTTCCATTTCTCCCACCAACCACTCGTTCGATTCATCTATCTCCTCAAGAGAAATTGGATCAATCAAATTACGCTCATCATAACGACAAATTAGACTTCTATTATATTTGATGAAAACCAAGTCGTTCATGTTTTTGTGAAGCAACTTATTTCTCTCTTGGTATGAACCTGTATAAGTTTATGTTTAGAAAATTTTAATTTCTATATATAATTACTTTAATAATATAAGTACTTTAATATGTAAAATTAAAAATTATACTTACAAGATCAAATATACTCCAATCTCGCTCACATCCAGACGAGCTACAAGTAAGACTGAGTACTTTGATGGCAAACTTTTGTATATTTGGGCAATTCGCTCCAAAAGAGAGCCACCAATCAGCTAAATTTGACAAGGAAATGGAAATCCAAATGTTAGGCGGTCACAAATAGGTAATAAAGCATTTTAACTTGTAAAATAAATATATAAAATGCTTATTGCCAGGTGATTTTAGGGTTCTTTGTCTAATAGCCGTGGGTATTCCGAAAAGTCCTTCGACTCTCATGTAGATCGATAGCTCCTCGACAATCTTATCTTCTGTCTCAATATCTGGAGCTAATCTCGAGATACAAGCATAAAACCATTCATAAGCTTTCCCTTTTGGTCTTCATTTGTGTTTGCAAAAAATAACTCTGGGTTAAGGACGTAACCAGCTGCATGTAAAGGTCAGTGGAGCTAGATTTCCCATCTTCTATCAATGATCTTGAAAATCTCGGCATACCTTTCTTCATTTCCTCCAAAAGAGTCCTTTATTGTTTCCTTACCCCTATTCATTGCCTCATATATGTATCCCATTAAAGGCTTCTTCTCCCCGTCTACTAACCTAAGAACTTTCACTAATGGACCGGCAATTTTAGTTGCATAAAGAACATTGTTCCAAAAAGAAGGCATCAATATAACTTTAGCCTCCGTCGTACACTTTTCATCTTTTGCATACTTGATTTGAGTGAATGCATCAGATGTAAACATTTTTTCCAAGTTTGCTTTCTCTTCATGAAACCATTTCAAAGTTAGAAAAGCGGTCGCAAACCGGGTCTTCGCCGCCCTAACCATTTCCTTGCCATTGGTGAACTCCCTCATCATACTCAACAATTGTAGTTTAGAGTAAATACAACCACTAACTTGGATTGCTTGCTCAATGGTCTTCTTCAATGAAGGAATTTTAAAGATGTCTTCGCGCATCAAGTCCAAGCAATGAGCGACACACGGCGTCCAATACAAGTTTAGATATTTAGCCTCCAACAATTTTCCTATTAAATAAAATAATAAGATAAAATTCTACATTAAACGTTATCAAAATATTTTATAATGAAAGAGCTTTAATATTTTATACTTTCTTTAATTTAAAAAATTATATTAATTTCTCACCTGCTAAAACATTTGAACTTGCGCTATCTGTGACTACTTGAACCACATCTTTCACACCAACTTTTTGCACAATTTTATCCAACAAGCTGAATATAAACTCACCCGTGTGAGACTTATTTAATACATCAAGTGATTCAATGAACCTGCTTCGTCTCATTGTATTCACGAGGAAGTTAATCAATGACCTATTTTTTTTATCCGACCAGTCATCAGCCATAATTGTGCAACCATATTTAGCTTGCTCTTCATCATGGCATTTTAGGAGGTTTTTTGCGTGCTCCATTTCTTTCTTCAAATAAACAACCTCATCTCATGATATGTAGGAGGCTTCATATCAGGTCCAAATTCGCCAAAAGCTTAAACCTAAGGGCCAATGGTGTCATCGTTTATAACATTGAATGGAAGAGCTTTTTCATACATCCACCTAGCAAACTTTTGCACCGCGGAAAGGTTCATGCGTATTTGGGTTCTTCGGCGGAAAAGAATAACTGAACCCATGACCACACTCGCATGTAGTCACAGGTCCGCCGGAACCGCGGCCGTCGACAGACGGTGACAGTTCACCTGACGGCGCGAACAGCAACGTGGTTGTTTGCGTTGCCATCTGGGACGGCGCTACTAAGTGTAGCACCGCTGTCCACGACGGCGTAGGAACTGGGCCAGCAGGCTTCTGCCCCGACGAATCAGACAAAGGCTGCTGAGTGAAAGCAGCGGCCCACCTAGGGTTTAGATCCAAGGGTTTTCTCGAATTTTGTTCAAATGCAATTTGGCCCTTTGGGGTTATTTTGTAATTTTATATTTTGAGTTATAAATGCAATTGAATATATTTTTGGGCTTGGGCTAAAATTGGACTTTTCAAAAAACATGGGTTTTTATTTATATTTTGGAAGGACGAAATAAAATTGGTATTTTATTGACTTTCGAAATTAAAATAAAATATGAGTTTTTTGAAAATGGGCTTCTTCATGAATTTTTGAAAATATGATTGTTTTATTTATATTTTGAATGGACGAAATAAAATTGACATTTTATTGACTTTTGAAATTAGAATAAAATTGAATTTTTTAAAATTGGCCTCTGTTTGAAGAATTGGATTTCTTCATGTTTTTCCAAATATAAATTTTCATTTAAGTTTTGAAAAGACGAAATAAAATTAGTATTTTATTGACTTTCGATATTAAAATGAAATTGAGTTCTTCTAAAAAAATTTGGGGTCTTATGATTAAGTGAAGAATTGGACTTCTTCATGGACTTTCAATGAATATGAGTTTTATTTGAATTCCAAGTATGAGATAAAGTTGGTGTTTTATGGACTTTGGAAATTGAATAAAATGAGTGATTTTTTGAAATTGGGCCTTTTCGGATTAAATGAAAAAGTGGACTTTTTCATAGTTTTTCAAAACATGTATTTATTATTTAGTTCTTGAAAAATTAATATGATATTAATTGATTCCTAGAATAGAATAATATTAGACTTTTGGAAATTGAATTAATTTTTGGGTAAATGGTGAATTGTGATTTTCAATGAGATTTTCTAAAATTTATTTTTAGAAAATAATTAATTGATCCACTAATTGAATTAGATTATCTTTAATTAAAGCCGGTAAATTTATGTTTATGAAAGCATGATACGAGCATGTATTATGTGATTATGTGGTGATCCGGGTCGAGCCATAGACTAGTCGTTTTAATTTGAGGCTTGCATGCCATGTTTTCATTTTATTTACATGAGAGGGTGAGGTTTCCTTTTTATATTGTATTGTTGTAATTTGGAGACGAAGATGAGGACATCTTCAAGACGATGATGGAGACGTTCAAGCTTGAGGAGCTGTGAAGACCTTAGTATAGATTAGATTGGTCAACAACTTGATGGCTCGGGGTGTTTTAGGATCACATTTACCGCTTTATGTATAGCATGCTTCTTGTTTTTTATCGTTAGTATCTTATATATGGTATGTTTTGTTTCATGATCACCTAAAAAAGATAAATAATTGAAAATGGTGAGACCTTGTATGTGAAAACCCCATATCCATATTAAGTCCCTAAATGGATAAATCGGGGGCCCGGAAGCCCCTTGATTAGGTCCAGTGCCTTCCATCATTAGATGTGAGAGGGAATAGCACGACTTGTCATCAATGTCTCACGAGTCTTGGAATGGTGGCAAGTTAAGTGTACTAATCTCACAAATAGGCCTTCTAATATGACAGACGGTCATACTAGAAGTGCACACGGGTCTCAATTTCACTAAGGAGTCATCCATGAGTCGTGGGACCACATGGATACTGTTATGCTGTGAGAATTTGATGGGTTGGACTTAAACGTAGACTAGTGTAAGGTTGCATCGTGTTCTCGGGACGTACATAAAATGTGAGTCAAACATCTCGAGAACCACCTGAATGTGGATGGGGCCGTCGCGTCTGATCAAATGTTACCACCCATTGTCTCACGAGTCGCGGAATGAGGTCAGGACTTTTGATTCTCGAGCCCGCTAGAAATAGTTACATTTCTCGTCTTCCGTCAGTGGGGTGATATGAATTCGAAAAGCAGTGGGAGCACACGTGAAGTTAAAATTTTCATAATTTCATGTGGATATGATCAATGATTGAATGGTAATGTTTTTTCATTTTTGCAAAGTAACAGTCAAATGGCTAAAACTCCACTCTCGGTAATCCTTGAAACTAACAAGCTAAATGGCCCAAACTTCCCTGACTGGTATCGCAACCTTAAGATTGTGTTGCAATCTGAAATTCTTGACTATGTCTTAACTCAGCCTATTAAGCCTGCACCTGAGGCAAGTGCTCCTAGGGCTGCTCGAGATGCGCATGAGAAATAGCGCAAAGATGATATCTATGTGCATTGTCTCATTCTGGCCTCCATGACTAATGAGTTACAGAGGCAGTCTGAGACTGTGGAACACGAATCAGAAATCCTTGCTACATTGGAGGAGCTATACGGCGTTAAGACACCTTGTGAGAGGTTTGCTATCTCTCACGAGTTGTTTAGAGCTCGCATGACTGAAGAAACATCGATCACTGACCATGTCTTGAGAATGATTGCTTTGGTGAACAAACTCAATGACATGGAGGTGCCGATAAGTCCTGACTTAGCTATTGATTTAGTCCTTCAATCACTCTTTCCTGCCTATGACCAGTTCGTAGAGAATTTCAACATGAACCAATTGGTTGCCACTCTTCTTGAGTTATTGCACTTGTTGCGCACTGAGGAGGCAACTGTCAAGAACGCTAAGCATGTGCTGCTTGCTGACACTTCTTCATATCCCACTCTTGGCAAGAGGAATAACAAGTGGAGAAAGAAGAAGGGCAACGAAATGCAAGCAAAGGACGGTATCAAGAAAGTCAAAGGGAAAAGTGGGAAATGTTTTAACTGCAAGAAGAATGGACACTGGAAAAGATCAATGTCCTGAGCCTCCTCGTGAGTGCACTAAAGGTACATTTGTTGTAAAGTTAACTTGTTAGTTAACTGTGCTTCTTAAAGTGTCATGACACTGTTAGGGTACACACTTATGCAATGGATTGCAAATGGTGGGAAGAAGCAAGGAATAAAGAAATAAGGTCGTAATCCTGAAGATGCCAAGGAAGCGTCTATCGCAGCCAAGGCTGAAGGACAAAGAAATCATTTACTTTTTCGTTTTTATGAGACAATGTTTTTTGGAAGAATGTTTTATCATGTTTTTTGAATTAATTTGTAAACCTCGTTTATATTCTCCACCTTGGTTTATGGGTAGAGATTCAATGTTTTATTAAACTGCGTTTTACTTATGGTTCTACAATTAATTCTTATGACATGCTATCGTCACAACATTTGACTCATATGACATAACAAATGTATACATTGATCTAGCTGCCAAGGTAATACCCTACACGAACATATTAATCTATTAGACATAGAATAATGAGTGCAACCCTAAAATGGTCGCATTCGATGTGACATGGAAACCACACACATCAAGGATGTGAAAGGTGTTGCTTGTGTCAAGCAAATAGTGGGAGGAATTGAGGGCATTAGATCCTCTTGTCTTGTGTTTACGAGTAAACTCGTGTTCGTTACACCTTGGAACGAAAGGGATCATTTCAATATATCCTACCTTCAAGGTGAAGGAGTTCTTCTATGAAAGAATGGGGATAGTAATGAAAACTAGGGACTTGATAAACATAAACACCACTGGCAGTTAAAATAAATAGACTAGTAAACCTATAGACCTATGAACACATGTTCCATACCCTTCAAGACGAAATACTCTAACGAGGAGTATGACGAAAGTCAAGAAAACTTAACAAGTAGTGGAAGACGGCCTCAAACGTAACTGCTTCAAAGATTGATATACTGATTGAATCTTTTCTGAACATAAGTTCTAAAGATTAATTGGTATACAACTGGCTTGTTAGTATCATATGTTGGCAATGTTGCGTAAGTAACGTAGATGTGATCATCATCTCAATTTTTGATATGGACTTGAAAAGGGAAAAGCGCCCCAATTGTACGAGATAGCAATATATGCGGGCCATTGGGTTGCCACAATCCTTTTCTATCCAAACGCATAGACAATATGTTAACTAACTCAACATGGAAGAATTAAAAGGTAATTCTTCCTATAATTAATTCTTCCTGTAAAGCATAACCGAAAGGTACATGCAATTCTATGAGTTTAAATTGGTGTTAACTAATGTATCTTATGTATAGAGTCAAACTCCTATTTGATCCAATGGATTGGATTGGTGTTGTTCATTGGATAACAACATGGGAAAATTGGAGCTAGAAGTTGTAGTCTTAAGGCATGAACTTAAGTAATGATCAAGGATTTGTTTGTGCCAAGTGGGAGAGTAAAAGGTGAGGACGTCTCGTAAGAAGAAGCAGAGGCTAACTCTACCATTTAAATCACGCACAAGAATGCGGTGATAAAAGGTAGGTAAACCTGTGAGGTTCTACCAATCGAATATCCAGTACATAAGTACTGTGATTATCGATAAGGGTGTAAGTTTTTAATAAGAAGCAGAGGTCTCACCTACTATCTAGACATACCTAGTGGCGAAGCGAATAATCTGATAGATTATTTGACAAGAGTCGAAGTTCGAGTGGAACAAGATAACTCGAGGGAAACATGGCAAACTCCTTTTCACCAAAACCCTTGACTGGTAGTTGTGTTCAATAGGTCATCTGGATGATGGACCTGTGTGGGAACAGTAGGCGCTTGGGCAAGTGGGAGATTGAAAGTGTTATATGCCCAGCAAGCCATCTGTTGGCTTGAACATTAACATTATGTCATTTTTATCATTTAGATTATATCAAACCTATTACGGAATGTGATAAGAGGTGTTTTTACGTGTTTTTAAGACCGTAATTCTTATGATTTGGATTCACTTATTGCTTAAATCATGTCACATTTGCATTTAATAGGTGTGTTAAGTGAATACAGGTAATAAATGAGAATACATGAAGAAAAGGGAAGAAAAACGATGTACAAAACAAGTTCAAGCATGTTTTTCAACACCGAGGCGGTTTATACATCTCCTACCACATTCGAGCGATAATTACGTACATTTCGAGACCGACTTAGACAAAGTTTCCTTCTACAAAGTTTTAGATGTATGTCTTAGCTTCAAATGGGAACTTGAAACATCCAAATCGGAGGTCTATAGAGATAATTGTGAAGGAAATACGATTGCTGCGCCGAACAGAGAAGTACATGTGCCAGGATACGCCCCAGCGCCCTCCTAGTCATGCCTAGGCATGGATAGTCCGAATGTTACTCCTTTTTCAGCCTAAATTCCAGCCTTATATGATGGGTAAGAATCACTTTTGGCCATAATTCAGCACATGTGTTGAGGGGTTGTCATAAGTGTGTTTCTTGGTAGATTTACTTTATGGGCGCCAAATCAGAAACAACCTCCATGTTGAAACGTAAGTTAGGTATACTTGGAGACCGAATTGGACAAAATGTTCTTCTTCAAAGTTGTAGATCTATGTGTTAGCTTCACATGGGGACTTGAATCATCCAATTTGGAGATCTGTGGAGAATTGTATGAGGACAATACTAAGACTGCGCTGGAAAGCAAGAAAATGGCAGCATGCATGTGTTTTGTTGAAGTTTTCACATGGTTATGCTTGGTGGAATTCTTAATGGCCGAAATTTCAGCATTTTTTAGCTGGTTGGAATCTTAAAAGCCAAACTTTAAGCATCACCTTAGGTGGAATTCTCATTGGGGAACTTTAATGGGAATTCTTAATGCATACTTTAGTGGAATTTTGGCTATAAAAGGAGGGGGAACCCATACTCTTCATGATTCACTATCAATTTCAGATTCTTAGAGGAGAGGGGGGCAGCCCCTAATCTTATTTCTCCACCATTCATCACCATTCTTCATCACTCTTGGAGGGGAAAACTAGAGGAAGGAAAAGAGCTTGGGGATTGAAGGCTCAACTTCAAGATCCATCATTATTCACTTTTGAGGGAGTTTTTATAGCTTTTCATTTCAATTATGTCTATGAACATGTGTATTAATTCATTTATGTTTTTCATATTATCCATTATGAACTAAATTCATAAGACTAGGGCCATGTAAGGCCAAATTGTGATATATGCTTATAATAGATGATTGTTGAGGTTGTTCTTATATTGTTATGTGATGTGAATTTGTATTTTTGCCTATCTTGCATATACTTGATCACTATATGTTAGAATCTTATGCCTAGGTTAATATTTCGGGAGAAAATTGACTTAGGGTGCAAGAAATTCACATCATGACCCGTAACTAATGAGGAATTGCCCTAGACATAGGTAAAGATTCCCGGGTGAAGTTGTTCGATTCAAATCGAGTGAACTCTAGTACGTTAATGCATGTTTAGTGGTTAGATTTCCGGATAGGAATATTTGGGAAATCACGATCTAAGCATAGGAGTTTATACGCGAGACATCGGTTATTCTCTACCCTCGGAGCTCTCACCATAACAATATAAGCGTAATCCTTCAACGAGAATCTTTATAAGTATAATTGATCAATTTGAACCTAGCATGTGCCTTAGTCTCCCTTTCTATTTTGTTTTAAATCATTTGTTCAACCTTGTTCTTATCTTACGCATTTCACACTCATTTTACCTTTATTGTTTTGATCTTTGTTGTTACAAAATCTTAAACTAGAATTCAAGTCTTTGTGGTTCGACAATCCGGACTTCTCGTCCACTTTTATTACTACACACGACTAGTGTACTTGCTATTATAGCACGTTAGCTTTTAGCGTGTCAAGTTTTTGGCGCCGTTGCCGGGGACTTGTTCATTTTAGTTTTTGATTTTTCGTTTAAATTTTCATAATTTTTAGTTCTTCGTTTATTTCTAACCTTTCTTTTATTTTATTATTCTAATTTTGTTTTTTGTGTTTAATTGTTAGGTGTAATTTGTGGTGCATGACCCGCTCTTCTAACGGGCCTCTATACAATTTTGAGCCGGAGATAGAGCGTGTTCTTCGATCTAGTAGACGCGCTCGAGAAATGGCCGACAATCTAAATCCAAATGGGAATTTTCCCGACATAAATCTCCCGGAAAACAGGGAATGGTTGCAAAATGTATTCCAAGCTATGCAATCGGCACCTCCTCAAAAACTTCCATCGGTCCGGGAAAGTCTACCTCCAAGGGTCCACACCATACCGGGGCCCGTAGTCTTTCCAAATTTCTTTGCACCAAATTATCACATTCCGTCACACATCTTTAGCATGGTGCAAAGCGAACCCTTCTATGGAGAGCCCCATGAATCACCTCATGAGCATTTGGAGACTCTAGACGACACTCTCATGACTACCCAATTTCATCCACGGGATCTCGATGCAATTCGTCTAAGAGTCTTCCACTTCTCATTAAAGGAAATGGCGACCATGTGGTACAAGTCTCTACCACCCCAATCCATCACAACATGGGGACAAATGGTTGATGCCTTTTTGAGCAAATTCTTTCCACCCTCCAAAATCAACGAGCTAAGGAGCAATATTAAAGAGTTTAAGCAAGGGAATAATGAGTCCTTAGCCGAGGCATGGGCTAGATATAAAAACATGCTCCGAAAATGCCCGGATCACAACCTAAAGTTGAGCGAGCAAGTACTACGATTCCATGATGGAGTTCGATCGCGCATCCGAAATAGGCTCAATGCCGGCGCCGGTGGTGATCTCCTTGGGCTCGATTGCCAAAGTGTGTGGGACAAGATTGAACAATTAGCCCGGGAAGATGAACTCTATCCCGATGATGAAGAAGTCACACCCACCAGAAAAATTGCTTGTGTTCAAGAAGAAGTTGCTTTGGAAACAATGGTTGGCAATGTTAACTATGTTGGAAATGCCAATCGACCTCAATTGAACTTCCATGTGCCCGAAAATTTTCCAAGGAGGCCCAATCCGGCACAAAATGCCCATCCCAGCGTCTATCAAGCACCAAGGCCCCCATTCAACAATAACCAAGCTCAAAGGCAAGGTAATCCTCATGTACAAAGGCAAGTTAGGCCTCCTACAACCGATGAACGTCTTGATGAGGAAATAAAGAAATCGGATTCAGCAATCAACGAACTCCGTACTATGATGAAGGATTTAATGATGGATATGAAGGATTTGAAGACACAAATGGGTCAAATGGCAAAGACAATCAGCGAGAGAGCCCCGGGAACTTTACCAAGTGACACGGAAAAGAACCCGAAAGAGCAATGCTATGGAATTACCTTGAGAAGTGGCGAACAGGTAAAAGGTGATAATGTTCGCACTGATGCGCCCGAGGGCCCATCCATCCATGCCCAGGCGCCCTTGTCGCTGCGCCAAGGCGCCGATTGTCACGCCCAAGCGCCACATTCTGTATCCTCCACAGCTGGACCTTCAACTCCAACGCATCATCCCATCGAGGTTCGTCTTCCATTTCCAAATGCACAAAAAACGAAAAAGAAGGATATGGATCAGATTTTCCGTAGGATTGTGGCGACTCTTTGTGAGGACCCGGGGAGGCTCACCATTCCGTGCACCATTGGCCCTCTTATTTTTGAAAAGGTTATTTGCGATACGGGAGCAAGTATCAATCTCCTCCCGCATTCTCTCTTCAAGAAGTTGGGCCTTGAAAATCCCAAACCGACATCAATGAGCCTCCAACTCGCCGATGGATCAATTAAGAGACCAAAGGGGATAATAGAAGATGTTATTGTACAAGTTGACAAATTCTTTTTCCGGGTTGACTTTGTGGTCCTTGATATGGAGGAAGATGTTGAGATGCCCTTGATTCTAGGAAGACCTTTCCTAGTCACTAGCAATGCCAAGATCGACATGGGAAAAGGTAAGTTATCTTTGAGGGTAGGAGATGTAAAAGTGATATTTGATGCTTCTAATAACAGGAAACCATCTATGGATGATCTTACTTGTTCCAATATCGATGTTATTAACCCTTCTCTTGATGAGAAATGTGCAAATGGCAAGGCTAAGGGCACACTCGAGTTGGAGGATGAGATTCCCTATGATAAACACAATAAAGAGGGAAAAGAAGATTTATGCATGAAATACATTCCACCCCATCGCCGTGCTCGTAAGATTGAAAAGACTCATCCAATACAAAAGGCTTATTGCAAAATCCCGCAATATGAGTGGAAGCAAGTAGACCATGGAGCTAAAAGGAGGCATGACAAGGATTTGGTCGTGTTAAATGGACCACCTATTTGAACCTCAAAGAGCACAAAGTCGAGCTACCGACTCTAAACTAGCGCTTCTTGGGAGGCAACCCAAGTTTGTAAGTTTGTTTTTCTTTTTGATTTTGTTTTTGTTTTGTTTAGTTTGTTTCTTTATGTTGTGTTCAAACATGCACTTTTGGCATGTATGTTTTCTTATGCTTGATGGTTTGAAAAGTTGAAGTGTTAGATATGATGCAAATTTGGACCATGCTCATTTTACTCGAGAGGAGGAGAAGCTATAGGATTATGTATTGGAAGTTTAAGGATGTTTTTCAACATCCTTGGTTGTAAGTGTTCTTTTACTGTTGTGTATGCTTATTGTAACAACATTGGGGACAATGTTGGATTTAAGTTTGGGGGTGTTTAGAAGAGTACTTATTTTGAACTTTGATGGTGCAATCCTAATTTTTAGCTTAATTTTAGGGAAAGTTTGTTTGATATCATGTTTATATGCTTCTTTGTTGAGAAAATCAAGCATGAAAAATTTTTAGTCCTTCCAATTGATGCATTGAAATTGATTGACTTGGAAAAATGGCATGAATTCTTGAAATAATCTGAATTTAATGGAATATATATATCTTTGAAATTGCTCGTGGAGACCTTAGACTAGAATTGATTCCTTAGATGATTCACAATGCACTTAAATTGAAGGTAGAGGAGTTGAGAGGATAACCATCTTGAGACACTTAAGCAATTATTCCCAGAAATATTAACTTAGATTTCTCATAAGGTTATAAGTTGAGTAGTAATTTTATATGCTAACAATGAATTGGAAAGGTTGAATTTTGGTATGACCAAAAGTGGTCAGGCTAATACGTACCGGAGGTGAAAAGTTTCATGCCTATATACTGTACTATTATGCTAATTTGAGCTATGCTCAAGCCAAAAGAAGTGAATTGTATAAAAGATCTAGTTTTATTTCGTGGCCTTTGATACTCAAGTGATTAAATCCTTAGGAGTGTCTCTACACTTAATGCCCTAAAACTATCTAGTTTGGGAGTCATTGGTCTAAAACTTGTTACATGGGTGTCATAGAAAGCCTAATGGAATAAAACATTGCACATGATCTAGCCTTAATGAAGTTTAATGGAAATTCCATATGAATTGAATGTTGAATATTTGAGATAATGAAATTTAAATGGCTATGAGATTTTCTATAATTCTTGTGCCTTGTGTTTGATCAAAAGTTGATAGATATGGGATTAATGTCCAAAATTTGGTAAGGATGCCTCTCGACTATAATACCCTAGATTTATTTTTCACTACACCCTAGGGAGTCGTTTCAAGTATTGGTGTCACATGAGCAAAAGTAGTTGATATGTATATATATATTTGTGAACTTTAAAAGGTTGATTTTATGCCATTCATTCTTGTTGATCATATTGAGATGTGTTGATTCGGTTGGGATTGAAAATTTGCTAGATTTTGTGGGTATATCGTATGCAAACCCTCACGAGACTATAACTCGTCCTTTGAGGTAACTCAAAGGTTTAAAGGCTTGTTGCACCCGCTAAGTGCAATCGTTTACTCCACGAAAGTGAGTTAGTTAGTTGTTTTGTTTTCTCCCATTGAATGATGTTGGTCTTGCCTTATAGCTCTTATTGCTCGAGGTCGAGCAATTGATAAGTTTGGGGGTGTTGATAAGAGGTGTTTTTACGTGTTTTTAAGACCGTAATTCTTAGGATTTGGATTCACTTATTGCTTAAATCATGTCACATTTGCATTTAATAGGTGTGTTAAGTGAATACAGGTAATAAATGAGAATACATGAAGAAAAGGGAAGAAAAACGATGTACAAAACAAGTTCAAGCACGTTTTTCAACACCGAGGCGGTTTATACATCTCCTACCACATTCGAGCGATAATTACGTACATTTCGAGACCGACTTAGACAAAGTTTCCTTCTACAAAGTTTTAGATGTATGTCTTAGCTTCAAATGGGAACTTGAAACATCCAAATCGGAGGTCTATAGAGATAATTGTGAAGGAAATACGATTGCTGCGCCGAACAGAGAAGTACATGTGCCAGGATACGCCCCAGCGCCCTCCTAGTCATGCCTAGGCATGGATAGTCCGAATGTTACTCCTTTTTCAGCCTAAATTCCAGCCTTATATGATGGGTAAGAATCACTTTTGGCCATAATTCAGCACATGTGTTGAGGGGTTGTCATAAGTGTGTTTCTTGGTAGATTTACTTTATGGGCGCCAAATCAGAAACAACCTCCATGTTAAAACGTAATTTAGGTATACTTAGAGACCGAATTGGACAACATGTTCTTCTGCAAAGTTGTAGATCTATGTGTTAACTTCACATGGGGACTTGAATCATCCAATTTGGAGATCTGTGGAGAATTTTATGAGGACAATACTAAGACTGCGCTGGAAAGCAAGAAAATGGCAGCATGCATGTGTTTTGTTGAAGTTTTCACATGGTTATGCTTGGTGGAATTCTTAATGGCCGAAATTTCAGCATTTTTTAGCTGGTTGGAATCTTAAAAGTCAAACTTTAAGCATCACCTTAGGTGGAATTCTCATTGAGGAACTTTAATGGGAATTCTTAATGCATACTTTAGTGGAATTTTGGCTATAAAAGGAGGGGGAACCCATACTCTTCATGATTCACTATCAATTTCAGATTCTTAGAGGAGAGGGGGGCAGCCCCTAATCTTATTTCTCCACCATTCATCACCATTCTTCATCACTCTTGGAGGGGAAAACTAGAGGAAGGAAAAGAGCTTGGGGATTGAAGGCTCAACTTCAAGATCCATCATTATTCACTTTTGAGGGAGTTTTTATAGCTTTTCATTTCAATTATGTCTATGAACATGTGTATTAATTCATTTATGTTTTTCATATTATCCATTATGAACTAAATTCATAAGACTAGGGCCATGTAAGGCCAAATTGTGATATATGCTTATAATAGATGATTGTTGAGGTTGTTCTTATATTGTTATGTGATGTGAATTTGTATTTTTGCCTATCTTGCATATACTTGATCACTATATGTTAGAATCTTATGCCTAGGTTAATATTTCGGGAGAAAATTGACTTAGGGTGCAAGAAATTCACATCATGACCCGTAACTAATGAGGAATTGCCCTAGACATAGGTAAAGATTCCCGGGTGAAGTTGTTCGATTCAAATCGAGTGAACTCTAGTACGTTAATGCATGTTTAGTGGTTAGATTTCCGGATAGGAATATTTGGGAAATCACGATCTAAGCATAGGAGTTTATACGCGAGACATCGGTTATTCTCTACCCTCGGAGCTCTCACCATAACAATATAAGCGTAATCCTTCAACGAGAATCTTTATAAGTATAATTGATCAATTTGAACCTAGCATGTGCCTTAGTCTCCCTTTCTATTTTGTTTTAAATCATTTGTTCAACCTTGTTCTTATCTTACGCATTTCACACTCATTTTACCTTTATTGTTTTGATCTTTGTTGTTATAAAATCTTAAACTAGAATTCAAGTCTTTGTGGTTCGACAATCCGGACTTCTCGTCCACTTTTATTACTACACACGACTAGTGCACTTGCTATTATAGCACGTTAGCTTTTAGCGTGTCAGAATGCTTCTTTATTGTCGATTACTTATGTAGTATGGATAAAGATCCCATGGATTACATATGGTTAGGTGAGCGTTTGGGATACCTATGGAATGCTCTCAAAGTCCGTAATCCGAAATATACATTCCAAGTCATAAAGAATGTGAGATATGCGATATCATTGGCCTCACCAAGACTTGTTCATGCATGTAACTCTCCCAAGACGTCGACGTGTTCCATTGTCGATGGCTTGTATAGCAATACATGTATGAAGATTTATACTTTGGTTATAGAATTGAATGGCCCCGCAAGGATTCCTCGTTGGTGTTGTCGAACTTGGAGTCCTTCGGTTTCGTAGTGTAAGATAATCCTTAGACCTGAGATGTCATTGGAAAGGGTACTACCCACTATGCTTTAATATGCACGTGCACTCCAGGAGAGCCATACGGCGTCTATGTTGGGTATGCTCTGGTACTACAGCGGAACAAGTGACAGTCACAAGGGATTCATCTAAGGTCACGAGTACCTGGTATTTCCTATACTGTTGAGTGAAACTGAATGTTTGAAAAGTCTTTGGCCAGAGCATAGTCTTATATTAGGAATTGGTGATACCTGCTTAGAAGACCAGATCATTAGTGAAACCAACATAGTCATAGTTTTTGAGGCTATTAGGGTTTCGACCGTCACCAAACCTTAGGTCTTAGACGGGAAAAATGAAGGGATTCACACATAGATCGAGATTTGGATAGGTTTACGTTTTCATCGTTAACATCTAAGAAGTCGTGGCGACATTGCTAGACATCGAACCACGACCAATAGGTGCCTTGGGTTAATTGGTGAAATTCATCCAAGGCCTAATTAATTATTATGAATAATTAATCTAGCCTATGGAAGGACTTATTGCTAGCTTGTTAATGAGCCTAAGGGGTCACACACAATACTTAGTGCAGTGCCTATTGGCTAGTTAATTCTTTGTGAATTAATGGAGAGATTAATTAATCGAGAAAAGGATTAAATTAATTAAGTGGTCTTAATTAATAAAAGTCTTATAATTTAATATCGGAATATTAAATTGGGAAAGACTAGTTAATTAATTAGTGGTCTAATTAATATGTATCAAAGAGAAAATAAATATATATATATAATACATGTTACACGTGTATATGTATGACTTTGGTGGAGGATTTTGTCTTGCTCACCAAGTCTATGTATATATATGTATATTTAATAAATATCTTACAATATATTTGATAGGATCTATTCTAATTAATTAGGTAACTAAGTGATATGGAACGATCTTATAAATATATATTAGGATAAATATTGTAGATATGGAAAGATCTTATTTGATAAGATATAGTATATTTGATATGATATCAAATATATGGAAATATCTAATTAGTTGGAAAGTATTCAATTAATTAAGGAAGATAAATAAGATGGAAGGAAACTTAGAATAATATATATATATATATAGAATTTATATGCATAGACGTGTATATGTGAGTGTGTGAGTTTCCATATTTTTGTGGACTTTCACCATATATATATATATATATATGTATGTATTGATATTTTATTCACAAGTTAATTTTTTATTCATTCTACACAATTTTGATTGTGGAAAAAATTCTCTCCATCTCTTTCACATCTTTTTCTTCCAACGCATGTGTTGAGTATGAAGAATACCAAGATATATTCCTACCCATTTTTCATAAGCCAAAATTTGATATTCTCCTTGCTAGCACTGGTGGAGATAATCGAGGGTACGAGCTACAGTGTGGATAAACTTAGAGGCGCAACACTTGGGGCGCTAGGGAAAATCCATCCAGAGAGGTGTAGCAGGGAGTTGCTTTAAAAGACGTTGCTGCTTTAATGTCTTCAAGAGGTAACACGAGAAAACTTCCTCTTAGGATAGTTTTTAATTCGATGGTACCCCCAATTTCGGGGATGCCGCTTTATTTTTAATTTTATACCTTCTGCTGCGTGATAAGAGGCATTTTTACGTGTTTTCAAGCCCATGGGACTTACGCTATGGATTCATTTATTGACTAAATCATGCCACATTTGTGTTTAATCGGGGTGTTAAGTGATTGCAGGTGATAAATGAGAGCATACGAAGAAACGAGGCGAAAAACGACGTATAAAACAAGTTCAGGCCAATTTGCTTCTGTCGTTCACGCCTAGGCGCCGTCCTGTCCACACCTGGGCGTCGTATCTGCATTAGTTTCCACGGTTGAGCGCTATTTCTGTATGTTTAGAGACCAAATTGGATGAAGTGCCCTTCTACAAAGTTGTAGAACTATGTGTTAGCTTCAAATGAGGACTTGAATCATTCAAATCGGAGTTTCGTGAAGAGAGTTATGAATGAAATACAATTGCTACGCAGGACACATTGCATATAATTTCAGCATTCTGCCGACGACGCCCAAGCGTCGTCATGCCCGCGCCTAGGCGTGACCACACCCGAGTTTTGATTCCTTTCAGCCAAAAGTTCATCATTTGATGGTGGAATGGAATATTTAAAGCCAAGATGTTAGCACATGTGTTGGGAGACATGCTTGAGGGGAAAAGGAATTGTTTATTGCACACCTTGATGGGGTGTGGAGTAGAATAAAGAGCCCATCACTTCTTGTCTCCCAGAGGAATCATTCTTTTCCTCTTGAACCGATCACTCTTGGAGGGGGGGAAGGCAGCTGGTCATTAGGCCAAAAACCATCATCACTCTTCAGCTATCATCATTCATCATCATTTTGGAGAGGAAGAAAGAGGAGGAGCTAAGGATTGAAGTTCTAAAGCAAGGATCTATCATCAATCAATTGAGGGAGTTTTAATTACTTGCATTTACATGTTTATTTCCATGAGTATGTATATGTTTGTATTAGATTTTCTCAAGACCTTGATGAGAGGCTAAATTGTAGTACTAAGGCCATGTGAAGGCCTAATTTACAAATCAATATAATGTGAAGAGAATTTTCGTATTAATTCTCCTATTGCTTTGTGTGTTGATTTTGTGCTTTTATCACAATCATATGTTTGATCACCATATGCTTGCTATTGTGCCTATTCTATCCATTCGAAAGAACATAGGTTAGGGTGCAACAAGAATCAACGCATCATCCGAAACTAATGTGGAATTGCCTCTATAAATAGGTAAAGATTTCCGGGTGCGGTTAGCCGGATTTATCCGGGGAAACTCTAGAACGTTAATGCGTGGTTGTTGATTAGATTCTCGGATAGACATATTTAGAGAACCATCAATTAATCATAGGATTATTATGTGCCGAGACATCGGGTAATAATTGTCTAAGGAATTTCCACCAAAGCAATAGGAGTCTAATAATTCGAAAAGTAGCTCATGTATATTGATGAGTAGATTAGGTTGTAGCATGTGCCTTAGTCGTTTTATCAATCTTGAGTTTTAATCTATAGTCATTCTCCTTTGTTCTCTATTTTGTTACTCATATCATTGCAATTTACTTTGTTTTAATCTTCTTAAGTTGAATTGTCTCTTATCTTCTTACTAATCATAAACTATAAAATTCAAGTCTCCGTGGTTCGACAACCCGGACTTATTTTGTCCACTTTTTATTACTACACACGACTAGTATACTTGCTATCATAGCACGTTAGCTTTTAGCGTGTCACTGCGTCGGCGTCCCAGGAGGTTAGTACTGAGATCCCAACATATTCATAGCAAATAACTTTGGAAATAGTCAATCGAGTTAATAGTTAGTGATTATATAATCCGATGAATATCATTTGAATGGGAAAGCTAGTCAATCTTTTTAAAGGATTTAAAGTTTTCATTAACCAGTATCAATTGCTTATTCATAAAATAATATAAAAGAATTTTTCATTGATGTTCTGGATAAAGAGTTTTAAAAAGTTGAACGAAGTGCCTCAAAAGTAAGTGGATTTTGCCTTACTACCTTTTGAAATATTTAAATATGAGACATAGAATCAATCCAATATTTGTTGACTTAAGCATAGCAACAAATTATTGTGATAAAATTAAAACCAATAATATTTTAATCTTTTAAAACAAAGTCTAACTTTTGTCGTGGCCTTTAAAATATAAATATTGAAATTAAAAATAAATGATTAGTGCCATAAACAAATTTAAAAGTGAAACATAGTTATATTTACTA
Source organism: Buddleja alternifolia (assembly GCA_019426215.1). NCBI lineage: Eukaryota > Viridiplantae > Streptophyta > Magnoliopsida > Lamiales > Scrophulariaceae > Buddleja > Buddleja alternifolia. The sequence goes on from CM033398.1 coordinate 17,275,893, forward strand.
TTTAGGTGGTGTAGTTTTTTTTATTTTTTTATTTCATAGTTATTTAATAGAAAAACATCATCCAAGGGAAGTACTCACCATTCAGTAGGAGGACGGATATCACTACAACAAAATATAATATATGTTTTTACACTACATATACAAAATAAGTGAAAATAATACGGATATCACTACAACAAAATTAATATATGTGACAATAATAAAATTTACACTACATATACAAAATAAGTGACAATAATTTGTACTTTGTCACTATAAAAAATTTTAGTGACAAGAATTTCTTTATGTCACTACTGACAATTAATAACAATGTATAATGACAACACAAATACAGTGACAACTATAATTCTTGTCACTAAATTGTCCTTAAAGATGTGTCACTAATTGTCAATAGTGACAACAATTTTCTTGTCATTAATTACCAAGAATGATAACTTTTATACAAATCTTATCACTACTAAACATGTAAAACCTACTTTTGTGACAAAACAAAAATTTTTTCATTGAAAATTTATAATTAGTGACAATTTTGACATTGTCACTTGCCATTTTGTCATTAACATCAAATTTTCTTGTAGTGTATCTGCGTTTTCATATATTTTATAGAGTTAGGAAGATGAGGAAAAGGACAAATCTATGTGATGTGAGTGGAAAATAGTTTTTGGACCAAGCTAACTAAATAAATACTTTGTGGGCCTAAGCTCAATGACATTGCAGGCTTGGATCCTTGTAGGAGACATTATATTCAAAACTGTCTAGTTGGAGATTCGGCTGGCCCTGACCTGCACAGGTAGAGCATCCCTGACTTGCACAGGTAGAGCAGCCCTGACCTGCACAGGTGAAGCATTCTATATAAGGCAAACCTGAGAGCGAGATCAGATAAGAATCAATCAAGGGATATACTTTCCATATACGGACCTGCGGAGATCATGCCACCAGAATCATTATTCATACCATAAAAGACAGAGCTCAGAAGGAATGATCATGATTTATTCTTATTACCTTATGTATTTTAGGCATAGTTGACTTACCATTTTAGCCCACCCATCAATTACTTGTATAAATACCCCCTATGAGGATGAATAAAGAAGCAACCAATTTACACCCGTGGATGTAGGTCTTCATTACACCGAACCACGTAAATTTTTTGTGTTCTTTACATTTAATCTCGTGCTTTATATTATATTAATAGATATTATATTGCATATTATTATTGGTGTGAAATCCACACACATCAATTGGCGCCGTCTGTGGGAATATTGCGGGAGACGTGAGTTTTTTTTTTAATTTTTGTCAAAATTTTTTGGGAATATATGGAAGAATCGGGAAAAGTTGAGTCCAAGGTGGGAGAAAACTACAATCAAAATGGTGGTTTTTCATGCTATTCGATCCCAAATGGTTTGGTATATCCTTCTCTTTAGTTCTTACAAGCTTGTATACATATATATATATATATGTATATATATTATTGATGTAGGTGAAAATTGGACTTTGAGCCAAGCAGACAAGCCCAAGACTTAATGGACTAAAACCCATTAAGAAGGCAGATCTGGATCCTTTCTAGAAGATATCCAACTAGAGCTGGAAGACCTAGAAGACCTGAAAGACTTGCTAACCTGGACCTGCGGGAATAAGACAAATCTATATATGGCAAGGCTGGAGACAAGATCTAATTAAAGTCAAAGACTTTCCATAGCAAGAGGAGGAAATTAAGCCCCAGATCTGATTAATTAGGTCTAATTCCTTAATTAGATTTATCCTAATTAAGAAGATTATAATTAACCTTAATTACTTTATGTAATTAAGGAAAGAAGACCAAGCATTATTCATTTACCATATTGAAAATTCTCTACAACTTGTATAAATAGTCATTCTAGAGGATGAATGAGAGGAGAGAGCTATTGTAATATAAGATATAGAGAAATAAAGAAGAAGAACTTTACACCCCCCGTGGACGTAGGTCATATTCGACCGAACCACGTTAAATATTGTGTTATTCACATTATTGCTCTTGCATTATATGTCAAATTTCAATATCATACTCATATTATCCCATATATTAATATAAATATTATTGGTGTGAAACCCACATGCATCAATTGGCACCGTCTGTGGGAAATTGAGTTCAAGACGTGAGAAAATTACAATCAAAACCGTGATGTTTTTATGCTATTCGATCCCAGCAGTTTGGTAATATCTTTCTCTTTGGTGCTTATGAATTTGTAAACATATATACGTGTTTATAATAAATCTATTACTGCTTGAGTATTTCCTATCTTAAAAATGGGTTAGAATATGTTTTACTGCATGTGATTGTAAATTAGGCTTCATGATAAATTGATAGAATATTAACTATTTTATTGTTGTTGATATCCATCCACCTTTTGAGCTTTCTATAGATTTGCACTATTTTGGATTTCTTAAATGCTTTGTTATATATTTTATTGATTAAAATAAATAAATAAATAAATAACTTGTCTAATTAAATAAACCTTCTTGTATTATAAAAGAAAAGTAGGGCAATTATTGTTGGCTTATTATGATATTTTGATCGAATTAAATGAATTATAGTAAATTTATATTTGCATGCTTAAGTCATATCAAAATTCAATTAAGTTTTCATAGCCTCATTTTCTGCAAATAATTGTGATTTAATTTGGAGTAACAAGTTATTACAAAAGTAAAATCTCTACTTGGATTGTTGCTTAGTTGACATGATTAAGGTTATATGAATGGTAAATCCTCAATTATATGCATTTTTTTTATGAATATGCATATTCTTATAATCTTCATCAAGGAATAAATGGATGATTTTCTAATAAATTATGATACTTACTTCAAATTGATTTTCTATAATGACAAGTGCCATCATTTACTTGGGGTAATAATTTTCCATGTGAGATCTAATTATTCTCTATGAGATTTCACTTGTGGTTGAGAATACTTGCAGAAACTTTGCCACGAAATTTACATTTTTGTACAAATTGAGTTTAGCGATTCTCAAGGCCCTACTTTGGGCATTCAAGTTATGCTACTAGCGATAGTCAACGGTGAATCAAGGCGTTGGTAAGCCAGGTATGCAGGTGTGATCGAGCAATGTTAAAATTGTTAGCATACTCGAGACAAAGCTGGAAGAGGTGGAGCAGCCCATGTTGCTCCGCGGAGCTGGATGGCAAGAATAGCCCATGGTGCCCTGCAAAGCTAAAGAGCTAGATAGCGAAAGCAACCCATGTTGCTTTGTAGAACTGAAATGCAGGTTGGACTTTTGTCCAAGCCAAGAGTAAGATTAATAGATACTATCGTGGAAGGAGCCAATTGTTTCACAAAGCTGAAATGCAACTTTGTTAGGTTAGAAGGGAATACAAAAAAACCTATTGCGGAAGCAACCAACACTGCTTCGCAAAGCTATGGTGCAGGTTGGGCCTTTGCCCGACCTGGAGAAAGATAAAAAAATTCTCATGGCAGAAGTTGTATATGAATTCATCATAAGCATAGTCAAACATCATGAATGCATCATAAGCATAGTCAAACATCATCTATGCATCATAAGCATAGTCAAGCATCATACGCATAGCCAAGCATCATCGATGCATCATAAGCATGGCCAACCATCATCTATGCATCATGTGCATATTTGATTATATGAATCATGAGTTGATCTACAATTTTGTTCAAATTACTATAAATGAGTTATATTAATCGAAAAGATGAGATAATTTTGCAGGGCTATGCAAGACTGAAATTATAATCTTATGTTGATTTTTTATGAAAGAAGAATAGGGAACTTCAAATACAACAAGGGAAACAACTCCCTCACCCATGGAATATTCAAAACTTGAAAAAGCTTTATGTCTAAATTCTCTTTATTTGTTTAAATAACATTCTCATGTGCGAAATTTGAATGTATGTCCTTTCAGGAATACCTGGAAGAATGTAACATCCCTCCTGCAGGATTGGATGCAGAGCTCCATCAAAGTTTTTAGTAAGAATTTGCTTTGTTTTTTATTATGAAAATTACGAGAATATACATATGTACGATTATGTGAATATATGATTATATGGTTGTGAAACTGTGAAAAGGAGTAGGAGGAGTTGGTGGAATGGGAGGTAGTCGGAGCTAGGATGCATCACCTAGGTGGGTAGTCGGGATTTGTTAAGTCCGGTGGCCTGCTGCTTCGAATTCGACGGCCCCATACTAAGAGGATATAAGGGTGGGTTGGTTTGGAATTATCCCCGGAATAATTCTGTGACCAACTCGCATTGGAAGACCGGGGTTAAGGGAGCTACAAGGTTGGCTGGAGATATAAGGCTGGAGGAGGGGACTAATTCTCCCATTCCTGGCTAAAATAAGGTGGGAAAATCGGGAAAAGAGGGTACAAGGAAGGATGCCAACGGTAGCAGGCTGGCCAGCTGTGAGCCCATTGATGAATATGTGGGAACGGAGAGGGGAAAAAGGGAAAACAAGGAAGGTGAAAAATGGTGAGATTGGCAGGTCTTCACGACTGCATGAGGTTGGCAGGTCTTCACGACTGCATGAGATTGGCAGGTCTTCAAGACTGCATGAGATTAGCAGGTCTTCACGACTGCATGAGATTGGCAGGTCTTCACGACTACATGAGAAAGGCAAGTCTCTACGATTGCCAATGAGAATGAAAGGCAAGTCTCCATGATTGCTAATGAGAATGAAATGCAAGTCTCCCTGATTGAACATGAGAATGAACTATGCAAGTCTCCACGATTGCACACCTGAACTACCAGCAAGGCTGCAACTCAGCTTTTGCCAGTAGAAATTCTTGAAAATTAACAAGTTCATATGTTTTAGTGGAAGGAAACCTGGTGTTTTGTTCACAGGAAAATTCTTAAGTCAGAAATGAGAAATAAACTTCAAAAGAAAAAAGCAGGAATGACACAAGCAAAGCTGAATACTACAAATTATAAGCAAAGTCAAAATATTCCATAATATTTGTGATGTGTATGCGTTCAAAGTTAATTCCAGGAAAAGTAGGAGGTATAACGACCTGCACAAGGCAAGTTCATAGAGTAAAACCTCAAATCGGGAGACATACAGGTGTTCATGCCTAAAGTTAGGCAGGTCAGGATAAGTAAAACAAATAGTCAAATTTATCCAAGGGACTACACATGCCCATCAAAAGCACAATATTCATAAAGGTTGTTAGCATAACTGTCCAAGTTGTGGTAAAACTTCAGGTCTGTTGGCCCGAAGAAGTTAGGTGAAGATCTGGTGTACTTGGCCCCTGAAGGAGACACCCAAAGCTGGAGACAATTATGCTAGGAGTGGTCATGAGATCACCCCAGAAGGAGGAAATACCTAGAACAAGAAGGAGAAAAGGAGGAGGACGAACCATAGAAGAAATATCAAGCTCCCGAGGGACGCCAGATGCGTCGTCTGGATCTAGAAGGAGATGAAGAGCAGGAAGGTAGGATGCCCTAACCTGAAATGCAGAAGTAGCGCAGTGGCATTGTGGAAAGGAGCCCCCTCACCAGGTGCGACATCAGCATAATAACGTACCCGAAAAGGAAGATACCCAGGCAAAAGCAAATGAGAAAGAGTTGCATCACCAAATGCAACGCCGGCACAATAGCACACCTGAGAGGGAAAACCTCCAGGGACATCATCCAGAGGGCTGTGTAGGAAAAGGCAAGGGCCTCAAAGACGAGGCCATCTATAATGAGTCAGCCCAATCTCGTCAAGAAGACCATGAAAAAAATAAAAAGCTGGATCAGCCAGAGGTGGGTATTCTGATGGAGCTGAAAAAGCTGCATCTAGGATCACAGGATGCAGGTTGGCGAAAAGAAATTTCCTCACGACAGGAGTCAACTCTCAACCTGATCATGTAAAGAAATGGTAGGTGGACCTACCAAGCTGTGTTGCAAACTAAAAATGTAGGTATGCAGGAATTGGAAAAAGAAGATGGAGATTTGGTGCCCCCACCCCGGAAGGGGACATCTAACGCAGGAAAAGAGGATAGTAGAGGTGATCATGAGATCACCCAAGAGGATAATTCCTTTAGAGGAGCCGAAAGTATGGAATACTTGGAGCAAGAAAGAGGGGAAGATGAACGTAAGCCACAAAAGATAGTATCCAGCTCCAAAGAGCTGCCACAGGTGTTGAATGGAGTTAGAAGAAGGGAAAGATCGAGAAGGTTGGTTTCTCCAACCTAAGCCACAAAGAGAACATGTACGCGAGAAGGGGCTGCATCATCAACGCACCTATGAAAGAAAACCTCCAGGAGGTCAGCCGCCAGGCTGGGCAGGAAGAGACGAATGCCTCAAAGACGAGGCTAACAATTATGAGTCTACCCAATCTTTGTGGGAAGAATCTGAAATCAACAAGAAATATAAAGAAAAGCAAGACGAGGTGGAGTTTATGGCGAAGAGAATAGAAAAAGGGGAAAAAATAATGTCAGAAGAGAAGATCCAAATATATCAAGGGATTCCATTCACGGAATCCATCATGAAGGAAGAGTTATCCCAAGATTTTAGAAGTCATTCCTTCACATCACATGATGGTACCACTGATCTAGAATACCATTTGTACACCTTTTGGAGCCGTGCTTTATTGTATAAATATACAGACGCTACAAATGGACATAAGCTTAGCTATGCTGAGAAAGAAGTCTCAATTGAGCTCCAAAGCTAGCAGATAATGATAGTTGAAATCTATTCAGCAAAACAGGGATAGCTAGTGTTCCAGCTAAGCTACTTCACTAGAAGTTCTAGCCTAGATGGGGCAATCCTAAAGTTCCAGCCCAGGTGGGGTAATTTAGAAGTTCCATCCCTACTAGCGAAGCCTAGAAGATCCAGCCCAGCTCATGTGGAGTGGGTCTATCAGCAATGAAGGATTGTAAGATCCAAGAAGATGAGGTGAAGACCATAATAACAAGACCAGGTGGATTAAATCCCTATAGATTTCCACTCTAACTGAAAAATCTCGCGTGGACCGGATGTCATCCATCAAAGACTCATAGCAAAGCTAAAAAGCTTGCAAGAGCATTGCAATCTGATGCATTAAAGGAAGAAGACAGCAAAGCAAAAGGAGGCAACCAAAATATATACATTTGGGGGCCCTGTTCAAAGATGACTCAATAACCTCTTAAGCAGGCGTTGAGTGATGCGATCGAGAAAGTTAGCCATACTTTTCACAAATTCCTACTTAAAAGTTGGATTCATGCTTTTTAGCACAAGTGTTTGAGGAGTACTTGGGGCTCGAGGCCAAGCCCATAAAGCTGGAAGATCTAGAGATAGAAAAAGACCCAAGAGGAGAAACTTCTAAAGAAGCCTTTTCACTAATCGACCTTTTTTCTAGCTCATGCTAGGTCACGACCTGGATGAGTTGGAACCCTATGACCTAAGCAGGGTGAAAAGGTAGTTAGAGGCTGGGCCACTAGTGGTTGCAGATCTGTAGGAGGATCAGCAAGAGAAAGAAGGAGGATTCACCTCCAGCAGAACAAGGGTCACCACCATTTAAGCAATTGGTGGACTACTGACACGATGACTCAAATAAATCTTGTTAGTCATGGCTAAGATTCTTGGAAGAGCCAAATTTGTAGGCTCCCCTATAGAATGAAGTTTCAAGTTTTTGAGTACAACAAAGCCAATCAAGATTAGGGTTTTCTAAACCCAGCTGGAGTAATTGAAGTTTGTCAATTCAAGCAGCTCTGTTGCTAAAACAGCTATGTAGCTTGTCAGCTTGCCCTTCGTAGCAAATCGGCCCTATACGTGGCACAAATCAACGTGAAAGGAAGAGCGGTTACGGCAGCACGTAATACCGACGTAATAATAAAAGAGGAGCTTCCCAGGAACCATCCACAACCTGCATGGCATGGGAAGGCTCAATTGTTAAGACCTTTCCAGTCGAATCAATGTTAGGGTTTCATAACCCTTTTGAGGAGGTCGTTCTAGTCCTTCAGCTGGGCAGCTTGGTGCTTCAGGCAGATTTGCAGCTTGATCATTTATTCTTCTTCTCAACTCTCACAGTTTGACAAGTCAAACTGCAGAGTTGGGGGGACTATTGATGTAGGTGAAAATTGGACTTTGGGCCAAGCTGATAAGCCCAAGACTTAGTGGACTAAAACCCATTAAGAAGGCAGATTTGGATCCTTTCTAGAAAATATCCAACCAGAGCTGGAAGACCTGTCAACCTGGACCTGCGGGAATAAGGCAAATCTATTTATGGCAAGGCTGGAGACAAGATCTAATTAAAGTCCAAGACTTTCCATAGCAAGAGGAGAAAATTAAGCCCCAGATCTGATTAATTAGGCCTAATTCCTTAATTGGATTTATCCTAATTAAGAAGATTATGATTAACCTTAATTATTTTATGTAATTAAGGAAAGAAGACCAAGCATTATTCATTTACCATATTGAAGATTCTCTACAACTTGTATAAATAGTCATTCTAGAGGATGAATGAGGAGAGAGCTATTGTAATATAAGATATAGAGAAATAAAGAAGAAGAACTTTACACCCCCGTGGACGTAGGTCATATTCGCCCGAACCACATTAAATATTGTGTTATTCACATTATTGTTCTTGCATTATATGTCAAATCTCAATATCATGCTCATATTATCCCATAGATTAATATAAATATTATTGGTGTGAAACCCACACACTTCATATATAATACAAAAGTATGTACGAATTGCTCAAGTATTTCTTTATGTTGAATTTAATTAGAAAAAGGTTACATCGAACAATATATTAGACTCCATGTTCGATTGAAATTTTTTAGGATTTGGTTACTATTTCCTCAATGCAAAAAGAGCCCTCTTCCAGCATTTAACAAAAATATATATACATATACATGTATGTATGTATTATTACCCTCCATATGCTTTATTATATCTGCAATTTTCCTCATTTATGGCCGGTAAGTATTGATGTATTTCTCCATGTGCTCATTTTGGTCGCTCATTCCCCTGATTCCCAGTTTATATGTTTAAATTAGTCCTTGGTCAACAATATTGCATATGAATCTGAGATTCAATCTTCTAGGTAAGGTTTTTCAGAGGATTTTCATTCAATACCCTGCTTTAGGGATAGTAACTCTCTGTACTGCAAATATTCTGGGTTTTAACCTCTTATTGTATCTTGATAATTAATAGGGATAATGGCAGACACCCCCCTCAGTTATGGGGTGATGTGCACTTTGCCCTCTCACTTATCATAAAATGTGCACTCTACCCCCTCGGGCAGCTCGGGCAGGGGCAAAGTGCTACAAAGACACATAAGTTAGGGGGCAAAAGTCCAATTTTTATGATAAGTGTGGTGCCCGAATCTGCCCGAGGGGGTGAAGTGCACATTTTATGATAAGTGAGGGGGCAAAGTGCACATTTCAATAGGTTAGGGGGGCAAAATGCACATCACCCCATAACTGAGGGGGTGTCTGCTATTATCCCTAATTAATAATGGATTGCAATGTTCCTAAGGTCAACAATCATAAAATCTAATTGAACAAGATGCCGGTTCCATTTTGTCGTGTTTCAATGAATATGGAGAGAAGGGACAACTATGCACCTATAATGTAAATCTTTAGTGGATGAAAACATGTAAATCTTCAGTGGATAAAAACATGTACAATGAGTAGTATGTTTTCAAATTTACGTCCTCGTGCTGGATCACGATATAACTTTTGTAAAACAAAGTTTTGAGTTTTTGGTAATTCATTCACTAATACTCTTATGGATATCAATTATTAGATCTAATGATTATATGTGCTCCACTCGGTCATGCTCTTTCAAAAGATTTTAGATGAAAAGTATACGAATTTGTGCAAAACTTCCATGTTAAATTAAGGTATAAATATTTACATGCCATAATGAAAAGGATATCTTTTGACTTTTCATATGATTGAGATATGACTTTCTATGCCTATATTAGTTATTTTTATGTTGTCATGTGAAGTAGGAAAATTATGCCACACATATGGAATAAGATCATTTTCTTGTATTATATTATTTTTAATTGTGAATTAAATCAAGCTACTTACCATGTTCATATTATTCTTACTGAGACTTCCACAAGCTTTTTTGCAGGACTTACAATTTTCACTAACATTTGTCTTCGTTAATTTATGATTTTTTGTCTTTTCAGGAAAGTTACTAGCTAGAGGAGCCCACGAGGGAAAACAACTCCCTCACCCATGGAACATGCAAAACCTGAAGAAGTTCTACGTGTAACTGCGAGAATTGTGCTTCTTATTTTATCATCTTATGTTTTATTTTTTGAAAACTCATGCATTGCTAATAATCTTTTTTGGAAGTTATTATTGTTTTGATTTTCAGGATTGTAAGCCCTTCTTTGCAAGGTCACATGCAAAGCTCCAATAATTTAGTATGATTTTATTTTGCCAAAATTTTGAGATTGAGTTATGTATATAATTATGTAAAATATGAATGATGAATTGTGAAGTAAAGGGGAGTTGGTGAGGTGGAGGTAGTTGGAGGTTAGGACTGTACCATCTGGGTGGGTGGCCCAGATCTGTCTAGGCAGGGACAATTAGCCTACAGATTAAACGGTCCCCAGGCCAGCGAGAAATAAGAAAGGGTAGGTCCTCGGGAACATTTATGGGCTTGCCCTAAGGAAGACTGGGGTTTGGAGTGATAAGGAGGAACGGGCAACCATTAGGATGGAGGTGAAACAAGGAGGGAAATTCGGAGAATGTGGGACATAAGGAAGGATGCAAACAGTATGGGCTGGCCACCTTAGCCCGTCTAGGAATATTTTGGTACGGAGGGAGAACAAGGGAAAATAAGGCAGTAGGTAAATGCAAGTCTCCACGATTGTATAGTTGCGGTGCAAGTCCCCACGATTATATGCGCCTAATGACGAGTGTTTGATCCCGTGTGCAAGTCTTCATGATTGCACAGAGGTGGTACGAGTCCCCACGATTGTACCCACCTGGAAGAGGGCGTTTAATCCCAATGCAAGTCCCCATGGTTGCATAAGAGAAAGTACGAATGCAAGTCCCCATGATTGCATAAGAGAAACTACGAATGGAAGTCCCCACGATTGCATGAGAGAGGAAAAGTGAGTGCAAGTCCCCATGATTGCACAGTGACAATACAAGTCCCCATGATTGTACGTGTCAAGCAAGTTACTAAGAATTGACGGGTGTGGAAATGCAAGTCCCTACGATTGCAAAAATGTGGACCATCTGACCCAGTTGTAGCTATATCTCAGTACAGGTCTGGTAGGTACCACCTGGAAACTAATAAATTTCATTTGATTTTTTGTGAGGAATATTGGATGTCGGATTCCACAGGAAATTCTGAGGAAATGTTTGAAATGCCAGGATGGAGGTATGGTCACGATAGTTTATGACAATTTTATGAGCACAATATTTTATAGCAATTTGATTCACGGTTTATCCTACTAAATTTATCTTGTGATGAAGTAACACTAAGGCTAACCTACTCCTCTGAAGAGGTAGAACAAGTTTGGTTCCATTTTTTGATTTTGTGAAACAAGGCAGGTAAGGCAAAGACAAAGCTGAGCAATACAAGTCTCAAACACAAAGCAAACCCCAAGCTGGGGGAAGGCCGCGGATGTCCCTGACCTAACCTGGGCAGGTCAGGCACGACGAGAAAAATATACTAATAGAAAATTCATAAAGCCTTAGCAGGGGGAAGAGCAGAGAGGTGCCTGCCCTAATTTGGGCAGGTACGGAAATCACAAAAAGTGAAAGAAATGAAATTGTTTTCTACATGCCCATGCAAAACAAGCAAATGAAGTCTACTATGCAGGTTCTATTTCTGGAGCAATAGAAGGAGTAACGTTAGCACCATCTGGAAGTAAATTTACCACAGCTGCAGGTTGGGTAGCCATAAGCTACCACAGTCTGATCAACTACAGGTAGAGCAACGGGGACCTAGAGAGGGAAAATCTTTAGCAGGAGTAGAGGACCTATACCTGGTGTCACAAACAACATCATCAATTCAAGCAAGCAAGCCAAACGATCGGAATATCAAGAAGAGAAATGAGACAATGCGCCTCGAAAAAAGTACTTAGCTCTAGAGGGACGTCATGTGTGTTAGCTAGACCTGGGTGATAAAGACGATCTGGAGGCTGGGCACCCCAACCTAGGCAGGTGAAGAGAAGGAGAAGGCAGGAGAGCGGAGTACACGCTCTTGTTTAAAAACATAATTTATGAAGGAAAGAAAATTACTTTGCAAGCAAAAGAAAGGAATAACATTACTTAGATCGGGAAGGGTAGCCTTAGCAACAGGCTACCCAGGTGAGAAAACAACATACTGGTCAACTACAGGAAGGACAACCGGACCTGCAGATGAAGGATTCTTAGGCGTAGTTGGAGAAGTCACACCCGTGATCATAACGATAAAAGTAACTTTGTGATGTCGGCACTCAAAAGAAAGAAATTTCTCTGCAACATACATCAAATTGATCATGGATCAACTAAAAAGGATCATGGATGCGACTACCTGAGCTGCGGAGGTCTGTATGGTTCGAAGAAAGCAAGTATTACCGGATGTACGCATCCCTAGACATCCAAGGCTGGAGAAGATGATGCCAAGTGATGAAAGGAGATCATTTCAAAAGGATGGACTACCTAGAGCTGCACGACCTGGACAAGCGAGAGAAGTTACTGAAGGTTGCACCACTTGTGGTGGCAGACCTGCAGGAGGACCAACGTGAAGACTTGGGAGGATGCACCTCTAGGATAATAAGAAGACTCGACACTACGATGCCTGGTGGGTCATCGCCACAACTAATCAAACATGCCATTTGAAGTTTCCTGGAAGAATAGAGTGTTAAACACGCAAGGAAGAGGCGGAGTACAAAGAAAGTCAATTAACCATTACGATTTCTTGGATCTATCTGGAGAGGAAGGTTCGTCTTAGCTCTATAGCTCAAGTAGCCATACAGCTCAAGTAGCTTGGCAACTTCATCAGCTTAGCCCACAACATTTGTTTCTTTTAAACTCTTACAGCTTGACTACGTCAAACTTTAGAGTTGGGGGGACTTGTTGATGTGAGTGGAAAATAGTCTTTGGGCCAAGCCAGTGTTTTAAAAGGCGAAGACGCGGGGCAGGGCATTTTATGTCCCACAAGGCGGGGCGTAAACCCCGAGGCACGGGGCGTATGCCCCGCGAATTTTGCTTTTTTAGTATTAAAAAAATCTAATATAATGTTAAGAATTAATTTAAATTAGTGAAAAATTATAAAATTGAAGGATAAAATTAAGTAAAAGAATAAGATAGAGAAAGTTAAAAATAATAATAATATTCAACCGTGCAAACTAAAAGTTCAAGCTCAACTCTTGCAAAACACAATCAAGATAGATAAATAATTATTTCAAATTCTAGCGTTACGCAAAATAAAGATTTAAAACAATAGTTAATGAGCACTAATTTACTCAATCACTATCAAAAGTCTCATCATTAAGATCATTATGTTCATCTTCGGCTCTCAATACTCGAGCATTAAGTTGTGTTGCTCTAGCAACTCTTGTTTTTTAATGTTTGATTTAATTGAATAAGTGGGCCATGGGTTTTTGCTAAAAGAATAAAACATGTAAAAAGTTTACGTGGGTTCTAGATTGGAAATTGGAAAAAAAATCAATTTAGTCCTAAAATCATACCATATGGACATGAAATACATTGGGCGTAAGTCCAAGGACTGGGCGCGTTTTCGCCCGGGGCGTATGTCCCAATTGATTGGGCGTACGCCCATGAGGGGTTATGCCCCCCTCCTATTGCCCGGGCGTACGCCCCGAGCGCGCCCCAAGATCGCCTTTTAAAACACTGGGCTAAGCTAACTAAATAAATACTTTATGGGCCTAAGCCTAATGACACTGTAGGCTTGGATCCTTCTAGGAGACATTGTATTCAAAACTGTCTAGTTGGAGGTTTGGCTGACCCTGACCTGCACAGGTAGAGCATCCCTGACCTGCACAAGTAGAGTAGCCCTGACCTGCACAGGTAGAGCATTCTATATAAGGCAAACCTGGGAGCGAGATCAGACAAAAATCAATCAAGGGATATACTTTCTATATACGGACCTACGGAGATCATGTCAGCATAATCATTATTCATACCATAAAAGATATAGCTTAAGATGGAATGATCATGATTTATTCTTATTACCTAATGTATTTTAGGCATAGTTGACTTACCATTTTAGCCTACCCATCAATTACTTGTATAAACACCCCCTATGAGGATGAATAATGAAACAACCACTTTACACCCGTGGACGTAGGTCTTCATTAGAAAGAACCACGTATATCTCTTGTGTTCTTTAGATTTAATCTCGTGCTTTATATTATGTTAATATATATTATATTGCATATTATTATTGGTGTGAAACCCACACACATCACTATGCTAGATCGAGACCAATGGTCCTAGTGTCTATATCTCTCACATAGTCAAATGTATTATGTGTGGTCCCCATACACATTTTTGTGAGAGAGATAGACATAGATTTTACACTCGGACTATTGGACTTGGTGTTGAGAAAAAATACTCTTTATTCTTTTAATGTTAGTTAGGGTTTTTAAATTTATATATTTTTGAATTGCATGCTTATATCAATGTACATATATATATATGATATGTGTGTATAAGGCAAGAATAATATGTAAATAAACACGAGATTTACGTGGTATAAAATAGTCGATCCTTTATTTATCCCTTGGAGTTGGTATTTATACAAGTTTTTGGTGGGTATGCCCAAATGGGCAAGTCAGCTATACTAAAAATACACTTGGTAACAAGAATAAATTAATATCCATCTATTTTAGGCTATATCTAATCAAATATAAATGGTAAATATATAGGAATATCGGCCTTGATGTCTGCAGGTCTATTTATGGTAAGTCTTCTAATTGATTAGATTTTGTCTCCAGCTTTGCCTTATATAATTTTTCCTTCCTATGTAGGTCGGTCATATGATTTTTAGGTTAATGTCCTTAAATGCCACTAGAGGATTAGAAAATGATAGGACATTATCGATTTGTAATTGTTTATTCAATCAATCGATAAAAGGCATTTTAGTTGTTTACATTCATATTGACATTTATATATTGTAATCATCTATAAGTCCATAAACACAAGAGTTAACTCTCTAAGGTACTAGAGGAGTCTGATACTTGTGTACTAAAATAGTCTGCAAGTCAAAGATTTTCAATTGGGCATTGGAAATCATGAGGACTGGTATGAAATGAGTCTTTACAAGTCAATGGCAGAATTGATTAAATTGTAATAGGTATGTATGAACTTTAGGCTTGAGGATTCGAATTGGAGATATACATGTGACGTTAGGTTTGTCATTAGAGTAGTTACACCCAATTCACCCATTGGTGAGGTCAACCTCGAACTACAACCTAATGGGCAAGTAGTACTTTTAACTAATATCCAAGAAAGAATTTGTTCCCTCGTAAGTGAACGGGGAATTATCCTATGCATTTATAAGTAAGTTAAATCTTAAAGTCTTTGGCCAAAGCATTCAATGATCTGAGCTTATTATAAATATAGCATAGTGTTAAGTTAGTGAGTTTGACCAAAACCATGACTCTCCTTAACAGGGATAAGGAAACCCAGAGTTTGTATTCACATGGTATTTACAAATGGAAAGGTATAAATGATCTAATCATTTCATCGAATTAAGGTTAGAATATGGACCACATGATTGACTAGGTGGGACACATTTTCAATGGAATCCTCTCATTGCCAAATATAGATGAACCTAAAAAGTCACGCTTAAAAAGGAAAAATTGATTAAAAGTGCAATATTTCTTGTGGTAATATTTTAAGTATTGGATACTTAAAATTAAATATATAGAATTAATTATTTGAAGAAATAAGTTAACTTATTTATGATTTAATTAATATAATATTTCTTGGAGAAATAAAATTAATTAAATGAGTTATCTATAATTGAATTGAATTAATTAATTGGATTAAGTTAATTAATTTAATATTAGATTAAACTAAGCACAAAATTAATACACCATGTGGCACACTAAACCCTAAGAGGAGCGGCCACTAGGAGGATTAATGAAATTAGTTTGAGTCCAAGGTAATAACTTAAGTGATATAAATATCACATTAGTTGTAAGCCTAGGTAAGAAGTTGAATTACACAACACCACAAGAAAAGAACTCCTCTCCCTCTCTCTCACTTAGCCGTCGGTTTCATCACCAAAGGAGGAAGATTTTTCATCAAGTTTTTTTCCGGCGAGATGATTTATAGGCAAAACACTTGGACTGCTCAGATCAACATTAATTCAGCCGTAGATATTTCACGAAGAATTGAAGAATTCAAATTCGTAATAATCAACCACTTCGCTACCACGGGTAATGTGTAATTTACCCTATGATACATACGTGTGATTAACCCCGAGATTGACCCTGCGAAGGGAAAATTCAAAAAATTTAAATTTCGTTTTCCGCTGCATTTGGTTAATTTTCCCCAATAGTACTATCAGAGCCAAATCGCGGGGTTCGGCGTATGTAGATTATGTGTAATTAGGTGATGAGATGAATGTTTTATAGTTTTTTATCGATGCATGATTAGATATGTGGATTTCACCTAATTCGTGTTCTTGAGAAATTATTTATTTTCATTCGTTAGAAATTAATAAAAATTGGATTTTATGCAATTTTGATGTGATGGATTTAAAAATTGCAAATTACAGGTTCGAGCGCCAGCGGCCACCTGCACACTCAAAGCACACATATGGGCTGCACTTGCGCAGCCCATCACCCTCGGTTGGGTGCTCGCACAATGAGCAGCCCATCTATAATTTGGGCTCGCGACGTGTGTTTTAACACACGGGTTTATGCAACCCGACCCGGGTCACCGATGGGTCGACCCGGGTCAATTATTAAATAATATTTATTATTTAGTTTTGGTTAAAATTAGATTTTAATGCAAAATAAATTATATTAATTATTTAATAAGGTTATTTTTATTTCCATCTAATCTAATGTTAATTAAAGTTCGACTTTGAATTAAATTGCATTTCTTCTATTGTGAAATTAATTTAATGAACTTAGAATTTAAATAAATTTGTTTTCTCAAGAATATGAAAAACAATAATTAAATTTAGAATTTAATTAGAAATTAGCATATATGTTTTTCGTGTGTTATGTGGAAAATATCATGTTTGATATGTTATGTGATGGGAGACATGATTCATGGACTTAGGCTCGTTTTTAAGTTGTATTTCTTTTTGATGGGTTGTAAAGGCCATTTTGAGCCTATTTTTATTTTCTTTCTAGATAAATTTTGTATAGGTGAAAAATATTGAAATGTAATAGTTAGAAATAGAATAGGCCCAAAGGAGAAATTCAAGTCGAGCCAAGGAGATTCAAGCAGGAGCTTTGGAAGCTTTAGTATAGTTTCTTTTTTATTTTATGATTGAAATATTTGCTTGTTTCAATCTAGGAAATATAGTCCATGAATCATGTGTTGTTAGCTTTCTAAGGTTGCTAATTATTGTGCAAAGTGTGACCTAATAAAAAATTTAAATTCTCCCACTTGAAAAATATTAAGATAGTAAAGGGTACTAGGTATCCTATCATCCACTGAACTTAAGAGAAATTAAAATGATATTTAATGCATAAATCATCCCTAAGCAATGGGAGAATTATATATTGAAATATATTTTATATTTTTCCTAAGTGTATGAAATGTCATTGGTCGAAAACAAATTTCACACCAAATACCAGCAAAAGGTTGGAAGGTGAAATTCAATTGTTAGACTAATAGATAGTCAGTGGGTTGAACTTAGATTATTCATAAATCAATATGATCATTAAAATGTTAAGATTTGATGAATAATGAACAAAGGGATTGAATCATCCATTTGATGGATTGATGTTGGACATCACTTTAATAGATTGATTAGGCTAAATACCAGCAAAAGGTTGCAATCTATTAATCTAGTTAAAGAACTCAATCATTACTACGAAGCCTTCCAACGATGACTTCCGAATTCCAAAGTGGGGGTGTGGATTTTCGAAAATTGTAGTGGGAGCAAAGTTTATTTTAAAAGTCCTTAATTTAAACTTGGAACAACAATTACATTAGAATCTAGTAAATCTTTTTACTTTTTATGCAGTTATTTCTTATTATCTCTCTCAAAATGTCACCAAAGCCCTTATCTGATTTGATAAAAAGATATACTTTGACTGGACCAAACTACATAGCATGGCTCACAAACTTGAGGATGGTCCTAAGTAGTGAGTCGATTGAGTATGTACTAGAGCTCAGGCGTCCTCCTGTACTGGCAATATGGGAAGATGAAACGGCTCAAATTTCCTACATGGACTGGGTCTGTGATAATCATCGAGCTAGAGGTTACATGTTGAGCTCAATGTGCAGTGAATTGCAAAGCTCACATGAAAGGATGGAGAATGCAAGAGACATACTACT
Organism: Buddleja alternifolia; assembly: GCA_019426215.1. NCBI lineage: Eukaryota > Viridiplantae > Streptophyta > Magnoliopsida > Lamiales > Scrophulariaceae > Buddleja > Buddleja alternifolia. Next base: position 17,294,318 of record CM033398.1, read on the forward strand.
CCATCTTGACTCAATGTTTGGAGAGAATGGTAAAAACGTTCGATATATGGTATCGAAGGAACTCTTCAAAATGTGGATGATGGAACACGAGAATGTGGGAGAACATGTACTGAAGATGATGACATTAATTGAAAAATTAAAGTCTTTAGATTACTACAAGGATCTTCACATCCAAGTTGACCTCATTTTACAGTCATTTCCTGATTCCTTTTACTACTTCATCATGAATTTTGACATGAATGATATCGAGGGTTTGTTAGCTGGGCTCACAACAAAACTCGAGCTCGTTCAAAGATAAATAAGGAGAAATAGAAAAGGGAATACAATTTCAAATCCTAAAAACGTACCATTGTATGTCTACAAGTATGGGAAAGGAAAGGGAAAAATGGAAGAACCCCTCAAGGCTCAAAGAGAAATAGGAAGAAAGAAATGAAAGAATAAGAAGCTTAAAGAAGTGCTAAAAGAATCGAGTAGGTGTCTTTTCTGTGGTGTGCTGGGCCACTGGAGAAGGGACTGTCCTAATCGAGGCAATACACCAAGTATGGAACTTTTGTTTTAGAATCTAATTGTTTTATGACTGTATTTTCCACTTCGTGGATACTTGATTCTGGAGCTAATGCTCACGCTTGTGTAATGAATCAGGATCTGCAGCGAAGTAGGAAGCTAGAGCATGGGAATGTGCTGATCAGTGTTGGCAGCGGGCAGAGTGTCACGGCTTCTCACATTGGATCAACTTCTTTATGTTTATAATCTGGACATGTTCTAAATTTAGAGGATATTTTGGTTTTGGCTAACGGGCTTAAAAATATTATTTCAATTCCTATTTTGGTTAGGAACGATTATGTTTTTAATTTCATTGACAATACTTGCAGCATTTTATTTCATAATAATATTGTTGGCACTGCTACTTTAGTCAATGACCTCTATTACTTAAATATGCAAAATGAGTGTGTTGCGAATATTATCTCAAAGAAGTGTGGTAGGCAAAGTACTAACCTAAGCTTAAAGTGGCATCTAAGACTAGGTCATGTCGGCGAGAAAAAGATACACAAGATTGAGAGAAATGGGTTAATCGACCCATTGGGATCGGATCCTTTTCCCCCTTGTGAATCTTGCCTCAAAAGCAAAATGACTAGATCACCCTTCACCAGGTCTTTTGAAAGAGCCACTGAAGTATTAGGACTTGTGCACACCGACGTTTGCAAACCATTTGGAAAAATGGCTCGTGGAAGTTTCCACTATTTCATTACTTTCACTGATGACCATTCAAGGTATGGTCTAGTGTATTTAATGAACTATAAGTCTGAATCATTTGATAAGTTCAAAGCATTCAAGGCCTTAGTGGAAAAACAAACTGTTCATCATATAAAAGCACTACGATCGGATTGTGGAGGTGAATATATGAGTGACGAGTTTGATGAGTTCCTAAAGGAACATAGAATAATATTGCAACTCACACCACCAGTAACTCCATAGTTGAATGGGGTAGCAGAACGTAAGAATCGAACACTATTGGATATGGACCGATCTATGCTTAGCTACACTTACTTACCCATCTCTTTGTGGGGACATGCATTCCTTACAGCAGTTCATATCTTGAATAGATGTCCTTCCAAATACGTTGCTAAGACACCATATGAGATATGGAGAAATAGGAAATCAAATCTTAAGTATATTTGGAGTTGGGGATGCCCTGCCTACATCAAGAAGACAAAGGCAAAGAAATTGGGAGCTAGGTACCTTAAAGGATGTTTTGTCGATTTTCTCGAGGATTCCATGGGATACCTTTTCTACATGTAAGATGATCAAAGGATCATTTTTGCACTACAAGCGCACTTTTTGGAAAATGAATTCATTCTAGAAGGTGATGTAGGTAGGAAAATCGCTCTTAATGACCAAGATGAAACGCCTAGGGAGACGGCTATTCAAGAAACACACATCGAACCTGAAGAAACACAACCAACGTTGCAAAGATTTGGTAGAGTACCACATCAACTTGAAAGGTACTATGGGTATCTGCTACAAGAGGAACCGTGAGTCCAAGGGGATGACCCCTCTACTTATGATCAAGCAATAATGGACATTGACTCTGCAAAGTGGCGAGAAGCTATGCAAGCAGAGATAGACTCGATGCATTCCAACCAGGTCTGGACTCTAGTAGATCATCCTGATGACATTTCACGTATAGGGTGCAAGTTGATTTGCAAGAGGAAGATGGGCCCTGATGGAAAAGTTGACACATACAAGTCAAAGCTTGTAGCAAAAGGTTATAGTCAAAAGGATGGAATTGACTACCAAGAGACCTTTTCACCTATGGCAATGATCAAGTCTATCAGAATTATGCTCGCAATAGCTACACACTTGGATTATGAGACATGGCAGATGGATGTAAAGACGGCTTTCCTAAATGGATTCCTCGAAGAGGATATCTATATGGAGCAGCCTAAAGGCTTTGCATCTGCGTCTGATATCCATAAGGTGTGCAAACTTAAGAGATCCATTTATGGACTTAAGCAAGCCTCTAGGAGTTGGAATCTACGTTTTGACAAAGCTGTCAAAGGATTTGACTTTGTCAAGAACAAAGATGAAAGTTGTGTCTACAAGAAGGTTAGTGGGAGTAAGATCACTTTCCTTGTCTTATACGTGGATGACATTCTACTCATAGGAAATGATGTAGGAATGCTCACATCTGTCAAAAGATGGCTTTCAAATACATTCTCCATGAAAGACTTAGGAGAGGCGACCTATATTCTAGGGATTCGTATCTACGGAGATAGAACAAATAGAACGATAGGACTTTACCAAGCCCTTTACTTAGAAAAGGTCCTAAAGATATTTAGCATGGAAGACTCTAAGAAAGGTTTCTTGCCCATGAGACACGGGGTGTACCTTTCAAAGTCTATGTCTCCTCAAAGTGAAGAAGATAGGAAAGAAATGAGTAGTGTGACTTATGCGTCTGCAATGGGTAGTCTGATGTATGCCATGTTATGTACGTGGCCAGACATTGCCTACGCGGTAAGCATGTAAGTCATTTTTAGGCTAACCCGGGAAAAGAACATTGGACTGCTATAAAAAATATCCTAAAGTATCTGAAGAGAACGAAGGATATGGTTCTAATGTATGGACATGGAGATTTGAAATTGGATGGATACACTAACTCAAATTTTCAATCTGATGTAGATGATCAGAAATCTACTTCAGGATTTATATTCACGCTCAATGGTAGAGCGGTGACGTGGAAATGTTTCAAACAAAGCACAACCGCTGATTCCACCACTGAAGCAGAATACATAGCAGCTTCAGAGGATGCTAAAGAGGGTGTTTGGATTAGGAAGTATCTTGGAGAACTTCAAGTGGTCCCTAGTGTAGAGCTGCCATTGCCACTTTGTTGTGATAATAACGGGGCTATTGCACAAGCAAAGAAACCAAGGTCTCACACCAAATCCAAACACATAGAGAGGCGATATCACATAATAAGGGAAATCGTTGGTAGAGGCGAAATAGCTATTCAGAGAGTAAATTCAGCCGACAACATCACTGACCCATTGACCAAGTCTTTGACACAGGCAGTGCTGGATCGACATCTTGAAGATAGGCATTAGATACCATAGTGATTAGCATTGAGTAAAAGTGAGAGATTGTTAGGTTAATGTCCTCAAACGCCACTAGAAGATTAGTAAATGATAGGACATTATCGATTTGTAATTGTCTATTAAATCAATCAATAAAAGGCATTTTAGGTTTTAACAGTCATATTGGCATTTATATATTGTAATCATCTATAAGTCCATGAACGCAAGAGTTAACTCTCTAAGGCACTAGAGGAGTCTGATACTTGTGTACTAAAATAGTCTGCAAGTCAAAGATTTTCAATTGGGCATTCGAAATCATGAAAACTTGTATGATATGAGTTTTGAAGAGAAAGATGCCTGTCAATCACTAGGAAATAGTGAAGAACTCATATCATAGGTGCACTGATGGAGATAGTGGCACTCAGACATGACTCGCGTCGATTCTGTCACATAGGTTTTCACTCTTTGATAGTCAATGACAGAATTGATAAAATTGTAATAGGTGTGTTTGAACTTTAGACTTGAGGAGTCGAGTTGAAGATATACTTGTGACATTAGGTTTGTCATTAGAGTAATTAGGCCCAATTCACCCGTTGGTGGGGTCAACCTCGAACTACAACCTAATGGGCAAGTAGTACTCTTAACTGATATCCAAGAAAGGATTCGTTCCCTCATAAGTGAACGAGAAATTATCCTGTGCATTAATAAGTAAGTTTGATCTTAAAGTCTTTGGCCAAAGCATTCAAAGACAGAATTAATTGAATATTAGAGTAAACTAAGTACAACAGTAATACACCATGTGGCACACTAAACCCTATGAGGGGCGGCCACTAGGAGGATTAATGGGCTTAGTTTGAGTCCAAGGTAATAACTTAAGTAATATAAATATCATATTAGTTATAAGACTAGGTAAGAAGTTGCATTACACAACACCACAAGAAAAGAACTCCACTCCCTCTCTCTCACTTAGTCGTTGGTTTCATCACCAAAGAAGGAGGAAGATTTTTCATCAAGTTTTTTCCGGTAAGACGATTTAGAGGCAGAACACTTGGACTGCTCGGATCAACATTAATTCAGCCAATGATATTTCGCGAAGAATTCAAGAATTGAAATTCGTAGGAATAATCAACCACTTCGCTACAACTGCTAATCTGTAATTTACCCTATCATACATACGTGTGATGAAACTCCGAGATTGATCCTGCAAAGGGAAAGTCCACAAATTTTAAATTCCGTTTTCCGCTGCGTTTGGTTAATTTTCCCCAACAATGATATCTTCTGAAAAGTCTCCAAGTTCATAATGACGCTGGGTTTAGGCCCAATAAGCGTTGGGCTCTATTGCCAAACCCAATATTTGAATTCCACCCACATCAATATATATATATATATATATATATATATACATATATTGGTGATATTTATTTATTTACTATTCTCTAATTAAAAATGGTTACAAATAATGGATAAAGTTGCGTGATTTTGTAAGAAAATCTCCAGATAGAGTTTTTGTTGCATGTACAAGGGGATCACCTATTTTTATAACCGAATGAGCAATATGCCTTTTTTTCGAAGGGTGCTGATAACCATGGTTCGCCGTAACGGTGGCGGTGTTCGTCACGGAGGCCACCGTTCCAGTTCCATGGCACCGTCGCGGAACGGTCGCGGACGTTCCACAATTTTTTTACTTAAATTGCTCAAAAATTATTAAAAAAAAACTTTATAATTAGTAAATATTGTATTGAATGTCTATCTTTCTTAATTGGAAGATTTTGAACAACAAAAACATATAGGTGTGCATTAATTTTATCCTATACACACTTTATCAACTTTTTTTTTTGTCAAATGTTTTTCTCTTTTATTTTCTTTCTTTTCTTGTAATAATCATTTTTTCTTAGGATTCTTTCTTCATTTGTCTTTTCCTCTTTTTTTTCCACTTTTTCCTCTTTTCTTTCCACTTTATTTTCTTTCTTTTCTTGTAATAATCATTTTTTCTTAGGATTCTTTCTTCATTTGTCTTTTCCTCTTTTCTTTCCACTTTTTCCTCTTTTCTTTCCACTTTATTCCTGCCAATATAGAATGAATTATGAAAGTAAAAATTCATTTTCTTTGTCTGCCATTTTTGCACTAAACTAGGAGATAGCTTTACTACCCAAGTTAGAGAGACAAATTGAAGACAAAAACTGAAAGTTGAAGCTGCCAAGCAGCGTTCTTACATTAATTTCTGAGAGTTGAACCAAGCAGCAACAATGCGTAGCCTAGCCTAGCCGAGATGGTAGAAAGAAGCGGCGTGCTCCTCCACCGTTTCAGCCGTTCCGTGGCCGAGAAACGCCGGAACGGCCGCTCCAAAGCCGTATCTCGGCCGTATCGCCGCTTTTCGGCCGTTCCGGAACGGTCCACATACAAAACCGAGATGCCCGTGAATTTTGGAACGGCGGGGGCCGTTCCCGTTCCGGAACGGCCGTTCCGGCCGCGAAAGCGGCGTTCCGGCGAACCATGCTGATAACGCCCGAACAAAAGTCCTAATGCCAGAGCATATTTTGTTTAATCTCTTTCTTGCCCCTTGTCAATCACCCCAAAATTACGCACCTTCTCCAACCTTCTCTACAAAGTCTCCAGTTCCTATTTTTGGTAAAGACTGAATAAGTATATTATTTGTCTTAAGGAGACTCTCTCTATTTACTTTGGCAAATCAAGCAACATTAATCCATTATCTAAGGAACCTCCATTTCATCATTCTCGCATTTCGCATTTTTTCGGGAGGAGTAAAAGGAGAAAAAGATAAATAATGTCTTTTTGTTTTGACTTCCAATCTTTTTTTCCCTTCCCTAATTTCTAATCTGTCCATTGTCCCAATTCCTAGTTTTTTTTTAGTATTTTCAATTTTTAGGCAAGAACCCCAATTCCTATAATTTTCCCAATTCTTTAGTCTTTGTGGCTGTTATAGTGAGAATCTAAGTTGGTAAGTGCACAAGAGTGATACTTGGTGGATCCAAGAGTCTAACTATTGGGTAAATATCCACCACAAACAGTGTTAAAACATGTGGAGGATTCACCAATATATATATATATATATATTTATTATATTTTAACACTGGTGAATATTGTCCAGGACTTAGACTCTTGGGTCTACCAAGTTTCACTCGTGCACAAGACATTGTACAGAGATGACATGGAGAGAGATTAATTGTTGCCTGATAAAAAGCCTCGGTCCATCACGTAAAGAGATGGGCTAAAAAAACTTTTGATGACATTTTGCTCTGGCAATAGGGGTTTTGCTCTGGCTCTATCAGCAGCCTTTTTGAAAATTCAGCAGTTAAAATGCATTTTACGGCCTTGAGAGGCTAATTAAAACAATATGAAAAAAGTTGAAGAAAAATCTAAATTATGTAGTCTGATAAGAGAGAAGCAGGATAGTGGTCAACCACCAGAATTTCAGTGCCATGCAGTTAGTATGGGAATGACTAAAGATGAATTTAAATAAGGTACGTACGTCAACTTCTGTCCATCGTTTTTTTTTATATACATATAACACGAAAAATAATTATTGTTATTTTGTTTGGGACAAATCAAATTTCAGTTTCTTTTTTCGTTTTAATTTGTACAATTTTCTTTTCATAAAAAAAATTATACAAAGACCCAAGGTGAAATTTTAATTGTTTTAATATATATACGATGATGGTAAAAATCGTTAGAGTATAAATATCACGTGATTGACCACGTGAGGTGAAGGAACTGATCCAACACACAACAAACTAAGTAGGGGTTGGTAGATTTATAGACTGCACTTGACTATGCCGAGCTGTCTACGTACTCGGATTGCTGGGATCAAGTCTATTTGTAGTTCGATGATGAGGTTACTCTCTATTACCAATGTACTTTTTACTGGGGGACTAGATAATGAGATACCTCCAGCTCCTTTGGGGTATTTATAAGGAGCTGGTTATGGGCTGTATGCTCTTGGGCCCTATCTTGTCATAAGCTCAACATGCTTGATTTAATCATTATATTTACTAAGCTAGAGGAATAACTCTATTATGCTTAAAGGATTGGCCCACCCCTATTTGGGCTCGGCCAATCCTCCCACGGCGGGCTTTGACCCGTTGTGGGCTCCTCGACCCATCTCGGGGGACGGGAAAATTATTAAAATACCCCTAGACATTTTTGTCCCATATCATATGCCCCCGCTCTCGGGTTTGGAAGATGCTCAGGAGCAGAAGTAATCCCGCTTAGGCAGGGCCTATTAATTTCAATTCATGATGGGTAGTGGGTCATAAAGGCCCCTTATCTACTTCTTACTTAAGTGAGGGACCTCCTCACCTCTCATTCATACTCTCACTCACTCAACTCCTCTTCTCAAGAATTTCTCTCTCAAGGAGCCTCCTTTTCTCAACCATGGGCAAGACTCAAGGTGATCAAGGTAATGACAATTTTTGTAATTTCGCTTTCTCCTTTTCGTCTAAGGTGTCGCGATTATATCTTGGGAGATAGCTTATTTTCCCGATCATTATCTTTAGTGGTCGAGTGTGAAACCTCTCCTCTCTCGAGAATCCATTTGTCTAGAGTATTGCGCGGTTCTTCCAGGGGAGCACGTGTAGGCATGGCGCCTCGCGGCAAGACCGCGAGGCCTCTCGCCTCCCGGTCATGGCCGCGAGACACGGTGCCTCGCGGTCACGGCCGTGAAGCGCTGTGCCTCGCGGTCGTGTGACCGAGAGGCCCGTGCCTTGCGGTCGTGTGTCCGTGAGGCACCGTGCCTCATGGTCACTTATCCGCAAGGCCGGTGCCTCGCGATCGTGTGATCGCGAAGCACGACCTAGCGGTTGAGGCATGGTGCCTCGCGGCCACTCGACCGCGAGTTAATCTAATTAATTAATATATTAACTCAACTACTTTGAATTAAATTTTCTTAATTAAGACATGGATTTGTCTGAGTATTGTGTGTGACCCTTTAGGTTCACCAACATACTAGTAATGGGTTCATAACCTTTATGATTTAATTTGGACAATTAAATTGTCTCGATTAATTAAAAACTTTTAATTAACCATCTTATTATTTAAACTCCATTAAATATAAGATACCCATAAATCAATGAAAAGTTTCTAGCTACTTATCTTGAAGAATTAGATGTAGGCGATTCAAAATGAACGTTTCCAATCGCGCATTCCATGCAAGTGAGATTCTTCCATCAACTAATTTCCCAATTGAATTAAGGATCGAGGAATCTTTTTGGTCGAGATCCTTTTAAATTCAATCTTAATGATTCAAATGTGTTTGACTAGCGATTAATTAATTCAAGAAACTCATTTCTTAATTAATTACTTACTTGCCTTGGCCAAAGACTAACTTAGTCAAATCACTTAGAATTATATAGGAAATTCACTTGTTCATCTAGACAAGTGATGGATCCTTTGTTGTCAACACAACCTCCATATACGAGTCACTACACCCAATCACCAGTCCATATGTGTCCTTGTAAAAGAACTGGCACAGGAGTCAAAGTGCAGTGAGTCAATATACAAGATTACTGCGATGAATCAAGTCAAAGAATTAATCTTGCACTATCGTGATTAAGAAACTCCTAATTCGACATATAGAGAAATAATTCCAATTTAGGAAGTTTCAGTCAGGGTAATCAGTGAACTTGTTCTCAACAAGCACCCGCGTATGTGCATTTGTGTCAACTACACTAATGTCTATAAAACGAGACATTCTCTAATTAAGAGTGTGCATCATAGGCGTAAGTCTATCTGAATTATCAATGTCCCAACTTGAAAATTCTATGACTTGGATAGTATTTAGAAATCACAGCCTTAGAGAATTGTTTTATGATATCCATCCAATAAGATATCAAGTCCCATAGCTATGTGTGAATTCTAGGGACATCATCATACAGTTATATAACAATATAAACATAAGATAAAGAAATGCCTTTTATTAATATAATGTAAAACGAAATTGTTTATTACAAGAATAGATAAAGAAAGCCTATCTAGGATTGGCTCGCAGGGCACTATTCTAACAATCTCCCACTTGCACTAGAGCCAATCTCCTTGGTATCTAAGACCCATCTTCTCAAGATGTCTTTCTAATACGTTACGAGACAAGGGCTTAGTCAGTGGATCCGCTATGTTCTCCGTTGTGTCGACTCTTTCCATGCGCACGTCGCCTCTACCAACAATCTCTCGGATTAGATGGTATCGCCTCTCTATGTGTTTAGATCTTTGATAAGACCTCGGCTCCTTTGCTTGAGCAATGGTGCCATTATTGTCACAATACAGAGGTACTAGATCGACAATGCTAGGGACTGCACCCAACCCTTGGGTGAAGTTCCTAATCTAAATAGTTTCCTTAGCTGCATCAGATGCAGCTATGTATTCAGCCTCGATTGTGGAATCCGCAGTAGTTTTCTGTTTGGAACTCTTCCAACTTACTGCTCCACCATTGATGGTGAATACAAACCCCGACATTGATTTCAAATCATCCACCTCAGATTGGAAACTAGAGTTAGTGAACCCTTCTAGTTTCAATTCTCCACCGCCGTTTATCAAAAGCAAATTCTTAGTCCTTCTCAAGTACTTGAGGATTGTTTTTACAGCTACCCAGTGCAACTCACTTGGGTCGTACTGAAAATGACTCATTACACTTAATGCATGAGCCACGTCAGGCCTTGTACATAACGTTGCATACAAAATACTTCCTATAGCAGAAGGATATGGTACGCGAGCCATTCTATCTCGTTCCTGGGGTGTCGAAGGACACATGGATCGAGAATACCGGATCCTATGACTCATAGGCAAGAATCCTTTCTTTGATTCCTCCATGCTAAACCTCTTTAGCATTTTGTCTATGTACATTGACTGAGATAATCCTATCATCTTTCTTGATCTATCTCTACATATTTTGATTCCTAAGATGTAGGATGCATCTCCTAAGTCTTTCATGGAGAATGTGGTGGATAACCATACTTTAGTTGATTGCATCATTCCTACATCATTCCCAATGAGTAGAATATCATCAACATAAAGTACCAAGAATGTCACTGCACTCCCACTGACTTTTTTGTACACACATGGTTCATCTTCGTTTTTAATAAAACCATACATCCTTATAGTTTCATCAAAACAAATGTTCCAACTTTGGGATGCTTCCTTTAGTCCATAAATGGACTTTTGGAGTTTGCAAACCTTTTGCTCACTCCTACTAGATATGAAACCTTCTGGTTGTATCATGTAAATCTCTTCCTCTATGTTTCCATTGAGGAAGGCGGTTTTCACATCCATCTGCCATATTTCATAATCATAGTGAGCAAATATTGCAAGCAAAAATCCTAATGGATTTAAGCATTGCTACTAGCGAAAAGGTTTTTTCATAGTCGATACCCTCTCTTTGAGTGTAACCTTTTGCCACTGGCCTAGCTTTATAGGTCACTACGTCTCCATTTGCTCCAAGCTTTTTCTTATAGATCCACTTACAACTAATGGGTACTATACCCTCTGGTGGATCTACCAAGGTCCATACCTTGTTGGAGTACATGGAGTCCATTTCAGATTCCATGGCACTTTGCCACCTCCCCGAATCAATATCACATATTGCTTCGTTGTAGCTTCTTGGATCTTCATCCACTTGAAGCTCCTCCTTATTACTTTCTAGTAATAGACCATACCTTTTAGGTGGCCCTCGGATCCGATTCAGATCTTCTCGGAGGTTGTGTGTTAGATGTTTCAGTGTTTTCTTGTGTTTGTGTTTCCAAAATTTGTGAGATAATTTGTGGTTCTTGAACCTTTTCAAGTTCTATGATCTCGCGCTTTCTATCTAATAGAAACTCCTTCTCTAAGAAGATGGCATTCCTTGAAACAAACACCTTTTGTTTCGATGGATCATAAAAGTAGTACCCCGCAGTTTGTTTAGGGTACCCCACAAATTTACATAAGCCAGACTTAGATTCTAACTTATTTCCCACTGGCCTTTTCACATAGGTTGAACAACCCCACACTCGAAGATATTTGTATGAGGCCGGTTTACCAAGCCATAACTCATAAGGTGTTTTGGGCACTGCTTTGGAAGGCAATCTATTTAGTAGATAAGCCGCAGTTTCTAAGGCATAACCGCAGAAAGATTGAGGAACTTTAGTAAAACTCATCATAGAACGGACCATATCCAATAAATTCCTATTCCTTCGCTCAGAAACCCCATTCAATTGTGGTATTCCAGGCGGAGTCCACTGAGAGAGAATCCCATTCTCTTTAAGATAACTAAGGAATTCGACGCTTAAGTATTCTCCTCCCCGATCAGATCGAAGAGTTTTAATACTATGACTTAGTTGTTTTTCTACTTCATTCCTAAACTCTTTGAACTTTTCAAAAGCTTCAGATTTGTGCTTCATAAGGTACACATATCCGTACCATGAATAATCATCGGTAAAAGTAATGAAGTATGTATAACTTCCTTTAGTACTTATACTAAAAGGACCACAAACATCCGAGTGGATCAAATCCAAAGGATGGGTGGCACGTTTCACTTGTCCTACAAATGGTGACTTGGTCATTTTTCCTTTAAGACAAGATTCACAAGTAGGCATGGTTTCCTCTTCCTTAAGGTCGAGTACACCTTCCTTTGCCAATTTGTGCATTCTTTCTTTGGAAATATGTCCTAGTCTAGCATGCCACATTAGTGTACCATTTAAGTTATCTTATTTTCTTTTGTTACTATGTTGAATGTGAAAGACGGAATTAATTGGTTGAACAGTGTATAAACAATTCGTCAAAGTACTAGTAAAAAGGAAAGAACAATTTTTAATAATGGAACACTTTCCATCTTTTATTAAAAACTCAAAACCCTCTCCATCTAAAACAGGGATGGAGATAATGTTCTTTATTATACTAGAAACGTAAAGACAATTATTTAAAACTATTCTAATGTTGTCGCCTAATACTAGGTTGACCGTCCCTGTCGCTGTGGCAGCCACTTTTGCTCCATTGCCAAGTCTCAGAACGATCTCATCCTTTCCTAGCATCCTACTTCTTGTCATCGCCTTCAAATTATTGCAAAGGTGTGATGCACAACCGGTATCTAATACCTAAAGTATCGTTAACAGATAAGTTAACTTCAACATAAAACATACCCTTGGTCTCACCTAGGGTCGCAAGGTACTCCTTGCAGTTCCTCTTCCAATGCCCTGGTTTACCGCAGTGGAAACAATCACCCTTATCCTTCAGCTTTAACCTTCTTGACCCCACCTTTAGCTTTTAGCTTCTTGTTCTTTTGGGAACTTTTCCCTTTCCCTTTCTTTAGCTTCTTAACCTTAGAATGGGCAGAACTCACAAGTAGGACTGGCTTGTCCTTCTTGATGGTGGCTTCTGCAGTCCATAACATGCTTAACAAGTCAGGCAAGGTCGCCTCCAGACTGTTCATGTTAAAGTTGACCACAAATTGGTCGAATGAGCTAGGCAAGGATTGGAGTACTAAGTCCACTGAGAGTTCATTGTCTAGAAAAATGTCAAGACTTCCGAGCTTCTCAATGAGCCCAATCATCTTAAGCACATGTTCTTGGACATTTGACCCCTCAGTCATACGAGTTCTGAAAAGCTCATTAGACACTAAGGACCTTTCCATCCTACACTTTTCACCATACAACTCTTGTAAGTGTTTGAAAATATCAGCAGCACTTGCCATATTTTCGTGTTGCTTTTACAACTCATTCGACATTGATGCAAGCATCGTGCACCTTGCTTGGAGGTCATCGTTTAACCATCTCTTATGGGTTTCGATTTCCTCCTCCTCAGCATCCTCGGGTAGAGTCGAGAGAGGTGCATCAGTCAAGACATAGGCTCTATTCTCAGAGTTGAGCACTATCTTAAGGTTTCTAAGCCAATTAGAATAGTTGGGTCCAGTGAGTTTGTTTGTGCCGAGAATTGTGGAAAGCGGGTTCTTAGCCATCTTAGATATCTAGTTATCTACAAATTAAAGCGAAACGGAGATTAAGAAGATGTTTAATACATTATGTGTAGATATGATTTTAAGGTCTTTTAATCATAAATTACCTCCCACTATTTAATTCAAATTCAATAACCCTCATTAAAGAATTCGAGAAAAACAATTTTTCTTAGTGAGTTTGAAGTCCAATTTAATTATTACATACCCCAATTTTATGGACACATACATAATAATTAAAAAGGTAGACAACACTTATCCATTACATCCCCATGTAACCCTCAATTATTTTACCTCATGTTTCACATGGACCTCAATTTTATGCGCTCCCATGTTACTCCTATGTTAAGTTAGACCCATCAAACCTACATATAAATAACCTACCCAAAAAGTTTCACTTGCAATGGTCAACTTAGAGGATAAATTACCCATGTGCATCTCTATGCTTAGTAATAATCACGGCTTTCTCATTATAGAAAGTCCCACTTGCAATGGTCGACTAATCTACATAAGTAGCACCGACATGCTATTACTTTTGTTGGTAGGCATGGAATATTAAACCCCATTTAATTTTATCCCATATTAACTTAAAATTAAAATCATTAAGATTTTATAAACTTATCTAATAAGTAAGGGATTTTAGTATATTATGAAAAGGTCTCATCGCTTCGATTATCTTATCTAAGTCTCTATCCTAAACATGCCCAACAACACATGAAAGAAAATAAACCATATCATAAGCATAATCTTAAAAATATGTATCTTATACAAACATGCATCTTATATATAGACTCATGCATCTCATACATAAATCATGCATATTATAAAATCATGCATCACATATATAAAATCATGCATCTCATACATAAAATATAACATGGATATTTTAGGCCATATCTAAATCGATCCTATCTAGAGCCATCAAGGATCGAATGCCGGCAAGGCGAATAAAATAGAAAAAACGGAAAGTAAACATGCTTGTACAATCCTAATGGCCTCAAAATTCCATCATGCATATCAACTCATGAAAGCATATGTAAATTCTTAATTTACCAAATATTCTCATAAATTAAATCAATTCGGGGTTTCTCAATAAAATTTAATTTTTCCAAAAATTAAACAATTTTAAAAAAACCTTTTAAATAAAATTAAAATTTTTAGAAAAACGATTTCCGAAACAAGTTGGACGGTTTCCTTGCTATGTGCATGTCAATACATATGTATGTCCATGTCATGATATTGGACTCCAAATCCAATTGGAATGCTAACTCCACCGCTACTTGGATTCGTAAAGCATGCAAATCTGAATTGCATGATCTACTTTTATTTAACATAAACTAAATCCCATGTGTATCTCTAACACATACATGCAGCCAGCCGTACACAATTGGAATTGCACTTGATAATCCGAGACGGAAGAGGTCTGACGAAGCTTGAATAAGGCAGCTTGATGATTAGCAAACGACGACGGCCCGAACCTGATTTCTAAAGCCCGAACAAACGCATCCCAAGTGGAGAGTTGGAAGTTGGCATACATCCATTTGAACCAACTTAGAGCATCACCCACCATATAAAAGGCAACTAAATTGAGCCCCTCCTCCGGTGGAACTTGATAGAACCGAAAATAGTGCTCGGCTTGGAATATCCAGTCCAAGGGATCGCTGCCATCGAAGGTGGGAAGCTGAATTTTCGGAGGTTTAAGCTGATTTAGGGGATTGATGGGAGTACGTGGGGAACCAGTGATGTGAGAAAAATGAGGGGCGTTCGCAGGTGGTGGTGGAAGAGCCGATGAGGATGCAGGAGATGGCTGAGATTGGGAGGGACCGGCGGTTGGAGTGGGAATAGAAGAGATTTTCGTTTGTAGATCGGAGACAACCGCTGTTAAGGCATCATGGCGGAGGTCGGAGGTATTTTGAAGTTCAATGATTTGAGCAGTTAAGGCAGCTATGGCGTCCTTAAGAGCTCGGTTGGGGGCCATGGGAGGAAAGGTAGGGATGAAAGCACCAAATGATAGTGATGGCTAACCTAATTTCCTAAGAATGACAAAAATAAAGGACAAAAAAATAAAGTGCTGCAACTTTTCTGATTCCTTTTCATCCACCAACGTTCAGTAAATACAAAAATATTCAAATGGCTGAAATTAAAAATATCTAGGGACATCTGTCCTCTTAATTACTCACATGCTGAAATAAGATAAAGTACTATTCTAGGGCAACACATAATCCTTGAGCCAGCTGGGCTTTCTTTTAATTCTTGTGGGCCTCTCAATATTATCTATTTGCAAAGGCCCATCTCTTAATTCAGGTCCGATTGTATCATGCAACATCTTACGTGAGGGTGCAATCAATACATTGCATAACTCTCAACTTCCAGTTGACACTCGTGCGGCGGATTAGTTTAGTGCAATTCGGAATTGACGCTCAACTCTCAACTCCCAAATACTTGCATACACCAACAGCACACGTACACTTATTCGATTCACTGTAATCTCATTACATAAAATTATTCTTCAGATTTAAACATCCTTTAAAAGCTGAAAATAAATAATTTTTAATGAAAATCCCCAAATCAATAAAATTCATCAATTTAATAATTTTAAACGTACATCACTTGCAACGATTAAAATAAAATAGATCATGCATAACGATGCGCGAGCCGTAGGCTCTGATACCACTGTTGGGAAATATACATATAGCCCGACTAAGCACAGCGGAAATTTAAATTTTAGTTTCTAGGATTTAAACATGCGAGTTTATTAATTCTACGGGCTTATCACGTATCATAGGCTTGCGCATCTCTACACTAGTTATTTGAAACTTGAATAAAGAAGATCTTACCTTATTCGATTTTTCACAAAAATCGAAGAGTTTCTTCTTCCTTAACGTAAGCTCCCTAGCTTGCTTCTCGTTCCTTGAATCAACTCCTTCGTTTTTCCCTTTGATGAAGATTTCGAATTCCTCCACCAAAAACGTCTTTGATCGGATTCTTGATTCACTTCAGAGACCCAAGTGTTTCTCCTCTAAAGTTGATCCACACCCCGGATACCCACTCGTTTATAATCTTTAGCTAGGTTGATCTATAAACGTTTATTCTAACTCTAAGGAATAGCGTATGGGATTAAGGTGAAAGCAAAAATTACTTCTCTAAGTATTTTGAAAGAATTCTCGAATTCAAGATCTTGATGAATAATCAAGATCTCAAGAACACTATATGAGAGAGAGAAAAAGAGAAACGATTTTTCTATGCAAGAGGAACAAAAATTTTGGCTCAAAAGTCATCATCCTATTTTCGTTCCATACTAGTCATATATGTAAGACTAAGTTCTTGCAATTCTTTCCCATGTAGAACTCTTCTACATTAAACCTTTTCCATGTAGGAATAAAAGACTGATTAATTCTCAAATAGGACTCTTCTATTTTAATTAGTTTTCTTTCTTTCTAAGAAATCATATTTCCTTCTAGAAGAAAATTAATTAAACTCTTTAATTATTTTCCTCCACCAAATTTTCGACCAAGACTTAATAAAATATCTTTTAATAATTAATCCACCATACTAGATTAATTAAAAGTCACTTCCAATTAAATTAAATGCTTTCTAGACTCAAGCTTAATTAAATTGATCTTATCAACTTAATTAATTTATTTATCCAACACTTGAATAAATAAAAGTCTTAATTAATTAATATATTAACTTAACTACTTTGAATTAAATTTCCTTAATTAAGAAATGGATTTGTCTGAGTATTGTGTGTGACCCTTTAGGTTCACCAACATACTAGTAATGGGTTCATACCCTTTATGATTTAATTTGGACAATTAAATTGTCTCGATTAATTAAACACTTTTAATTAACCATCTTATTATTTAATCTCCATTAAATATAAGATATCCATAAATCAAAGAAAAGTTTCTAGCTACTTATCTTGAAGACCTAGATGTAGGCGATTCAAAGTGAACCTTTCCAATCGCGCATTCCATGCAAGTGAGATTCTTCCATCAACTAATTTCCCAATTGAATTAAGGATCGAGGAATCTTTTTGATCGAGATCCTTTTAAATTCAATCTTAATAATTCAAATGTGTTTGACTAACGATTAATTAATAAAAGAAACTCATTTCTTAATTAATTACTTACTTGCCTTGGCCAATGACTAACTTAGTCAAATCACTTAGAATTGTATAGGAAATTCACTTGTTCATCTAGACAAGTTATGGATCCTTTGTTGTCAACACCAACCTCCATATACGAGTCACTACATCCAATCACTAGTCCATATGTGTCCTTGTAAAAGAACTGGCACAAGAGTCAAAGTGCAGTGAGTCAATATACAAGATTACTGTGATGACTCAAGTCAAAGATTTAATCTTGCACTATCGTGATTAAGAAACTCCTAATTCGACATATATAGAAATAATTCCAATTTAGGAAGTTTCAGTCAGGGTAATCTGTGAACTTGTTCTCAACAAGCACCCGCGTATGTGCATTTGTGTCAACTACACTAATGTCTATAAAACGAGACATTCTCTAATTAAGAGTGTGCATCATAGGCGCAAGTCTATTTGAATTATCAATGTCCCATCTTGTTAGACTAATAGATAGTCAGTGGGTTGAACTTAGATTATTCATAAATCAATATGATCATTAAAAGGTTAAGATTTGATGAATAATGAACAAAGGGATTGAATCATCCATTTGATGGGTTGATGTTGGACATCACTTTAATAGATTGATTAGGCTAAATACCAGCAAAAGGTTGCAATCTATTAATCTAGTTAAAGAACTCAATCATTACTACGAAGCCTTCCAACGATGACTTCCGAATTCCACAGTGGGGGTGTGGATTTTCGAAAAATGTAGTGGGAGCAAAGTTTATTTTAAAAGTCCTTAATTTAAACTTGGAACAACAATTACATTAGAATCTAGTAAATCTTTTTACTTTTTATGCAGTTATTTCTTATTATCTCTCTCAAAATGTCACCAAAGCCCTTATCTGATTTGATAAAAAGATATACTTTGACTGGACCAAACTACATAGCATGGCTCACAAACTTGAGGATGGTCCTAAGTAGTGAGTCGATTGAGTATGTACTAGAGCTCAGGCGTCCTCCTGTACTGGCAATATGGGAAGATGAAACGGCTCAAATTTCCTACATGGACTGGGTCTGTGATAATCATCGAGCTAGAGGTTACATGTTGAGCTCAATGTGCAGTGAATTGCAAAGCTCACATGAAAGGATGGAGAATGCAAGAGACATACTACTCCATCTTGACTCAATGTTTGGAGAGAATGGTAAAAACGTTCGATATATGGTATCGAAGGAACTCTTCAAAATGTGGATGATGGAACACGAGAATGTGGGAGAACATGTACTGAAGATGATGGCATTAATTGAAAAATTAAAGTCTTTAGATTACTACAAGGATCTTCACATCCAAGTTGACCTCATTTTACAGTCATTTCCTGATTCCTTTTACTACTTCATC
This sequence comes from Buddleja alternifolia, assembly GCA_019426215.1. Classification (NCBI taxonomy): domain Eukaryota; kingdom Viridiplantae; phylum Streptophyta; class Magnoliopsida; order Lamiales; family Scrophulariaceae; genus Buddleja; species Buddleja alternifolia. The sequence continues at coordinate 17,313,301 of CM033398.1, forward strand.
ATGAATTTTGACATGAATGATATCGAGGGTTTGTTAGCTGGGCTCACAACAAAACTCGAGCTCGTTCAAAGACAAATAAGGAGAAATAGAAAAGGGAATACAATTTCAAATCCTAAAAACGTACCATTGGATGTCTACAAGTATGGGAAAGGAAAGGGAAAAATGGAAGAACCCCTCAAGGCTCAAAGAGAAATAGGAAGAAAGAAATGAAAGGACACGAAGCTTAAAGAAGTGTTAAAAGAATCGAGTAGGTGTCTTTTCTGTGGTGAGTTGGGCCACTGGAGAAGGGACTGTCCTAATCGAGGCAATACACCAAGTATGGAACTTTTGTTTTAGAAACTAATTGTTTTATGACTGTATTTTCCACTTCGTGGATACTTGATTCTGGAGCTAATGCTCACGTTTGTGTAATGAATCAGGATCTCCAGCGAAGTAGGAAGCTAGAGCACGGGAATGTGCTGATCAGTGTTGGCAGCAAGCAGAGTGTCACGACTTCTCACATTGGATCAACTTCTTTGAATTAAATTTTAGTTTGAATTAACTCAACTATTTTGAATTAAATTTCCTTAATTAAGAAATGGATTTGTCTGAGTATTGTGTGTGACCCTTTAGGTTCACCAACATACTAGTAATGGGTTCATAACCTTTATGATTTAATTTGGACTATTAAATTGTCTCGATTAATTAAACACTTTTAATTAACCATCTTATTATTTAATCTCCATTAAATATAAGATACCCATAAATCAAAGAAAAGTTTCTAGCTACTTATCTTGGAGACCTAGATGTAGGCGATTCTAAGTGAACCTTTCCAATCGCGCATTTCATGCAAGTGAGATTTTTCCATCAATTAATTTCCCAATTGAATTAAGGATCGAGGAATCTTTTTGGTCGAGATCCTTTTAAATTCAATCTTAATAATTCAAATGTGTTTGACTAGCGATTAATTAATTCAAGAAACTCATTTCTTAATTAATTACTTACTTGCCTTGGCCAAGGACTAACTCAGTCAAATCACTTAGAATTGTATAGGAAATTCACTTGTTCATCTAGAAAAGTGATGGATCCTTTGTTGTCAACACCAACCTCCATATACGAGTCACTACACCCAATCACCAGTCCATATGTGTCCTTGTAAAAGAACTGGCACAAGAGTCAAAGTGCAGTGAGTCAATATACAAGATTACTGTGATGACTCAAGTCAAAGAATTAATTTTGCACTATCGTGATTAAGAAACTCCTAATTCGACATATATAGAAATAATTCCAATTTAGGAAGTTTCAGTCAGGGTAATCAGTGAACTTGTTCTCAACAAGCACCCGCGTATGTGCATTTGTGTCAGCTACACTAATGTCTATAAAACGAGACATTCTCTAATTAAGAGTGTGCATCATAGGCGCAAGTCTATCTGAATTATCAATGTCCCATCATGATAATTCTATGACTTGGATGGTATTTAGAAATCACAGCCTTAGAGACTTGTTTTATGATATCCATCCATTGAGATATCAAGTCCCATAGCTATGTGTGAATTCTAGGGACTTCATCATACAGTTATATAACAATATAAACATAAGATAAAGAAATGCCTTTTATTAATATAATGTAAAACAAAATTGTTTATTACAAGGATAGATAAAGAAAGCCTATCTAGGATTGGCTCGGAGGGCACTATTCTAACAAGAAATACTTTGGGCGATGCCACAAGGTCGGCGATGGAGAAGTTTTGCACAAGTACCGCCTTCATTGAGGAGTGTAATCCGCTAGCGTATACGGTCGCTCAGGACTTTATGACTAAGATGATGCTTAAGTGCCGTAGGACTCTCCGTGACAGCGGTCGGTACCCCAGAGATGATTTCACCTGGATTTTTGAGAATGTCCCCGACACCAGTGATGGTGAGACCGATAATGAGGGCGGTTCAGATAGGTGAGGTCGTGGTCGCCATCTTAGCTAGCAGACCCTTTCATGCTCTTACCCTTCGGGGTTTAGTTATCGTTCTTTTTTGAACTATTTTTATGTTATTTGCAACCAGACTTGTTCTTGTTTGGCCGTGTGGGTGTATGTTGGTTTGTAGCCTTTTGAGGCATGTGGGATATCTTCTATCTTTTGACACATTCGTCTTTTGATTTTTTTGGTTTTAGAAAAACTAGCCCCATTAGCTCTATACCCCCATATTATCTCTATACCCCCATATTAGCTCTATACCCCCATGCCCCCCTACTCCTTAATATGAAAATCAAATTCAAGAGTAAGAGATAGGGTTATGATGAGAGTTATAGGCTTGATTAGCCCGTGATGTTCTATGTTCAAGAGTTACGCCCCGGCCTTTGTTATAATGGAAGGGGGTGAGTTCTTTCCTTAGTTCTATTCGCAAGGTGACAACTTACCTTCTGCCTTAACCGGCGTAATGGAGTAAGTGTGGTACTCGTTATTCCTTGTTTGTGAAGGCTCATTTGCCTCTTAGATGTTTATTTTATGTATAATCTTGTTCCAGAATTTTAATAGGAGTGGAGAGACTTACCATAGGTCCTCAGCCTCTCTCGATATTGCTGGAGGGATTATGGGGTGACCCATCCTCGAATGAGCTTTTTACAACTCGGGGGATTCTCACGGTGTCACCCATTTTGACCTCAAATGGGGTCGCGAGTATTTTTGTCAATTTTCATGAGCGAATTTGGCTAATTGTTGGGGGTGCGATAGGCACTCAAGTAGGTGTTTGGCGCACTGCTATCATTGTTAGCAACGATCGTCTAAGTTGTATGTCTAACTACTAAAATAAACTAAGTGATAGCCTTTGTCGGGTGAGGTATCTCCGAGGGGCATTTATTTTAGGCGCTCTATACTCACCTAGGTGTTGTAGGCTATATGCTAGCTAAGTTCATATGCTTTCATGTCAAGGTAACATTCATCATAAAGGAAACTAAAGTGGGGGCGCTTGCCAGCACTTTAATAAGAATATTCAATCATCAAAGATTCGAAATCAATTAAGGGGATGTCCGTGGGCATCTCAAACATATAATATTCTTGGGTGCTCTGGGGCACTTCAAACGTAAAGTAAATAAAACTTCAACACTTAGCTCGTGGCCAACATGATATTGTCTCTTAGTTGAATTAAGGGATAGAATAGAATTTTACCTTTCTCCCGGGGCTCATCCATTAGTCGGACCCTGGGAGTCATATACCATCATATCTGGCTCGGTCGTCGGGGCACTGCTTCCTAGTGAATGTCCTTGGGCTGCTTGGACCCATGCCACCGAGCGAGTCTGTTGGAGCGAGACTATGTTGATGGCTGCTAGCTTCCCTTTGCCAGCGGTATCTTTATCGTCATACTTTCTTTTGGCTTCTTGAGTGCGCTTGCGTAGCATTCCCTGGCAATTTTGATGTCTCTTATGGCTTCTCCAATTCTCATGGTTGTGGGAAACTTGACCTTCAAGTGATAGGTTGAGACCAATGCTTGGAACAGGTTCAAACTCGGCCTCCCCAAGATGACATTGTAGGTGCAGGGGGCTTTGACCACCAAAAATTTGACCATCTTAGGAGATCGGGCGGGGTAGGTGCCTAATGAGATGGGGAGCGATACTTCCCCCAGTGCCTCCACTATTTCTCCGGTGAACCCAGTTAGTGGGGTGTTGACGGGATGAAGCTGAGCGTTGTCCACCCCTAGTTGGGTGAAGGCATTGTAGAAGATTATATCTACCAAACTCCCGCTGTCCACTAGTACTTTCTACACCCAGGAGTTCGAGATGGTCACTGATATCATCAAGGCACACCATTCACTGATTGGACGCCTTCTCCTAAACCCTGTTGCCCGAACTTGATAGTTTGAAATTTGGGCTCTATTTGATTCAGTTACCCCCCAACTTGGGAACTCAATGCATGCAGCCCTGTCACTGCCCTTAATGAGGGCTTCCTTGCATTCGCCGAATCTCTTCCTGTCGGGCCACCTAATATTACCCTTATGATTCCATTTACTGGGGGGTTTTTCCAATTCAGAGTCTGTCACCATGGGACCATTTTTGCCTCCATCTAAGCCCTTCGGTCTATGGGGTGTCTGAACGGTTACTTCGGATGAAGCAACTATCTCTTGAAGACAGCCTCTCTTGATCAACTTTTCTATCTCAACTTGCAAGTGGTGGCATTCCTGGCCCTTGTCCCTATGAAATCTGTAATACTTCTTGGACTTGAGGCGGCTGAGGTTATCCCTAATCTTCTTAGGCCAGGAGACTATTCCTTGCTGCTCGGCGATAGCTAGTACTTGCTCTCTTGAAAGTGTAAGAGGAGTATACTTCTCAAACCCCGAAGGGGGCATAAGCTTCCTCTGCTTTGCCTCTGGTGGCTTGTCATCGTCTCAGGCCTTTCTTTTATTGCCACCACCCTCATTCTTTTATTGTCTTCAATTCTTATATATTTCTCATCTCTCACCAACTACTCTTCCATAGTTGACAGGGGCTTTCTAGCGATTGACTCCTTGAACCTACCATTGTGAAGATTCCTCTGTATAATTCCAGATAATAACTCATGATTCAGGTGCGGCACTTCTGATACCGCGTTACAGAAAAGTTGCACATACTCTCTTAAAGACTCCCCCTCCTTCTGGACCATCGTGAACAGGAAACATGTTTTCTTAGGATACTTCTTGTTCATGGAGAAATGATTAAGGAAACGCCCAGCCAGCTGCTCAAAGCCAGTGATGGTTCCAACGGGCAATCGGTTGAACCAGCTCAGGGCCCTTCCCGAGAGGGTGGTTCGAAATATCTTACAGTAAGTTGCGTCGCTGATGTCGTACATATTAGCTTTTGCGTTGAACTTGTCAATATGTTCCCGAGGGTCTCCCGCTGCTTCATACTCGCTTAGGTGGGGTATCTTCAACCCAGGCGATAATGACTCTGCCAGAATTGCTGCACAGAACAGACTCCTTTTAGGAGGAGCCACAGCCAGTGGCACCAACTGTATATTCTCCTATCGCCCAACATTCTCTAAGCTCATTGCGGGGCGAGGGACATGCCTGCGATGATCATCCTGCATGGGAGGATTCCCTTCACCCACATGAGTGTTAGGTTGATCCTTATGCGTTTGGTTCAGGACTTCATAGGCCATGGTTGGCTGACCGTCGTTCGTCATCCTATATCCAGTAGTACGTGCTTGTGACCTAGTTTGAATGCTCAATGGCTGGAACGAAGGTTCCCACAAACGGTGCCAATCTAATGATGGTAAAAATCGTCAGAGTATGAATATCACGTGATTGACCACGTGGGGGTGAAGGAACCTATCCAACACACGACAAACTAGATGGGGGTTGGTAGATTTATAGACTGCACTTGACTATGGCGAGCTGCCTACGTACCCGGATTGCTGGGATCAAGTTTATTCGTAGTTCGATGATGGGGTTACTCTCTATTGCAAGTGTATTTTTTACTGGGGGAGTAGATAATGAGATACCTCCAGCTCCTTTGGGGTATTTATAAGGAGCTGGTTATGGGCTATGGGCTCTTGGGCCCTAACTGGTCATAAGCCCAACATACTTGATTTAATCATTATATTTACTAAGCTAAAGGAATAACTCTAATATGCTTAAAGGATTGGCCCACCCCTATTTGGGCTTGGTCAATCCTCCCACGGCGGGCTTTGACCTGTGGTGGGCGCCTCGACCCGTTTCGGGGGATGGGCAAACTACTAAAATAACCCTAGGCATTTCTGGCCCATATTAATATATATATATATATATATATATATATATTGTGAAGAGTCGAGGATGTGAATTAACTGAAGAGTGCATAGTTGGCACGAATAATAGTTAGCTAGCTAGCTTGAATTTATTTTGTGGTAAAAAAACACTAATGATTGTATTATTATGGAAACATACGCTTCAATTTGAAGTCAATGAGTGTTGAATAAATTCAACGAACAAACTGAAAATGCAACGAAGGATAAAGAATTTTTTGAGGCGAGAATGAACCCTATCCTTAACACAAAATTGCCCCGCCGACTATAGGTGGTACTGGCTTTGACAAAACGTGTCCCAAGATACGACGAAAACTTTCGGAAGATTAAACCACTTTAATTTCAGGAAAACAACGAACTTTTATTTTTTGCTGAAATCTCAAGAAAAAAATGAAGATTTGAAGAACTCAAGAACACTCGAGAGAATTTGTGTTTTGAGTTGGTGTGAAAATTCTGAATGCTAGAGGAAGCTATTTATAGCTGAAAAAATCAGACAGAATTAAAGCCCATATTTAATATGCCATTTACAATTTCTGTAACAGCAAACAATTTTAGCTATTATTGATATTGTGACCGTTGGACTATTGACTGCAATCAATGGTCTTTCTTGAAGGCAGATTAAAAAATTGAATTAAAAAATGTGGCCAGCATTTTAAATTCAATTGGGTTTTAATTAAATCAGATTACTTCTTATAGGATTTTCTGGAGAGACCCAATTAAACTTTGTCATGATGATTTCATGATTACTACCCATAATCAACATGTCATCGGCATAGAGACACACGACAACATATGTGTTATGTGTTTGTCTATCATACACACATTTGTCACTCTCATTTATCTTGAAACCATTTGACAACATAGTGTTATCAAATCTTTCATGCCATTGTTTTGGCTCTTGTTTAATTCCATACAAGGCCTTTACAAGTTTACATACCTTTTTCTCCTGTTCAGGAGCAGCATACCCCTCAGATTGTTCCATATATATTTCTTCATCTAATTCTCCATTCAGAAATGCAGTCTTAACATCCATTTGATAGATCTCAAGGTTTTGCAGTGCGATAATAGCAATGAATAATCTTATGAATGTTATTCTCATTACCGGAGAATAAGTATCGAAGAAATCAAGGCCTTCCATTTTTCAGTATCCTTTGACTACCAGACGGGCCTTATATTTATCAATAGATCCATCAGTCTTATTCTTTCTTTTCAGAATCCATTTTTAGCCTAAAGGCTTACTTCCCTTTGGAAGATCAACCAACTCCCAGGTATGGTTGTGCATAATAGACTCAATTTCACTTTCGATAGCCTCTTTCCAGAGTTGAGCATCTGGATTGGACATTGCCTCCTTAATCATCCTTGGCTCACCTTCTAATGTATAAGATACAAAGTCGGGACCAAACATTTTAGGAACTTTTACCCTTTTGCTACGCCGTGGTTCTTCATCCCTTGGATTAGACGCTTCATGCGTTCTTTTAAGAGGACTTTGTACAGTTCTTTCCTTATTAGGAAAGATATCCTCAAAAAAAGAAGCATTTCTAGATTCCATGATAGTATCTTCATATGTCTTAGAAATTTTCGATTTATGTACCAAAAATCCATAGGCGCTACTATTAAGTGAATAACCAATAAATATGCAATCAATAGTTTTAGGCCCTATCTTAACTTGTTTGGATTTGGATACTTCTACCTTAGCCAAACATCCCCACACTTTGAGGTCCTTATATGAAGGTTTGTGACATTTCCAGAGTTCGTAAGGAGCCTCACTCCTACTTTTGTGGGGAATTTTATTAAGTATATAATTGATGGAGATGATTGCGTACCCCCACAAATTCCGAGGCAATCCAGAATTTATCAACATCACATTCATCACTTCTTTGAGAGTGCGATTTCTGCGTTCAACAACACCATTTGATTGAGGTGAATATGGTGCCGTCGTTTGATGAATGATTCCAGAGTTGGTACAGAATTCATCAAAAGGCGCTCCGTATTCTCCACTTCTATAGCTTCGGATAGCTTTTATCTGTTTCCTAAGTTGATTCTCAACTTCAGTTTTGTAATGTGTAAACGCTTCAAGCGCTTCGTCTTTACCTCTTAGTAAATACACATAACAATATTTTGTGCAACCATCTATGAATGTAAAGAAATACTTTTTCTCATCTCTAGTTCGCACAAACTTTAAGTCACAAATATCACTGTGAATAAGTTCTAGAGGTGCGGAGTTTCTTTCCACGGAGGGAAACAGTTGTTTAACTAGTTTCGCTTCAACACATATTTCGCATTTGTGTTGAGTATCAACTTTGAAGGTTGGTAATAAATTTAAATTTATTAGTCTTCATATAGTATTAAAATTCACGTGTCCTAGTCTAACATGCCATCAATTAGAATACTCAAGCAAGTAAGCCGAAGATGTAATTTTATTATCATCAGTTTCGGTTACAACAACACGAATTACATTCATTTTAAAAAGGTCCTTCTCGAGGTAACCTTTTCCTACATAAATTCCACGCTTTGTAAAAGAAAACCTATCTGCCTCAAACACTAGCTTGAACCCGTTCTTCACTAAGGCAGATCCTGACACTAGATTCTTGCAAATATCTAGAACATGTAGCACCTTGTTCAGAGCCAGCTCTTTCCCGGATGTCATCTTCAGAACCACCTTACCAATTCCTAGAACCGGACAAATGGCAAAGTTTCCCATAAACAGTCTTCGCCCATCAGAAGGAGAGTATGATGAGAACACCTCCTTATCAGAACAGATGTGGTGGGTAGCCCCAGTGTCGATGAACCACTCCCTTGGGTTGTTCACCAGGGTTGTCTCGAACATAACAGTTGTGTGATTGAGTTCAGACAAATCTAGTGGGACCATGTTGTCAGATAGGTCATCGATCATTTTGTTGATGCCTTGTACGTCATCAACAGCCAAGTGAATCTGGTTCGGAGCCTGGTTTTGAACCTACTTGCCTTTGTTCTAGTTTTGACCATAACCTTTCCCTTGAGACTTATTTTTCTTAGGCTCTTTGCAGTCTCTAGCCCTGTGACCAAGAAGACCACAGTTAAAACAATCTCCATCTCCCTGTTTTGATTTCCCTTTCCCAGTTTGCTTTTTCTGGGAATTTTCTTTAGGTTTCCCCTAGAATTTTCTCTTTCAGATGGAGCTTTCTAGAACTTTGGCTATGTTAGCCATCGCCTGCACATGAGGTTTATTGTCAGAGCCTGATTGTCTTCCTCTATTTTGAGTCGGATAACCAAGTCTTTTAGATTTATTTCCTTCCTCTTGCATTTCAAATAGTTCTTGAAATCCTTCCACGAGGGTGGTAACTTCTCTATAACTGAAGCTACTTGGAAGGATTCGCTTAGATCATATTTTCAGCGTTAACTTCATGTATTATTACCTGAATCTCTTGGACTTGGCTCGTTACGGACTTAGAGTCCACCATTTTGAAGTCTAAAAACTTCGCGACCATGAACTTCTTTAGTCCGGCGTCCTCAGTTATGTACTTCCTGTCCAGTGCCTCTCAGAGGTCTTTTGCAGTCTTCACAGACAGATACACACTAAACAGAGAATCATCTAACCCACTGAGTATGTAATTCCTGCAAAGGAAATCATTATTCCCGACATCATATGCCACCCTTAGTTGATTATCTGTAGACTCTTCCGGGACATAGGGAACATCCTCCCTCAAGAACCTCGCCAGGTTCAATGTCATGAGATTGAACAACATCTTTTGCTGCCACCTCTTAAAGTCAGCCCCGCTGAACTTCGACGTCCTTTCATCCTGAGACGGTATAACCAGATTAACCATCGGAATAAATGGAGGGACCGGACCAGAGCCAAAACTGGAACCAGGACCTAGACCTGAACCGAAGCCTAACCCGGCACCCCCACCAGAACCAAAACCAGAACCGAAACAAGGACCCAGCCTTGAACTGGAACAGAAGCCTGAATCGGAAGCAGGACCCAGCCCTGAACCAGAACCAATGCCGAACCAAGGCCTGCTCCAGGACCAAGGCCAAAGTCAAGAGTATCAGCAACAACAACAATATCATCACGGTTTTCCATTTTCAGAATTTTGAAGAAAAATGAATCAACAAAAGAAGTTTTGTGTTAAGTTTGTTGAAGAAATTTATTTATTTATTTGGTAGGTAAACGAAAATACAAAACTAAGCCAAAGCTTCCGAATCTTCTAACAGAATACACTACTACAAAAATACACTACTACAGCGCAACTATTACAACGGTTTTTAGAAAACCACTGAACGGAGGGGCCTATTACAGCGGTTCAAAGAAGAACCGCTGTAATAGGTCAAACCGGATGATCTATTACAGCGGTTCAACGGAAAACCGTTGTAATAAAACCGATCTATTACAACGGTTTTTCATTGAACCGCTGTAATAGAGATATTACAGGGGTTCAACGAAGAACCGCTGTAATAGCTCAGTTCTATTACAGTGGTTTTTCGTTGAACCGCTGTAATAGCTCGGCTATTATAGCAGTTCAACCAAGAACCGCTATAATAGCGTTTCCCCCCCTCACCAAATAGAAAACCCACCCAATTCTCCCCCCCCCATTTTCCCTCTCTCACTCGGCTCTCTCTCTCTCTTTACTCTCTCTCGGCCGACTCTCTCTCTCGGTCGACTCTCTCCCTCTCGCTCGACCACCACCACCACCCTCGTCGCCGGCCGCCCTACCACCACCTTCTCTCACTCTCGTTTTCTCTCTCTCCTTCTCTCTCTTTCTCTCTCTTTTGCCCGGCCGTAGCCCCTCACCGTCGCCCGCCGCCCGTCGCCGCCGCCGCCCGTCCACCGCCGCCTTATAGGTAAGAGTTTCTCTCTCTCTCTCTCTCTCTATATATATATATATATACTTATATATATTTATGTGCATATATATATATATATTTAACTCTCTCTCTTTCTATATATATATATATAAGCTAGCCGCCGCCATTTACCTTGTGCAAATTTGGGGTAATTTTTTTAGATAAATATGAATACATATACACACACATATAGAGTATAGAGTTTGAGTTAGATAAATATTTGTGTATGTATATTTTGTGTATGTGTGGATGTATATATATTTGTGTATATGTGGGTGTATGTATATATATTTATGTATGTGTGGGTGTATGTATTTGTGTATATGTGGATGTATATATATATATTTGTGTATGTGTGGGTGTATGTATTTTTGTGTATAGCTGGGTGTTAATTACATTTAATTTGGGATTAAATTGTGGTTATTTTGTAGTTTAGGGTACATTGATCCAACTGGTGATCTATATTTATACTTAGCTGTTGAAAATATAATACTTTATTTGTAGTTTTATGTGATTTATGTGATCCAACTAGTGATCAATATTTGTAGTTGCTGAAAATATGATGATTTATGTGATCCAACTGGTGATCAATATTTATAAAATGATGTTTTATTTTTAGTTTTATGTGATTTACATGATCCAACTGGTGATCAATATTTGAAGTTGCTTGAAATATGTTGCTTTATGTGATCCAATTGGTGATCAATATTTTCGTATAGTGAGATCGACATTTTGGGTTTGTTGTGGGTGAAAGATTAGAATGTTGGGGTTGTTGTGGTTGAAAGATACGAATTTTGTTGGTTGCAAGTTTGGGGGAAGATAAAGTCGAGAACTTGGTAAAAAAATTTGCGCCGTTACTCTGCCGAATTTTTTCTAGAATAATGGGAAATAAATTAAAATTACAATTATTTAATTAATTCAACTATGAAGTGATATTAAAATTGTTTAATTTAATTAATTCAGAATCAAGATGGATCAAAGTTGGATATTAGCGGATCGTATGTCGGAGCAATATGAGAAAGGGGTGAAAGAATTCATCAATTTTGCGATTGAGCATGCATCAAATCGGACTAGAATCAGTTGCCCGTGTTTACGTTGTTGTTTTGGAAAGAGAATTAGTCCACGTGAATTGGAAAATCATTTGGTGTGTAATGGAATTGATAAAAGCTACACACGTTGGACAAGACACGGTGAGAGCAGTGTCACCTCAGATGATTTGGGTGGTACTTCATATCGATCACGAGATTTGGACATGAATGATTATGAGCCTGATCGTTTGGAGGAGATGACAAATGTGATTGAGGAGAATTTGCGAAATTGTCCCAAGATGTTTGACAATTTGACAAGTGATTCAAAGACACCACCGTATAGTGGTAGTAAATTCACAAGATTGAAAGCAGTCCTAAACCTCTACAAGTTAAAAGCCAATAATGGGTGGAGTGATAAGAGTTTCACAGACTTACTTGATCTATTAAAAAACATGCTACCCGAGGATAATGTGTTACCTAATCGTACTTATGAGGCTAAGAAGATGTTAACCTCAATTGGCATGGGATATGAGAGGATACATGCATGTCTCAATGATTGCATATTGTTTAGAACTGACTATGCATCATCGAAGGTTTGCCCGAAATGTGGCGCCTCGTGGTACAAGAAGAACGGATCTGCTCCTGTCAAAGCCATGTGGTATTTGCCCACAATTCCACGATTTAAGCGCATGTACAGTAGTAAAGAGTTGGCCAAGGACTTGAGATGGCATGCTGATAGAAGGCTTGAAGAAAGGATTGAAGATAACAAGATTCGACACCCCTCAGATTCTCCTCAATGGAAAAAGATCGATGATGATTTCCCTGAATTTGGTGAAGAATCAAGAAACCTTCGCCTTGTATTGGCTACAGATGGCATGAACCCTCATGGCTTGCAAAGTAGCTCACATAGTACATGGCCGGTGATTTTGATGATCTACAACCTCCCACCATCGCGATGCATGAAGCGAGAACACATAATGATGCCTATACTCTTTTCTGGGCCGAAACAACCTGGAAATGATATAGATGTCTACTTGGCTTCTTTAATTGAGGATTTGAAGGTGTTGTGGGAGACCGGTGTTCAAATATATGACGGGTTCAGAGAAGAAAATTTCAATCTCAGAGTCATGTTATTTGGAACAATCAATGATTTTCCGGCAAGAGCAAACCTCGAGGGATATGGTGTACACGGCCAATGTGGATGCCCCATATGTGTCAAGAGTACAGATCAATATCGATTGACACACTCCCAGAAATATGCATTCCAAGGGCATCGGAGATGGCTAAATCGAAACCATAGATATAGTCGGTGGAAAAAAGCTTTCAATGGGAATATAGAAGAAGGCCAAGCTCCTAAGTGCTTGACTGGTGAAGAAGTGTTTGAGAATATAAAAGACTTGGAGGTTAAATTTGGAAAGACTTTTGCAGGTGGGCTTGCAAAAACTGGGTGGAAAAAAAGGTCAATTTTCTTTGAGTTGACGTATTGGACGTCTTTACATGTTAGACATTTTCTTGATATTATGCATATTGAGAAAAGTGTATTTAAAGTGTATTTGATAGTGTCATTGGTAAAGACAAAAGATGGCGTAAAGGTAAGGTTAGACTTGGTTGAAATGAAGATAAGAGAAAAATTGGCACCAACAAATAAGGGAAAATGTACTTATTTGCCTCCAGCAGCTCACACTCTATCCAGGAAAGAAAAAATTACATTATGTGAGTTTCTTAATGGAGTGAAAATTCCAGAAGGGTATTCTTCAAACATTAGTAGTCTTGTATCAATGAAGGACTTGAAGCTAAAACACATGAAGACTCACGATTGTCATGTGATCATGGATCATTTGCTACCAATTTCTATACGGGCCATTTTGCCAAAAAAGGTGAGAGAAACTATAACCTCATTATGTTTCTTCTTCAAAGCAATGTGGAGCAAGGTGTTTGATCTTGAACAAATGCCTGCACTTCAGAAACAAATTGCCATCACTTTGTGCGAGCTTGAGATGAATTTTCCACCAGCGTTTTTTGATATAATGACTCACCTACCTATTCACTTGGTGAGAGAGACACAACTCGGCTTTTATGAGATCTATGTATCCGGCTGACCGTTATATGAAGGTATTAAAAGGCTACGTGAAAAATCGTAGTCGACTGGAAGGTTGCATTGTTGAACGGTACATAGTTGATGAAGCGATTACATTTTGCACAGAATATCTGAAAGATTCTAACGTTGTAGAGCTTCCAAAGTCTCATGTTGTGGGAGGGAGAACAGAAGGAGAAAGCGTACTTGGAAAGCAATTAGTTAATGTTCCTTGCACACAAAGGGATCAGGCACACCTATATGTGCTCCACAACACCGATGAGGTTGAGCCATATGTTGAAGAGCACAGGGACCAACTTAGGAGATCAAATCCAAATAAAAATGAGAGTTGGATTTCAAGAGAGCATAATAAGAGTTTCTCTGATTGGTTCCAAAAGCATATTCAAGAAAAACAGAACGAGAATCCACTTTCAGTTTCAGATAAATTGGCACTGTTGTCGATGGGACCGGGCAGACTTGTATTTTGTCATTCAGGTTATCGTATAAATGGTCGCACATTCTATACAAAAGACCAAGATGAACAGAGTACAATGCAGAATAGTGGGGTGAGTCTTGTAGCTCAAGCAATGCATATCTCAAGTACGAGAGATAATAACCCTATCTATGCTCATTTATCATATTATGGGGAGATGGGAGCTAGATTATAGTTGGTTTCGGGTGCCGGTATTGGGGTGTAGGTGGGCTAACAATAAAAATGGTGTCGATAATAGTGAAATAGGCTTCACTCGAGTAGACCTTGAGAGGGTGGGTTACAAAGATGAACCTTTCATTTTGGCATCACAAGCTAAGTAAGTGTTTTTTGTCACCGATCCTATTGATAAGAGGTGGTCAATTGTTTTATCGGCAAACAAAAATACTTGTATTGAGGATGATAGTTCATATAGTGATGATGATGGAGAAAATCCTATCTTAGGTGATTCACAAGCCACTGATAGTGATGGTGACTTGGATATCAGTGATGATGAATTGTATATGCGACAAGATCACCAAGAGGGGATATGGATTAATCCATCTGTTCGTCGACGTACTAAACAAAAGGGTCGTATTGAGGGGAAGCAAAAGACTACTAAGCTAACGACAAAAAGAAAACGATGAAAGGTATTTGAACTTATGTGATAATTATATGATATACTTATTTCCTAAACTTTTTTGCTGGTTCATATAAGCACTTGTTAATGTATGAATTTCAAAATTATGTTGCTATATGAAACTAATTTCTGTATTTTTGGCTTTTGTAGGTCGATATTGTATACCGCCGCCACCAGCACCACCAGCACAGCCACAGCCGCTCTCTCCTCCTCCTCTACGACCACCACCGCCCCCTCCACCACTACCACCACCACCACCGTAAGCTTCTTCTCTCTCGCTCTCTCTATATGATAACGAGTATTATTATTTGAATACATATCATGAGTATAGCCTGTTTGTTGATATGTATTTTGATTATGTATCGTGATTGGATCAATATGTGTTGTTTTGTTGACATCGTTTAATGCATTCATGGTTTTGTGAAAGAATTGATGGATTGGTTTTGTTGTCTGCAATTTTGGGGGAAGATTAAGTCGAGAACTTGGTAAAAAAATTTGCGTCGTTACTCTGCCGAATTTTTTCTAAAATAATGGTGGCGTTATTTGGTACTATATATATAGTATATGAATCTAAATTCTGTATTTTTGGCTTCTATAGGTCGATGGATTCTGGGGGTGCTTCAAACAAATGTGTTCAAAATGAGATACGTAGAAGTATCGCTGCAATGAAAAAAGTCATAAATGCCATAAGTAAAGGATTCAAGCTACCAGTCGGCTGGAATAAGAATGGCTAACCAATTGACCCAAATAACTCAACATTTGTTGGTTACATTGGAGTCATAGCTCGTGAGAGGGTCCCGATTACCATCAGTGATTGGCGACACGTCTCGGAAGCAACAAAATCAGCAATTTGGAATAAAATAGCTGTAAGTTGGTTATTATCATGTTTCTAATTGGTTAATGTATTTTTTGTTTATTCAATTTTCTCTAAATTATAATTTCATATATACTTTGTTGTTTGTTTTTCATAGTTGGCCTTTGATATTGAAGAAAGTAGACAAAAATTTGTTTTAGCCGAAGCTGGAAAGCTAGCTCGAAACTTCAGGAGCTTCTTGAGCAGAGTGTGGGTAGAGGATGATAATGGGAATATTAATTCCAGCCCACCCCAAAAATATAATATATCTCAAGAAGATTGGACAGCGTTTTTACATATTCGGCAAAGTGAAGGTTTCCAGGTAATTATTTTAATTTACGGTTTCATTTGTTGCATATTGCATTTATATGAACATTGACTAATGCTTTGATTATGTAATGAACAACAACTAAGTAAGGAAAATCAGGAAAGAGCTAAGGAACCTGAATATCCTTATAGGAAATCACGTCTTGGATATGCTCAACTGGAGCAAATTGAGGTACGTAGTTCGTTTAACAGTGAATCCTTACAAGTTTTCTAATAAAAATTCCTTATTAATATATATATTTAATCATAATATAGATGGAAAAAAGAAAGGAAGCTGGGTCAGATTGCACAGACGTGACACGAGCACTCGTGTGGAGGATTGCACATTCTGACAGCCAGCATAACATTGATAATGTCAATGTTAAAAGAGTAGCGAATGAAATTGTGAGTTATTTGCAATTTTAGCTATATAATGTGTTGTATGTTTTTTTTGAAATATTTTTAAAAGAGCAAAGTTCACTAATGTTCAAAATGTATTATTACAGGAGTGCTTATCACAGGAGGGTAGCCATAGTGGAAATGAGAGGACCGGGGATGATATATTGGCTAAAGCTCTTAAAAAGAAGGAGCATTCGGGTCGCGTTAGGAGTGTAGGCTTTGGGGTATCACAAAAAAACTACTTTACAGATTCAAAGCCTTCTAACGATGAGGAGATTGATAACTTGAAAAACATGGTGCACGCGCTCACTGCATCATTATCCTCATTGCGACGCGAGTTTGACGAGCATAGGGCGTCTGGGTCGCAGCAGCCACATGAAGATGAGGCGGTTTCTTTGAAAGATAGCTGCCCAGATCCAGTTAAGAACCTTCCTCAGGTAATGATATGAAATTATTAAGTGATCATATAACTTGCAATTCTCTAAAACACACACAATTTTCTAATATAATGGTATATATATATATATATATATGTAGGTTGTGGCGCCATGTCAATCGGCACTTTCAACACCGTCTTATCGTATGGTGGCTAAAGGAAAAATGTACAATCGATCAGATGATAGAACAATGCATACACGTCCATTACCCACCCACCTTGTGAAAGTGATGATTGACATTGCAATTGAAGATATTGCACCCCTACCAGTCCCTCTCGCTGATGAAGGAGTGTTCACAGTTTCTGAAGCTGTGGGATACACTGTTGCTTGGCCTAAGAGTCTTGTCACTGTCAGTGATGCATCGATACGCAATTATTAATATCTAGCCATTAATAAATTATAACAATTGTTTAAGGTTACTAAATATACTTTGGTTTGTAACATTCACGTTTTGTTTTCTTTGCTTAAATAGTCTCTTGGAAAATCCAAATCATCAGTTGGAAAACATAAATCAGAGATGACGAAGCACTCAGCTGTCAAACGAACACCTCCAGTGGCCAACCCTTCATGTGAAGATGACAGAGCAACAGATGTAACAGCTGATCAACGCCCTCAGCCACTTGTAACTCTTGAAAGGTACCTGCAGATAATGCCTATTGAACAACTGGTCTCTATAGACATTCCCGAGGCAATCTATAATAACGAACCCTATCAAGAGTATCTTGGGCGGGAGGAGATCTGTCATTTTTTGCGCAAAGAACAGATAGGAATCTCTATCATTTCAGTTTACATCAAGTAAGTTTTTAAATATGAATTAAAAAAAAGTAAGTTTTTAAATTATTTTACTGCATTAATTTGAACTATATATGTTTATTTTCGTTGCTCTAATTTATTTTATGCTCAATTTAGGTGTTTGTGGGCTAAGTACGTGGTCCCCGAAGAGAAAACAAATAATTTCAGGTTCCTTAGCCCGCATACTATAGCTGCGGGAGCAGGTCTTAATCCCTCTCAGCGTATCATACAAGCGCAATATATGACAAATGCCATGAAAGATTGCGCAGACGGGAAGTTGTTTATTGCACCTTACAACACCGGGTGAGCTACTAAAAACCCAACTTTATTTTGTAAAATTTGTTACGTACGCAAACTAATTTTGAACTTATCTTTTGAATGCTTTTTAGGGGACATTGGGTGTTGCTTGTGATTGATCCAATTAAAGAAATCGTTTATTATTTGGATTCTTTGCACGGTGATCCGAAGAACCGACTCGATATGAAAGAAACATTCAATCAGTAAGTTTTTCATTCAATCAATGTATCCATTATATTTAATATTAATTTTAAAGTGTATATATCTTCCTAGATTTCACAGATATATTTGCTTGATATTTACAGCTTTCCTTGTTTTTTGATGCTTTTAACAGTGCTGTGTTGATGTTTCGTGCAAATCGTAACACCCAAAAGATCAAATCCAAAAATATGGCCTGTAAATGGACTTGTATAAAGGTTAGTGTAATTTTATATTTTCAAGAGATTATTCGTATAAAAGTTATTGTTCTAATACAATTTTGATTTCAATTTTGTAGTGCCCCTTGCAGTTAAACGACAAAGATTGTGGCTTCTTCATTATGAAATTCATGAAGGATATTATTAGCCACGGAGAATCTACAATCCCACCAACGGTATGTATATATAATCCTAATTAATACTCATCATCAAATTCTAATTTCCCTTTATAAGTTATTAAACATTTGTTGGGTTTTCAATCTCTATCGTGCAGTACTTTCCTGATTGTCAATACGTCACTTACTCTATAAAGCAACTTGATGAAGTACATTGCGAATTGGCACAATACATTTTCCAATGCGCTTTTGGTATGGTGGAAGTTGTAAATTGTTGTAAATTTTTATTTGATTTGTTGTATTTGATTGATTGTAAACTCGTTATCATTTGTTGGAGATTATACGTAAAATTTGATTTGTTGTTAGGGGGAAAGAATTGGTTTTTGTTGTTAGAGATGATCATTTAATTTGGTGAAGTTAATTTTGGGTTTTAATTTGTTGTTTCTGTTGAATTGGTTTTATGGTTTGTTGTGTTAGTGTGTTGAATTTTGAGCTTGTGGGAAGCTGGTTACAATAAATTTTGTACAGTACCGCAAGAAGAAAAAAATTAAAAAATACACCTATTATAGCAGTTTTCTGAAAAACCGCTATAATAGGTATAAAAAAAAAAACAAAATTGCAGAATTTCTATTATAGCGGTTTCGGAAAAAACCGCTGTAATAGGTTTACCAATTACAGTGGTTTTTTCCGCAACCGCTGTAATTGGTCCCTATTACAGCGGTTCAAAAACCGTTGTAATAGGCATAAACCAATTACAGCGGTTAAAAACCGCTGTAATAGGTCATTTTTGTAGTAGTGATAGTGTGAATCCCAGGTGGAGGTTCATTCCAAACTATCCCTCCTAAACTCAAAGCATGTCCTCCTTTCGCCAAAATGTCAGCACACTCGTTCTTTTCCCAGAAAATGTGGACCAACTCGCAAGTCCAAGGCTTGTTGATGAGAATACGGCAGTCCTCGATGATATTTCCAAGCGATTGATCTGCCACTTGCCCTTTCACAACAAGTTTCCAAATCACTTCAGAATCAGTTTCCACAATCAACTTCTCAATTCTTCTTTCTTTCCCATGCTAAATTGAGCCCCTCCCTCAAACCCAAAAGTTCGGCCTCTATAATGGTGTATTGACCCAATTTTCGACTAAAGCCGAGGATCCATTTTCCCCTGTCATCGCGAAGGATTCCCGCGGCAGCAGCCTCTCGAGTGGACTTTAAAAAACTCCCATCCATATTTAACTTGTGTCATCCTTTGGGAGGAGTCTCCCACTTCAAATCTTTTCGATCTTTCTTGAATGGTATTTCTTCAAGGGGGAATGCTAGGCAAAAATCTCCAGCCAATCTTTTGATGTCAAACATTATCTCCTGCAGCTGTGGTACTCTTCCCGTAAACACCTTCATATTTCGGCCCTTCCACAGACTCCAAATTGTGGCCAAAAACACATGGCTCCAGGGGCTCTCCGGACTAAAAGTGTTTGTCATGTGTCGATTCAAATTCTTCATGATCCAATCCCTTGTCGGGGTAGTCATAAAATCATATACCAAGGATGGCACAACAACTTGGTCCCATACCTTTTTAGCTCTTCTACATTCTCGAAGGACATGTATCGGGGTCTCTCTTCCATCTCCACATCTAGGACATCTATCCGATTTAGCGAACCCTCAATCAAGCCTAAGAGAGTTTGTAACGATTCCATCATGACAAAACAACTAAAGGAAGTATTTGAGCTTTAAAGGGCAGTGATGTGAGTAGAAATCCGTCTTTGGGCCAAGCTGGGTAGTCCAATACCTTATGGGCCCAAGCCCAATGGTTTTATGGACTTGGATCATTCTAGAAGATATTATATTAGGACATACTTAGCTGGAGGCCCCGACGACCAGACCTGTACAAGTAGGGCAGCGCTAATTATGGACAGCCTGAAGACAAGATCTAATCAATCACCAACCTTGCCAAATATAGACCTGCGGAGATCAGCCCCGAGATTCTATATATTTACCATTTCTACCTTATTAAATATATCCCAAAATAGAGGGATAATGATTTATTCTCATTATCTTATGTATTTTAGGCATAGTTGACTCGCCATTCTAGCCTACCCATCAATTACTTGTATAAATACCCCCTATGAGGATGAATAAACCAAGCTACCATTTACAACCATGGACTTATGTCTTCATTAGACCGAACCATGTAAATCTCTTGTTATTTACATTATCTTTCTTATATTATATATTAAATCTGACTATAACACTCATATTCTCCCATATATTAATATAAATATTATTGATGTGAAACCCACACACATCAGGCAGCTTTATTGAACAAACTGAAAAATGCAACAAAGGATGAGGAATTTTTCGAGGCGAGAATGAACTCTATCCTTAACATGAAATTGCCCCAGCTATAGGTGGTACCGGCTTTGACAAAACGTGTCCCAAGATACAACGAAAACTTTCTGAAGATTAAACTACGCTAATTTCAGAAAAACAACTAACTTTTATTTTCTGCTGAAATCTCAAGAAAAAGATGAAGATTTGAAGAATTCAAGAACATTGGAGAGAATTTGTGTTTCGAGTTGGAGTGAAAATTCTGAATGCTGGAGGAGGCTATTTATAGCTGAAAACATCAGACATAATTAAAGCACATATTTAGTCTGCCATTTACAATTTCAGTAACAGCAAACAATTTCAACTGTTACAGATATTGTGACTGTTGGACAATTGACTGCAGTCAATGGTCTTTCTAGAAGGAAGATTAAAAAATCGAATTAAAAAATGTGGCCAGCATTTTAAATTCAATTGGGTCTTAATTAAATCAGATTACTTCTTATTGGATTTTATGGAGAGGCTCAATTAAACTTTGTCCAAAAAAATTAATTGTGAAGCCCAAGCCCATACATCAAACCTCAAGCTAGCATTTTAAATTCAATTGGGTTTTAATTAAATCAGATTACTCCTTATTAGATTTTCTGGAGAGTCTCAATTAAACTTTATCCAAAAAAATTAACTGTGAAGGCCCAAGGCCCACGACCCAGACCCGGCTCGAGGTCCGTGGTCCCGCTCGAGTGAAGAGCTAAGAAATTGTGCCAAAACCCAATTGCATAGCTCCTCCCCCCTTTCACACAAAGGCCCAAAGTAGATGACCAAAAAGGCAAACCTTTTACTTTGAGGCAAGGACTTATAAACCCAATTAAATTGTGGTTTATATCCAATGTGGGATACACAAGTTCAAACCCCTTACTTTAGCACTTAATTTCTCATTCGTTACAAGTCCGATTTGAGAAATTCGAAATGCTAAACTCATCTACTCGGAACGTAGATTAAGATTATCTAATAATCTTTAGTATCCCGGATACTTACAGTGTTCGAATTTCGTACACAAAGTGGTGGGAATCAAACTTTGTAAAACCCATTTTATCCAACAATGAGTAATTATATGTATAATTGACCAAGCAAGAAAAAGAGGTAGAAATTGTAGAGTTTGCTTAATAAGTATAATGGAACAAATTCTTCACGATTTAAGAATTTAGATCTTGAATTATTGCATGTGCCAGCAGCAGGATTGAGAGTTCACAGCTTTAGGATCTGTTTTTTTGGGGAAAAGGGGTTATTTCTTATTATGGTTTTCTTTCTCTAATATAAAACTAGAGTCTACAAATGCATAGAGCCAACCAGTCATGTCGACCCATACCTGGCTGAAGTTATTTTTGCCCTTAATTATCATTCGTGCAAGGAGAGCAAAAAATTTATGGAATTGTGATGGCATGTGCTCGAGGAAGATATTTTTGCATCAAATTATTGCCATAAGACTATACATTTTTCTTTCAAAAGTGAACAAAAATAAAGTGGTCCAATTAGTAATACCATTTCGTCTTTAATGCATCTACATATGTCATAATAGGTTTAATAATTCTACTTTTTCTTAAAAATCAATGACTATTCCTTGATGTTATCTTGATGCCTCCAAAAAAAATAAAAATTGGCACAGTGATTTTTGTTATTATACGATTTTAATTATTTACTGTCATATACTTCATTTTTGTACTTCTCACTATTGCTCTATTCTTATTAAAGTCATTTTTAAGCTTTGATTTTAGTTAGTTTAGTATTTTAAATTTATTCAATGTCGTATACTGTATACACATTTAACTTTTGCAACATACATTTAAGGGTATGTCCCGTAGCTTTGATTATACGTGATAGAAATATTTATCATATGTAATCAAATGTTTGGTAGACATTATAAACCAAAGGCCCGGTACACTATCCATTATTTTGGTATTAATAAATCCCATAGAAAGCGGTAGAACAGATTTATCCCCGTGAGATTATTTTTACGGATGAAAAATTACATTCACACCCTTAACAAATATTGATTTGCCTTTCTTTTGATGAGAATTATTCATCTTCCTTTTCTTTTTAGAGAAATTATTCATCAACTACAATGAATATTCATCTTCAATGTTAAAAAAGAACAAATATTCATCTTCCTTTTCTTTTTATGAGCCACTGCTTCCATTTACACTTTATCTTGCATCACCTTGACGGATGAGACCAAAATTAAAATTATTTGAGTCTTATAAGAATAATTTTGCAATCTCATAGATCTAGGAGTCAAAGTTGCAATGACCCATAGGCTATATCCATTAGAATCAAAATTACATTTGTTCCCATATTTGTGTTGGGTCAGTGCCCTTTCAACTTAGGATTGGAATAAAAGTCATGTTGTCATAAGGAGTATGATAAGGAGAAAATCTTTTAATTAAAACATTCTTTTGATGTACGACAAATGATCAGAAGATAAAATTAGGGATGATGTGTGTGGGTTTCACACCAATAATAATATGCAATCTAATATATAAAAATATAGTATAAAATACGAGATTAAATGTAAAGAACAGAAAAGATTTACGTGGTTCGGTCTAATGAAGACCTACATTCACGGGTGGAAAGTGGTTGCTTGGTTTATTCATCCTCGTAGGGGGTATTTATAAAAGTAATTGATAGATAGGCTAGAATGGTAAGTCAACTATGCCTAAAATACATGAGGTAATAAGAATAAATCATGATCTCTTCATTTTGGTCAAGATCTAATCATGTATATATGGTAAAGAAAAGGTAATCTGCTGGCTTGACCTCCGCAGGTCCGTATATGGAAAGTATCTTGATTGATTGATTCTTGTCTCCAGGCTTGCCTTATATAGAATGCTTTACCTATGTAGGTCAGGGCTGGCCGAACCTTCAGCTGAACATATTGGAATAGAATTTCTTCTAGAAAGATCTGAGTCCATGAATTCATTAGGCTTAGGCCCATAAAGTATTTATTCAGTTAGCTTGGCCCAACGACTATTTTCCACTCACATCAATAAGTCCCCCGAACTCTAAACTTTGATGTAGTCAAGCTGTAAGAGTTTAAAAGAAACATGTGTGGTGGGCCAAGCTGACGACGTTGCTAAGCTGCCTCTGCTACATAGCTACTTGAGCTATAGAGCTAAGATGAACCTTCCTCTCAAGATAGACCCAAGAAATCGTAATATGCAATTGACTTTCTTTACTCCACTTCATTTTTGAGTGTTTAATACTCCATTCTTCTAGGAAACTTCAAATGGCATGTTTGATTAGTTGTGGCTATGATCCACCAGTCGCCGTAGTGTCAAGTCTTCTTACTATCCTAGAGGTGCATCCTCCCAAGTCTTCACATTAGTCCTCCTGCAGATCTGCTACCATAAGTGGTGCAGCCCACAGTTACTCCTTCAGCTTGTCCAGGGATGGGTACATTAGGTCTTTACGTGCTTTCTTCGAACCCTCCAGACCTACGCAGCTTGGGTAGTTGCATCTACGATCTTTTTTAGTTGATCCATGATCAATTTGGTGTATGTTACGGAGAAAATTCTTCTTTTGAGTGCCGATATCACAAAGTTACTTTTATCGTTATGATCACGGGTGTGACCTTTCCCGTTATGCCTAAGAATTCTTCATCTGCAAGTCCAGTCGTCCTCCATGTAGCTGACCAACATGCTGTTGCTTCACCTGGCAGCCTATCGCTGAGGCTACCCTTCCTAATTTAGCTAATGTTATTCCTTTCATTTACTTGCAAAGTAATTTTTCTTCCTCCATTAATTGTGCTTTTGAACAAGTGCGTGCACTCCTCTCTCCTGCTTTCTCCTCTTTTCTCCTGCCTCGGTTGGGGTGCCCAACCTCCCAGATCATCTCCATTGTCCAGGTCTAGCCGACACACGTGATGTCCCTCTAGAGCTAAGTACTTTTTCCAAGACGTATTATCTCCTTTCTCTTCTTGATACTCTGGTCATTTGGCTTGCTTACTTGAATTGTTGATGTTGTTTGTGACACTAGGTATAGGTCCTCCAGTCTTGCTAAAGAATCTTCCTTCTCTAGGCCCAATTGTTCTATCTGTAGTTGATCAGCCTGTGGTAGCTATGGCTACCCAACCTGCAGCTGTGGAGAATCGTTTTCTAGATGGTGCTAGCATTACTCCTTCTATTGTTGTCGGGATCAAACCCGCATTTCCTTCTTTTCAACACCGTTAGTTTTGAATGGGCATGTGTAGCTTCTAAACAATTTCATTTCTTTCACTTTTTGTAATTTCCATACCTACCTAAATTAGGGCAGGCACCTCCCTGCTCTTCTTCCTGCTAAGGCTTTATGAATTTGCTATTGGTATATTTTTCTCGTCTTGACTCACCTACCCAGGTTAGGTTAGGGACATTCGTGGCCTTCCCCCAGCTTAGGGTTTGTTTTGCGTTTGAGACATGTACTGCTCAGCTTTGCCTTTGCCTTACCTACCTTGTTTCACAAAATCAAAAACAGAACCGAACTTGCTCTCCCTCCTCAGAGGAGTAGGTTAACCTTGCTATTACTTCATCACAATATAAATTTAGTAGGATAAACAGTGAATCAAATTGCTATAAAATATTGTGCTGATAAAATTGTCATAAAATAGTGTGACCATACCTCCATCCTGGCATTTCAAACATTCCTTCAAAATTTGCTATGGAATCCGACATCTAATATTCCTCACAAAAAATCAAATGAAATTTATTAGTTTCCAAGTGGTACCTACCAGACCTGCACTGCACTATAGCTACAGCTAGGTCAGGTGCTCCACATTTTTGCAATCGTGGGGACTTGCCTTTCCACACCCATCAATTCTTAGTAACTTGCTTGACACATACAATCATGTGGACTTGTATTGTCACTGTGCAATCATGGGGACTTCCACTCACTTTTCTTCTCTCATGCAATTGTGAGGACTTTCAATGGGATCAAACACCCTCTTCCAGGTGCATACAAGCGTGGGGACTTGTACCACCTCTGTGCAATCGTGGAGACTTGCACACAGGATCGAACACCTGTCATTAGGCACATACAATCATGGGGACTTGTACCGCAATTATGATATCGTGAGGACTTGCATTTACCTCCTACCTTATATCCCCTTGTTCTCCCTCCGTACCAAAATATTCCTAGACGGGCAAGGGTGGCTAGCCCATACCGTCGGCATCCTTTCTTATGTCCCACATTCCCTAAATTTCCATCCTTGTTTCACCTCCATCCTTATGGCTGCCCGTTCCTCCTTATCGCTCCAAACCCTGGTCTTTCTTAGGATAGGCCTATAAATGTTTCCAAGGACCTACCCCTCTTTATTTCTCCCTAGACAGATCCGGGCCACCCACCCAGATGGTACAATGACACGCTAAAAGCTAACGTGCTTGGTAGCAAGTGCACTAGTCGTGTGTAGTAATAAATGGATTGTAAGTCCGGATTGTCGAACCTCAAAAACTTGAATTCTAGTTTAAGATTTGTAATGAAGTGAATAAACAAAGTAAGAATAAATTGAAATAAAATTTGTAAAGAACAAGAACAAAGATAAGCAAGTGATTTAAAACCAATTATAAAGGGAGACTAAGGCACATGTTAGGTCCAAATTGATCAAATATACTTATAAATGTTCTTGTTGAAGGATTACACTTATATTGTTATGGTGAGAGATCCGAGGGTAGAGAATAACCGATGTCTCGCGTATAAACTCCTATGCTTAGATCGTGATTTCCCAAATATTCCTATTCGGAAATCTAACCACTAAACATGCATTAACGTACTAGAGTTCACTCGATTAGAATCAAACAACTTCACCTGGGACTCTTTTACCTATGTTTAGGGCAATTCCTCATTGGTTGCGGATCATGATGTGAATTTCTTGCACCCTAAGTCAATTTTCTCCCGAAATATTCACCTAGGCATAAGATTCTAACATATAGTGATCAAGTATATGCAAGATAGGTAAAAACACAAATTCACATCACATAACAATATAAGAATAACCTCAACAATCATCTATTATAAGCATATATCACAATTTGACCTTACATGGCCTTAGTCTTATGAATTTAGTTCATGATAGATAATATGAGAAACAATAATGAATAAATACACATGTTCATAGACATGAATGAAATGAAAAGGCTATAAAAACTCCCTCTAATGTGATAGATGATGGCCCCTTGATTGGAGCTTCAATTCCTAGCTTTCTCCTCTTAGAATGATGAAGAATGGTGATGAATGAAGCTTGAGGACCGGTTCCTCCTCCTCCTCTCCTCCAAGAATCTGAAATTGATAGTCAATTCTGAAGAGTATGGGTTCCCCCTCCTTTTATAGCCAAAATTCCACTAAAGTATGCATTAAGAATTCCCATTAAAGTTCCCCAATGAGAATTCCACCTAAGGTGATGCTTAAAATTTGGCTTTTAAGATTCCAACCAGCTAAAAAATGCTGAACTTTCGGCCCTTAAGCATTCCACCAAGCATAACCATGTGAAAACTTCAACAAAACACATGCATGCTGCCATTTTCTTGCTTTCCAGCGCAGTCTTAGTATGTTTCTCATACCCATCTCCACAGATCTCCGAATTGGATGATTCAAGTCCCCATGTACAGATACGACATATATCTACAACCTTCAAGAAGGACACTTTGTCCAATTCGGTTTCTAAGTATACCGAAATTACGTTTCAACATGGAGGTTGTTTCTAATTTGGCGCCCATAAAGTAAATCTACCAAGAAACACACTTATGACAACCCCTCAACACATGTGCTGAATTATGGCCAAAAATGATTCCTACCCATCATATAATGCTGGAATTTAGGCTGAAAAGGAGTAACATTCGGACTATCCACGCCTAGGCATGACTAGGAGGGCGCTGGGGCGTATCCTGACACATGTACTTCTCTGTTCGGCGTAGCAATCGTATTTTCTTCACAATTATCTCTATAGACCTCCGATTTGGATGTTTCAAGTTCCCATTTGAAGCTAAGACATACATCTAAAACTGTGTAGAAGGAAACTTTGTCTAATTCGGTCTCGAAATGTACGGAATTATCGCTCGAATGTGGTAGGAGATGCATAAACCGCCTAGGTGTTGAAAAACATGCTTGAACTTGTTTTGTACATCGTTTTTCTTCCCTTTTCTTCATGTATTCTCATTTATTACCTGTATTCACTTAACACACCTATTAAAGCAATAAGTGAATCCAAATCATAAGAATTACGGTCTAAAAAACACGTAAAAACACCTCTTATCATACAGTCATAACCTCCGACTACCTCCACTTCACCAACCCCTGTTTACTTTACAATTCATCATTCGTAGTTTACATAATTACATACATAATTCAATCTCAACATTTTGGCAAAATAAAATCTTACTAAATTATTGAAGCTTTGCATGTCACCTTGCAAAGAAGGCTTTTTCCTGAAAGCACGAAAATCAAAACTACAAAAATATTAGTGGTTTCGTGAGTCCATAAAAAGAAAGCACATTGTAAATAATCAAACATAAGTTTTTTCAAATTTTGCATGTTCCATGGGCCTAGGAAGTTGTTTTCCCTTGTAGACTCCTCTAGCTAGTAACTTTCCTGAAAAGACAAAGAACCATAAATTTACGAAGACAAATGTTAGTGAAAATTATAAGTCCTGCAAAAATGCTTATAGAAGTCATAGTAAGGATAACTCTTTAATCCTAATTGAATAATATTACAACTTAGTTTATGATGTGGATAAATAACTATGCACAGGATGCGTAGATGATGCCTGACCATGCCTATGATGCACACACAATGCTATGCTCATGATACCTGAATGATGTCTAAGGAGGAGATTTGTTACAAAACTTTTTATGTTTCCTTTTGGTCAGTGATAGAAGTCGTTTTTATATGTTATTAAGCCCCTTTGCGTTTATGTTTTAGGTTCATTTATCGCTTGATTTTGTCACTTGTGCGTTTAATTCGTGCATTAAGTGATTTCAGGCCTTAAGTGGATACAATCGAATAAAGGGTGGAAAAAGGACGTATAAAACAAGTTTAGGCCAAGATGTTTCACACCTCTACGACCAAACAAGCAAGAAACAAGCTGGAGTTAGCCAAAATCATATTTTAGTACCATTTTCGCACACCTGGGCGCCAAATCAGAAACAACCTCCACATTGGAACGTCATTTTGATATATTTAGAGACAGAATTGGATGAATTGGCCTTCTACAAAGTTGTAGATGTATGTCTTATCGTCACATGGGGACTTGAAGCATCAAATTCGGAGGTATTTGGAGAATTTTATGAATAAAACACTATCTCTGCGCTGGAAAACACGAAAGTGGCAGCTCCCATTCTTAGTAGGTGAAAAACAAGAGAATGGTAGGTGGAAAGAAAAGAGAATGGAAGGACATGTTCTTGGTAGGTGGATTTTTTGGCTATAAAAGGAGGATTGGAGGCCATCCTACAAACACACTTGAAAACACATTCCCCATTGGGGGAGCCTAAACACATCCTATCATCATCTTCATCATCCTTAGATTAGTTATGAAGATTATCAAGAACCTCTGAAGGTGAAGAAATCAAGAAGCATGGAAGAGATGAAGATCGAAGTTCAACCATCAAAAATACGAGGGAGTTTCTTAGATTTAGATTTATTTTTGTCTATGAATATGAATCTTAATTTAAGTTCCTATCTTTTATCTTTTATGATGAAATAGATTCTTCGAACTAAGGCCATGTTATGATAATTGAGTTATAAATTGTGTTTTTCATATTAATTCTATTGTTGCTTTGTGTCTTGATCTTATTTGAATGCATCATATGCTTAGCTACCATATGCATGATTTATTGCTTAAATTATTCGTTCGAGAGAAGGTAATTTAAGGTGCAAAGAGGATCATCACATAATCCGTAAAAAATAGGGAATTGCCCCTAGAGATAGGTAGAGATTCCCGGGTGCAATTAGCCGGATTAATCCGGGGAAATTCTAGAACTTGAATGCATGATTGTTGGTTAGATTCTCGGATAGACATATCTAGAGAACCATCAATTAATCATAGGATTATTACAGCCGAGACATCGGGTAGTAATTATTTAAGGTTTTTTCCACCAAAGCAACATTAGTATAATAATATGAGAACATGTTTATAATGAAAATTGATTAATTTATGCCAACACATGTGTCTTAGTTGCTCTCTTCCATAGCTATCTTGATTTCGACATCTTGTTTCTTATATCTTACTTCCATAATATTTTTGTTAATTCTTGTTTTAGTTTAAGTTCTTCAATTGCTTTAAAATCATAAACTAAAATACAAGTCCTTGAGGTTCGGCAACCTGGACTTTATTGTCCACTTTATTACTACACACGACCAGTCCACTTGCTGTTTAATACACGTAAGGATTTTTCGTGTCAAGTTTTTGGCGCCGTTGCCGGGGACTTGTTTAATTTTAGTTTTTGATTTTATTACAAGTTTTAAGTATTTATTTTATTTTTATTAAATCTTTTTATTATTATTTTTATTATTTTTTTCTTACACTCTTAGCTCGCAATGACTAGAAATTTTCCAGATATGACCCTTCCGGAGAATCAATTATGGCTGCAAACCGTCATTCAATTCGCAAAGGATAGCAATTTTCCTGATATGACACTACCGGAGAATCAATTATGGCTACAAAGCGTCATTGAAGAGTGTTATGCACAAGGGTTCTTTCCACAACATTACAAAGAAAGAATTCCTACTCCGGAGGAGCAACTTGATAACACCATTGGAGAGCTCCACTTTATGATGAAGGACGCACGGCGGGAAATGAAGGAGATGAATCATCAACTCAAGCAACTAACGAGCGACATATCTGAGAAAGTACCATGGGCATTGCTTGGTACCACTGAGATAGATCAAAAGGAGGAATTCAACACCGTGATGTTGAATGAAATGAAGTTGGAAAATTCGAAAGCAGATTCCTCCAACAATGAGCATTCGACTCATATCCTTTCTGACGGTGTTGACATTTCTTTACTTTCTTCCCTAGCCACAGGTAAATCGGTAATCGATACCGATGATGGTAAGTTGTCAATGAATATAGAAGATGATGATATGGTTAATATCGATAGCTATGAGGTTTTTAAGCATCCACTTGACTTTGATTTGAATTTTCACGCTGATGCTTTTGATCCTTTTAGTGTTGAGCACTTTCAGGAAAAACGAACCAATCATCTTCTACATCCTTACATCGTGGATTTCATCTATGTGAAAGTGATGGGTGAAGAACGACGAGACATTGTCTCTAACTTGGAAGAGAGCCCACAATACCATCCTAAGCATAGGCAAGAAAAGGTAATAGAGGTATTGAGGGACCATAAAAAAACTCGTGAGTGGATGATTGCTTGGTCTCAACCTAGGGTATTTATCACACATGATGGACCAATCCTCAATACCAATATCCAAAGATTGAATCGATACCCGAGAGTGGAGTGGAGAACAAACAAAGCATTCATACGTCATCCTCCTTGAGCCGACCCGATAAAGTCAAGCTAGTGACTTTAAAACAAGCGCTTCTTGGGAGGCAACCCAAGTTTGTAAGTTTCTTTCTTTTTGCTTTTCTTTTTGTTTTGTTAGTTTGTTTCTTTATGTTGTGTTCTAGCATGCACTTTTAGTATGTATATTTCATATGCTTGATGGTTTGTTTGATAAGTATGTTGAACATGTTATAGTAGCAATTCCCCGTTGTTTTGAGAGGCCTATTTTGATGAGATGGATTTGATTTGGAACATATTTGTGATGAAGGATTGTTTTTCACCAATCCTTGATTGTAAGTACTCTTATACCTTTTGCATGCGTTTATGTGAGACAACATTGGGGACAATGTTGAGTTTAAGTTTGGGGGTATATGTGGGTAGTACTTTGTGGTTTTAATACATTCATATGATTGATCACCATGTGTTTGCTATTTTTGTCATGTCATGTGTACCTCGTTTAGCTCAAGTTTGGGGGAATTTGTATGCTATCATGTTTATATGTGTTTATGTTGAGAAAATCAAGCATGGTTTTTTTTTTAGTCCTTCCAATTGATGCATTTAAATTGATTAACTTTAAAAAATGGCATGATTTTTTGAAATAATTTGAATTTAAATGAACATATATATCTTTGAAATTGCACATGGAGACCCTAGACTAGGATTGATTTCTTAGATGATTCACATTGCACAATAAATCGAGGGTAGAGAAGTTGAGAGGATAACCATCTTGAGACACTTAAGGAGTTTTTCCCGAAAAAATTAACTTAGATTTTTCATAAGGTTATAAGTTGAGTAGTAATTTTTTTATGCTAAACAATGAATTAAAAAGGTTGAAGTTTGGTATGACCACAAGTGGTCAGGCTAATATGTACTGGAGGTGAAAAGTTCCATGCCTATATACTGTACTATTATGCTAATTTGAGCTAAGCTCAAGCCAAAAAGAAGTGAATTGTTTAAAAGATCTAGTTTTATTTCGTGGCCTTTGACACTCGAGTGATTAAATCCTTAGGAGTGTCTTTACACTTAATGCCCCAAAACTATCTAGTTTGGGAGTCATTGATCTAAAGCTTGTTACATGGGTGCCATAGAAAGCCTAATGGAATAAAACATGGCACATGATCTAGCCTTAATGAAGTTAATTGGAAAGTTTCATATGAATTGAAAGTTTGAATGTTTGAGATAATGAAATTTAAATGGCTATGAAATTTTCTATGATTCTTATGCTTTGTGTTTGATCATAAAGTTGATAGATATGGGATTAATGTCCAAAATTTGGTAAGGATGCCTCTCAACTATAATACCTTAGATTTATTTTCACTACACCCTATGGAGTCTTTTCCAGTATTGGTGTCACATGAGCAAAAGTAGTTGATATGTATATATATTTGTGAGCTGTAAAAAGGTGATTTTGTGCCATTTATTCTTGTTAATTATGTTGAGATGTATTCATCTGCTTGAGATTGAAAGTTTGTTAGATTTTGTGGGTATATCATATGCAAACCCTCACGAGACTATAACTCGTCCTTTGAGGTAACTCAAAGGTTTAAAGGCTTGTTGCACATGCTAAGTGCAATCGTTTACTCCACGAAAGTGAGTTCTTTTGTTGTTTTTGTTTTCTCCTTTTGGTTGATGATGTTTTTTGTGCCCTAGACCTTTTATTGCTCGAGGTCGAGTGATAAGTCCATATTTTACAGTATTTTATGCCCCATTGTAATATGATTTGATCGTTACTTTGATCATTTTTTATCCCTCATAATGCTTTGATTGGTATATATTTTGTTTTGTAGGATAAAAGTTGATTTACGCATGAAAGACGAGAAAAGAGATCCAAATTGAGCTTGAAATTGAAGAAAGAAACAAAAGAAGATAGTTGACGAAAGATTTTACACAATGCTCATATATAAATGCGTTTTTCATCCTCTTACAGGCCGAATCATACTAAGGTTTCTTCTTCAATATTGTAGATCTATTTCTTAGCTTCGCGTAGCAACTTGAATCAACTCAATCCGACATTTGTAGAGAGAGTTATGATCAAAATACGAAAGCTGTGAATTCTGCGTCAGAGGACCGCGGTCTGATAAGAGTTTGTGCCGCGGTCCAATTCTCCCGAAGCCCTAAAATTAAGTCCGCCGTTTTCTCCCTTTATAACACACTTTTCTCTTGGAAAACACTAAGAGATGCTCTAAAACACCAAAGGGGAGCCATGGGAAGTCCTAAGGAAGCTTGAAGAGCCATCATCATCATTTTCATCATCAAAGCTTGGATTCACACTTTATAATAGGGAGTAATTCAACTATTTCTCTTGATTAGTATTTCAATTATGTCTTGTAGAGTTGTTGAATCACTTGTTGTTGTAAGTATGAGCTAAGTATTTTTGTGATTGGGTTATGTGAATACTTTGTGATGTTTTGTGTTTAATGAATTATTAATTTCCGGATTTATTACATTCTTGTTACATGTTTGATTTTGTGCTTAATGCTTGCATATGCTTGATCACCATGTGTTTGATAAAATGCTTTGTCTTGAGACCGAGAGGAGATAGATAAAGGGAGATCGAAAGATCAATCATCATAACGTAACAATTGACTAGAGATAAAATCGATTGCGTTGTGTGGCTTTTTGTGATAAGATGACCCGATTGAATGTAGGATCTTCGTAAACAAGGAATTCCTTTGAACCTAAATGCATGTTAGTTAATTCAATCTTCACTATAGAGATATAGGAAGTTGTTAACTAGTATAGGCTTGTTATTTCAAGAGATTGAATAATAAATACATTAGGGGGTTTCGCCATAACAAGAACGTTCTAAGAATCCGGATAATTAAGAGTTCATGAACATAGAATAGAACATAGTAGGATCATAACCCAATCACCTCTTCCCATTTGATTTATTACCTTGATAATCATTTTAGTTATCTTTAGTTATTTTCATAGTATAAACACCTATCATCTTATAAATTGATTTAGCTTAGAAATAGGTAATATAGCAATTACGAGCATTGAATCCAATTGTCCCTGTGGAGACGATACATCCCGGGCTAAATAGTCCACTTTATTACTTTGCACGACCTAGTATACTTGCTAGGATTTCGCGTGTCAAGTTTTTGGCGCCGTTGCCGGGGACAATTGCGTTATTTGATATTGTAATTCACTTATCTATTCTAAGACTAAGTTGCTGTTTTTGCATTTTGGTTTGCTGTTTTTACGTTTTGATTTACTGTTTTTACGTCTAAAGTTGCTGTTTTTGTGTTTTAAGTTGCTGTTTTTGTGTTTTAGTTGCTGTTTTTATGGTTTAGTTGCTGTTTTGTTATTTTGGTTTGCTGTTTTTACATCTTGAGTTGCTGTTTTTATGTTAAAAGTTGCTGTTTTTGCGTTTTGGTTTGTTATTTTTACGTTTTAATTTTGGTTCTTTTGATTCTATTGTTAGGTTGACTTCTTTGAGTAGTGCATGACCCGCACATCTCAAGGAAACCTTGAAGATTTTGATTCTGAGATCGAGCGCACTTTCAATAGAAGAAGACGAATACAAAGCCAAAACGAGAGTCAATTTGAGGCAATGGAAGGGAACAATCCCGTTAATTTAGAGGACCCGGGAATTCAAGCCTTGATTCAAGCCGCTGTTGCTGCCACATTAGCACAAAGACAAGAGCAAGCTCCCCGTCCTTTACGTGATTATATGCAACCCACTGTTCATGGAGCCGCTGGTGCTATCGTACTACCCACGGTAGAAGCAAACAATTTTACAATATCACCGGCTATTCTTCAACTCATTTCCAATGAACAATATCGGGGTACGGCGGATGAGTCATCAAATTCGGAGGTATTTGGAGAATTTTATGAATAAAACACTATCTCTGCGCTGGAAAACACGAAAGTGGCAGCTCCCATTCTTAGTAGGTGAAAAACAAGAGAATGGTAGGTGGAAAGAAAAGAGAATGGAAGGACATGTTCTTGGTAGGTGGATTTTTTGGCTATAAAAGGAGGATTGGAGGCCATCCTACAAACACACTTGAAAACACATTCCCCATTGGGGGAGCCTAAACACATCCTATCATTATCTTCATCATCCTTAGATTAGTTATGAAGATTATCAAGAACCTCTGAAGGTGAAGAAATCAAAAAGCATGGAAGAGATGAAGATCGAAGTTCAACCATCAAAAATACGAGGGAGTTTCTTAGATTTAGATTTATTTTTGTCTATGAATATGAATCTTAATTTAAGTTCCTATCTTTTATCTTTTATGATGAAATAGATTCTTCGAACTAAGGCCATGTTATGATAATTGAGTTATAAATTGTGTTTTTCATATTAATTCTATTGTTGCTTTGTGTCTTGATCTTATTTGAATGCATCATATGCTTAGCTACCATATGCATGATTTATTGCTTAAATTATTCGTTCGAGAGAAGGTAATTTAAGGTGCAAAGAGGATCATCACATAATCCGTAAAAAATAGGGATTTGTCCCTAGAGATAGGTAGAGATTCCCGGGTGCAATTAGCCGGATTAATCCGGGGAAATTCTAGAACTTGAATGCATGATTGTTGGTTAGATTCTCGGATAGACATATCTAGAGAACCATCAATTAATCATAGGATTATTACAGCCGAGACATCGGGTAGTAATTATTTAAGGTTTTTTCCACCAAAGCAACATTAGTATAATAATATGAGAACATGTTTATAATGAAAATTGATTAATTTATGCCAACACATGTGTCTTAGTTGCTCTCTTTCATAGCTATCTTGATTTCGACATCTTGTTTCTTATATCTTACTTCCATAATATTTTTGTTAATTCTTGTTTTAGTTTAAGTTCTTCAATTGCTTTAAAATCATAAACTAAAATACAAGTCCTTGAGGTTCGACAACCTGGACTTTATTGTCCACTTTATTACTACACACGACCAGTCCACTTGCTGTTTAATACACGTAAGGATTTTTCGTCTCAAGTCAGGCAAAGACCTAACCTGGATTCCTGCACTTACTGAGCAGCATGAGCTGCTCCAGCTATTACTGTCCTTTGCTGGGCAACTTGAGCCGCTCCAGTTATTTTCGTCCTTTATTGAGCAGCCTTGGCCGATCCAGCTATTACCGTCCTTTGCTGGGCAGCCTGAGCCGCTCCAACTATTACCGTCCTTTGCTGAGCAGCCTTGGCCACTTCAGCTATTACCGTCCTTTGCTGAGCAGCATGATTTGCCTCAGCTATTACCCACCTTTGCTGAGCAGCCTTAGTCGCTTCAGCTATTGCCTATATTTTCCTCTTTTTCTGGGGAGCATGAGCTGCCTCAGCAATTGCCAATTTTTGCCACTTTTGCTGGATAGCATGAGCTGCCTCAGCTATTGCCTATTTTTCCCACTTTTGCTGGGCAGCATGACCTGGCTCAGCTATTGCCTATTTTCCCCACTTTTGCTGGGCAGCATGAACTGCCTCAGCAATTGCCTATTTTTTTCCACTTTGGTTGGGCAGCATGACTTGCCTCAGTTATTGCCGATTTCCCCCCTTTTGCTAGGCAGCATGAGCTGCCTCAGCTATTGCCTATTTTTTCCACTTTTACTGGGCAGCATGAGCTGCCTCAGTTATTGCTTATTTTTCCCACTTTCGTTGGGCAGCTAGCTATTGTCGATTTTTCCCACTTTTGCTGGGCAGCATGAGCTGCCTCAACTATTGCCTATTTTTCCCACTTTTGCTGGGTAGCATGAGCTGCCTCAGCTATTGCCTATTTTTCCGACTTTTGCTGGACAACATGAGTTGCCTTAGCTATTGCCTATATTTTCCATTTTTGCTGGGCAGCATGACCTGCCTCATCTATTGCCAATTTTTCCCAGTTTTGCTGGGCAGCATGAGCTGCCTCAGCTTTTGCCTATTTTTCTCACTTTTGATAGCCAGCATGACCTGGCTCAACTATTGCCTATTTTCCCCACTTTTGCCGAGCAGCATGAGCTGCCTCAGCTATTGCTTATCTTTTTCACTTTTGCTGGGCAGCATGACTTACCTCAGTTATTGCCGATTTTCCCCACTTTTGCTGGGCAGCATGAGCTGCCTCAGCTATTGCCTATATTTTCCACTTTTGCTGGGGCAGCATGAGCTGCCTCAGCTATTGCCTATTTTTCCCATTTTTGCTGGACAGCATGAGCTGACTCAGCTATTGCCATACTTGTTGGGAATCCTGGTATCATGCACAGCAGAAATTTAAAATCATATCTGGATTCCCACAGCCAAGATCAATTTGTTTGTTCGTTGATTTCAATTAAAAAGGATTAACGCGAAAACTTACCTTTTCGCGTATTCAATCAATCCCTGTGAATCTTCAAATCTTCGTTCAATGGTCCACGTGTTCCGTCTCTAGATAATCAAGCGTCAGAATTGACCCCGGAAATCTCCATCTCTTTCTCCATAATGACGGCTAGGTAAGAGAAAGTGGAAGAGAATTATTTTTCTCTGTGTACTATTTCTGGTGGAGGTTTTCAGTATTGTGAATTACAACTGTTATATTTTCTAGCTTGTGTTGGAGGATTAAATAAATCCTCCAACTAAGCCACTATTCACACGCCCCATAGGGGCCCAATTGGACTTTCATTGGGCTATGTTGACTTAGTCATCTTAGCCCAATTAATTTAATCTTCTAATATTTAATCTAATTAAATATATAGATTAAATTAATATTCTAATTAATTAATTAATAAATTAATATTATAGTTGACCTAGTCAACATAATTAATTTAATTATCTATGTTTAATCCAATTAAACAACTAATGAAATTAATTAGTCCAATTAATTAATTTGTCCTTCCAAAGGACAAATTACCAAAATGCCCTCCAAATACAACAATCGATTTCCCTGTCTATTCCTATAGCGCGACTCTCTAGGTTCGCCTCGATTGGAAAATGGAGGATGCTAAAGGATGTGGGTGATACCTAACCAGCACCGTGGCTCCACATCGTAGCCTAACCGAGTACAAAATGACTATGTCATTAAGAACCTCTAGATTATTAATACTGTATGATTATAAGCCTTTCACTGACGTATCCCGATCGAGTGAGAGTCATGGAATATGTCGAACTCACAGGACTCGATGCTATGCTAAGAATCATAGTAGCATGAGATTATAGAACTACCCTCCGTGTCGAACACGAGTTAGTTCATAAGCTCTGGCCAGAGACTTTAATCTCATCTACTCATGATCGCATAGGATACTTCTCGTTTACTTTCGAGACAGTGAATTCCATTTTGCTAACCAGTTAAGACTACTACTTGCCCATCAGGCTGCACTTCGAGGTCGACCCCACCAACGGGTGAATTGGATCTAACTACTCTAATGACAGACTCGATGTCACAAGCACATCTTCAACTTGATTACTCAGGTCAAAGGCTCACGCATACTATCATAATCAGTAATCTGATCATTGACAGTCACTGAGTAAAAAACCTATGTGATCGGATTACCACGAGTCGTGTTCGAATACACTAATCCAATCAAATCAATGTATCCATGACACAAACTCCCACTATCCCATAGTGTTAGACTAGCACTCCTAATCAGAGCATGTGTCATACAAGTCCTCACGAATCTCAATGCCCAATTGAGATTCTCCGAGTTGCGAACCATTTAAGTGATCAAGTATCAAACCCTTCCAGTGCCCATATCTCCCTAACTACTATCTAGAGTGCGAAGGTTTGTCTTGACACACAAGGACTAGTTGTTCGTTTAAGCCTTATAGATGCCATTAAGAAATATATGAACACCATGCTAATGTCTTTATCTAATTAATAGGTTGTACAATATAAACTAGTGCCCTATTCTCTAATTCCTCTTTGGCATCAAGGGCACAAACCCAACAATCTCCCACTTGAACTCTATGCCAATCGCTATGATATCCATTACCCATCTTATTAGATGTTGCTCTAGCACCGCCTGTGATATTGCCCTACTGAGTGGGTCAACCGTGTTACTGGCTGAGGTTCATTTTCTGCAAGGCTATAATTGCCTTTTTCCAACGATCTATCTAAAGATGTTGTATCCCTTAACATTGTGTCTGCATTTGTGAGACCTCGGTTCCTTAGCATATGCATAAGCTTCCTTTCGTCACAATAAAGTGATAGTCCAAGTTGCACGCCAGGGACCTATAGAAGTTCCACCACGAACTTCAGATCCAAACAGATTTCCTTGACAGCCTCCAAGGCTCCAAGGCATTTTCATATTCATTCTCAGTAGTGGAGTACTTCACTAGGAACTCTTCAAAGTTACTACTCCACATTTGAGGCTGAATACAAACCCAAAGTGGAATTATAGTCATCTTGATCAGACTCCAAGTTCGATTAAGTATAACCTTCCACTCTCCATTCTCCATGGGCATAGACGACAAGTATATCCTAACTTCTTTTCAAGTACTTCATGATATATTTTATGTCTATCCATTGCTCTTCCTCATAGGCAAGAGCCCTTTCTCAGATCTTCTATCCTAAATTGCTTTCGGATTTATTCTAAGCAAAGGGCTTGGGAGGGCCCCATCATCCTATTCGTTCTATCTCCATAGATACGAATTATAAGGATAGAAGTGGCTTTTCCTAAGTCTTTTCATGGAGAATATGCTCGATGTTTATGTCTTTATCCAAGTCAATGAGCCCATATCATTTCCCATAAGTAGAGCACTCTCTACATATAGTACTAGAAATGACATTTCGCTCCCACTGGCCTTTTGCACACACATGGTTCCTCTTCATTTTTGATGAAATCATAATTCCAAATTATGTCATACAAGTGAAGATTCCAACTATGAGAGGTTCGCTTAAATCCACAAGTGAATTTATACAACATATAGACCTTATGAGACTCGGCCTCAGATGTGAAACCCTTGGGCTGTTCCATATAAATGTCCTCCTTGAGGAATCCATTTATGAACAAGTCTTTACATCCATGTGCCAAATTTTCATAATCTTGATGTGTTACTATCGAAAGTAAGATTCTAGTGAATTTGATTATAGCTGTGGCAAAGGGGCTTCCTCATAGTCAATGCCCTTCTTTTGACTACACCCTTTCGCCATCAGCCTGGCCTTGCCATTCGAATCAATCTTTCTCTTGTAGATGTGTTCGCCTATGATGAGTACAATACTCTTGAGGCAATCTACTAGAGTCTAGGATTGATTCAAAGACATCTAACTCATCTTCAATTTCTTAGCCTTGCACCTTCTCGTAGAGTCCATATCCACTATCAATTTGTCATGCGTAGAGGGATTGTATACATGGTTCGTCTTTGCTATAGCATACAACTTATGCTTTCATTGTAGCAGACAACCATCTATCTCAGGCGACTGAGATACTCTACCAGGCCAACACATTAGTGGCTATGTTATAATGGGCTTGGTTAGGGTTTCTTGAATAATAGTCTCCTAAGGAGTTTTGTTTTGTTCTTATAGAACAAACTTTCTACCTACTTCAATTTCTCGAACGATGTTGCCTTCGAGAAAACAGACCTCCAAGGCCATAATTATCCCCTGACCATTATGTAGGTAAGATGAGTTCTCCCACTGAATCCTTAGGATAACTAACAAAACGTTCTTTTAAGGACTTAGCCTCCAAATTCTTTACCTTTATCTTATCTACGTAGGTTGAGAATTCCCGTACCATCACGTGTTTAAGATCAGGATTCCACTTGAGCCACTTTGATATGGTGCTTTAGGAATGAATTTGGAGGGACATCTATTCAAGATATACCTATGAGCAGCGCATGACTCACTGTGAATTTGGGCAATTTCATGTAGTTTAGCATAGAATAAGTCATGTCCAACAATGCCTCGTCCTTGCGTACTACTGCCCTATTCAATTGTAAAGTTGCTGGAAGTGTCAACTGTGAAACTATGCTCGTTCTTTTAAGAACGGTTCGAATTAGGTAATCATATACTTGTCACTGCGATCCAATCATAGTGTCCTTATATGATATCCATTTTCAACCATAGACGTCAGTATGCACCAAACGTAAAAACCTGAGTGGCCCTTTAATATTTTCCCAGTGAAGGGAGATTTGGCCATCCTATCTTTGAGATGAGATTCTTAAGTTTGGATAGGGATCTAATCCCAATGGGTTTTTACCCCCATGTTTCTCGAACTCATGAATCTTATGCTCTTAAAGCATAATCTAATCTTAGGTGCCAAAAAATTTCTCTAGTTTGTCTCTGGCATACTACGCTCTTTAGTATATATGTTCACAGTACACTAATTCCGAACTTTTAAATTGTGTCAACAATTTTAGTCAGGATGCATTGTTCCTACATTTATTTCCAAAATGAATGTCAGGTAAGTTATTACTAAACTTAAAGAAGAATCATTTCTTGACCCAGTCACGAAAGGATAACATTTTTAGTACCATTTGGAAAAACTAATCAATCATCCACACTATAAAAAATGTCTGGAATATTTAAAAGAACAAAGTTGGGTCTTATGTTGATACCCATGACACAATGTCTGGTTCCACCATAAATCAGCTCTCGTTCTTCCAGCTTTTCACTTCTTTCTAATTCTTCAAACATGAGCGCTAGCTCTAAAATGTAGAATTCAAGAAGCTGAGAAAACTGGGCATAGAACATTAGTTTTAAAAACACATAGTTCTATATCCGGTGTGCCTTATATAATAGCCCTACTCGTCGTCCCATACTTAGACTTGAGTAATGCTTTCTTCAAGCATATAGTTCAACTACTCTAAACTGAGGACCATCCTTAAGTTTTTCAAGTCAGTTGATTTAGTTAGGCCAGTTCGAACAAAATCTCGAGCATATTTAACTAAATGGGTTTCTAATCTAAGAGAGATATAAAATAAAGCAGAAAATTAAACCAAGATATCAATTAAGTTTTTATATTGTACACAAGTAAAATTTAGGACTTTAATTTAACTTGGCTCCCACTACATTTATCGAAACATTGCACTCCCACTGCAATTTTTGGAAATCTCATTGGATAAATTTCGTAGTGAGTGATTGAGTTCTTTAAATGGTTAAGTGGGTTGCAACCCTTTAACGATTTTTGGCCCACTAACCTTTTAAAGCGGTGTCTAACACCAATCTATCCAATAGATGGTTCAATATTCTTTTCCCATAATTCACCAAACCGCAACCATTTAACGATATATATGTTAGTGAACTATCTGAGTTCATTCCCACTAACTCCTTATAATCTAACATTTGAATTTCACCTTTTAACCCTTTAACGATATTTGGGGTGAAATATGTTTCGATTAAGACATCCAATGCACTTAATGAAATTTTAGAATTGAGTCTTAATATATGACCCCCATTTACTGGGAAGATGCCATATATTAGATTCAATTCTTAACCTCATTAAGTTTAGTGGAGGGAGAGGACGCCCAACGCCCTTTACTAACTCAGTATTATTTAATTGGGAGAATTTAAGCATTAAGTGTTGGGAATGTGTCCTCGATGCCAACGAGGAGTTAGAATATGAGGCACAAGTTTATATTATACAACCTCTAATTAATATAAAGGCAATATTATGTTGTTCGTATAATTCTTGATGGCATCTATAAATATTAAATGAACAACTAGTCCATGTGTGTCAAGGCAAACCTCGCACTCCTTAAGGAGATGGGCACTTGAAGAGTTTGATACTTGATCACTTAAATCGTTCCCAAGTTGGAGAATCTCAATTGGGCATTACGATTCGTATAAGACTTGTATGACACATACTCTGACAAAGGAGTGCCAGTCGAACACTATGGAATAGTGGGAGTTTGTGTCATAGATACATTGATGGAATTAGTGTATTCGAACACGGCTCGTAGTAATCCAATCACATGGGTTTTTACTCAGTGACTGTCAATGATTGGATTACTGATTATGAAGGTATGCGTGAGCCTTAGACCTGAGAGTTACGGTCACAATGTGCTTGTGACGTTGGATTCTGTCACTAGAGTAGTTAGTCCCAATTCACCCGTTGGTGGGGCTGACCTCGAAATGCGTTCCAATGGGAAAGTAGCATGTGAGGTGATTACCAAGAGGGAATTCACTGTCTCGAAAGTAAAAGAGAAGTATCCTATGCGGTCATAGGTAAATGAGATTGAAAGTCTCTGGCCAGAGCTGATGAACTAACTCGTGTTTAGTGATCTCATATTACTATGATTCTTAAGCATAGCATTGAGTCCTATGAGTTTGACATATTCCATGACCCTCACTCGATCCGGATGTGATAATTTGGTGCATAGAAATTTGGAAAGACTACGGGCCCCGGTATGGTGTGGACCCTTGGAGGTAGACTTTCCCGGACCGATGGAAGTCTTTGAGGAGGTGCCGGTTGCATAGCTTGGAATAGATTTCGCAACCATTCCCTGTTTTCCGGGAGATTTATGTCGGGAAAATTCCCATTTGGATTTAGATTGTCGGCCATTTCTCGAACGCGTCTACTAGATCGAAGAACACGCTCTATCTCCGGCTCAAAATTGTATAGAGGCTCTTTAGAAGAGCGGGTCATGCACCACAAATTACACCTAACAATTAAACACAAAAAACAAAATTAGAATAATAAAATAAAAGAAAGGTTAGAAATAAACGAAGAACTAAGAATTATGAAAATTTAAACGAAAAATCAAAAACTAAAATGAACAAGTCCCCGGCAACGGCGCCAAAAACTTGACACGCTAAAAGCTAACGTGCTATAGTAGCAAGTGCACTAGTCGTGTATAGTAATAAAGCGGACAAAAAGAAGTCCGGGTTGTCGAACCACAAGGACTTGAATTCTAGTTTAAGATTTTATAACAACAAAGATCAATACAATAAACGTAAAATGAGTGTGAAACGCGTAAGATAAGAACAAGATTGCACAAGTGATTTAACCAAAATATAAAGGGAGACTAAGGCACATGCTAGGTTCAAATTGATCAATTATACTTATAAAGATTCTTGTTGAAGGATTACGCTTATATTGTTATGGTGAGAGCTCCGAGGGTAGAGAATAACCGATGTCTCGCGTATAAACTCCTATGCTTAGATCGTGATTTCCCAAATATTCCTATCCGACAATCTAGCCACTAAACATGCATTAATGTACTAGAGTTCACTCGATTTGAATCGAACAACTTCACCCGGGAATCTTTACCTATGTCTAGGGCAATTCCTCATTAGTTGCGGGTCATGATGTGAATTTCTTGCACCCTATGTCAATTTTCTCCCGAAATATTAACCTAGGCATAAGATTCTAACATATAGTGATCAATATGCAAGATAGGCAAAAACACAAATTCACATCACATAACAATATAAGAGTAACCTC
Source organism: Buddleja alternifolia (assembly GCA_019426215.1). Taxonomy (NCBI): domain Eukaryota; kingdom Viridiplantae; phylum Streptophyta; class Magnoliopsida; order Lamiales; family Scrophulariaceae; genus Buddleja; species Buddleja alternifolia. Next base: position 17,357,788 of record CM033398.1, read on the forward strand.
AACAATCATCTATTATAAGCATATATCACAATTTGGCCTTACATGGCCCTAGTCTTACAAGATTAGCTCATCATCAATGGCTTAAAAGAATGTAATGTTGTCATATACATAATCATGAACATAAGAATGCAATGAAAAGCAATTAAAAACTCCCTCAAGTGTGATTGATGATGATCTTTAATGGTGATGGATGAAGAATGAAAAATCCTCTCTCCTCCTCCAAGCTTGATGATGAATCCTCCCTCAAAAACTCTCCTTCTCTCCTTTTATTGATCGGTCCCCTTCCTCCCCTATTTACTTCATGATTCATGAGTGCAAGAGATGATTAGCTTTATAGGTGTAGATTCCCCTCCCTCCCATGTGTTGTTCCTCTCTTGTGTCCTCCATTACTCTAAAGTGTGTTGTATAAAATTTCATAAAGTAGATCTACCAAGAAACACACTTATGACATCCCCTCAACACATGTGCTGAATTATGACTAAAAGTGATTCCTTCCCATCATAAAGAGCTGGATTTTTGGCAGAAAAGGAGTTAAGATTCGGATTTCCCACGCCTAGGCGTGACTCAGAGGGCGCTGGGGCATGTCTTGGCGCATGTATTTCTCTGTTCAGCGCAGCAATCGTACTTCCTTCACAATTTTCTCCACGGACCTCCGATGTGGATGATTCAAGTTCCCATTTGAAGCTAAGACATAGATCTATCACTTTGTACAAGGAAACTTTGTCCAATTAGGTCTCGAAATGAAACAATTATTGCTCGAATGTGGCAAGAGATGCATAAACCGCCTAGGTGTTGAAAAACATGCTTGAACTTGTTTTGTACATCGTTTTTCTTCCCTTTTCTTCGTGTATTCTCATTTATTACCAGTATTCACTTAACACACCTATTAAATGCAAATGTGACATGATATAAGTAATAAGTATTCATAAGAGTACGGTCTTAAAAAACGTAAAAACACCTTATCAACACCCCCAAATTCAATTGCTCGATGCAATAAGAGCTATATGGCAAGATCAACATCATTCCATGAGAAAAAATAAAACAACTAACTAACTCACTTTCGTGGAGTAAACGATTGCACTTAGCGGATGCAACAAGCCTTTAAACCCTTGAGTTACCTCAAAGGACGAGTTATAGTCTCGTGAGGGTTTGCATGAGATATACCCACAAAATCTAACAAAATTTATCCAACCAAATCAATACACCTCAACATGATCAACAAGAATGAATGACATAAAATCAACCTTTTAAAGTTCACAAATATATATACATATCAATTACTTTTGCTCATGTGACACCAATACTTGAAAAGACTCTCTGGGGTGTAGTGAAAAATAAATCTAAGGTATTATAGTCGAGAGGCATTCTTACCAAATTTTGGACATTAATCCCATATCTATCAACTTTCGATCAAACGCAAAGCACAAGAATTATAGAAAATCTCATAGCCATTTAAATTTCATTATCTCAAACATTCAACTTTCAATTCATATGAAATTTCCATTTAAACTTCCTTAAGGCTATATCATGTGCAATGTTTTATTCCATTAGACTTTCTATGGCACCCGTGTAGCAAGCTTTAGACCAATGACTCCCAAACTAGATAGTTTTGGGGCATTAAGTGTAGAGACACTCCTAAGGATTTAATCACTCGAGTGTCAAAGGCCACGAAATAAAACTAGATCTTTTAAACAATTCACTTCTTTTGGCTTGAGCAAAGCTCAAATTAGCATAATAGTACAGTATATAGGCATGAAACGTTTCACCTCCGGTACGTATTAGCCTGACCACTTTTGGTCATACCAAAATTCAACCTTTTCAATTCATTGTTTTAGCATATAAAATTACTACTCAACTTATAACCTTATGAGAAATCTAAGTTAATATTTCCGGGAAAAACTCCTTAAGTGTCTCAAGATGGTTATCCTCTCAACTCCTCTACCTTCGATTTAAGTGCATTGTGAATCATCTAAAGAATCAATTCTAGTCTAAGGTCTCCATGAGCAATTTCAAAGATATATATGTTCCGTTAAATTCAAATTAATTCAAGAAATTATGCCATTTTTCCAAGTTAATAAATTTCAATGCATCAATTGGAAAGAATTTTTATTTTTTTACACAAATATATGCTAAAAATTTTTTCACACTTTTCAATTGTAGAACCCTAAAATAAGACATCCCCAAACTTAGACAGAAATATATAGGTCATGATTGGACATGACAATTATAGATCAAATATACCCCCCCCCCCCCAAACTTAAAACAAACATTGTCCCCAATGTTGGAGAAAACTTTAGGTAAGAGAACGCTTCACCATAAGGGGTGCTGAAAAGCAAACCCTAGTTCTCTTGAGGATATTATGTTCCAAGTTGAGCGACCGCGACTTAGTTGAAAGACAATCCTACTTCAAAATCAACATGTGCTATCCATACGATCCGGTTAAGCATAACATATTATCCACAAACACAAAAAGAAACAAAATAAAATCCAACAATAATAATTAAGCATAATTTCAAAATGACAAAGGTTAATCAAAATCCAAAAACAAACCACAAAGTGTGTAGTATCCAAAAACTCTCCTTCTCTCCTTTTATTGATCGGTCCCCTTCCTCCCCTATTTACTTCATGATTCATGAGTGCTAGAGATGATTAGCTTTATAGGTGTAGATTCCCCTCCCTCCCATGTGTTGTTCCTCTCTTGTGTCCTCCATTACTCTAAAGTGTGTAGTATAAAATTCCATAAAGTAGATCTACCAAGAAACACACTTATGACATCTCCTCAACACATGTGCTGAATTATGACTAAAAGTGATTCCTTCCCATCATAAAAAGCTGGATTTTTGGAAGAAAAGGAGTTAAGATTCGGATTTCCCACGCCTAGGCGTGACTCAGAGGGCGCTGGGGCGTGTCTTGGCGCATGTATTTCTCTGTTCAGCGCAGTAATCATATTTCCTTCACAATTTTCTCCACGGACCTCCGATGTGGATGATTCAAGTTCCCATTTGAAGCTAAGACATAGATCTATCACTTTGTAGAAGGCAACTTTGTCCAATTAGGTCTCGAAATGTACAGAATTATTGCTCGAATGTGACAGGAGATGCATAAACCGCCTAGGTGTTGAAAAACATGCTTGAACTTGTTTTGTACATCGTTTTTCTTCCCTTTTCTTCGTGTATTCTCATTTATTACCTGTATTCACTTAACACACCTATTAAATGCAAATGTGACATGATTTAAGTAATAAGTGAATCCAAATCATAAGAATTACGGTCTTAAAAACACGTAAAAACACCTCTTATCAGCTACCCACCTTCACATATCACATTAGGTCCTTATGCACACACTGAACACAGAGATGCAGCACAATTGGTACAGGAAAGAAGCAAAATGAATCAATTACTGAAAGAGAACTTAGAGCAAGCACAGAACCGCATGAAATATTATGTTGACAAGGGAAGATCAGAAAGAGAATTCAATGAAGGAGACAGTGTATATCTAAAGCTACAACCATACCGCCAGAATTCAACATCACTCAGAAGACACATGAAACTTGCACCCAAATACTACGGACCTTTTCCAATCATCAAAAAGATAGGTCCAGTTGCTTACCATTTACAGTTGCCTCCAGAGAGCCAAATCCACCCCGTCTTCCATGTATCCCTCCTCAAGAAGAAAATTGGAAATCGACACTCACCAGCCAGCCAACTCCCACCTATCTCCGATCAAGGCACCTTCCAAATTTATCCCACTGATATTTTAGCTCGACGAATTATTCCCCGCAACAATTCCCCAGTGGCCCAGGTCCTAATCCAATGGGTCTATTCAGGTCCAGAACAAGCTACTTGGGAGGATTTACGGTATATCAAAGCCAAATTTCCCTCTTTTGATCTTTACGGATAAGGATCTTTTCAACAAAGGGGAAATGTCATGAACAATCAGCTCAAATCCCTAATTCTGTCCAAAAACCCAATTGAACACAGCAACCGTCCGATTGAATTCTCAAACATAGAACTAAACGGAACCGTTCCAATAATGTGCTGTCGACAAAAGAAGAAACCACATCGCCTTATAAGCGACGCCGTTTTATCCCTTGAAGAACAGATCCCCACCGCAGATCTAGACGAAGAATCCAATGATCCAGATTCAGCCATTGCCCACTTCAGCTGCGCAGATCATAAGCCTATGAAATTATGCCAAGTAGCACCTGAAAATTAGTTACCAGATGTTAGGAATATTTTCTGTTAGCATTCTGTTGTCAAATTTCCATTAAAAAGCCGATTGTACTGAGAATAGAATCAAGAAATGAATTTAGCAATTATTCTGAATTCTCTCTCAATTCTTATTCATCATTTTTCGTATCTTTTTCTCTCAATTTTCCCAACCCAATTCTTAATCAAATTCTGAGTTCTTAACAGATTCAGCAACAAAAATCCCTCAATTTCGACGTCAAACATACAACTTCCATAGATCCGTTTTCATGGCTGCTTTGACATACGTCGGTGCAACCACACCGGCGATTAGTTTCGTGTCCAACAACAGACCATGGCGGCGCGTTTACCGCCGCCTATCTCCGATGAAGATCGGCACTCCTTGTATGAAAGCTTACGTTTCCAGATTTCAGCCCAGTTATCAGATATAATCAATTTACAGAAGAAAAAAAAATACAAATTTCAATTTTCCAGAAAAAACACAAAATCGATTTTCAAGAATTGTAAAGGCAGCCCCAAAATTCAGATTCAATCGATTTTCCAGAAATTCAACAATTGCAGTTATAACCCAAAAATTGAATCTATCGAATTAATTCTTAAAACTGTATATTTCAGATCGATCCATATATGATAATTCCAAATTATCAATTGCGTAATTAACATGAACATACAATATGAACATGATGAACACGGAATCATAATCAACGAAGCCAACAAACCTGGCTCTGATACCACTGTTGGAAATCTTGGTATCATGCACAGCGGAAATTTAAAATCATATCCGAATTCCCACAGCCAAGATCAATTTGTTTGTTCGTTAATTTCAATTAAAAAGGATGAACGCAAAAACTTACCTTTTCGCGTATTCAATCAATCCCAACGAATCTTCAAATCTTCGTTCAACGGTCCACGTGTCCCGTCTCTAGATAATAACGCTTCAGAATTGACTCCGAAAATCTCTATCTATTTTCTCCATAATGGCAGCTAGGTGAGAGAGAGTGGAAGAGGATTATTTTTCTCTGTGTAGCATTTCTGGTGGAGGATTTCAGTATTGTGAATTACAACTGTTATATTTTCTAGTTTGTGTTGGAGGATTAAATAAATCCTCTAACTAAGCCACTATTCACACACCCCATAGGGGCCCAATTGGACTTTCATTGGGCTATGTTGACTTAGTCATCTTAGCCCATTTAATTTAATCCTCTAATATTTAATCCAATTAAATATATAGATTAAATTAATATTCTAATTAATTAGTTAACTAAATAATTAATTAATATTATAGTTGACCTAGTCAACATAATTAATTTAATTATCTATATTTAATCCAATAAACAACTAATTAAATTAATTAGTCCAATTAATTAATTCGTCCTCCAAAGGGTCTTTCACTGACGTATCCCGATCGAGTGAGAGTCAGGGAATATGTCAAACTCACAGGACTCGATGTTATGCTAAGAATCATAGTAACATGAGATTATAGAACTACCCTCCATGTTGAACACGAGTTAGTTTATGAGCTCCGGCCAGAGACTTTAATCTCATTTACTCATGATTGCATAGGATAATTCTCGTTTACTTTCGAGACAGTGAATTCCATTTTGCTAACCAGTTAAGACTGCTACTTGCCCATCAGGCCGTACTTCGAGGTCGACCCCACCAACGGGTGAATTAGATCTAACTACTCTAATGACAGACTCGATGTCACAAGCACATCTTCAACTTGATTACTCAGGTCAATGGCTCACGCATACTATCATAATCAGCATACTTCTGTCCTTGACTCTAACTTCTCAGGATACTTCCTTAACACATGTGCTGAACATCCCAAAATACGGAGATAGTTAATCTTAGGCTTTCGCCTAATCCATAACTCCACATGTGTTTTAGGAACTGACTTAGATGGGACTAAGTTTAGTAGATAAGCAGCTGTTTCAAGTGTATATCCCCAAAATGAACTAGGTCGAGTCGCATGACTCATCATGGATCTTACCATTTCCATCAATGTTCTATTTCTTCTTTCTGCAACACCATTCTGCTGGGGTGTGCCCGGTGCAGTTAGCTGAGATCTAATCCCATTTGCAGTTAAGAAGTCCAAGAACTTTTGGATAGATATTCACCACCTCGATCTGATCTAAGTGATTTGATATGTTTATCTAATCGATTTTCCACATCAGCGTTAAACACTTTGAACTTTTCAAAAGTTTCAGACTTATGTTTCATTAGATATACATATTCATACCTTGAGTAATCATCTATGAAAGTTATGAAATACTCAAAACCTCCTCTTGCCTGAATGTTCATTGGTCGACAAACATCAGTGTGAATCAATTCAAGCAATTGTGTGGCTCTATTGCCTTGTCCCTTAAAAGGCCTTTTGGTCATTTTACCTGCAAACATAATTCGCAAACTGGTAGATATTTAAGGTCTAATGGACTTATAAGTCCATCAGTTACCAATCTTTGGATCCTATTAGAGTTAATATGACCTAAACGCAAGTGCCACATATATGCTTCATCAGTCATTGGAGTTTTTCTTTTCAATGGTAAGACTTGTTTACTTGTATTAGCCTCAGAATTACCAATAGAGTATTTATCAAGAAATAATAAAAAAAACCATCTTTCCTAGTGCCTTTACAAATAAACAATTTATTATGCTTAATAGATAAACCTTGTTCAAAAACAATAGTGAAACCATCATCCATCAAACAACTAACAGAAATCAAATTTCTACGGATGGAAGGCACATATAGACAGTCTTTCAAAAGTAACACTTTGTTCACAAAATATAAACTAACAAGCCTTGTAGCTACTACTGGCACGCTTGTACCATCTTTCATCAGTAGGTACATCTCACCATCACTTAGATGCCTGGTCAGCTGAAACCTCCGCAACATGTCGTAAATATGATTAGTTGATCTTGAGTCCACACATCAGGAATCTGGCGGACTTCCAACTAAACATGTTTCAAGTAAACAAGATATCGTTATACCTTGACTAGGTGCTTTTGCCAGATTTAGCAGGAAGGCTTGCTAAATATTTTGGGCAATTCCTCTTCCAATGGCCATCTTCCCCACAGTGGAAACATTTTCCTTTTGTGGGCTTAGCTTTCTTTTGAATATTAGTTTCTACAGTAGCAACTTTGTTCTTACCCTTTTTCTTAGCATTCCATTTCTTAGCTTTCATACTAGATGTCTGAGCAAAATTGACGCTCCCTTTAGCTCTCAGAACACCTTCTGCAACTTGCAGTTCATTCATCAATTCACGCAATGAGTAATCTTTATTATTCATGGCATAGTTAAGCCGGAACTGAGTGAATGAACTTGGCAAAGAGTTCAGGATCATATCCTGCTGGGTTTGACTGTCAATTTTCGCACCGAGGGTTTCTAGTTCATTCAAGTAGGCCATCATCCTCATGACATGCTCTTGAACTAGTGTTCCTTCAGTCATCTTGGTAGTAAGTATCTTCCTCATCAACTCATGTTTAGCTGTCCTATCTTAACCACCAAACATCTCCTTGAGATGTTGCATCATCATTGCTGCAGTCACCATCTCTTGCATCTGATGCTTGCGAACATTAGACACAGATGCTAGGATATAGCATTTAACCATCTCATTGGCCTTATGCCACCGTTCGTAACGGTCCCTGACAACCTATGATTCATTGGTAGCAGGAACTGGAGGACATGGTTCGCTAAGAACAAACTTGTTCTCATCATGAGTGAGCACAATCTCGAGATTCATTTTCCACTCAGCATAGTTAGGTCCAAAGAGCTTATTTTCCTTAAGGATAGATTGCAGAGGACTAATGGATGCCATTTATGAAATTGAAAAATTACAAACAAGTTACGAGTCAAATTACTTTAGCAAACAAACAAAATTGGAATCCACATAACCATATTTTGTACATACAATGATGACCTAGATTTATACACTTTCCTTCCTGGCGGCAAGATCGAAAAATATATTAAGTTTAGGCGAGAACACTTCTTAGTTAATATGGTTTTCGCTTGTAACTCTTACTAAGCATCATTAACCCACCATTTCAATCCTTAGCCTTTGGGATGATATAACAGAGCTCCTCAGGGAGGCTAATATGTTGTCCCAATCAAGTGTACACCATTACTTAGACAATCCATATGGTATTCGAGATTTTTTACGGTAGCATGATCGCACTCGTTTACACATATTTCAATCTACCCATGAAAGATCTAATCTTGTAATCGTGAGAAAATATCTTCCTCAGGGAATAATATGCACTCGCTATACCATTAGACCAGTAATGGAGGCCATGAGAATTCAACTCTTGAATCTCTCTCCCACTTGATATTTTATAATTCGTGAATTTTTCATTATCACATAATGACAACATTGGCTTAATTAAATAAATTATGAGTTCTAATCAAATTAGAATTTTCAAAATTAATTGAACAATAATCCAACACTTGAACTATTTATCCTCATGAAAATTGGAGACACTCCCACTCAATCATCATGTCAAACTATTTAAACATACGATTGACATAATATATTCAACACATTATTTAAACAATTTAAATAACACATTTGATCAAATCATATCATTCATGTTGAATATTAAACAAATATATTCATGCTTTTAAACAAATTTAAACAATTGATCTAATCAAATAAGCATGCTTCAATATGCATTCATACCTAGAATCTAATTCCATATCATCATTACATTAAAAATATGCGTACATGCCATGTCTCACATGCACGTATCAAGAGCCCTGCTCTGATACCACTTGTTGGGAAATTACTTCCAAAATAAACCCAAATTGGTACGCAATGGAATTAAATAAAGAGTCTAGCTCTATCGCGTACATGCATCACATTAAAAAAAATTTAATTCATACATACTATGGCAAAAGATAACTAATTAAACAATTTAATTAATAATTATTGATCAAATATATAGCTAGCAATTAAATGACTAACTAATTAAACAATTTAATTAAAACCAAACAATTGCATGCCATAGAAATAAAATCAATAATTAAACTAAGAAAATACAACCTTCCTCCGAAGATCGGAACAAGCCGGTGGAATGCACCGCAACTAAAAAGCACCTCCTTCTTGTCGGAGGAAACCGAGCTCCTACACCGCAAAGTCTTCTTCGCAATGCCTCGCTATGAACCCGGGAGAGTGGGATCCTAATAAAATTTAATACTAAAATAAAATTTCTTAAAAAAGAAATTTTATATACCTTGCAAATATATTTTCTAAAGTAGAAAATTCTTTTGCAATTTTGTTATGTTTTTGAACTCAACAAAGACCTCTATTTATAGATGGCCATAGGTCAAAAACTTGTATTTTCAATCAATGTGGGACAACACAAATTAAATAGGCAAGGCTCAAGGCCACACGGGCCAGGCCATCCGGGCACACGGTGGCCAGGCCATTTTTCAAAACTGCCGAGGCGCGTGCACGGCACGAGCCAGAGACAGCCAGCATCGTTGCTGGCTGGCTGGCAGTCACGCGCCTTCAATTTCAATTTTTTTTTAAATAAAAATAAATTTAATTTAACTTTATTCCAAGTATCTTTCTCTAAAGATATTTCCCACATCTTTTCATCTAAGTTCAAAACACTATCCATCCAATGGATCTTTTAGTATTTAATCTAGGTTTTATTCGAGGCTTGCGAAGGGACCTTAGGGAAAAATTAATTCTACCTCCAAATGGGTCAAATCGAATTACCATCGCATGGTAATATTTGATTACCATTTAACAATATTTAAGTCCACTATATAAATTTTGTTGCACTCTATAATTAATTAAATTACCCAAGAGTTCTAATACTTAAGAATATTATAACTAACTCCTCTATTGAAATCTTCGTGAAGAAATAAAATCAATTCTACTATTATTTTATTCTTCATCTCTTATCCTAAAATTACCAATTTGCTCATTGTCAACTTTTCATACGAAAAGTCATTTTAATTTCAGTGACACTTCACCTGAAATACTTTGCCCAAAGTTTTAGAATAGTTGAACATTGCAAATCCATTAAAAGGAATATTTCTTATCTCTCATGGAGATTATAGTTTCCTTATGAATGTCCTTCATAATCACATTTCATGCAATTACCCAACGATTAAAGAATTGTTATGCAAATTATTTATTTTCGATAGTAGCCAAAAATAAATAACTTAATTGGTCCGGTTCAGTGTTTCAATCTCATTGATTTACACGAATATAATATATACGGAATCCTCATTCCCATGATTAAGACAAATCATCGAATATAGTACATTATAGTCTTTAGAAGATAAGACGCTCAATCTTATCACCAACTGAAACCCATTTATAATAATATATGACACATATAACCCAAGTCTTTTCATGGAACAACACTTCCATTTGGATTATCATATATTATATTGGACTACGTCTATCTTATAGTACGATTTCTATAATACTCATAACTTGCAACAAAATTAATAAAGATCAATTTCATAAACGAAATATAAACGTTTCATATAATTGAATTTTTAGGGCACAATCCCTAACATATATATATATATATAATAGAATTTATTTTATTTTTGTAATAAATGATGAATAAATAAATAGAAGTAACGTTAACCTCATGTAACTGTATATCTAATTATTATCTAAATGTAATTTTATAGTAGAGTTCTAATGTAATAATACTTCTTTTTGTAAATACTTATTAGTTGTAAATACTTTGATTTATTTTTATAATTTGTTTTTATTACTCTTTTGCCGTTAAAAAATTGAATTGCATAAGGATATTTTAGGTATGTCAAAAGTTTAAAAAACAACTCTTACTTACAATAATAATAGATAAATAGATAGATTTGTAGATAATGCATTAGATTTTCTACAATTTTACAATAAAATTAGAATTTTTTTAGCATCCTATCATACATTTATGAGAAAATTACACCAACACCCACTGCTATAATAGGTAATTACACAAACTTATCATCTTATAATTGAAATTACAAATACCTGACCCACTATAATTGAAAATAATATTTACCCCCCTTAGATCAGTTTTTTGATGACATCATCATGTGAACTTTCAAAAATGCCCATGTCCAAATGTCATTTGGGAAAAATTACACCAACCTCCCCTCTTATTTTTTAAATTACACAAAAATCCCCTGTTATAATGCACTTCTTATGAGCACCCATATACAAGGACGGATTTACGGGGGGGCCAAGATTTAAATTTTTTTCTACTGGGTATATGTAATTTTATGATATGGCCCCCCAAGAATATATAAAGTACCGTGTATGTACAAAACAAATGTCAGACTTGGTGCAGTTTTTGAAAGGCAAATGCTTAAGTCATTGCTGAGTGAGAATTCAGGTGACACTTTTTTTAAGCCCACTTCTTAATTATAGTAGTTCTTTATTATTTTAAACTAACAGCCCCAACATCTTAGGCTATGTTTGGTTATGTTTTGGAATGGTATTTTGGTGAGAATTATTGGTGAAAATTTTATGAGGACATGCAATTTTGATGGGATAACGTTTGGTTATGTTTTGGGAGTTGGTTTTTGAGTGATTTTTTGGTGAGATAGTGTTTGGTTTTGTTTTCAGAGGGAACATAAATTACTGTAGCTGTCAAATCCTGTAAGTTTTTGTCTGTCAATAATTAAAAATTATAATATAATATAGAAATTGAAATAATTATTATATAGATAAATATATATGTATATATGTAAGTAATAGTAGTGTGTGTATATATATATATATTAGTGTACATATATATGTGTAATAGTAGTAATAGTAGTTTATATAAAATTAAAAGAAAAGTATATATATACACACACACACACACACATATATATATATATATAAGTAATAGTGTTAATAATAGTTGATATATAATTAAAAGAAAAGTATATATATTCATATATATATATATATGTATGTATGTATCAGCGTGTGTGAGAGTGCGTGTAACAGTGTGCGTGTGTGACTATGTGTGTGTGTGTAATAGTATGTGTGTGTGTGTGACTGTGTGTGTGTGTTTCTGTGTGTGTTTGTGTGTGCGTGTAACAGTGTGTGTGTGCGCGCGTGGGAAAGGGGTGTGAGGGGGGAGGGGGTTGGGGGAGATTGGGAAAGACGATGAACAGTCTCCCCCCCCCCCCCTTCTTTTTTCTTTTTTTTTCCTTTTTTTTATTTAATTTATAAAAAAAAATTAATAAGTAATTTATTTTAAAAATTATTAAAATACAATCCTATTCTTAGATAATTAGGTCACTTCTACTACAAGTCAATTACCAAATCCAAACCAAAACCACGAAATAAGAAACCCTTGCTTCACTATTCACGCGGTCAAATCCACGTTGACCACAAGGTTGACTCGGTCAAACCCGAGTTGACCGTGGTCAAATTGCCTTTGACCGTCCCAAGACCTTTTTTTCCCCCACATAATATACATTAAGAAAACACACACATATAAATATGGGTAACACACATGCATTTCTCGATCCACACACAATCAAATCACAAATTTAGCAATGAGGTAAATTAGACACAGTCACACACATAAAAAGTAAGTAAAACTTTAAAATAATGTGTACAAATAACATATATATGTATATAAATATAGATATATATAAATCCAAATACTTTCACTATAACTAATTTGAAAAATAAAATTTGAAAGTTTTACTTTAGAAAACTCCACAAATTTTAATCTATGTTTTATCAATACTATTTCTCATGATAAAATTACAAACAAACAAACTTTTTTCTATTTTAAAGTTTAATGGTACAAGATCAAAGATATGACAAAACATTACAAAAAAAAAAAAAAAAAGACATGATCAAAGAGAAGAGAAAGAGTGAGGAGAGAGAAGAGAGGGAGTGAGGAGAGAGAGAGAAAGAGGATAGGGGGATAGAGAGAGGAGAGAGAGATAGTGGATATTAAGAGGAGAGAGAAAATTTTGTATAAAAAATAGAGGAGAGAGAATGAGATCGGGGACAAAGTGAGAGAAAGAGGAAAAATAATGATTATGTTTTTTTTGATGAAAAAAGTTGTGTATTTTTGATGAAATATTGTGTGAAACAAACATTGTTTGGCGAAAATTTTGGACCAAATATGACTTGAAAACATAACCAAACATAGCCTTAATGTTTCCACCAGCACTCTCGGTCAACTTGTGTGATTTTTAGTTTTATATTTAACTTGTTATATTAAAAAGGAAACTACCATAAAAAAGAAATATAGAGTTACTAACAACTTTAGTTTTCTTTTTGAACTTCTATTCTACACTTATTAGGATTAGTAACAAATTATATTTCCTTTTGAACTTGTCTTCTAAACTTATTAGGATTAGAATTAACAAACACTTTTAAAACCTATTGGAAGGATTGTTGACAAGAAAAATATACAAGACATCAAGAAATCTAAAGACAAGAAAGGTTGATTATCACTCAAATATTTTGAGTTTAACCATCACATGGTATGAATTCATTCTATTATATTATTTTATAATATTTTGAAAAAGTGTAAAAATATTATTGAAATTTTTTGCTTGCATGATTTGATGTGTATTAGAATTTAATATATATATATATATATATATATATATATATATATTTATGTGTATTCACTTATTCAATCATATAATAAATAGGTGATCGAAGTATGGGAAAATCTACCACAATTGATGCATTCTTTAAAAGAAAAAGTACTCAAAATCAAGAATCGCAAATTGAAACATCAAAACTCATGCCAAATGTTAGTGCTTCGACCTCTCCATTTGATCGTCCTCCTAAAGTTCCAAGGGTTGAAAATGAAGAAATAGATATTTCATCTTTAGAGAGAGATCCAGGATTGCGTCGACAACTTTCAGAATATCCAATTGAGCAACGTGATAAAGTAAGACGAGCTTATATAATGGCAGGACCATATCAACCTAGGCTTGGAAAATATCCACTTCCCGGAGTAGCTAATCATCTTCGTAGTTTTCAAGAATCTTGGTATGAAAAATTTTCAAGTTGGATGGAGTATTCTACAAATAAGGATGCATCGTTTTGTTTGCCCTGTTATGTGTTTAACAATATTTCAAACAGTCGTTTTGGCACGAATGCATTCATAGAAACTGGATTTTGAAATTGGAAGAAAGTTGATGATGGGAAAAGATGCGCATTTTTGAAACATATTGGCACGAATCCTAGCTCACCGCATAATCAGTGTGTTAGAGCATGTGATGATTTGATGGCTCAATCCTAGCATATAGATAAATTTCTTCATAAACAAAGTTCGAATATGATTGCTGAAAATCGTTTACGGTTGAAAACTTCAATTGATGCTATTTGGTGGCTCACATTTCAAGCATGTGCCGTAGTAATGATGAAAGGATTGATTCACTAAATCGGGGTAACTTTATTGAGTTGATAAAACTTCTCGGATCATGCAACTTAAGTGTTGGCAGTATTGTACTTGATAAGGCACCGGGCAACGCACAATATATCTCCCCCAGCATCCAAAAGGAAATTCTACATATTTTTGGGAGAAGAATACGAGCTATAAGTCGGGAAGAAATTGGGGATGCCAAATATTGTATTATTATTGATGAAGCTCGAGATGAAGCAAAAAGAGAACAAATGCCAATTGCTTTGAGATATGTGGATAAAGAATGTCAAGTTCAAGAAAGATTTTTTGATATTATCCATGTTTCAGATATTTTATTTTTGAATTTGAAAAATGAGATAACTGTGGTTCTTTCCTAATCTTCCTCTACAAAATATACGTGGTCAAGGATATGATGGAGCAAGCAACATGTGAGGAGAATGGAATGGACTACAAGCCTTGATCATGAAAGAGTGCCATATGCTTACTATATTCATTGTTTTGCTCATCGTCTTCAATTGGCATTAGTAGCTGTTGCAAGAGAAGTGAGCCCAGTCTATAACTTTTTCACAAAGCTGACGTTTATCGTCAATCTTATTAATGCTTCTTCCAAAAGACACGATCAGTTAAAAGATGCTCAAACTTCTATTATTGATGATTTAATTGCTAACAATGAGCTCGAAACTGGTAGTGGACTTAATCAAATTGGGACTTTGCAACGAGTTGGTGACACTCGATGGAGCTCACATATGGCTTCTATTCGAAGTATATTAAAAATGTATGATGCCACTTATTCAGTTCTTCAAAGTATCACAAAAGAAGGTAATAATTCTCAAAGAGGTGATGCACATGCAGCTTGTGATGTAATGACATCTTTTGAGTTTGTTTTTATTTTGCATCTCATGAAAAATATTTGGAAATCACTCACGATCTATGTCAAGCTCTCCAACTCAAATGTCAAGATATTTTGAATGTCTTATCTTTGGTTTCCACAACCAAGACTTTGATTCAAAAGAAAAGAGAAATAGACTGGGAAACTTTTTTACATGAGGTTCAATTTTTCTGTGAAAAACATGATATTGATGTTCCTGATATGAAGTCGCCTTATATAGCTGGAAGAGGTCGAGGCCGTCATCAAATGGAACCTATGTCAATGGAGCATTACTATCGGATTAATTTACTCATTGCCACTATTGATACCCAATGGCAAGAGTTGAATAGTAGGTTCAATGAGAAAAATATGGAGTTTCTTAGTCTCAGCTCAACATTTGATCCAAGGGAGGATTTTAAGTTGCTTAATGTTGAGCATATCGGTGACTTAGCAACTAAGTTTTACCCAGCTGGTTTTACGGAGCAAGAGATATTGCATTTGAGGATACAAGCACGACATTATGAGCTCAATGTGAAGCGAAATTTGGAATTTAAACAATTATCTACAATTTTTGAATTATGTCGACAAATGAAGATGACAAAAAAGGATGTGGTATACCCTCTAATTGATCGTTTAATTCGTTTAATATTGACTCTTCTTGTCACCAACGCAATGACTGAGAGGTCATTTTCAGCCATGAAATTAGTTAAAAATAGACTGAGGAACAAGATGGAAGATGAATACCTTGCAGATTGTTTGATTACTTGCATAGAGAGAAGAATCGCACAGAAAATTGATACAGAGTATATCATAGATGAATTTTATGACATGAAAGAACGTCGTGTACAACTTCGATAATTTTTTTGAAGAATTGCTTTTATGTTTTGAAACTACTAAATTTATTAAAAGTTAGTTTTGTTTTCTTCTTTTTACACGCTTTCTATTAAATAAAAGTAAGTTTGACTATATGCTATAATTAAATATTAAATATTTTTTTTTTTGTTAATTCATGCAAAAAAAAATTCATTAATGGTACTTCGGTCCCTCCAACCACTAATTCTTGGATCCGTCCCTACCCCTATATATTAAAAACTTCTTACAATTCAATCCCTAAAAACCTTACAATTAGCCCCTGTAGGGGGGTGTTGGTAATTGCAAAACAAGAGGGTTTTTTTTCGGTAATTACACATTATAACAGGGGGTACGGCCATGACAAAAATGTTGTTCTAACATCTTTCTTTTTTTTTTAATAACTTAAGTGAAGGACAAAAATGTTATTTAGTATTGTTTGATCATTGACCGAGGGATTCCAGGGGGTAAATGCAATTTTCAATAATAGTGGGTTAGGTATTTATAATTTCAATTTTAAGAGGGTAAATATGTGTAATTTCCTATTATAAAAGTGGGTGTTGGTTTAATTTTCACTATATTTATTTCATCTCCCCATAATATGTTGATACAGCACGACCGATATGGAACAACATTTGCCGATATTATGACCAACATGGCATGCAACCTTGAACAATGATTTGTATGATCATCAAAAGATGACTTCCCTCATCCTAGGTCCACAAAAACTGAAGTGCCTCTGGCAAAAACTATCCTGAGCCGGCACCAGGAGTAGAAAGATCCCCGTTTGTGAAACAAATCAGCGCACTTCCTGCCAAATGGGCATCGGCTAATTCCCATTTGGGATGTATTGCCTACACCCTTTTGCCACAGGCCCAGGACGCATTTAGTTGTTATGGTTCATCCATTTTTGACTCTGTACCTTATACTTTTGCTACTTTATGGTGTATGTGAATTTTTCTTTAAAAAAAATAGGGGTAAGCTTACAACCATAACAGAATCGAAATACAGTACTCAAATAAGAGTGTGTACAAATTTATCAATTAAAGTACAACCATAATAAAATTGAAATACTTAATCCCAAGAAATGTATACTAGTTTAGAACTTTCACAATGACCACTCTCAGTCCACAGTCACTCTCTGCGATAGCAAATGAAGTCCGGCCTCCAAATCATTCAATGTGATCGTCAAAAGTTCATCACCTTTAGAGTCAAAACTCAGTCTCGAGTCCAAATTTTCTCTCGCGTTATTAAGCATATGATCTACCAAACCTCCATTCAATTTATTACGTAGTTTCTCTGTGGAGCTTCTCTCTATAACCTCAAGTACAGCATCGTAAGTACAGGAGGGATGAAGCTTAAATCCATTCAAACGGCTCTTCTCATTCTTTTTAGTCATCTTTAGCATCAACATCTCTGCAAGATCTTTGCAAGTAAAATCATCAAATTGGAAAAGATGTGTGACTCGTCTGCGGAATCCTTCGTTTGAAGAGAATACACGCTTCATCGGTTCAGTATACCCCGCAAATATTACCACAAGACCTCCGTCTTCCATCACTGACATTATCTCTTCTAAGGCTTCCACACCAAGATCAACGTGATCACCGGCCCTCTGGACAGGTGCTAAACGGTACGCTTCATCCACAAACAAGGTCCCCCCCATGGCTTCTTCAATCTATACAAGCATCAAAGAAATGTTGGTCGATTATATTAATGTAAAGAAAATATTAAAACCGAGAAGAAAACTTATCCTAACTATCCCTGATTTATAGCTCATATTTGGTTTTTGGGCAAAATTCTAATTTTAGTCTAATAGGATCTCGTGATTCTAGTTTTAGTCACATAGGCTGTGCAGATAGCTGTGCATGTTTTCACGAGACAATACATAACTCATTGTAGAAAGCTCGAATTCATAAACCATTTTCTTCCCATGAAACTAGACACATAGAGCTATCCACACATATATTGAACATAATCAGGAGACGTCTAGAACAAAGCAGTTTTGTATTCAAAATTAGATAAAAAACTGTCGGCTGAGCAGACAGCTGTGCGCGTCTTCACGAGAAAATTCATAACACATTGTAGAAAGCTCGGATTCATGAACCGTTTTTTTCCCATGAAACTAGACACATAGGGCTATCCACAAATATATTTCACATGATCAGGAGACATCTAGAACAAAGCAGGTTTGTATTCAAAATTAGATAAAAAAGTTGTCGGCTCAGAAGACAGTTGTGCGCGTCTTCACGAAAAAATTCATAACACATTGTAGAAAGCTTGGATTCATGAACCGTTTTCTTCCCATGAAACTAGACACATAGGGCTATCCACACATATATTTCACATGATCAGGAGACATTTATAAAAAAGCATTTTTGTATTCAAAATTAGATAAAAAAACTGTCGGCTGAGCAGACAGCTGTGCGCGTCTTCACGAGAAAATTCATAGCACATTGTAGAAAGCTCGGATTCATGAACCGTTTTCTTTACATGAAACTAGACACATAAAGATATCCACACATATATTTCACATAATCAGGAGACATATAGAACAAAGCAGTTTTGTATTCAAAATTAGCTAAAAAACTGTCGGCTGAGCAGACAGCTGTGCGCGTCTACACGAGAAAATTCATAACGCATTGTAGAAAGCTCAGATTCATGAACCGTTTTCTTCCCATGAAACTAGACAAATAGGGCTATCCTCACATATATTTTACATAATCAGGAGATGTCTATAACAAAGCAGTTTTGTATTCAAAATTAGATAAAAAACTGTCGGCTGAGCAGACAGCTGTGCGCGTCTTCACGAGAAAATTCATAACGCGTTGTAGAAAGCTCGGATTCATGAATCGTTTTCTTCCAATGAAACTAGACACATAGGGCTATTCACACACATAAATTGCACATAATCAGGAGATGTCTAGAACAAATCAGTTTTGTATTCAAAGTTAGCTAATCAGATTCCGTGCAAAATTAACGGAAAAAATCTTGTGGGACTAATCTTAGGTTAAATTGGGACCAAGTTTGGAAAAAGTAAAATATTCTGGGACCATATTTAGAATTTCGTAAACTGTGGAACTAAAACTAGAATCACAAAATCCTATGGGACTAAAATTAGAATTTTGCCTTGGTTTATGAGACATCCTAACATAAGATATCATTTTCTGAAATGAAACTGATCTAATTAATTGTGACACTACTAACCTTTAATGAAGCATAATAGTGTAAAATACATAAAGCTCACATTTTTCAACTATCGCCTAAAACTCAGGTCAAACAGAGATGTAAATATGGTATGGATGGAGTATAATATTTTTTGAAGTTATTTCACAAAAGAAATCACAGAACTTCGACAATCGTAAAACTAGACCTTCTTTCTAGTTTTTGGTCCAGTTTGGCCTATATACTCCGCTACCAAATCTGTTCTTTGTACTTCTGTTACGGTATCGGAAGAAAGCACCCCGACAGACTGGAGTAGTTTGCCTAAGATTCGTGCTACAGTCGTCTTACCTGCAAACCAAATATTCACAGATGCAACAAGTCTTGTAAGTCAAAATGGAGTTGTATGCAATGTGACATATCATATACTCGTGGTTAACTAAATGATGAAATTAATGGATGTGTGGCCACTTTACCTGTCCCGGGATTTCCAAGGAATGCCATGTGAGGTGGTTTTCTTGGACCGAGATCTATCCCCATGGCTTGACGCTTCTCATCCAAGAGCATTCCCTTTGCCCATTTTCGAAGTTGAAGTTTGAGGTCATGTAGCCCAACTATCTTTGATAATTCATTCTCAAATTCATCCATCTTTCCTTTTATTCCACTCGAGTCCGTTGTATAATTGCCACTACTGTCTTGTTCAACATTTTGGTATTTGGTCCATGAGTAGCCTGTTGTGTTTTGGTTAATCTGATCAACATTTTGGTAAACATTTTGATTCAACAGATTTGTCAATCCGTGATCTTGCATGCCCACTGGAAGGTAATCAAACGGAATCAGGCCCTCCTGCACATAAAAAGTTCATTATCAGCATCATCAATATATGAGGATCGACAATTCAAATCGTGTATGTTTCTAATTAAGAATTATTCTTGAAATATAATCAACTAGTGAAACATAAATACATCGTCTCTGGCAAAGGTATCGGCATTGTAGTCTGACAACGTCTTGACGGTCGAGTTGTCTCCAGATCGAAGTGCATAACCAACAGCAAGATGTAATGAAGTCATCCGATTCTGCAACAATTTTGGGCCAAAAAGAAAAAGAGTACTCCAATCAATTATAAACATCTCAAGCTCTAAAAAGGATTGAGAACAGAATACAGAAAAAAAAAAAAAAGGGCAAGCACATTGGTTCTGGCTTCGATATAGGCACCATAATCAAGAAGCAACTTGACTATCTCACTACATCCATTCTTGGCTGCTACGTGCAGTGGAGTCTCACCATACTGCAGATGATCAACAAAATGCAGCCATACAACGTAAGTTGAGATATCGACTAATTTAGAAACATTGGCAATGCATCATCGGATTTCATGGACACACTGTAATAATGTCACCTCATACACTTAGTTAATTATATATATATAATAACTTTTCGAATTGGTTAGTCTACGTACGACGTTCGTAGCTTCCAACTCCACCTTTCCGGGTCCACTCCAGTCAAGCAAATACTTCACTATCTCAACTCTATAGAGACCTGCTGCGATGTGTAATGGTGTCTGTACCATCTGCAATATCCAACAAAATAGACAAAAACATAATTTACATTGTGCAATGAAGTCCAGCTAGCTTATCAATTGTCCTATATTACTTACTTGCACAGTCCTTTTATCTTCTTGATGATAAGTTCAAATTTTTTCTGATTCTTTTTACTAATTTATAGGCTAAAATGTTTTGTAGAATTGATCTATTTCACTTGCCAATATTACCCATAAATGAATGAATCTGAAGATATCTACTTTCATCAACTGACACAACAGTCAACACTGATACCAGTGATCTTCACCAATCTCCTTGGGACATCAAATTGTAGTTACCAATATAGTTGAGAGTGTCGATGGACATCAACCAAAACAAATCCAGATCGGTCCTTGCCAAAATCATAATATAGAAAAATATTTCCTATTTTCCGAGTTTATATGTATCACTTTCAATATCCTATAACGTCGGATAAATTTCCGATACGATATTACATACAACAAAAAATTAATTTAAGTGACCAAATGTTGAATAACAATGCCAAAATTGCCACTGGATGGATATACATAATTAGTGACTATTGGATTAGACCATTGATGTGTTCACCCCAAACGTGCATGCGCAACGAAAGCAAATAACAAAAATTTATTCAACGTGCACGATGGGTGTTTTACATGGCACTATCGAATTACATAAACATACAAAGGGGATTGTATAGCCATTATACCTATTTGAGTTGTGTTGGAAAACAAACTCGTGCAGATTCCACAACCTTTGTGAATTTTCACCCCTTTTCAATCTTCTCGTTTCTCTGGATAAATCCTTCATGCACTCCATGTGTCGTGCCTCTAAGTTTATCTACACCCCAAGTATTCCTTGAATCTCTTAATATATTTTAGTGCTAGATAAAATTATATTAATTTAGCTTATGGAGAATACTAGGAAGAATAGTGTTTAGGCTTAACTAGAGAGAAGAAGAGAACAGAGAATTTTGCACTAAGCAAAAATGAAGTATGTGTGAGTTACACTGAGGGGGGTGGCCGAATTGAGGCCTACTTATAGGCTTTGTGGCCGCCTCTCTCCTCTTCTCCTTGGGTTTTTGACTTTTGTCAAATCCCTTCCTTTCTAGGACTCCTTCCATGTGTATTCAAATCCTAGTGTATCTTTTATATATTTCCACACAAGAAAGATATATATCCATATATACATATATATATATATGATTTTGATTCCTTATTTAATAAATTACTCCATAAAGGAATAATTAATTATTTGGATACTATGATGAATTCACCTACACAAGGTAATTAACTATTTGCCTTTAATTAATTAATCCATATAGGATAATTAATTAACACTTATATAATTTTCCCTTATATTAATTAAATTAATTAATTAATCTCACTTAATTAATTCCAATAAAGAATTATTTTAATCCACATAGGATTAATTCTCATTTAATTAATTCACTTAAGAATTAATCTAATCCACTAAGGATGAATTCCATACAGTTAAAACTACACAAGAACTAACATTTCCATAGGAAGGTTCATACTCAAGTTATGTGTGTGACACCTTAGGTTCATTTAAATTATAGCAATGAGACCTATCTCTTAGGCTTAAATAATTGTCTCACAGACAATGAATTAAGGTCTCGAATCTTATCACCAAACTCGACTAGAGGTTATCACCAATCGTGATTTGATGTCTAGCAACGTCGTCATGACGACCTAGATATAAATGATAATAGCGAAGGATACCTCCTGGTTACGATCTTAGTAGAGACACTCCTTCCATCATTTTTCCAATCTGACTCTAGAGTTTGGGTTCAGTCGAAACTCAGTAACTTAGATAACTATGTTTGTATTGTGATCATAGTGACCTTCGCCATCTAAGAAGAATCACCACTTCTTTTTAATGATTTTGATACTTTAGGCCAGAGATTTTTTATAGTCATCTATAGCATACAACAACATAGAAAATCTCCCAATATCTGTACCTTGGATGGATCCCCTTTTGATGTCATCTGTTTCGTCCGACGATTAGACTACACCCAACCTTATCCACTCTCATGATTCTCCTAGAATCCAGAATAAGATCAAAGTGCAGTGGACCGAACCCATCACAGCTATGACATCTCGACTCTTAAGGATTATCTCTATTATGCAACCTTTAGGATTCCAAGTTTGACATGGAATCCGAAGGGGTTGTTCATTCTTCACACTGTTAAGATATAACTCTCCTTAAGAATATAATTAATGATAGAAGCAAGTTTATATAGATTACAAGAGAATAATAAATAAGGAAATAACAAATAACATTCCTAAACTAATATGACTCATTACACTACCCCGCAGTCGAAACAGGAGGTTCACGAATGTTAAGACTAGAACGAAACTCAATAAATAACGAAGATGGCAATCCTTTAGTGGAAATGTCAGCAAACTGGCGCGAGGAAGGAACATGTAACTCACAAATATCACCGAAAGCAACTTTTTCACGCACAAAGTGTAAATCTAATTCTATATGCTTAGTATGTTGGTGATTTACTGGGTGGGAACAAAGATAAACAGAGTTAATGTTATCATAGAAAACAATAGTAGCAAATCGAAGAGGACAATGGAGCTTGAGAAGAAGATTGCAAAGCCAAGAAGCTTCAACAACGACATTGCCAACCCCATGGTATTCAGGGTTCGACACTAAAATGAGAGACAACATGTTGACGTTTTGAACAACATGAAATGAGGTTATCACCTAAGAACACACAGTAACTAGAAGTAGAGTGACGAGTATCGGGACAACCAGCCCAGTCAGCATCAGAATAGGCGATGAGCTGAGCAAACAAAGAAGGGCGAATGGAAAAACCTTAGGAGACAGTGCCCCTAACATAGCAAAGAATGCATTTGAGAACGGTCATATGATGATCACGGGGGTCATGCATGAAAAGACAGAGTTGTTGAACAACAAAAGATATGTCAGGACTGGTTAAAGTGAGATACTGAAGAGCACCAGCGAGACGACGACATAGAGTAGGATCAGAGAAACGGGAAGAAAAAGAAGAAGAATTGGACTGCAAGTCAGCCGGTGTGGAAATAGGTTTGTAGTCAGTCATATTGGCTCGAGCGAAAATTTCCATAGCAAACTTTTCTTGAGATAGGAAAAGACCAGAGGAGGAGCGAGAGATAGAAATTTCGAGAAAATAATAGAGAGGACCCAAGTCAGTCATAGCGAACTCGGAGGAGAGAAGAGAGGTGAGTTCAGATAGGAGAGATGTAGACGAGGCGATGAGCACTATATCATCGACGTATAGAAGAAGAAAAGCAGTTGAATTGCCTTGAAGAAAATAAAAAGAGAATCATCGGACTTGGTACAACCAATAGAGGATAAGTAAGAAGCAAACTAACGGTGCCACCGCAAGGAACTTGTTTAAGGCCATAAAGAGACTTTTGAAGAAGGCAACCATGATTAGGAAAGTTAGGATTAGTGTAGCCCGGAGGCTATTTCATGTAAACAGTCTCAGAGAGAAGGTCGTGAAGCAAGGCTTTTTTTGTCGTCAAGTTGACGTAATGGCCAAGAAAGAGAGTGGGCAATGCTGAGAACTATGCGAATGGTAGCGGGTTTAACAACCAGACTAAAGGTATCATCATAATCGATTTCAGGTTGTTGAGTGAAGCCTTGAGCGACGAGATGAGCTCTGTAGCATTATAGAGAACCATCAGAACGAAATTTGTGGCGAAAGATCCACTTAGAACCAACGAGATTAACATCGGGAAGACAAGGTACAAGATCCCAAGTACCATTAGAATGGAGAGGCGAAAGCTCCTCATCCATGGCAAGTTTCCAATGAGGATCCATGAGAACTTATGTATAGGCACGATGAAGGGGAGAAATGGCAGAGGCAGAAAGGTTAAAAAGAGAATGAGGGTTTGTAATTCCAGATTTTGCACGAGTAATCATATGGTGAATCAGAATAGGAGGCGGAGTAGTGTTGTGCGAAGAATATGAGAGGGGCAGTGGCATGGGAAAGGACGTGGCAATAGAAAGTGATGTGGCAGGAGCAGAGGATGTGGTAGATGAGGCCAATGTAGCAGAAGAAGGGGATCGAAGATGTGGATGGAGGGAAACCAGGCGGGGGTCCAAGAGTGGGGCGCGGGGACGGCTGGATAGTGGTGGAAATAGGGTGCTAAAGAGGTGGGGTCATAGCAACGTCGTTGGAGAGAAAATCATAAGAGTGAGAAGGTCGGGATCAGAGAAAGAAGAAAAAAGGAACACAGATTCATTAAACACAACATGGCAAGAGATTATAATCTTGTTTGTTTGAAGATCTAGACAGCGAAAACCTTTATGATTGGAGGGTTAGCCTAAAAATAGACAAACCGAGGAGCGAGGGGCAAGTTTGTGAGGAGAAGTGGCAGAGATATTAGGGTAGCAGAGACAACTGAAAACACGAAGATGATCATAAGAGGGGAAAATATCATAGTAAAGCTCGAAGGGAGTTTTGTAAGATAAAATGGTGGAGAGAAGAATGTTGAGAATGTGGACAGCTATATGTAAGGCTTCGGCCCAGAAAGAAGGGGGGGAGTGGCTTGAAAAAGAAAGGTTCGAATAATGTTGTTCACTGTTTGAATAGGTCGTTTAGCCTTTCTGTTTTATTGTGAAGTATGAGGGCATGAAAACTGAAAATGAATGTCATTGGTTTGAAAAAAAGTGTGACATAGTTTATTGTCAAATTCGGCTCCGTGATCACATTGAAAAGATTTTATTTTGATTTGAAATTATTTGTGAACACAAGAGTAAAAATTAACAAAAACCTTATAAGCATCAGATTTATTGATTAAAGGAAAAATCCAAAGAAAGTGCGAGAAATCATCTAAAAACAAAATGTAATATTTTAATCCACCAACACTAGAAACCGAAGAGGTCCAAAGATCCGAGTGAACAACATCAAACAAACTAGAGCTAATAGACAAGAACTCAAAAATGGAGTTTTCTTAGCTGACACGCATGGCATAAAGACTTAGAAAAATCGTTATTACATTGAATAAAATGTCTACTATTAAGAAAAGAAAAAATAGAAACACCGGAGTGACCGAAACGATGATGCCTAATTTCTAGAGAGGAAGTGGCGGAGGTGTGGGATGAGACGAGAGCGGTAGAAGAGGCTAAGAAGGGGTAAGGTCGCCATCACTATTACTCCGGAGAAGAAGATCACCAGTCCTACGATTCTTTACAGAGATACTGTTGAGGTTAAATTCAAATTATCTCCTGTAAACTGACGAACAGAAATAAGATTTTTAACTAAGGAAGGGGAAACCAAAACATTATGAAGATGAAGAGATCAAGAATTAGAAGGGAGAAGGGAACTACCAAGAGAGAAAATAGGAAGCACAACAACGTTACCAACAGTAATAGAACTAGATATATTATTTTGTGTGATATTAAAAAATTTACCTTGGTGAGGGGTCATGTGAGTACTTGTTCCGGTGTCCAAGTACTATTGATCATCTAGCTGTGTGGGAGACATCGTCTGAAAAATGGAGGAAAGATCTGTGGGCTGAGGAGAAGGACTAGGCACGGCAGAGTGGGCCTAAGCTAATGGCCAAGAGGGACGTGGACTCAGCAAGCCTGGTGGAGAGGAGGGCGCCGAACTGGGCTGCTGGAGCACGGCAGTAGGCTAGACAGAGGATGGAGTCCAGGCTGGCGAAGTGGACTGCTGGGGAGAGGCCCAATTCACGTATGGTAAAGGAGAGTGCGGCTGGTTGGACTGAGTAGTGAAGGCCCAGTTTGCCTATTGGGAGGGGAATGTTGGTGGGCCGCCTGGGTAGTTATACGTGGGTTGAGAGAAGGAGCGCATTGCACGCGGACCTGAGGTCGTGTTTTGGGCCTGATGGAAATATTGACCTGGTGCATAAACAATTTGAAAATTGGAACCAAATTGCTGACCGTGGTTTGACCCATACCATGGCCTTGACCTCGGTCGACACTTCTGCCACCTTTTTGATTATTATTACGAGACATATTTTAATTTTCATAAGGGTTTGGGGCTTGTGAGAGGAGAGCACTGGCAGATTCATGGGTGTAAAAATGTGATTCACGGGATTCATGAAGTAATAGTGAGTTTCAAATTTTAGAAAAAGAAGGGGGGTGATTTTGTGGTGACAATTGTGACAAGAGAGAGATAGGATTCCAAGAGACCATGTAATAATTGAAGTATAAAATCTTGGTCATTAATAGGACTATCAAGGTCAGCAAGACTATCAACGAGAAATTTCATCTCTTGACAATATTTAGTAATGGAAAGATTGCCTTTTTGAAGATTTCAAAAACGAAATTAATTTGAAGAGTACGAGAGGGTTTTTTATTGTGAAAATTTTCCTCTATGGAAAACCGTATATCATGACAGGTCGCATATTCTAAGTCAAGATTTTTGAGTAATTTGAGATCCACAGTGGAATAGAACCAATGTTTAATCGTGGAACTAATAGAAAACCAATTTTGATCGTGATCATCAAGAGGTTGAGATTGTCCAGTAAGGTGATTGAAAAGAGAGTAACTGCTACAGAAATCCATAAATATACCACGCCATAATTTATAGTTGGAATCAATGTCAGAAAGTTTAAAACCGAAAGAGATTTGGACGTTGCCGGCAGCAAGAGATGGATGGATGGTGGCGGATTTAGGAGGGGTCAGATTAGCAGAGTTTCAGAAGAGGTTTCTTCATGGGTAGACATGGGGAAAAGAAATCGAAATATGAAACGAAAAAATTATCAGAAAAAAAGAGGTAAAGATGACGGAAGAGATTGTACCATAGTGATGTCAAATAAGAACGATCTAGCAAGATGATTGAGAGCAGCAAGAATTTGTACTTGTAGAGGCACAAAAGACGCAAGAGGAGGCACAAACTTTGTGTTGTTAAAGACTGATTTGAAAGAAGAACTCTGGGTTGAGAAGAGCAGCATTTTGAAGGGAAGGAAGGAGAAACCGTGGCGGGGGCGCCGGTGGCAGAAGAGGGGCGGCTGTTTTGGTGGCCTAAGATACCAGATTTAGGCTGATACCAGGTTAAGGCATAACTCTCCTTAAGAATATTATCAATGACAGAACAGGTATATATAGATTACAAGAGAATAATAAATAACACTCCTAAACTAATATAACTCTTAACACATACTACATAAGTATAGACCCTCTGTAAATACATTGATCCTTGATCAATGCCCATGGAATAGGGCACACCCATTACGGGATGTAGTACGAGCAAGCCTTCTCGAGACCATGATTTCCCTTTTTCTCATGACTATATGGCTTGGAACTAGTTTAGGATCACAGCCCTGGAAAATGTTCGTCAGTTGCTACCTACATGCACTACCACAAAAAAGTCCTATTACAGCGCACCTATGGCAGCGGTTTTGAAAACTGCTGTAATAGGGGGTACTCGGTTCGGACCTATGACAGCGGTTCGAGCCGAACCGCTGTCATAGGGGTGTCAAAAAAAAAATAAAAAAAAAATATTGGACTTTTGGCAGCGGTTCGGGCGGAACCGCTGCCACAAGTGCACTTTTGGCAGCGGTTCGGGCGGAACCGCTGCCACAAAGTTCACTTTGTGGCAGCGGTTCGGCGGAACCGCTGCCAAAAGTGAACTTTTTGGCAGCGGTTCCGCCCGAACCGCTGCCAAAAGTGAACTTTTTGGCAGCGGTTCCGCCCGAACCGCTGCCAAAAGTGAACTTTTTGGCAGCGGTTCCGCCCGAACCGCTGCCAAAAGTTGTCAAAAAAAAAAAAAAAAAAATTTTTTTGAACTTTGTGGCAGAGGTTCTGCCCGAACCGCTGCCAAAAGTTCAAAATTTGGGCGGGTTTATTTCAAACCGGCCCCCCCTCTCTCTCACTCTCACTCTCACTCTCACTCTCTCACTCTCTCTCTCTCTCTCTCTCAACTCTCTCTCTCAACTCTCTCACCACCACCACCACCGCCGACGCCCACCTCCGCCGACGCCGACGCTGCCCACCTCCGCCGCCGCCGCCGCCGACGCCGACGCCGACGCCGCCCTCCTCCGCCGCCGCCGCCGCCTTCCATTTAGTTTTGGTATTTTTTTTTAGATAAATATATACACACACACACATAGAGTATATATAGATGTATGTATATGTGGGTGTATGCATATATGTGTGGGTGTATGTATATTTGTGTATGTGTGGGTGTATTTATATTTGTGTATATGTGGGTGTATGTGTATGTATATTTGTGTATGAATATTTGTGTATGTATATATGTGGATGGGTGTATGTATATTTGTGTATATGTTCATGGGTGTATGCATATATGTGTATATGTTAATGGGTGTATTTGTGTATGTGTTGGTGTGTGTATATTTGTGTATGTATATATGTGGATGGGTGTATGTATATTTGTGTATATGTTGATGGGTGTATGTATATTTGTGTATGTGTGGGTGTACGTATATTTGTGTATTTATGAAAATATTTCTCGGTTGAAATTTTGCGGTGTTGGAATGACACGAAATTCACAAGGTCATAGAGAAACGGCATTCTGAACAAAACGCAAGACTTTGTCTTGCGCTCTCGTGATTTTAGCCATCCGAGATCGTTTAAGGCCTCAAATACGTGTTTTATTACAAAAATACGTATTTATGTAATAAAACGCGTATTTGAGGCCTTAAACGATCTCGGATGGCTAAAATCACGAGAGCGCAAGTCAAAGTCTTGCGTTTTGTTCAGAATGCCGTTTCGCTATGACCGTGTGAATTTCGTGTCATTCCGACATGGTAACATTATAAACGATAAAATAAAATTAAAAAAAAATAAATATACCACCCTATGGCAGCGGTTCAGCCGGAACCGCTGCCATAGGGTCCAATTTTTTATTTTTTTTTTAAATAAATGACCCTATGACAGCGGTTCTGCCGAAACCGCTGCCATAGGGTGACCTATGACAGCGGTTCCGGAACCGCTGCCATAGGGTTTTGACCTATGGTAGCGGTACCTATGGCAGCGGTTCAAAACCGCTGTAATAGGCCCAAAAAAACCGCTGCTATAGGTCATTTCTGTAGTAGTGATGTGTGCAACCGTTCCTGTAGCCATACAATGATCCTCGGAACTTTATCAACTACGATATAGAGTTATAGATAAAGAGAAATGCCATATATAAATAAAAGGTTTGATATATAAAACAAGGTTGTATTCAAGTGTTATTAAGGTTTTGCAGTCCCACTAAATGGCTAGCCGGGCATCTAACACTAACAGCGATAATAATTTTCGCTTTGTCACACAAGAATTCTTTTCAACTTGTCACTAATTGAGACAATTAGTGACACGTGTGTATATAGTTACAACACAATACAGTGACAACTATTTTTAGTGTCACTATGTTATCACTAAATATGAGTCAATAATTATCAGTAGTGACTATAATTTCTTTATCATTAATTCTTCCGAGTCATAACGTTTATATGACCACATCACTATTTACTTTCCAAAGTCATCTTTGTGAAAAACATAATTGTTTGTCACTAATTATATTTAATTAAGGCAATTTTAACATTGTCACTTTAACATCTTACCACTACTATAATATATTTTTGTAATGTTGTCAATGATAATGTTGAATACTAATTAATAAACGGATATTTCAAATAATGGAGTTACCTTTTTTTTTTTTTTTGAGAATAGACTCTTTAATGTTTTGACTCGGTGAATTATTATATTACATTTAATGATGCAATAGAAATAGCAACAGAATATCTCATTTGATAAGGCCCTAATCCACCTCAGCAAAATTATAATTTTGGTAAATCAACTTGGCCTGTACGGTTTTTCTGTACTTTATTTTGGCTTGCTGACAATTTGGATACACTAAGTTTGCAAAAAAAAAAAAAAAAAAAGAGTTATTAGCAGGCACCCCCCAACCTATAGGGTGATGTGCACTTTGCCCTCTAACGTTTTGAAAAATGTAACCCGATACCCTAAACTATCATAAATGTGCACTTAACCCCCTCGGTCAACTTCGGGCAGAATATAATAGAATATTATGGCACACAGGGGGCAAAGTGCTACAAATCGCATTGGTTAGGGGGTAGTCTGCTTAGTTCTTAAATTTTTTGCATTTCTACCCATTCATCGTTTAATTAAATCATGCATATTGGGATTTATTTGAATTTTCCTTGAAATAAATGATTTCTAAAATCATAATTCTTAACCTAAAATAATATATCTTATTTTCGAAAACTTAGTTTCCAAAAATTCCACTTATAAGGTTTCAAAAATAATTATTTTCAAAATAGAAAATTTTAAACCTTAATTTCATAAAATCCTTTCAAATCATATTTAAAGAATTTTATTATTCTCAAAAATCCATTTTTTTAAGAAAACCATAATTTCTAGATTTTTAATTTTCAAAATTAATTTAATTCTAGAAAAATAAATTTTTAATCAAGAATCGGGTCAGGTCAGGGTCACGGGATACCCGACCCGTCGGTAAATTCAAACATTCTTAATTTTTCAAAAATAAAAAGACAATTCAAAAATCCGGAATCATGAAAATAAATAAGAAAAAAATGAAAAAAAGTATAAAAATAAAAAATTTAAAAATAAAAAAATTAGTAAAAACCTAAAAATTTCCTTTTTTATTGTTCTAATTTATATTTTTCTGGAATTTTTAAATTTTTAACTCTCTCTTATTACTTTTATTATGAATTTTTTCAGAAATTTAGTTGAATTTTTTTTCTTCAGAATTTTCTATTTTTGGCCGAATCTGACCGAGGGGGTTAAGTGCACATTTATGATAGGTTAGGGTGTCTGGTGCACTTTTCAAAATGTTAGGGGGCAAAGTGCACATCACCCTATAGGTTGTGGTTGGGGGGGGGGGGGGGTCTGCTAATAACTAAAAAAATCGCAATTTCACCAGAAAAAATAAAAATTGGCTGGAAATATCATTTGGCGAAAAAATTAACTTGAATTTGGCGATTTTTGCATGTTGAGGGAAAATCAACCTTTAATTTTGGGATTTAACTCAAATACTTTTAATTTTTTTTGTTTAATTTATTTAAATTTTTAGAAATTTTAAATCAAATAATTTTTTTTATCTAAGTTATTATTTTTTATTTATTGTAAATATTTTTTTATAATTAATATATCTATAGATAATACTAACATTATAAAATAATTTGAATTAAAAAATTATAATATTATATGCATCAAATTCAAACTATATTATTTTTTCCTTAAAATTTTGATTTTTAACTAAAAAAAATTGTTTTCTTTCTTTGTTTATATTTCTTTGAATATTTTTTTTTAATTTTTAATTAATTTATATTGTCAATGGATTTTTTTTTTTGGCATTTTATCTAATATATTATATTATTCTATTTTTACAATAAAAAATTATTTTTTCAGACTACAAATTAGTTTGAAATATAAAATTTTAATATTTTCAATTTCTAATTAATACTTAACATTCTGGTGTTTGTTGGCAAGGGCGAAACTAGGGACAAAAAAGGTGTGGGTTAGGTGTGTTCTTGGTTCAGTGTAAAATGAAGTTTTTCCATTCAATTTTAGGTTAAATTGGTAAAACTTATAAATTTGGGGCAATTTGGTAACAAAAAACAGCTGCATTCCCTCCAAAATGGGTCCAGATAAGTGATTTTCCCTTCATTTCAGCAAAATTGAGTTCTAAACCTAAAAGCTAGAAGTGTGGTGGTGTGTGTCGGTGCAAAAAACTGACTAAAGAGGCAAAGATCAACGCTTTTTACCGCCGAACTTGCCCGACTCAATTTGGAATCGGATCCACGACCCGATCATGATTATCAATTTGACTACTTACTATGTACCAGACACCAAATATATATTAGAGGGTTTTCTACCCTCTGGACTTTTTTATTTTTATTTTTAGTTGAACTAATCGATAAGAGGAGGGTTTTAGCTGTAACATACCTAAACATTCTTTGTTATTATAATTAGCTAGGACATTTTCCAAGTCTTGTAGACATGGATATCAATCGGACCTCGACTTGGCCGTGATCATCGACTCCGGGTATAATTCATTTATATGATCCATTATATTCAAAGTTAATTAGTTGATGAATAAGTTCCGAAGCTGCAGGTCAAGCATTAAGACAGCTGAATCTAAATGTTTCATAGAATTAACAAATTGATTTGCCATATAAATCAGGTGGTGGATTCAGAGTTCAGATCAGACCATGGAAAAGTGATCATCATCAGATCCACATTGTAATTGACTTTGAGAAAGCATTGGAAAATAGACAGTATATGTATATGTACTGATCGATAGATATTCTAGATGTGCATATGCATATGCATGAATAATGATCAATAATTAATACTACGTACAGTTCTAATTATAAAATCACTCTTATATATATATATATAGTACAGAGATCGAGAGAGAGAGAGATTCATATATATCTTACAAGAATGCTTCTTTGATTGAGAAGAGAAGGGTTGTGTCCAAGTAACCTTTGTAAGCCATTAAGATCCCCAGTCTCGGCGCATGAATGAATATTGATACTGGTGATGGACGACGTCGTACTACTGTTTCCTCCTCCGCCACCAGCTAATTTTGAGTTCTTGTACTTGTTCTTGTCCTCGATCCTCATTATCCTCAATATGATGATGATGATGATGATGATGATATGTTGTAACTTCACACAACCAACCAATTTAATTCAACTAAACTGATAGAGAGTTGTGAAGAAGAAGGATATATGATAATTATTATTAAGTCTTTGTGTGTTCTTGCATAGTTAAGGGAATTAGTCGTCGTTTGCTTCTGGTTTCCCACCGTTGACTTCATTTTTTTATAATTTTAATCTTGTTTCGTTTATGCAAGTTGTTGGCTTGGAAATCCTTCAGAAATTGCTCCCTTTTACATATTATTTTTTTATACTGTTTTTGTTGATTTGGAGCTGGCTTATTAAGTTTATTAACATATGTATTTTATAGGAACTAGTAAATGACACGTGAATCATGTGATCTCGTTAAAAGAATTGATGTACATAAATATTATCCAATTTGATAATGTTATATTCAACTAAGTAAATTATTCCAAAATTAAATATTGATTTACATGAAAGTCAGATCAATACATAAAAATAAGTAAGCTTATTGAACATTTAATTTTAAATAAAGTATCAATAATTAAATTCTTACGTAATTCATTCTTTATTTGTTCCTTATCTTGTTTATGTTTTATAGATCAAATGTTTTTGTATTCTTTCCTCTCCTTGAGTTCTTTGTATACTTGCAATTATCTCCTTAATTTCTATTTAGTCTTCTTCTTCTATATTCACCTTTTTCCCTTTCTCTATTTTCTAAAGCAAGCGTAAAGTTTCGTCTCAAGATTATTCGATGTGTCTCCATTTGAATCCCGTTTACATTATCCACAAAGTTAAAATAGGTTGGCGTATATAAAAGTTTCTCTTTTGGTTGTTGCCCCTGTTGAATGTATCTTTTTCATTTATAAATTTAAATTTTATTGGTAAAAATGTGAAGAGAAGTAAAAGAATATATTGCACGTAAAAGCTACTGCACAATAAGAAAAATAATAATAACATAATAGTGAATACTTTTCTAACTAAAAAATCAGCCGCCTCCCCTCTCCCTCTCCCTCTCTCTCCCAAAACCCTAACCATCTGTTTTTCTCTTCTTCTCCGCCAACAATGGCTTGGTAAAACAATCGCCTCCATCATTACTGAAGTCACAACCATCGTCGACGGGTTGGATTCGAGCACCCTCCTTCAAACTATGTATCTCAACTTCAAATCTAATAAGACAGAGAGATGGATCTGACGAGATGAAGACGAACAATATATTAGAATTTATATAGCTTTTTAGATATTTTATTTAGTATTTTGTTTTCTCTCTCGTATGAGAGTTTGCTTTCTCCCTCGAATGAGAGTTTCGTCTCTCTTGAATAAGAGTGTGGTCTTTTGCACAAGAGTTTTCTTGTGTTCGTTTGTTAGTTCTTAAGATTTATTATCTTGAAAAATCTTGATATTCGGTGCTTCAATTGTTATTACTACATCTTTAGAAATAATTTAAGTTGTATTGTTCTGGATGTTGTAAACTTTTTATTGAATGAAATAAAACGACTGCTTTTTTTTCAAAGAAATAAAATAATTTTCTATCTCTTATAGTGATTAATATTGTTATCATCATATTTTGGGTTTCACTCCTAACATTTTCTTAAACAAAGCTACCATATTTCAAATAAATATTCTTTTATTACCACCGATGATTTAATTGCATAAGTATATTTGGTAAAATATAAAACCTTTATGAAATCAGTGCAAAATTGTAATTGATTGAATGAATATTTCAAATATTGGGTAAAATACAGTTTACTATCTTGAACTATATCAAATATCACCCTAAATTAAAATTTGTGTCAATTAGCCCCTAAACTATGCAAAGTAACATTTACCCATTCCCTTATCATGCAATTGTTTCTGTTACCTTCTAAACACTATTTCTTTTTTCCATCTCTAATTTTTTCAATCTCTAATTTTTTCAATCTTTTTGTTTATGTTTTCTTTTCCGGAAAAAATTGGTTTAGGAGATAGGAACTTTAAAAATTATAAAGCACATATACTTTCAAATATTTAAAGAGAATGAACAACAAAATTTTATAAGGGAAAAATACACTTTGCCCCACTGAACTATACCCTTTGTACCAAATACCTCCCTGAAGTATAGAAAAATACACTTACCCCCTTCAATTGCATGGAATTGTCTTTATTATCCTTAACCATTAATTTTTCTTTTATTTTTTATTTTCTCCACCATTTTTTTCTTTTTCACAAATTTTCTTATCTTACGTAGATTAGTTAAAATTTACCCAATGCATTATAACTAATTATTTAAAATAATAATTTGCAATATTTTTAGCAATAATAATAAATTAATCTGGTCAAATTATATGAATCTATGATGAAATTATGTTAAAGTATCGCCACAAGATCAAATTAATTATAACAGATATCTTTTATGTATATTTTTTTACTACATATATGTGTATGTTTAATTAAAATATAGAATTACATAAGGATATATCAGGTATATCAAAAAAATTCGAAAAACCCTTTTTTATGGTTATAATGTTTGCTAAATACTCATGATCTATGGTTGGAAAACTCATGAAATCTCATTTTATATGAAACTAATTTTATTTGAAATTAAAAGTATTCCATAAAATGTAATATTAATAAGATAAACTGTCATCTTTTCACAAAAGAGTTTGGTATAAAAACTAAAGCTTGGCTTTATTTTCTAATTAAAACACTTAAAATACTAAAACTCAATTGCCTTCCCTTTTCAATCTTTAATATATACTCATCAGTCATAATATACCATAAAATAGGGAAAATTACAGACAGGACCCCTAAAGTATTGTGTAATTATCAAAACCTCCTCACTTATTGAAAATTACCAACACACCCCCTCAAGGGGTCTATTTGTAAGGTTTACATGGGGTAAAGTGTAAGAATTTTTAAACATACAAGGGGTGTAATTGTAAGAAATACTTAACATGAGGGGGTGTGCCGGTAATTTCAAATAAATGAGGGGGGGTTGGTAATTACATAATAAGTGAGGAGTCTGTGTGTAATTTTTCCTAAAAATTATGTAACAGCCTGGGTTGGTCCTATGAATAAACTAATTTAATTTGTTGATTATTTTGTATTCACATAATTCTATACTGCACAAGATCTGCTCTATTCATAGTTAACCAACAGTTTATATAAAAGAAATGAACAATTATACACAACGTCTTGCCTCTCATTGCGGCTGGTAAAGTACTTAAATAAGTGAACATGGAAATTAGTTTAACTTTGTCATTATAAATAGTACTGTTATGCTTTTGTTGTCTTACGATATTAGTGTAGAGTTGAATAAAAGTACATTCAACTATTAATTCATATAGACCTGGCAAACAAAAATAAATAAAAAATTAAAGAACATGTAAGTCGTTACACAAAAAATATAGTTATTATTTACTAAAACTCTTGCAAAATTATAAAAGAACATAATACTATTGTTCATATTTTGTGGCGGATAGACTCTAAATAATCGAATGATGATTGATGCTTTATCGTCTTTAGATTTGTTGATCTTTTGTATATCAACGATCCCTTTTTATAGTTTTTTGAAAAAATATTTGTTGATTTTAATTTTAATGTGTAGAAGAGAAATTTAAAAGAAGAAGTCTTTATTAATTCAACACCTAATAAGTATAGATGAGAAATTCAAAAAATAAAAAAAAATAAAAAAAGTTAGAATTATTGCCAATCCAACTTTTTTTAATGGTAATTACCTTTTTTTTAATATCAAAATAAGGATATTAGCATGATAATCGGACGCACTTGGAAATTGAGAAGAAAGTCAGGATGCGATTACATTGTAGAATTCTAATGCAATTATAATTCTTATTATTGTCAGTACTAAAAAATTATTTTGTTATTTTTTTTACTCTATTGTCATTGAAAAACTCACTTACATAAGGATATTTTATATATGTCAAAAATTTCAAAAAATCAACTTGTAAAAATAGAATAGATAAGTATTAAAGTCCTCTTGAAAAACTCTCTCTATATTAGAAATAGGGAGTTTAATTTGTTGGAAAATACTCAAATTCAACTTTGCATTTTGATTCAATCCCCTTATCTGATTTTAAACACTGCACTCCTCTCCAATTAGTTTTTGGGTAAAACATACTTTCTATCGTTTTACTGCAAACTTTTAAATGGACCGGTTTAATATTTTAACTTATTAATTTATTAATATGTACCAAATGTAACATTTTTGGTTAAATTAAAAGGAAAGCTATTTACATCCATCAGCTCTATGCTTCCTGCTTTTAGCTCCTAGCAACCACCTCTTCCAATATTCTAATTATTTGTAAATACATCTTTAAGCATTATTTGATCGAATATTATGATCATAGTCTTTTTAAACAACTAGATGAACTTGCGTATATGCTTATGGAAAAGGTATATACATATATTCTTTTAGGAAAACAAATGAAAGAGGCTAAATTTTAAAGTTAGATGTCTCTTCATTCCATTCTATTATAAAGTATGAGTTGCTCAAAAAATTGTTTGGAATTATTAGAATACATATTTTGACCCTATTAGTATGTGTTAAAGAGTTTAAAAAAGGCTTTATGTTAGATTAGAGAAAATTCCGTAGGGAACTTGTATTACTTAGTAACACATTTAGAGATACATGTACTTGGTAAACAAAAAACCCTAACTATAAACAAGGAAAAGATAAATAAAAAGAAATATAAAGAAACCTAAACTAACATATATACTAGAAATATATGGAAATATATTATATTATCTAACAGTCCCCCGCAGTCGAAACGTGAGAGTTTTGAACGTTGAGACTGAACTAAAAACTGAGAAAAGATGTTACGACAGTCCGGGCATAAAGAATGCTTAGTAGAGAGATTTTGACGAATCCGTTTCTCAAGGTGGAACAGTTTCGTCCGAAAATCATTAAATAAGGTGACAATTCGACGAAGATGCTTCTCAATTTGGAGAAGTTTCGTCTGAAAACCATTAAATAAGGCGGCGACTCCAAATCCTTATTTTTCCAAGGGTGAGCGGCGACAACATAAACAAAGATAAAGAAACAAAAAACTACACTAAACTAAACTAAATAAGGTGCGCCGGACGGGGTCAGCGACTTGTGTTGGGAATTATTCAAATAAAACGCAGCGGAAAGTAAATTTAATTTCCAAATCCCGAATCATCTCTAATCCTCGTGTTTAATTGTGTATAGAAAGATTGTCGTTCTAGCGTATGTTGATTTCTGAACGTGATCATTTTCTCTAATTCCGAATTTGCCAACGTCTCTAATTCGTCACGCCGGAATCAAAAACGAAAAACTCCTCCTTTCTTCCTTGTCAAAGACGGCTAGAGAGAGAGAGAGAGAGGTGGGAGACTTTTTCTTGAAAAGAAAGTTATGTAAATTATCTTGTGTTATTTTTCACCTTGTGATATATTTATATCATTATGAAACAATAACCCTAGCATGGAAGAGCCCTATTTGGGCGTCTATTTGGCCGCCCCTTAGTGGGCTCGGAAGCCTTCGAGCTTTCGTCTTACTTGTTAATTAATTAATCGGATAATTTATTTATCCAATAAATAAATTGATAATCCAATTAATTCAATTCCTAATTAATTTATAATTCAATTTCTCCAAGAGATTAATTAACTCATTAATTTAATTAATTAATTAAATTATCCAATAATTAATTAATTAATTACGGCATCCAATGCCGTGAATTTCTCTCAAGTCTTTTTTCCATGTTTTTCCTTATGCACTTCCTTTAAGCGCGACTCTTTAGGTTCGTCTCAAAAGGCAATTGGGAAGAATCCAAAGGGGTGTGAGTGACACCTAGCCAGTCTCGTGGCTTACACCGTAACCCAATTGAGAATGAATGAATAGGATCATTTCCAAACCTTTACGCCATGAATACCATACGTGTATAAACCTTTTATTCTTATATCCCAGTCAAGTAAGAGTCATGGTTTAAAGTCAAATTTATATAACTTAACCATATGCCTAAACTCATAATAAGTCGAGGTGTTTAAATGCTTTGGCCAAAGACTTTCATCCTCGCTTATTCATGATCGCATAGGATATTTTACTCATTCACTTATGAGAGAATAAATTTCATATTGCAAATCAGTTAACAATGCTACTTGCCCATCAAGTCGCACTTCGAGGGCGATTCCACCAACAGGTGATTTGAATCTAACTACTCTAATGACAGACTTGATGTTACAAGTACATCTTCAACTCGATTTCTCAGGTCAGAGGTTCACACGTACCTATCACTACTTATCAGTTTCATCATTGACTGTCAATGAGTGAATACCCATGTGATGAACTGATGCGAGCCATGTTCGAACATATCAGTCCAACTGACACGTCTATGATATAAGTTCCCACTACCATTTCCATAGTGTACGACTGACACTTTCTCTGTCGAAACTTACATCATACAAGTCTTTATTCACTATTGATGCCCAATCAATATTTCTTAGACTTGCGAACCCTTTTAGATGTCAAGGGTCAAACCATTCTAGTGTCTTTCCTCCTATCCCATAGGAGGTAGAAGGTTCGCCTTGTCATCAAGGACTTTACGTTGTTTATTCACACCTTATAAATGCCTATAAGAAAACAACAATCAACTGTCTTATATTAATAGAAAAACCATAGTTTAGTTACAATGTTTATGCCCTATAAATCTATCCTCTTTATGACATTCGAGGGCATATACTCTAACAACTTGAGGATGGCGGAAGCGAGAGATCGAGATACCATGACTTAAAGCCATGACTCTGATACCATGTTAGATTAGAGAAAACCCCGTAGAGAATTTGTATTACTAAGTAACACATTTATAGAGATACATGTACTTGGTAAACAAAAAACCCTAACTATAAACAAGGAAAAGATAAACAAAAGGAAATATAAAGAAACCTAAACTAACTTATATACTAGAAAGATATTATATTATCTAACAGTCCCCCGCAGTCGAAATGTGAGAGTTTTGAACATTGAGATTGAACTAAGAACCGAGAAAAGATGTTAAGACAGTCCAGGCATAAAAAATGCTTAGTAGAGAGATTTTGACGAATCCGTTTCTCAAGGTGGAACAGTTTCATCCGAAAATCATTAAATAAGGCGACAATTCAACGAAGACGCTTCTCATTTGGAGCAGTTTCGTCTTAAAACCATTAAATAAGGCGGCGACTCCAAGTCCTTGTTTTACCAAGGGTGAGCGGCGACAACATAAACAAAGATAAAGAAACAAAAAACTACACTAAACTAAACTAGATAAGGTGCGCCGGACGGGGTCAACGACTTGAGGATGGCGGAAGCGAGAGATCGAGATACCATGGCTTGAAGACATGACTCTGATACCATGTTAGATTAGAGAAAACCCCGTAGAGAACTTGTATTACTGAGTAACACATTTATAGAGATACATGTACTCGATAAATAAAAAACCCTAACTATAAACAAGAAAAAGATAAATAAAAGGAAATATAAAGAAACCTAAACTAACATATATACTAGAAAGATATGAAAAGATATTATATTATCTAACACTTTAGTTGAGTTTTGTATGTTTAAGTATTTTAGTTTGAAAATAATATCTAGCTTCGTTTTGATACCAGACTCTTTTACGAGAATTGACCATTTATCTTCTTTAATTTATGTTATATTTCATGGGACATTTTGACTTATTGTTTTAGTTTTCGTTTCAAGTTCTTGTTTCTTTAAAAAAATTCTAGTTGTTTTAATCATATAAGTTGTCCTTATGCTATTGATAACTTATTTATATTGAGCTATTTTATCATTTTTTTTAAACCCAAATAAGAGCAAATTGAACTCCGCCTAAGCTATGAAATATAATTTATTTATTTTTCTTGTATCAAATTACAAATCTTTTGATTGTTAACAATAGTCTGTTGATTTGTACAGTAAAATAAATTGGTTCACAAGAAAATAAGATATTTCATCATTTTTGGTTAGAAATTCTATGGACATGAAAAGAAGTAATTAATTATTTTTATTCTCTTATTTAGATAGTAGCACAATTAGTTTTATTTTAATTGAATAATAATAGTTAAATTCAGGTAACATTAAAGACTAAACACAAAAGAAGTTGATAATTTCCTCTGAATTAATATGTTAATAGGTTAAATAATTTATTTCCTAATTTTAAGCACTTAATAATAATTAATTATTATTGCAAAAGGATTACAGTATTTTTAAAAAAAAATATTTGTTGGTTATAATGAATTGGAGTGAAAAATAATTGATTATTTTATTCTCTTATCTAGGATTTAGTTCTTAGTATTAATCATCTGTTGCACATTCGATGTGTATGCTTAATTATTTAAATATCATAAATATTTATTTACCATTCCAAGATACAACATTTTTTTTTTCAATATTGTATAGGTTACTTGAAATTATGTAAACATAAATTTTATTATAACTTATGTCAATTATTTGAAGTAGTCAGAAATGAGAGAGAGAGAGAGAGAGAGACGGGTTAGTGTTGGATAAAATATGAATAAAC
This sequence comes from Buddleja alternifolia, assembly GCA_019426215.1. Lineage (NCBI taxonomy): Eukaryota > Viridiplantae > Streptophyta > Magnoliopsida > Lamiales > Scrophulariaceae > Buddleja > Buddleja alternifolia. The sequence goes on from CM033398.1 coordinate 17,399,908, forward strand.
TCATCTGACAATTAGGATAAGAGAGAGAGAGAGAAAGAATGAGAGGTAGTTATATCATACCAAAAAATGAAAGTCCAACATTTGGTGCTATTCAATTATAAGTAGTATAGATATATTAATTTTTTATATAAATAATAATAAGATATTTTTAAAATAAGAACAAAATCAATAAGCTAAAATTAAAATAAAGTAAAAGGTTGTAAAATAAAATAATTTCAGCTTAGCTAGTTTTATAAATAAACACCACATCCGATATCATGCAAAATCGGAGCAGATATGGTAGAGTTGACCCAAGGGTAGGTGTGTGTATGAGTCGAGTCGAGCCGAACGAGTTGTTGTTCAAGCTTGTTTGAATTACAATAGAGCTTCAAAATTTGTGTTTGAGCTTGTTTGATTATGAATTGAGCCGAGCTCAAACGAGATTTAATCGAGCCGAACACGAGTCGAGCTCGAGTAGTTAGAAATTTTTATACATGTTTTTATCAATTTTTACTAATCGAACCGAGCTCAAATGAATTTTTAGGGAACGAGCTCGAGTCGAGTATCGAATAATTTGGTTCGTCTTTCAGCCCTACCCAAGGGTAAACTGGATTAATTGCATGGTTTTATTGATGATGCCAGCCCGCGGAAAATGACGGGAGAATTTGTAAGCATGTCATCTTTGACAAGGGGCTTTCCATCAATTGCCAAATGTTGGGGACTTTTTGGATAAATGACCTAAGGTGAGGGGACTTGTGGAAATTTACTACTCCCTAAACCGCAGATCCTCAACAACAACATGAGATGTCAACACAGAAATAGTATTTTGATTAAGAAAATCATAAAATGAACCATCGTCAGTCAATAGTTGAAATATGTTCATGCTTTGTGTATTTCAGACGAACACAAGTAATTGGTGAACAAAAGAGCAAAACCAAGAAAAGGAGGGCTAGAAATATTGACAATTCATTTCATATGCAATTGATATATATTATAATTCCTGCTAGGGGAAAAAATATATCAGTGAAGTATCTTCAGATGCTTCCAAACGACACAATGAAGATCTAACTTGTAATATCTCAAGTATTAATAAACATTCTATAATCAAAATTATAAGTTTACAATTACAAGCACAACAAGATATATTTACAGAAGATTACTTGCAGCACAAAATTAACCTATCTTCATACAAGCATAATCTCACACCTATCTGTATCATCAACCCTCGAATATCTGAACAAATAGTTATCTAAGTTTTATCTGAAATACTCTATTGTACCAGATCGAATGAAGGGTCATGTGAAAAAGATCGTACTTCACCGGCTTCGCATGCCAAAGAAAATGTCGTTGAACTTTTCTAACACCTAGTTGCATATCAAGATACTTCCTCTCCGGTATTGAAACAAGTATAGTTTTCAAGTTTGGGATATCATTCTCTGCAATAATCACTGAAAAGGCCTCCCAATTCAACACCTCAAAGAAAGGTGGTACAAAATTATCAGAAATAATAACCGGTACGCACTCATAAAAGATGGCTTCGACTATTCTTGGGCTGTTGACCTCATATCCCTTTGGGCAAATACAGTATTTGCTGCTTTTCATGTGATGTATGTAATTCATTTTGCTAGCGACACCTGGAGGCATCGGGCCGAGGATTTTCATTTCGGGGTCTTTGTCTTTCCAATGGTGGAGCAATATTGGACGAAGATAGCCATGCATGTTTCCAGCGTAGAAGGCAAGAATGTGCCTTTGTGATGGTGGCTTTCCTCCAAGGTCTTTAAGAGGGTTTCGGGCAGAACGGACGTATGTTTCTGGAAAAGAGACGTCCCGTCCTATTTTGAAGCCTGTGGTTACATCAGCATTACAGAGGGCTTTAATGCAATGTTCCATGTGGTGCCTCGTTTCGTATGGAGCCTGTACATATACACAATGCATTAAGACACTACATTTAAAAAGGGTGGAGATGTAGTAGTGTTTTCACACAAGATAATTACATTTTTAGTACTTCATCTTTGCCACTAATTGAGTTTCATTACCCTGTGGTTTAGTCATCATTAGAATTAATCTCTAATCTTTCCATTTTTCGATAAATTCAATCCTTCCCATCAACCCTATCTAGTTGCTAATGGAGTCGTATTTGTGCAAGGGACTACAAATTGTAAAATGTTGAAACTTAAGTGACTAGAACTAGAAAAATTTAAATTTCAGGCAACGAAACTATAGTATTTTCACTAATCAAGTGTATACATGTGAGCAGTTCAGTTAGTACTTAACAAATTTCAAATGATCATGACTACTTCTAATTGAAAATGAAAATGTGGCAATAGATTTGATGAGAGCTGAATAAGACATGCTGGAATTAAATTACTGGAATATTTGAAGGAACCAAAAAGTAATCAATCTGCATTAACTCCAATTCTTTCCGGTATAACATAGTGCAAGTATTATCTAATTGGAGGGTAACTGACAAAATCATGCAACTCAATTAGGGAAGTCCACAGGCACACACGCGCACAGAGAGAGAGAGAGAGAGAGAGAGAGAGAGAGAGAGATGGAAATGAAGCATTACCCAGTCATGGCAAGCAACAAGAAAATGATCTGCTCCCCCGGTTCTGTTCCAAAAGTGATACTTTGCTGCAATCTTTTCTGAATAATCTTTCAAATATTGACGTAGGTTTGTCCGGTTATGAGAATTACGTACATAGAGAGTGTACTCCAGCATTCGTGCACTGAATGGCATATAAAACAGATGAGCCTTCTTAGGATCTTTGACAACAAAACGTTTATTTCCCTCCATCAATTTCATGAACCATCCTTCAGATGCATATAGTCCCTTGAGTATTGGTTGATGAAATATTGGCTTCTCGCCCTCCTTGTATACATATATCTTCAGTACACGTTCCATAAGTTCATAGCTCCTGAGGTGAAAAAAAAAATCATAATTAAAGAAACTGATGGATGGACCGTGATGTCGCACCCAGTTCATATCCCATGGTAAATGGATGGACCGTGATGGTTGCACACTTGCACCCAGTTCATTCAAGAATTACAGATAGCTGCCCCCAATTATGAAATATGAATAAAGCAGATAATGACGGAAATTAGCAAGAGTGCTCTGGGACAATGCAACTTTACTATATTCGGCTTTACTGTATTATACATTTGATATGGGATTATTCACCCGCAAAACAGAGGCAAAGACCTAGAAACAAAGTTAAGGTGGCTAAAATTAGATGTTTTTGCATTAAAATTAAAGTCAATTGCAGATCTATACAAGTGCGCAACATGCCACATATACAGTACAAAGATATCCGACATACACAATTGTGATTCCTCAAGGTACTTCGCGGCGGGTGAAACCAAAATTACAGCAAATTAAATTGACAAGGCAGATAAAGGGGGCATACAAGAAACCACAGTGGGCAGAAGCACAAAGGCAAGTTGATAAAAAAGATGTTTTTCTATGAAATATTCAGCTCTTCGAACTGAAGTACCCACACTACTAACCTTTTGAACATTGAAACATTTCGAAATAGAGGAGCATATAGTTCCCCATTATTCTTCAAGGTCGGGCCACTTTCAATCCTAAGCTTTGCTGTCAAAATTTCATGGTCACGCTCAGAGGACCATCTTGGTCTCTACAATCCAATCATAAAAAAAATTACAATTTTTTCCTACCCGATGAAACAATGCACAAACACATTGACTATAATTTCTATCAATCAAAAGACATACCATTGCACGGGAACGAGCGCGATGTCGGACTAATAACCTTTGCATCTCACCTATTGGTGTTACTGTTTTAGGTGGCATCTCACATTTCATCTTCTTTTTGACAGCGTTATTCATCACTGAAGAACCTTTCTTTAAAGAAGCAAAATTATTTCCCAGCAAATGATGGCCCTCACCATCAGATATTTCTTTGATTTTATCGAAAGATACATCAGATTTTGATTTTAGCTCAAATACAGAGTTAATCAACAAAGGCTTCTTACTAGATTCATCATCTAATACGACAACCTTTGAACTTGTACCATTTTGCATAATAAACCCCTCCTCTGTGTCTTTATTTACATTATTTAAGGTTTCATCCTCTACAAAATCAAAATCATCAACCATGCCATCACCATCTACATCAGAATTCATCTTTTGTAATTTGCCCTTTTCCATTGATCTCTTGTCATCATCAACATCTCGAATTCCATTATAACTTGTGGCGCTCTTCGCTCCTCGCACCAATATTGATTCATTATCCAGATTCGAAGAACGAGCCATACGAGGGTTGTCAACAGTCAAAGTCTTAGCAGAAGATAGGTAATATGATTCACCGGCCTTAAGAATTACATTATTGTTATTCTTGTCGATGGGTAATAGCGACAAAAGGGCATTCCCATAGGGCAGCATCAAAGATTGACAGAACAAATGTGTTAAAGCAACCAAACCCACCAAGAATAGCCATTTCCTTTTCTCAATTTTAACAGAATAATAAGAATCCATGACAAAATAAACGCAGCCCGATCGAATTACTAGTTGCTCATCCAGGAAAGCTCAATGCCTCACTATATCCTGTGTGTACTGTAATGAAAGCCAATAAACCTATTAATTCAAAGGCAAAACTGATAAATGATGATTTCATTCCTTCATTGGTGATTTCCACTAAACTTGCAAGCTATTAAATTGAGTGTGATCTTAGTAAGACAACAAAAGGATGAAGAATGTAAATTGAAGTCCAAAGTTTTGAAATAAAAAAGCAATTAGTGGGAGTGGCAGCAGAAACACATTATTAGGCTCCAGTCCAGTCCACCATATCTGATACATTAAGTAAGCACATGCATATACATATACATACATGAAAAAGTACAAGGGAGGGAGGGAGGGAATCAGGGAAGTGTAGAAAAGGGAGAAGCTTACTCAGCAGAAATTGGATGAATTAAACATTGACAAATCACAGACCCACATGAGTGAGTGACTCACTGTAGCAAATTGTGGGTTGAGCTCTCTCTCCCTCTGAAGACTACAATACCCCCACACCCCACTGCCACTTGCTTTACTAAACTACGTTTACAAACACGAATACGATCCCCTGCGCCGTCAACTTTAGAACAATCCGCCCAGGCAGCCAGCACCTCCCACTTTCTACACTAGAAGAGATGCGGAATAATTCATTTGCTTCTCAATTTTCTTATTTCTTTAAAAAAAATCAGAGAATCCCTTTAGGCTAATTTGGTAATGATAAAATAAGATATCCATAATTATTTCACTTTTTTAGATTTAAATCCCTAATCCCTAATTTAATTTTGGAATGAGACCCCAGGAATATTTTTAAGGACTACACTCCCTAATTGCAAGTACAACTTTGGCACCCCTAATTGATGTGAAAAGACTAAAACACCCTCACAAAAGACTAAAACTATAAGGTTGCACTTTTCCCTCCATTTACGGTTACCTCTGCTCTCATCGTCTTCCTTCTCTCACTCTCAGGTCTAATTCTCTCTTGTCTCCGCTGTTTGCTCTCAAACGCTATTTTCGACCATTTAAAGTCAGTTCTAGCGAGTACCAAGTTCGGGAATACCATTATCATCGAAGTAACATTGTCGACGGCCACTTCCTGCTAGGTTTCCACCCTGTTTTATCCACCACAACAACCTCCACCAGCGGTCTTTGCTCCAAAACTACCTGGGTGATCAATTTCCACACTCAATTTTATGTTTTTTGAAGATTATTGAGTGAATACCTAGTTTACTATGAATGCGTACATCGTACTTTAGGGTTTACTACGTTTTAGGTTGTATGTAGAATAAATGCATTTGATGACAAAATTACCATCACCAGTTTCACTACACTCTCAGAAACGAAGTTGTTACTCACAATTCTCGGCGTTTTTTCATGTCCACGCATTTCGAAGCACGTATTTGTTGATCTTAAACCACATTTGAATTGTCGTATTTAATGCACCTTAATGGGGTATTCTGAGTAGTAAGGTTGAGTGTTGAAGGTAGCGCAATTCTAATTTATTTATTTGGTTGTTGAACTTTTTACAGTACAATGGCAAATGAACTTCAGATTACAACACGGTGTCACCCGAGGAAGTTCGCTAGTGATATGAAAAAAACTGAAGAGCTCTATGAATGACAGACATCACATAGGCGTGACGCAAACTCCGTTTTATCAGTACACGGACATGCCTGATATCGATTATAAGCTCTGTCGAGTAGGAGAATTACTGTCCAACAATAAATTTAATTTTTGTACGAAGTCGTTTATTTTTTCTGACCGCATTTCTATTCCCTTCATTGCTTCTGATTTCTCAATAGTGATGGGGCTGCGTCATTTTGGTCAACGTGTGAACCAAAATTTGAAGTTGGAGTCCAACTTTATCTGTCGGCATTTTGACAAAAAATCAACTACTATGTCCCGGACCAAAATCGTTGAGAAATTGGGTATGTTGGTAAAGGGGACAACTGATGAGGATGTAGAGGATTTTTGTAAAATATACTTTGTCTTTGTTTGTAATTGCATTTTATTTTCAACAAAAAATTATCACACTTTAGAATTTATCGTAGCTTATTTGGATGATTGGACTGCTATCCAGGAGTATGCCTGGGTCAAGGCTGCTCACGAATTTTTGATGAAGCAGATATGCCTTCATTACGCAGCACCGAGAGGTAATAAGTACATGGATGGATGTAGTATGGGGCTTATGGTAAGTGAATGATTTTTCATATGTAGTATTATATGTAGACCCTTGATGTATGGTTTGCTTCAAGAGGCAGTAATCAATGATTTCGATTGTAGTATTAATTGTTGTTTCCCTCGTTCAATTGTAGGCTTGGGTGTATGAGTGTATACCCTGTTTGGGATGTTAGCGCCTCGTTCGAGCGATCCCATGATTTTTGAAATGGGGTGGCATGAACATCCCGAACGACCATGCGGAAGCTCAGCAACAATTTATGGGACTTACGAAAGATGAGGTAATTGTAAGAATTTGAGGTTTCCGATGACTTAACATCAAACAATCAAAATTGTATATTTTGTTATCTCTAGGTAGTATGCATCTTTCCATTGAATGAGGAGCTTAAACTCCTTAAGCCTTTACACGAGGATGCGGGCAGCAAGTCAGAGCTCAAATTTCCAACCTCCCCAATTAAGAGAGTAGAAGATAAATTAAAGAAACAAGATGTTGATGGCAGGGAACATTATGACCACGTCGGTGATGATATGGAGTCTGAATATGAAGATGCTGCTGCTGAGGATGTTGGCGATGATGAAGTAAAGGCGGACAAAGGTTCCGAGAATGATGAAGATGAAGACGAAGACGAAGATGAAATAATAAGAAGAGAACTCCGCACTAAGGAAAAAAAATGATGGAGGTTCTTCAATTCCAAAATATGACCTGGAGATCACCACCGGCGCCGGCATTGAGCCTATTTCGGATGCGCGATCGGACTCCATCATGGAATCGTAGTACTTGCTCGCTCAACTTTAGGTTGTGATCCGGGTATTTTCGGAGCATGTTTTTATATCTAGCCCATGCCTCGGCTAAGGACTCATGATTCCCTTGCTTAAACTCTTTAATATTGCTCCTTAGCTCGTTGATTTTGGAGGGTGGAAAGAATTTGCTCAAAAAGGCATCAACCAATTGTCCCCATGTTGTGATGGATTGGGGTGGTAGAGACTTGTACCACATGGTCGCCCTTTCCTTTAATGAGAAGTGGAAGACTCTTAGACGAATTGCATCAAGATCCCGTGGATGAAATTGGGTAGTCATGAGAGTGTCGTCTAAAGTCTCCAAATGCTCATGAGGTGATTCATGGGGCTCTCCATAGAAGGGTTCACTTTGCACCATGCTAAAGATGTGTGACGAAATGTGATAATTTGGTGCATAGAAATTTGGAAAGATCACGGGTCCCGGTATGGTGTGGACCCTTGGAGGTAGACTTTCCCGGACCGATGGAAGTCTTTGAGGAGGTGCCTGTTGCATAGCTTGGAAAAGATTTTGCAGCCATTCCCTATTTTCCGGAAGATTTATGTCGGGAAAATTCCCATTTGGATTTAGATTGTCGGCCATTTCTCGAGCTTGTCTACTAGATCGAAGAACACGCTCTATCCCTGGCTCAAAATTGTATAGGGGCTCGTTAGAAAAGCGGGTCATGCACCACAAATTACACTTAACAAATAACCACAAGAAAAAAAAAATTAGAATAATAAAATAAAAGAAAGGTTAGAAATAAACGAAAAACTAAGAATTATGAAAATTTAAACAAAAAAAATCAAAAACTAAAATGAAAAAGTCCCCGGCAACGGCGCCAAAAACTTGACACGCTAAAAGCTAACGTGCTATAATAGCAAATGCACTAGTCGTGTGTAGTAATAAAAGTGGACGAGAAGTCCGGATTGTCGAACCACAAGGACTTGAATTCTAGTTTACGATTTTATAACAACAAAGATCAATACAATAAAGGTAAAATGAGTGTGAAACGCGTAAGATAAGAACAAGGTTGCACAAGTGATTTAAAACAAAATATAAAGGGAGACTAAGACACATGCTAGGTTCAAATTGATCAATTATACTTATAAAGATTCTCGTTGAAGTATTACGCTTATATTGTTATGGTGAGAGCTCCGAGGGTAGAGAATAACCGATGTCTCGCGTATAAACTCCTATGCTTAGATCGTGATTTCCCAAATATTCCTATCCCGAAATCTAACCACTAAACATGCATTAACGTACTAGAGTTCACTCGATTTGAATCGAACAACTTCACCCGGGAATCTTTACCTATATCTAGGGCAATTCCTCATTAGTTGCGGGTCATGATGTGAATTTCTTGCACCCTAAGTCAATTTTCTCCCGAAATATTCACCTAGGCATAAGATTCTAACATATAGTGATCAAGTATATGCAAGATAAGTAAAAACACAAATTCACATCACATAACAATATAAGAATAACCTCAACAATCATCTATTATAAGTATATATCACAATTTGACCTTACATGGCCTTAGTCTTATGAAATTAGTTCATAATAGATAGTATGAAAAATAATAATGAGTAAATACACATATTCATAGACATGAATGAAAATGAAAAGGCTATAAAAACTCCCTCTAATGTGATAGATGATGGCCCCTTGATTGGAGCTTCAATTCCTAGCTTTCTCCTCTTAGAATGATGAAGAATGGTGATGAATGAAGCTTGAGGACCGATTCCTCCTCCACCTCTCCTCCAAGAATCTGAAATTGATAGTGAATGATGAAGAGTATGGGTTCCCCCTCCTTTTATAACCAAAATTCCACTAAAGTATGCATTAAGAATTCCCATTAAAGTTCCCCAATGAGAATTCCACCTAAGGTGATGCTTAAAGTTTGGCTTTTAAGATTCCAACCAGCTAAAAAAATGCTAAACTTTCGGCCTTAAGAATTCCACCAAGCATAACCATGTGAAAACTTCAACAAAACACATGCATGCTGCCATTTTCTTGCTTTCCAGCGCAGTCTTAGTAGTTTCCTCATAACATTCTCCACAGATCTCCAAATGGAATGATTCAAGTCCCCATGTTCAGATGAAACATAGCTCTACAACTTTCCAGAAGGACATTTTGTCCAATTCAGTCGCTAAGTATACCTAAATTATGTTTCAATATGGAGGTTGTTTCTGATTTTGCACCCATAAAGTAAATCTACCAAGAAACACACTTATGACAACCCCTCAACACATGTGCTGAATTATGGCCAAAAGTGATTCTTACCCATCATATAATTCTGGAATTTAGGCTAAAAAGGAGTAACATTCGGACTATACATGCCTAGGCATGACCAGGAAGGCGTTGGGGCGTATCCTGGCACATGTACTTCTCTGTTCGGCGCAACAATCGTATTTCCTTCACAATTATCTCTATAGACCTCCGATTTAGATGTTTCAAGTTCCCATTTGAAGCTACGACATACATCTAAAACTTTGTAGAAGCAAACTTTGTCTAAGTCGGTCTCGAAATGTACGGAATTATCGCTCGAATGTGGTAGGAGATGCATAAACCGCCTAGGTGTTGAAAAACATGCTTGAACTTGTTTTGTACATCGTTTTTCTTCCCTTTTCTTCATGTATTCTCATTTATTACCTGTATTCACTTAACACACCTATTAAATGCAAATGTGACATGATTTAAGCAATAAGTGAATCCAAATCATAAGAATTACGGTCTTAAAAACACGTAAAAACACCTCTTATCATGGGTCATGCACCACAAGTCAAACCTATCAATTAAGCACAAGAAACAAAAATTAGACTAATAAGAAAATAACAAAAACAAGAAATAAATGAAAAACTAACAATCATGAAAGCGTAAACAAAAATCAAAAACTAAAAATAAACAAGTCCCCGGCAACGGCGCCAAAAACTTGACACGCTAATACCTAACGTGCTTGGATAGCAAGTATACTAGTCGTGCATAGTAATAAGTGGACTAAAAGTCCGGGTTGTCGAACCTCAAGGACTAGGTATTTTAGTTTATGATTAACAATAAAAGAAAGACAATTAAAGTAATGTGCAAGAATTGATTGAATAAACGAAGGATAAAAGAGGAAACGAGCTATAGATTAAAACTCACGTATGATAAAATGACTAAGGCACATGCTACAACCGAATCTACTCGTCAATATATATGGGTTACTACTTGAATTATTAGACTCCTATTGCTTTGGTGAAAACTCCTTAGTTAACTATTACCCGATGTCTCGGCTCATAATAATCCTATGATTAATTGACGGTTTTCTAAATATGTTTATCCAAGAATCTAATCAATAACCACGCATTAACGTTCTAGAGTTTCCCCAGATGAATCCGGCTAACAGCACCCGGAAATCTTTACCTATCTCTAGGGGCAATTCCTCATTTGTTTCGGATGATGTGTTAATTCCCTTGAACCCTAATCTATCTTCTCTCGAATGACTAGATTTAGGCAAGGTAGCAAGCATATGGTGATCAAGCACATGACTGGAATAAAAACATAAAATTAACACACAAAGCAATAGGAGAATTAATACAAACATCACTTCACATATATTGACTCATAAATTTATCCTTCACATGGCCTTAGTTCTACAAAATTAGCTCATCATCAATAGCTCAAGAAGGTCTAGAACAATCATATACATAATTATCAACATAAACATGTAATGAAAGCAAGGCTTGGTTGATGATGAATTCTAGCTTGAACTTCAATCTCTAGCTTAATCCCCCTTCTTCTCCTTCACAGATTGATGAATTTGTGGCCCAAAAACCCCAAAAATCGCCTTGAATCCCCAAGAATCCGAACCCCACTCCATGGCTGAAATCTGGCTTTTATACACTTGAAAATGGTTACGCCGGCGCCTAAGCGCGGGCTGTATGGTGCCCAGGCGTGGAGACAACGGCGCTCGGGCGCGGACAATATGCCGCCTAGGCGAGGGTAGGCGGCGCCTAGGTGTGGGAAATAGGATGCTGAACTTGCTGCTTCTTGCTCAGAGCCCGGGCGTGGTCAACTAGCTTGAATTGGTGTTGCGCATCGTTTTTCGCCCTTTTCTTCCTGTGCTCTTGTTTATCACCTGAAATCACTTAACACCCCGATTAAACGCAAATGTGGCATGATTTAGACAATAAATAAATCCAAAAACATCAAATTACGGGCTTAAAAACACATAAGAACGCTTCTTATCAGTTAACTATATTGTTCATATCATCATCACCGAATATGTATGAGGTGTTAACCTTTTCATATGTTGACGATTTTGGAAGAACATGGCTTGACCATCGATTGGGAAGCTTTGATTGACTTATTGGGCGGCCACGCAGTGAGCTCTGAATTGGTAAGTAGCTACATGCACATTATGGGTAGCAATTATGTAAAACACACCTCCCACCACTCTGTCTGCTTCTTGCTCGTATATGCTCAGATATACACTTTAAGAATCTCTGAACACTAATCGCATGTGTTTATGGTGGAAACTAACACTAACAATGTATAGGTTGGAATTAATAACTGCCTTCGGAAACACAATAGAAAACGGTTGCTTATGCAAACTAAATATGGCTAGTTTGTCACAGAACTTAGCAAAGAGACTTGCATTGCATTGGAGTGGTTGATTAAACATGGCATGAAAGAGTGCAAATATTATATCCTCCCACAGCTTATTGTTGAAAGAAAAAATAAGCATTGGTCCCTCCTCGTTTTTGATGTACACAACACTAAATGCATCCAGAAAAACTCATGTTAGTCAAACTAGACAAAAGCTACAACCCGAGTGTTTGTAAGTTCCTTTGCAATTGAATACAGAATGCAAATAAATTTAATAAATAATATAAATTTTGTAGGCGACGTTCTTAAAAGGATACCTGCACCACATGATAGGGCATCGAATTAAGAAAGATGTTCCAGAACAAGTCTATTCCCACCAACAAGAAAAAGAAGAGGATAACAAGATCTTTGTTTGCCTCTAGGCAGAGTGCTTAGCAGTACGCACAAAAGAATTTTGGCAATACGAGAAAGAGGTTAACATAGATGATTATCGAGCATGTATGGCCTAAATTATTCTGTCATTTTGTGGAAAATAGTCAAACTTAAATAAGCAAACTTACTGAGCACGTATTATAATTTTATGATGTTTTTTATAAATATTTGGTTGGCCACGTACGTCATTTTAAAGCAATTCGTACGTCGATGTAAATGGAATCATAAATCATTTGCGATGAAATAATACTGGGTCGATTAAATGTACTAATACGCCAGTTAAGTGTCCACATACATCATTTTAAAGTAATTCGTACGTCGATTTAAATGGAATCATACGTCATTTGCGATGAAATAATACTGGGTCAATTAAATGTACTAATACATCAGTTAAGTGTCCACATACGTCTGTTTCCAGCAACTTTTGCGTCAATGTAAATGGAATCATAGGTCATTTGTAATGGAATAATACTAGGTCAATTAAATATACTAATACGTTAGTTTAGTGTCCACATACGTCATTTTAAAGCAATTTGTACGTCCATGTAAATGGAACCAAACGTCATTTGTGATAAAATAATACTGGGTTAATTAAATGTACTAATACATCAGTTAAGTGTCCACATACATCATTTTAAAGTAATTCGTACGTCGATGTAAATGGAATCATACCTCATTTGCGATGAAATAATACTGGTCAATTAAATGAACTAATACGTCAGTTAAGTGTCCACATACATTTGTATCCAACAACTTTTACGTCAGTGTAAATGGAATCATACGTCTTTTGCAATGGAATAATACTGGGTCAATTAAATATACTAATACGTTAGTTAAGTGTCCACATACGTTATTTTAAAGCAATTCGTACATCCATGTAGATGGAATCATACGTCATTTGCGATGAAATAATACTGGGTCAATTAAATGTACTAATACATCAGTTAAGTGTCCACATGCGTTCGTTTCCAGCAATTTTTACGTTGATGTAAATGGAATCATACGTGATTTGCGATGGAGTAATACTGGGTCAATTAAATGTACTAATACGTCAGTTAAGTGTTCATATATGTCATTTTAAAGCAATCCGTACGTCGATATATGGAATCATACGTGATTTGCGATGAAATAATACTGGCTCAATTAAATGTACTAATAAGTCAGTTAAGTGTCCACATACGTCTGTTTCCAGCAACTTTTACGCCGATGTAAATGAAATCATATGTCATTTGCGATGAAATAATACTTGGTCAATTAAATGTACTAATATGTTAGTTAAGTGTCCACATACATCTGTTTCCAGCAACCTTTACGTCGATGTAAATGGAATTATACGTCATTTTCGATGAAATAATACTGGATCAATTAAATGTACTTACGTCAGTTAAGTGCGTCCGTTTCTTGCAACTTTTTATATCGATGTAAATGGAATTATACATCATTTGCGATGGAATAATAATGTGTCAATTAAATGTACTAATATGCCAGTTAAGTGTCCATATAGGTCATTTTCTAGAAACACGTATGTCGATGTAATAGTCAAGAGAGAAGGGTGAGCTGATTGCTAGACGTGCTAAATCGGAGCAGCTCGTCTCATCATTGTTTAAAGTGTCAAGAAAGCTAGATAATGTGACTGAGGTAACAAGATTATTTGGTGAAAAGACCGGTTTAGGATGCAATAAATTAGGTAAACAACCAAATAAATCTAATGTTACGGCGAACAACAAAGGAAAGGGTGTATTCTTTGTTGAGAAAGGTTCAAAAAGTTAATACTGACTCAGGCAAGGGAAAGACGAAAGTGAATGATTCACAAAAGAAGGTCCATCCAAACGCTCAAAAGGCTAAGGATAAACCTTCTAGCAGTGAATCAAACACTAAGTGTCAAGCACCAAAAGTGCAACCTAAGCCAGTGCTAAGGAAATACCAGCGTCAATATCCACAAAGGTCAAGGTCATATTATCGATACTATGATGATTATGATTATGATTACAACTATGATTATGATTAATATTATAATGGAGGATATTACTAGACACCTAAGAAGCACACACAACACCAGGTGAAACCCGAAAAGGCTATTCCTCCCGCAATGAAGACTTGGCAAATATGGGTTCCTAAAGTTCTAATTCAAACTAACGTTACTAATGTAAAAGGACCCAAGTTACAATGGGTACCTAAAAAGAAATAGAATTTCCCTTTTGATTGCAGGTACCTAGAGTCATCTGTTTGGTACATCGATAGTGGATCATCAAGGCACATGACTGGCTCCAAGGATATTTTGATCAACTATTGAGTTGCCAATGGTCCTCAGGTTGTATTTGGTGACAACTCCAAAGGTAAAACCAAAGGTATAGGTACTGTGCATATGGGGAACGTCATGATAAGTGACGTATATTATGTTGATGGTCTTAAGCATAATTTGTTAAGCATAAGTCAATTTTGTCATAAAGGCTTTGAAGTCAAATTTTCAAGTGACTGTTGCTATATAAATGACGCTAAGACTAAATCTACTAAACTGAAAGGTAAAAGAACAAACAATGTGTATTTGGTAGATTGGGATTCAACAATGGATAATAATCCTACATGCTTTGTGGCTAAAAGTGAATCTAAAATGGGTTGGTTATGACATAGAAAAATGTATCACGTCAACTTTAAGACAATCTCTCAACTTATCACATTAAATCTTGTAGAGGGATTACCTAAAGGACCATTTCATAAGGATCGTCTTTGTGACGCTTGTCAAATGGGCAAACAAGTTAAATCATCTTTCAAGAGAAAACATTGTCTATCTACCTCTAGAATACTTGAACTACTTCACATGGATCTGTTTGGAACCATTCAAACGATTAGTGTGAGAGGTAAAAAGTATACTTTGGTGATAGTAGATGATTTCTCTAGATTTACTTGGGTGGAACTTCTTTCATCCAAAGATGAAACATGTGACAAGATCACAACGCTTATTCGGCAACTTCAAACTTTGAAAAATCTTAAAGTTGCAAGAATGAGGAGCGATCACGGTACTGAGTTTACTAACAAGGTTGCAGAAAATGGAATACATCATGAGTACTCAGCTCCTAGAACTCCTCAACAGAATGGTGTTGCTGAGCGCCGGAACAGAACGCTCAAGGAAGCCGCTAGGACGATGTTAGCAGAGTTCAAGCTTGGTCCTAGGTTTTGGGCCGAAGCGATCAACACTGCTTGTTACACTTAAAACCGTTGCATAATCAACAAACAGCATGGGAAAACTCCATATGAACTATGTAATGGACTTAAGCCAAATGTTTCATATTTTCACATTTTTGGTTCAAAATGTTTTATTCATAATAATGGATCCCAAAGCCTAAAGACATTTGATCCTAAAGCGGATGAGGGAATCTTTCTAGGCTACGCCAAAAATGGAAAGAATTTTCGCATCCTCAATAAGGTCAAATCGAAGGTTGAGGAATCTATTCATGTTGTTTTTGACGATGCTAACCAAGAACCTAGTAAGGTTAATGTGAATGATGTAGGATTTGAAGATTTGTGTCATCAAGCGTCAAAATTTATTATTGATGATGAAAGTGACAACGATGATGAAATCTTAGTGCCCCCTCCTAAGAATACTCGAGATGTTTTGGACAATCATGTTAGATTTGCTGATGATCATGAAGAGAATGATGATCCAGAGCAAGGTAGAATCTGTGAACTTAAAGCGCCTGCACAAGAGGATATCAAGCGCCTGAGCAAGTGAACCAAGCGCCTGTTCAACCCCTTAACCCATTCCAACCAGATAGACTATGGCTATGTGATCATCCACTAGAGCAGATTATTGGAGATGTTGGAGCGCCTAAAAGGACTAGGGCCGCTACATTCAATGAGGCCATGTTCGCAAGCTTCCTATCTCAAATGGAACCTATGAAAGTGGATGAAGCGTTAAGTGATCCTAGTTGGATTGAAGCCATGCAAGAAGAGCTTAATCAATTTGAGCGTAGTAAGGTTTGGACGCTAGTACCAAGGCCAACTCACCAAGGAGTTATTGGGATTAGATGGGTCAATAGAAACAAGATGGATGAGAATGACATTGTGGTAAGGAACAAAGTTAGACTTGTCGCTCAAGGATATTGCCAAGAAGAGAGAATTGATTTTGATGAGACATATGCTCCAGTAGCCCGTCTTGAAGCAATTCAGATGTTTCTAGCTTATGCAGCGTTCAACAAGTTTACGGTGTATCAAATGGACGTTAAGAGTGCTTTCCTGAATGGTAAACTCCAAGAAGAAGTTTATGTGGAGCAACCACCAGGATTCATCAATAACCATGTTAAGGGTATGGTCTACAAGCTAGATGAAAGCACTTTATGGGCTTAAGCAAGCACCCCGAGCATGGTATGACACTCTTTCTGTTTTCCTTATTGGTAAGGGCTTTTCAAAAGGCAGCGTTGATACAATGGTATTTAAAATTACCAATGACGAAGATATGCTCTTAGTCCAAATTTATGTTGATGATATTATATTCGGATCTACTAATAAGCGTCTGTGTGAGAAATTTTCGAAAATGATGCAAGAACAATTTGAAATGAACATGATGGGTGAATTAACTTTCTTCTTAGGATTACAAGTTAAACAACTCCCTAATGGCATATTTATTAACCAAGCTAAATATATACGAGATATGATTAAGAAATTTGGTATGGAAAATGCATCATCTTCAAAAATTCCAATGAGCCAAATGCTTAAGTTAGATAAAGATGAAAGTGGGAAGAACATTGATATCACTAATTTAGAGGTATCATCGGATCACTTCTTTATCTTACTTCTAGTAGGCCTGATATTATGTTTTCGGTATGCATGTGTGCACGTTTTCAAGCTGATCCTAGAGAGACACACTTAAGTGCTGCCAAGAGAATCCTTAAGTACCTAAAAGGCACACAAAATGGGAGCATATGGTATCCAAGGGACTCTCCTTTTGAACTGATTGGTTACTCAAATGCAGATTTTGCAGGATGCAAAATTGATCGTAAAAGTTCTAGTGGTACATGTCAATTTTTAGGTGATAGGTTAGTTTCATAGCATAGTAAGAAACGACAATCAATAGCTAACTCTACAGCTGAAGCAGAGTAAGTAGCTGCAGGAAGTTGTTGTGCACAAGTTTTATGGATGGGGCAACAACTTAGAGATTATGGTATAATCCTAGATCCAACCCCTATCCACTGTGATAACCAAAGAGCCCTAGCCATGAATCAAAACCCTGTTCTTCATTCCAAAACCAAACATATTGACATTAGATACCATTTTCTTAGTGACCTTGTTCAAAAAAAAGATATCTCCATGCACTTTATTGAAATTGACAAACAATTGGCAGATATCTTTACCAAAGCGCTCAACGAACAACTCTTTCTCACTTTAAGAAGTGAACTAGGTACGATTGATTTAAATGCTTAATCATTATGCATTATACTTTCATTAGACATATAATTTAGGGGGAATACACTTTATTTATGTCTAAAAGATTTTTGAAAAAGTGTTACAAGTTATCAAATTTAGGGGGAACCTTAAAATTGTACCTGTACACATCTGTAAGCGTCAATGATCAAAAACTATTTTTATATGCATAAGATCATCAACGCTTATTATTATTTGTGCATGATATGTTGGACGCTCAAACATAAAAAGAATTTAATTTCAAGCGTCAACATAAATATTACATCAATTGGTATATGTTAAGCTTGGAACATATTCCCTTCAACACTTAATACAAACCTTTTATAAAATTCTTGCATAACTTTTTAATGACTAGTGACGTGATGGATAGACTTAAAGATCTATTTTGTACTTTCTCCACATGCTCCTATCACATCAACTGGCGGGTAAATTAAAAACTTTTCAAAATGACGGTTCAGGGTTAGTATGTGTTTATATAAGTGTCAGTGTATCATAAGCATGTGCATCACACTCTGAAAATGCCAAACGTTTTAAAATTTTTACTCGGACGTCAAAGCTTTATATATGGGAGTTACCAAATGTAACTTCCCTCTCTTGCCAAAAACTTGCGTCCACAGTTAAAACTAATAAAGGCTGAGATTCAATAACTTTACATGTGGCAAAATCTTAATGAGACGAGAAAACACAATTTTCAAAATTTTTGAACTGTGTCATTTAAAACAAAATACTTGCAGAAAATTACTCACTTCTCACACTAGCTCTCTGCAAAATTACTCTCTCTCTCTCTTGTTCAAAAGAATCTCTGCTTTCTTGTTTTCTATCTTCTCAAAAGAATTTCAATGGAACCAAAGTAATCTGTAAATGTTGCCCAGGATATCATCAAGGTTACTGAAGGCCTTTCCTCCTCCTCCGCTAAATATAGAACAAAGATGCCCATCTTGGGTAGCTATTTCCGGAGTGCCCAGCAGAACGTCAGGGTTTTCTCCGATAGCGCTCTATGTCGATTTGCCAGTGCCTTCTCAAGCAAGGCTTGAACAATTTGATGTACCTATTGAACAAGCGCCTCTACGAGAGCCTACTGATCCGAAGCTTATAGCTAAATAGAAGAAGAAGACAGATTTCAATCAAGCGTTCAGAGTATGTCTGAGGTACATGGGCATCGACCCAACTGAGTGGGATAAACGCTATGTAGCTTATAAGAAGAGACAGACTCATAAAGATGAGGTCATAGACGAAGATCATGTAGCAAGATTACTCTTGAAGAAAATCTCTCTGAAGCCATCAAAGTTGAGATGATTAGTAGATACACTGCTCAATCAGAACATTGAGAGTTCTTGCTTTGCATTATCTATATTGTTGTCTCTTTATTGTTTTTGATATTTTAGTTGTAAAATGCTTGTACTGTTATTGAAATATTAATGAAGTGCATTTTTGAGCTGAAACATCTCGTTGAGGCTTAACTAACCTTAACTAACAATCTAACCTTTCAACGTTAACATTTGTATTTTGGTTGTCTAACTCTTGAACTATAAAAGAGTAAGTATTGCAATCACCAAAAAGGGGAAAATTGTTAGGAATTTCTTGTTAGAGTTTTGATGATGAGAATTAGGATTTTATATTAGACCCCAAAACAAATGTAAGTTTATACTTTATTACAAAATTTGTATAAGCGTCTGAAAGATGTAATTTTGTTAGGCTTGTAATTTTTATCTTTGTAGATTTTAGACTAAGTATTAGATACCAAGTCTATGATAGAATTCTAGGTAAGTCTATCAAAGATAAAATTGAAGATCAGTATCTGAAATCAAGTGAAGATAGAGATTTGTTCTTAAGCGTCCGTCAAGCGCTAAAGATCTGTTTCAGGACTTATCAATGAAGTACTCAAGCTACTCAAGCGTTCAATGAAGGGATTCACCTGAAATAAATTCTCAAGTCATGAAGGACTTAAATGAAATCATCAACGGACATTTATTTCCGACGAGAAATAAATTCAAAACGCATTAAATGCTTGATAAGAGCATTAAATGTGATAAGCTATTGTGACTTGTGGACATGCCACCTTTTGACTAGACTGTCAATATTTAGAGTTCAAAACCTGCTCCTGTCCAGTCGGAACCAGTAGATATTCAGGAATGTCAGAAAAAGGTCTATTTAACGCCCTGCGTGAGAGACACGCTCTTGCATGTGTCCAACGCACAATTCCTGTCTATAAATAGTACCTCTCAGCAAACCCTAAATAACCAATCTTCATGCACAAAGAGCCAAAACTTTGCTGAAATTATTTGAGAGAAAAGCTTACAATTTTTCATAGCCAAAAATCCTCAAAGCTTTTCAATACATTCGAAGACAGTCGAAAATATCTCAAATCTCTTCATAGAAGAACCTTACATTATTACTGAGATATTCCAAGTTGTTTGAACTTTTCCAAAATCAAACAAACTGTTAGAAAAACCCCATCCAAGCCTCACGATCTATGTGAAGGCGAAGTTGGATACTTACATTATTTCTGGGTGAAAGAAGCAAGAGGATAGAAGTGTCTTGTAGCAGAAATCTATGTGACCAAGAAGCTCAAGTCATCAATATCCATCTCTCCCTATTGTGTAGAAGTTTCTGTGTGATTTTTCGAGAATCATTTTAGTGGATTGTCTCCAATGTTCAAGGAGAAAAAAAACGTAGTTAGGATTACAACACCCAACAAACCTTTCAAACATTGTGTTCTTTACTTTACCATTATCTTATTATTATCATATCATTGCATAAATCGGTTAAGTAAACACATTGATAAAATCATTTAAAGCTAAGAAACTAAGGAAAACTTTGTGACGCCAAAAAACTTTAAAAGGAAGACTTTCAAATCATTCCGCTGTGCTAACACTGATTAAAGAACTGAACGCTTAAACCTACTTGGTTATATTATTCAAATCTTGAGTCTAAGTTAATCTTATCAAAATAGTGTTCAAGTAGACACTCAGCTAAGCGCCTACATTTTCAAGCGTCCAAATCGATTTTAATACGAAACTTTTTGAAGTCGAAAAAGACTTCAGGGTCTATTCAACCCCCCCTTCTTGACCCTTTCGTACCCCATTTAGGACCAACATTTTTGATGTACCATATAATAGTTGTGGGCAATTTTACAAAAGGACTTGTGATTGAGCTGGGATGGCCCAAATGGGATATCCCAGGCCACAGGCGTCCAAGTAATCAATTGGGCCATAGCCCACCTTTAGCTCTATAAATACCACAAAGAGCTGATAAAAATTCATTATATGCTCTCTTCACAATAGATTGCTAGAGAAAAAGCTCTGGTATCTTTTGAGATCTACCTCACTATAGAACTATGAAAAGATTTGATCCCATCAAAGTGGGTACGTAGGCAACTGTTGGTTTCGCGAAAAATTGCATATCGGAAGGTTTAAAATCCCACAGTGTTTCTCTCGATTTGCTTATTGAATCACGTAAATGCTAAAACGAATAAAACTTACCCGTTGAAGTGAAGTGGTTGGAGAACTCGATCCTCCTTAAAAAATTCGAACACTTGAAGCCTCCAAGTCTTCAAACCTCGTGCTATCCACTCTTCACGAATTCCTTGAAACTTTCTTGAATTTTTGATCCGAACAACGAAAGTACGTTGCCTCTAAATAATCACGTGGATTGATTGACAGAAAAAATCCCTTCTTTTTACCCTTGATGACCGACGGCTAGTGTAGGAGAGAGGGAGGAGAATTTTCTTTTTCTTTTCTAGGAGAGTTGTGTGAATTATGAAATTCCATCTAGGTCAAAAGTGTTTAAGTGATGTATTTAATATCACTTGACTTGTTGACCAAAACAAAAGATTAGACCCTATGTTGGGCATCTTAGAGGACGCCCGACTCAGCTCTATTTGGACGCCCCTTACTTAGCCCTGCTCATCTTTTGTTGTAATTAATTATCTATCATTTAATTAATAAATTATTATATCCAATAAATAAATTAATTAAATAACCAAATTAATTAGATAAATTAATTCATTAATATATTTCCTTGAAAAACTAATTAATAATTAATCTTATCTTTATAATTAATTATCTCATCTAATGAGCAATTAATTAGTCACATTTAAATTATCCCATAAATTAAATCTCCTAGAATAAAATAGAAAAATCCTTTTATTTTCCTTTATCAATCCTTTAGCGCGACTCTTTAGGTTCGTTTCGTTTGGCAATGAGAGGAATCCAAAGGAAGTGCGTAACACCTAGCCAGTCACGTGGCCCATTTTGTAGCCTAAACAAAATCGAATCAATAGATCATTCCACAACCTTTCAATCGTAAATACCGTATAAGTATCTGTTGGGTTTTCTCGAAAAAACACATAAACGCAGCGGAAGGATTTCAAAAATTTGATTAAAACCCAAAGTGTTTCTCTAATCGCATAATTGAATCTAAAATTGCTTTAACGAATAAATTCAACTTACCCGTTGAAGCGAGGTGGTAGGAGAATCCAATTCTTCTTCAAAACTTCAAATTGATGAACTCCTTGAATTCTTCAATCCTAGTATTCTTCAAATCTTGATTTCTTGAAGTTTCTTGTAAATAAATCCAAACAACGAAGCCCATTTTCTATAAATTTTCACGCATGAATTGATGATGAAAAAATCCCTTTTTCTTCTCTATATGAACGACGACTAGTGTGTATAGAGGGAGAGGATATTTTTCTTCTTCTTTTCTTTGCAGAGCTACAATGAATTGTAAAATTGTTGTCTAGGTTAAAGTCAAGAGAAAGCTTTTTTATATCTCAATGACTTATTGACCAAGACAAAAACAAAAGAGACCAACATGATCATCCTTCTAGCCCTAATGGGTGTCCTCTAGGATGCCCCACATGGGGCCCGAATTTTTTCTCTTGCTTTGTTTAATTAATTCTTTATTAAATTAATAATTTATTTTATCCAATAAATAAATTAATTAAATGATAAAATTATTTAGATAAATTGGTTAATAATTAATCTTATCCATTTAATTAATTATCTTATCCAATAATTAATTAATTAATTAATTAACTTATCCAATAAATTAAATCTCTCCAAAAATAAAATAGAAAATCTTTTTTGGTGGTCCCAAGTGGCATACGAATGGGTCTAGAAGGGGAGGAGGGGGTTGAATAGACCCTGAAGTCTTTTTCGACTTCAAAAACTTCGTATCACTTTTAATGGTTAGAACGCTTCAGTAACACTTAGATCACTTAAGACTTAGTGATTTTAGCAATTTACCAAAGTAGGGTAACACTTAGATCACTTAATCAGGGTTAGCACAGCGAAAATGATTTTAAAGCTTTAGCGTTCATTTTGGTTAAATAGTCGCTTAGCAGATTAGCTTGTCTTTTTCAAAGAATATAATATAATGTAAAATAAGACAATAATTAAAGTAAGTGACACAAGAAATTGTAAGGTTCACTGGGTGATGTAATCCCAACTACGTTATTCTTCTCCTTTTCACTCGGAGGAATTTTACTAAGATGATTATCAAAGAATCACACAGAATCTTCTACAAGATAGTAAACAGGTGAAAATGATCTCGGGCTCCTTGATCACACAAATTTCAGCACCGATGAAGATCGTCTTCTACTGCCTGTAAGGGGTTTCAACAGCTTTCACACTCAGATGAAAGGTTGAAGGTTTTGTCACAAGGGTTTGTTTGTTTTTGGGAAGATCAAACAACTTGGAATATCTCAGTAGGAATTTAGGTTTCTTCTTTTGGAAGAGGTTCGAGATATTTGTGATTGTCTGAAATGTATATAGAAAGCTTGAAAGATTTTGGCTATGGAGTTTCTAAGCTTTTTCTTTGAATGAGAAATTTCAAATGAGTTTCTTGTGCATGTACGTATATCTCTATTGTCTCTCTTTTTTGGGTTTGCTGAAGGTAGGGTATTTATAGGCAATTCTTGGGATCTTTCCGTTGGACATATGTGGGAGCATGCCTTTTACGCAGCGCGTGATTCTACCTTTTCTCTGACATTCCTGAAAATTCGCTGGTTCCGATTGGACGGGGAGCAGCTATAAACTCTGAAGTTCTGACAGTCTAGTAAAAAAGGTGGCTTGTCCATAAGTCATAATAGCTTATCATATTTAATGCTCTTATCAGGCATTTAATGCATTTGAATTTATTTTCCGTTGGAAAAAAATGTCCGTTAAATGATTGCATTTAAGTTCTTCATGACTTGAGGATTTAATTTAGGTGAATCTGAAACTGATCGCTATAATGATTTGAGCGCTTGATTCATGAATCCTGAAATAGTCCTTTAGCGTTTGACAGGCGCTAAGAACAAATCTTCACCTTCAGTTGACTTCAGACGCTGATCTTCAAATTCTTCTCTAATAGACTCACCCAGAATTCTATTAGTGATTCGGTATCTAATACTTAGTCTAAAATATATAAAGATAAAAATTACAAGCCTAATAAAAATTACATACTTTCAAACGCTTATACATAGATCTATTAAAACAGAAACTTACATTATATTTGGGGTCTAACATAAAATCCTATCTTGTTATCATCAAAAGATCTAACATGAAATTTCCTAACACTTTACAATTTTCTTCATCAATTCTTTAGGCGCCTGGGCGTGCAGGTCGGGGCGCTCGGGCGCGGGATGCAGAGAGTTTTGTCCAGAACAGGTTAGATCAGGCGCCTGGGCGTGCATGTCTGGGCGCTCGGGCGCGGATGTACTGGCAGTGTCGTTCTCCAATTGTTTGCCACTTCTCAAGGCTATGGCATTGCATTGGGCCTTTGGGTTCTTTTCCGTGTTGCTTGGGAGAGTCCCCGGGGCTCTACCGTTAACCGCATTAGAAAGTGGCCCTACTTGTGTTCGCAAATCCTTCATCTCCATACACATATCCTTTATCATACTCCGAAGTTCGTTGAAAGATGTATCGGACTTTTTCATGTGAGCATCCAGTTTCTCATCGATTGTGGGAGGTCGCATTTGCACTTGACCTTGACCTTGTCCATTGAAATTGCCTTGCCTCGGGGGTGGGTTATTGAAGGGTGGTCGTGGAGCTTGATAGATCCCCGGTTGTGCATTCTGTGCGGGGTTGGGCCTTTTTGGAAAATTCTCGGGTATATGAAAGTTCACCCGAGGTTTATTTTGATTCCCCACATAATTAACATTGCCAACCTCCGGTTCCAAGACTACTACTTCCTCAACTACTTCCTCAATACAAGCAACTTTTTAGAGGATGAGGCCTCTTCATCGTCGGGGTAAAGCTCGTCTTCTCGGGCCAACTGTTCGACTTTGTCCCATACACTTTGACAGTCTAACCCAAGGAGATCTCCTCCCGCACCCGCGTTGAGTCTATGCCGAATACGTGACCTAACCCCATCATAGAAATGGAGTACTTGTTCATTCAACCCAAAATTATGATCGGGACATTTACGGAGCATGCCCTTATATCTAGCCCAAGCCTCGGCTAAAGATTCATTGCTCCTTTGCCTAAACCCTTTTATATTACTCCGTAGCTCATTGATTTTTGAGGGTGGAAAGAATTTATTTAAAAAGGCATCGACCAACTCACTCCATGTTGTAATAGATTGTGGAGGTAAGGATTTGTACCATGTTGTCGCCCTATCCTTCAATGAGAAATGGAAGACTCTTAGACGAATCGCATCAAGATCACGTGGGTGATATTGAATGGTCACAAGAGCCTCATCTATGGTTTGCAAATGAGCGTGTGGTGATTCGTGCGGTTCTCCATAGAAAGGATCTCCTTGCACCATATTAAAAATGTGAGCCGGAATGTGGTAGTTTGGTGTGAAGAAATTAGGCACGACTACGGGCCCCGGAATGGTATGGACCCTAGGTGGTAAGCTACCCCGAACCGACGGGAGTTGTGGAGGAGGTACCGCTTGCATGGCTTGTAGAACACCTTGTAACCACTCCCTAGTTTCCGGTGAGTTCATGTCCGGGAAATTTCCATTTGGGTTTTGGTTGAGATTATTGGCCATTTCTCTTGCTCGCCTACTAGTCCTAAGAACTCGTTCAATTTCGGGCTCCAACTCGTATAGAGGCTTGTTTGAGGAGCGGGTCATGAACCTCAAGAACCTAACAATTAAATACAAGAACAAAATTAGACTAATCACGAGAATAAAAGAAAATCAAGAAATGAACGAAAACTAAGAATTATAAAAAATGTAAACGAAAATAAAAAAAACTAAAATAAACAAGTCCCCGGCAACGGTGCCAAAAACTTGACACGCTAAAAACTAACGTGCTATGATAGCAAGTGCACTAGACGTGTGTAGTAATAAGTGGACAAAAAGTCCGGGTTGTCGAACCACAAGGACTTGAATTCTAGTTAATGATTTTCGATAAAAGATAAGACAATTAAAGTAAAGTGCAAGAAAAAGATTAAACAAACGAAGAACCAAAGAGAAACGTACTCTAGATTTAATCTCACGTATGATAAAATTACTAAGGCACATGCTACAACCGAATCTACTCGTCAATATATATGAGCTACTCTTCGAATTATTAGACTCCTATTGCTTTGGTGGAAACTCCTAAATTAACTATTACCCGATGTCTCGGCACATAATAATCCTATGATTAATTGACGGTTCTCTAAATATGTCTATCCGAGAATCTAATCAAAAATCACGCATTAACGTTCTAGAGCTTCCCTGAACGAATCCGGCTAACAACACCCGGGAATCTTTACCTATTTCTAGGGCAATCCCTCATTTGTTTCGGATGATGTGTTAATTCTCTTGCACCCTAATCTATTTTCTCTCGAACAACTAGATTAGGCAAGATAGCAAGCATATGGTGATCAAACACATGATTGGAATAAAAGCATAGAATTAACACACAAAGCAATAGGAGAATTAATACAAAGAGCAACTTCACATATATTGATTCATAAATTTGGCCTTCACATGGCCTTAGTTCTACAATATTAGCCTCTCATCAAAGCCTTAAGAAAATCTAATACAAACATATACATACTCATGGAAATAAACATGTAAATGCAAATAATTAAAACTCCCTCAATTGATTGATGATGGATCTTTGCTCTTGATCTTCAATCCTTAGCTCCTCTCTCTTTGTTCCCCTCCAAAAGTGATGAAGAAAATGGTGATGAATGATGATGAGTGAAAAGTGATGGCCAAAATGCCTCTCTCTCTCTCCTCCTCCAGATGTCTCGGTCAATTGCTCCCTAAAATCCTTAAAAAGACCACCACCAATCAGCTCCTCATGTGTATGTCCCCCCTAGTGTGTCCTCCACTACTCCTAAAGTGAGTAGTATAAAATTCCCTAAAGTAGATCTAGTAAGAAACATACTTATGACATCCCTCCCATACATGTGATGACCTCTTGGCTTTAAATGTTCCATTCCCCCATCAAATGATGATCTTTTGGCTGAAAGGAATCAAATCTCGGATGTGGCCACGCCTAGGCGCGGGAATTATGGCGCTCGGGCGCCCAAATCAGAATGTTGGGAGTATTGGCCTCTGTCTGGCGCAGTAATTGTATTTTCTTCATAACTCTCTCCACAAAACTCCGATTTGGATGATTCAAGTCCTCATTTGAAGCTAACACATAGTTCTACAACTTTGTAGAAGGAAACTTCATCCAATTCGGTCTCTAAACATATGGAAAAAGCGCTCGAACGTGGAAAGTGGTGCTGATACGGCGCCCGGGCGTGGGCAAATGGCGCCTAGGCGTAGGGGTGCATAGCAATTTGGCCTAAACTTGTTTTATACGTCATTTTCATCCCGTTCTTTGATTGTATCCATTTAAGACCTGAAATCACTTAATGCACGAATTAAACGCACATGTGGCAAGAATCAAGCGATAAATGAACCTAAGACATAAACGCAAAGGGCTTAAAAACACGTAAAAATGCCTCTTATCAACACCCCCACACTTATCAATTGATCGTCCTCGAGCAATAGAGTTTTAAGATAAGGAAACATCATCAATCAAAGAGAGAAACAAAAAGAAAACTACCTAACTCACTTTCGTGGAGTAAACGGTTGCATTTAGCGAATGCAACAAGCCTTTGAACCTTTTAGTTACCTCAAAGGACGAGTTATAGTCTCGTGAGGGTTTGCAGACGATATACCCACAAAATCGAAAGATTTTCAACCCCGATCACTCAACGTAAATTACAATGATTAATAGCACACAATGGTATGAATTCATCTGTTTAAGCTCATATTACAAATATATACACATCACACATTTGCTCATGTTACGCCTTAACATTGAAAAGATCATCCTAAGGGTGTAGTGTAATAATCTCAAGTATTATAGTCAAGTGGCATTCTTACCACTTTTCAAACATTAACCCCATATTTATCAACTTTTGATTATTCACATGGTACGAGAATTGAATACAACTTCATAGCCACTTAAAAATTTATCACTTCATTCCACTTTCGGATTTATCTTATGCACTTTCAACTCGAAACATTAGAGGCTAGACCATGTGCAATGTTTGATCCTCTTAGGCTTTCTATGACACCCGTGTAACGAGTTTTAGGCCAATAACTCCTAAACCAGATGGCTTTAGGGTATCAAATGTGGAGACATTCCTAAGGGCTTAATCGCTCGAGTGTCAAAGGCCACAAAATCAAACTAGGTCCTTATTCACTTAACACTTGCATTGGCTTGAGCTTAGCTCAAATTAGCAAAATAGTACAGTATTCTAGGCATGGTGCTCTTCGCCCCCAGTATCTATTAAGCCTGACTTTTTCAGTCATACCAATTTCAACCTCTTTTTATTATTATTAAGCACACGAAGTTAACTTCTCAACTCATAACACATGTGAAAATTCTAAGTTGATATTTCCGGGATCAAGCCTTTAAGTGTTTCAAAATGATTGCCCACTCAACTCCTCTACCTTCGATTTAGGTGCATATGTGAATCATCTTAAGGTTAATCTAGTCTAGTTAGGATCCCATAAGCAAGGAACGATGTGTATAGCCATTAAAAACCAAATTGATAGAGAAAACATACCATGTATTCAAATTAACCATACTCAATGCCTCAAGTGAAGGTTTGAAATTCTATCCAAAAAAAAAAAAAAAAAAATTAAAATTGCACACATTTCACATGTAGAGGTACAGCACCTCCCAAACTTGGACCGAAATATGTAAAACATGAATCAACATGACTATAATGGATCTAGTATACCCCCCACACTTATCATGAACATTGTCCCCAATGTTTGAAAAAGAAAAGGGCAAAGTACACATCACCATAGGGAAGCTGAAAAGCAAACCCGAGTCCACTTAAGGCAATCAAGTCCACGGATGGCAATCACTGTGTCGATCACTACATAGGTAAACAAATGCTAGCCATACAGAGCATCAAACATTGAATAGAATAGAATAAAACAAAACGAGATAAACAAAAAAAATGAGAAACATGCATGGAAAGAAAACATCAAGCATCCAAACATAAAACATAAAATATCCAACATCCCAACAAAAGATATCCAAAAAACAAAAGAAACATGCATGGAAATAAAACAAGATAAGCCTAATCGGTGCCAAAACGGTCAATGTAATCCTCATCCTCTCGCCGAGATCATCCAAATCAATCAACGGGCTACCCTCATCATTATGAGCCTCATCATCACCTCCTTCAGGAACGAGAGCACCTGACTCGTGCATATCTGCGGGCTGCTGAGGCGGGGGGTGCGGGTAAGGTGGAGGAGCAGAATAATCAAACGGCCCCCAACCGACAAACGCATCATGCTCTACAAAAAGCTGACGGAAATAAGCACAAGTGTCGGACATGACCACCCTCATCTCATCTCGCAACTCCTCCCTCAATTCATCCTTTAATTGTCTAATGGCGGCGGCATCCATAGGTGGAAACTGTGGGGAGCTAGTAGACCGGGATGAAGACGGGCGAGGCCTCTTGGAAGTAGCTGGTGGTGGAGGAGCCTGGGAGTCGTCATCTACCACGGTGAGATAAGAACCAGGAAGCTCAGTACGCTCCAAAGGAAATGTGGGAACCTTAGCCGCCTTGCATAAAGCTGTGATCAGTGACGAGAATGATGGGAATCTTCCGAGTGGGACCTTCTCCCTTTTGCTTAGCCAATTCTTTGTTAATCAACGGCCCTAACTCATTCTTCAACTTCCTAAAGTGGTCCGTCAAAGACTTGTGGATTACCGGGCAAAGTCCACAGCTTTCTTGGACATAATAGCGTAGATGAGGGTGGCCCGTTCCTTGTTTGCCTCTGATCGATTGGTACTCGGCATTAAATTGAATCGGATGAAGTCGAGCCAGAAAGCAGCCTCGGGTAATAGAGCCCTACGGGGGACATGAGCTTCTCCGGGTACCCATTCCCACCCTCTCGGCCAATAACCTGCAAAATATCCGACAGGCTAACTCGGAGGCGCCCTGCATTGTAAAGAGTGGTGAACTCGCATGTCTGAGGGGTCGGGGTGCCTATGCTCTCCCTAATCTGTCTCAACTCATAATTGACATGTTTGCCCCGGACCAAAAGGGTAGTCCCCAGCCATCCTCGTGTCTCAATCTCATCATAAACCCCGGAGCTGAAGAATTCCAGACCCAAGGAAGATGAATGGCCTCGGGCTTTTGACAGAAAAACTGTAAGCGATGAAACTGTATCAATTCGTGCACAGAGGGCTGTCCCCGGGTGGTTAAATAGTGCTCCTTAATAAGGGTGCGGGGGGTGCTCAAACTCTGACACATAATTTGGACTTGGGGGTTTTCAAAACGGGTATTATCGGGAGTCTCGGGCTCATTAGAGGAACCCTCACCCACTTTTTTCTTACCCTTGGACGGTCTGTTGGTAGTTCTCGTCATTTCAACAACAATTATCAACTTCTCAACTACTCAAATCAACCCAAATGCAACCAACCAAATACAACAATAATCAACGCCCAACAACACACCAAAATCAGAGAGCAACCCACACTCTAGCAACAATAGACCATCCAATTCAACAACAACAACCCCCAATTTTTTTGATTACAACCCACAAATCCAATAAAAGCCCTCAAATGCAATAACAACAAAAAATCAATCTACAATCGGACAATGCCCAATTAATCCTCAAAATATAACGCAAGGCACCTACTCGTCGGCTATGAATCGGAAATGGAAGAAGGGTAAAGCCAAAACTCACCTTTTATCCCCAAAATTTTCGCACCGAGTCGATGTGAAAGAAGAGCCTCTTGTGCAACGAATTATGTTGATGGAAAGTGGCGGTGAAATACGGTGGAAATGGCCGGAAATGGTGAGAGAGTCGCCGGAAATCGCGTGGGAGAGGAGTTGTGAAGATTTTGGGAGAATTTCGACCGTTTTGACCCACATATGTGTTTAAATCAGAATCGGGCGCCTAGGCGTGCGTGTTTGGGCGCCTAGGCGCGCGACACAGCGTACCTGGAGTGGTAATGCCCGCGCCTAGGCGGGCGTTGTTCGGCGCTTGGGCGCCCCTTTCAGAATCGGGCGCCTAGGCGCCTGTTTTCTCGGCGCTTGGGCGCCCCTTTCAGAATCGGGCGCCTGTTTTCTCGGCGCTTGGGCGCCCCTTTCAGAATCGTTTTGTAAAGAATTTCATTTCTTGTTTCAAAAGGGAAGAGACAAAACATTTAAAACACAAACTAACAAAGTTGTAAGACTAGAAAATAAAGCAACAAACGGGATAATAAGGGAAAAAGAAAAGGAAACGGAAAGAAAACATGGGTTGCCTCCCAAGAAGCGCTAGTTTAGAGTCATTAGCTCGACTGAAAGCGAAGAATCACGAAGGGTCCGCGAGGATGAAGGACTCTTTGTCTCTTGGTCCATCCATCCCTAAGTAAGGTTTTAGACGTTGAGCGTTGACCAAGAAAGTATGTCCTTTATCTGTTGTAAGCTCAACGGCGCCGGATGGATAGACCTGGGAAATCAAAAATGGGCCCGACCATCGAGACTTAAGCTTCCCGGGGAAGAGTCGGAGTCGAGAGTTGTATAGCAACACCCGCTCTCCCTTGTGGAATTCCCGGGGAGAATATGTTTGTCATGCCACATTTTGGTCCGCTCCTTATAGAGTTTTGCGTTCTCATAGGCAAGATGACGCCATTCTTCGAGCTCGTTGAGTTGTAGCAAACGTTGTGTACCTACACTTTGAGAGTCAAAATTTAGAAACTTAATGGCCCAATAAGCACGATGCTCGAGTTCAACGGGCAAGTGACATGTTTTGCCAAAAACAAGACGATACGGGGACATGCCAATTGGGGTTTTATAGGCGGTCCGATAAGCCCAAAGAGCATCATCCAATTTAAGGGACCAATCCTTCCTTGATGCGTTGACAGTTTTTTCTAAAATACGCTTAATCTCCCTATTCGAGACCTCCACTTGGCCACTAGTTTGTGGGTGGTATGGGGTCGAAATTTTATGCTTCACCCCGTACTTGGTCAATAAAAGTTCAAACTGCCTGTTGCAGAAGTGGGTGCCCCCGTCACTAATGATGGCTCGGGGAGTTCCAAATCGAGTAAAAATATGCTTCTTCAGAAAACGAGTGACAACCCGAGCATCATTAGTAGGCAAGGCCACGGCTTCCACCCATTTGGAGACATAGTCTACCGC
The DNA here is from genome assembly GCA_019426215.1 of Buddleja alternifolia. Taxonomy (NCBI): domain Eukaryota; kingdom Viridiplantae; phylum Streptophyta; class Magnoliopsida; order Lamiales; family Scrophulariaceae; genus Buddleja; species Buddleja alternifolia. Next base: position 17,432,371 of record CM033398.1, read on the forward strand.
AACAAGGATATATTTATTTGAACAAGAACTGGGGAAAGGGCCCATGAAATCCACACCCCATACATCAAACAACTCACACTCTAACATGCTATTTAAGGGCGTTTCATGATGTTTAGAGATGTTCCCCATTCGTTGACAGCGATCACAAGATTTGACATAATGATGTGCATCTTTAACAAGAGTAGGCCAGAAGAAACCTGATTGGAGGATCTTAGCTACCGTTTTGGAAGGCCCAAAATGGCCACCTACCGCCATATCATGACAATGAGATAGGATAGCATGCACGTCCGTTTCGGGTATGCAACGTCGAATTAAACCATCTGCACAAACTTTGAATAAAAAGGGTTCGTCCCAAAGATATTGCTTTACATCAGATAGAAATTTCTTCTTTTGATGAAAAGTGATATCCGGGGGAAGACGGCCCGTAACAATGTAATTGGCAAAGTTAGCATACCAAGGTGAATTTTTTTTAGAAATAGCAAGGAGGTGTTCATCTGGGAATTCCTCACGAATTGGTGTCTCATCTAACGGATCATTCACTAGCTCTAATTGTGAGAGGTGGTCGGCTACTACATTTTCGGTGCCTTTCTTGTCTTTTATCTCTAAATCAAATTCTTGGAGTAACAAAATCCACTAAGGAGTCTTGGTTTAGCATCTTTTTGGCAAGCAAATATTTTAAAGCCGAATGATCGGTGTAAACTATCACTTTGTTTAGCACGAGGTAAGAGTGGAATTTATCGAATGCAAAGACTATGGCGAGTAATTCTTTTTCCGTGGTGCCATAATTCAATTGTGCATCGTTAAGAGTTTTACTAGCATAGTAAATGGTTCGAAATACCTTTTCTTCCTTTGGCCAAGGACCGCTCCAACCGCGGTGTCACTCGCATCACACATCAATTCGAATGGTAAGCTCCAATCGGGGGATGACATGATAGGGGCGGAAACTAAGCGTTCCTTCAAATCAAGAAAGGCCTGCATACAAGAAGAATTGAAATCAAAAGGTGCATCTTTAACAAGCAAATTAGACAACGGTTTCGCAATTTTAGAGAAATTCAAGATGAATCGCCTATAGAAACCAGCATGCCCGAGAAAACTCCTAACAGCTTTTACCGATGTGGGCGGTGGGGGAAGTTTTTCAATGACCTCAATCTTGGCTTGGTCCACTTCGATCCCTTTTTGAGAGATCTTGTGGCCAAGTACAATCCCTCCCGGACCATTAAATGGCATTTTTCCCATTCAAAACAAGGTTGGTTTCTTCACAACGTTTAAGCACAACATTTAGATGAGCAAGACAGATATCAAAAGTTGTTCCGAAAACAGAAAAGTCATCCATAAAAATTCAAGGAAATCTTCAACCATATCATGAAAATAGCCATCATGCATCTTTGAAAAGTGGCCGGGGCATTACACAAGCCAAATGGCATCCTTCTATAAGCAAATGTGCATAAGGACAAGTGAAAGTGGTTTTCTCTGGGTCCTCAGGATCTATGGCAATTTGATTATAGCCGGAGTAACCATCTAGAAAAAATAGAAATCATGCCGGCTAATCGTTCAAGCATTGGTTCAATAAAGGGGAGGGGGAAATGATCCTTACGTGTGGATCATTCAACTTACGGTACTATTACATACACGCCACCCACTAATTATACGAGTTGGGATAAGCTCATTATTCGCATTCTCAATTACCGTTATCCCCCCTTTCTTAGGCACCACTTGGGTAGGGCTCACCCACGCACTATCAGAAATAGGATAGATTATACCTGAGTCGAGCAGTTTAATCACTTCCTTCTTTACTACCTCTTGGATTTGTGGGTTTGATCTCCTTTGGGGTTGGCGTGTAGCTTGGGGAGTCAACCTAAGTATTTTGTGCATACATATCGCTGGACTAATGCCTTTGATGTCCGCAAGTTTCCACCCAAAGCCGTTTGTGAGATCTCAACACCGTCTCATTAATGCTCTTCTTGTGCCTGAAAGAGATGAGGAAAATGATCAATGGGGAGGTGTTCGTCATCGTTCAAGTTACACATATTTAAGGTGGGAGGGGAGGGGAGGGGTTTGCAGTCGAGAGAGGGTGGGTTCTTAATAGATGGCGAAGGTGATCCTGACAATGATCTATCAACTTTGATGAATCCTCCGAATGAGAGGAAGATTTGTACTCCAAGCTTATAGACCTTTTCTACTAGATATCTTTCTCGAGTCCACTTGCATGGATTTCATAAGACTCTGTTCGAGAGAGAATTTCAATTGTATTGTCCTGTAAATACTCAACAATCAAATGGTCAAATGTATCAATTCGATAACACGAGTCATGTCAATAGGAGGTTTAAGGACTTTGTAAACATCAAAGGTAACTTTGTCATCGCCCACATTCAAGGTAAGCTTACCATTAGCAATGTCAATTACCGCCTTACCCGTGGCTAGGAATGGTCTCCCTAGGATTAATGGTACCTCCACATCTTCTTCCATGTCGAGTACTACGAAATCAACGGGAAAATAAAACTTGTCGACTTGGACAATAACGTCTTCGATTATCCCCTTGGGCCTCTTGATCGATCGGTCGGCTAGTTGAAGGCTCATTGAGGTCGGCTTGGGATTTCCAAGGCCTAGCTTTTTAAACAGTGAGTATGGAAGAAGATTGATGCTGGCCCCCGAGTCACATAACACCTTCTTGAATGATAGGGATCCAATTGTGCATGGGATTGTGAGACTCCCGGGATCTTGGAGCTTAGTTGGCAATTTATTGAGTAATACGGCGGAGCATTCTTCCGTGAGGCACACCGCTCATTCTCTTCCCCTCTGCTTGGAGAGTATGTCCTTGAAGAACTTCACATAATTCGGCATTTGGAGAATGGCGTCAATAAACGGAATATAATTCTCACTTCCGAAGGATTGCCAAAATTCGAAGAAAGCTCGGATCCATCTCCTTTTTCTTCTTTTTGTGAGCATTTGGGAAGGGGAGACGAACTTCGATAGGGGGAGAAAGCGTTGGATTAGACGGATGAAAACCCACTGAAACAGTAGGCGGCGCCTGGCGCGTATATCGGCGCCTAGGCGTGGATCTGTTGGCGCCTGGGCGTGCAGTTCTGGGCGCTTGGGCGCGGGATGCAGAACATATGCATCTGGCAGGTTTGTGGGTGGCGCCTGGGCGCGTATATTGGCGCCTAGGCGCGTATCTGTAGGCGCCTGGGCGTGCAGGTCGGGGCGCTCGGCGCGGGATGCAGAGAGTTTTGTCCAGAACAGGTTAGATCAGGCGCCTGGCGTGCATGTCTGGGCGCTCGGGCGCGGATGTACTGGCAGTGTCATTCTCCAATTGTTTGCCACTTCTCAAGGCTATGGCATTGCATTGGGCCTTCGGGTTCTTTTCCGTGTCGCTTGGGAGAGTCCCGGGGCTCTACCGTTAACCGCATTAGAAAGTTGCCCTACTTGTGTTCGCAAATCCTTCATCTCCATACACATATCCTTTATCATACTCCGAAGTTCGTTGAAAGATGTATCGGACTTTTTCATGTGAGCATCCAGTTTCTCATCGATTGTGGGAGGTCGCATTTGCACTTGACCTTGACCTTGTCCATTGAAATTGCCTTGCCTCGGGGGTGGGTTATTGAAGGGTGGTCGTGGAGCTTGATAGATCCCCGGTTGATAGATCCCCGGTTGTGCGTTCTGTGCGGGGTTGGGCCTTTTTGGAAAATTCTCGGGTATATGAAAGTTCACCCGAGGTTTATTTTGATTCCCACATAATTAACATTGCCAACCTCCGTTTCCAAGACTACTACTTCCTCAACTACTTCCTCAATACAAGCAACCTTTTTAGAGGATGAGGCCTCTTCATCGTCGGGGTAAAGCTCGTCTTCTCGGGCCAACTGTTCGACTTTGTCCCATACACTTTGACAGTCTAACCCAAGGAGATCTCCTCCCGCACCCGCGTTGAGTCTATGCCGAATACGTGACCTAACCCCATCATAGAAATGGAGTACTTGTTCATTCAACCCAAAATTATGATCGGGACATTACGGAGCATGCCCTTATATCTAGCCCAAGCCTCGGCTAAAGATTCATTGCTCCTTGCCTAAACCCTTTTATATTACTCCGTAGCTCATTGATTTTTGAGGGTGGAAAGAATTTATTTAAAAAGGCATCGACCAACTCACTCCATGTTGTAATAGATTGTGGAGGTAAGGATTTGTACCATGTTGTCGCCCTATCCTTCAATGAGAAATGGAAGACTCTTAGACGAATCGCATCAAGATCACGTGGGTGATATTGAATGGTCACAAGAGCCTCATCTATGGTTTCCAAATGAGCGTGTGGTGATTCGTGCGGTTCTCCATAGAAAGGATCTCCTTGCACCATATTAAAAATGTGAGCCGGAATGTGGTAGTTTGGTGTGAAGAAATTAGGCACGACTACGGGCCCGGAATGGTATGGACCCTAGGTGGTAAGCTACCCCGAACCGACGGGAGTGTGGAGGAGGTACCGCTTGCATGGCTTGTAGAACCCTTGTAACCACTCCCTAGTTTCCGGTGAGTTCATGTCCGGGAAATTCCATTTGGGTTTTGGTTGAGATTATTGCCATTTCTCTTGCTCGCCTACTAGTCCTAAGAACTCGTTCAATTTCGGGCTCCAATTCGTATAGAGGCTGTTTGAGGAGCGGGTCATGCACTCAAGAACCTAACATTAAATACAAGAACAAAAAAAAAAATAAAGAAAAAAAAATAATCACGAAATAAAAGAAATCATATCTTAGACTTGCGAACCCTTTTTAAGATGTAAGGGTCCAAATATTCTAGTGCCTTTCCTGTATCCCATAGGAGTAGAAGATTCGCTTGTCATCAAGGACTTTACGTTGTTTATTCACACCTTATAAATGCCTATAAGAAAACAACAATCAATTGCCTTATATTAATAGAAAAACCATAGTTTAGTTACAATGTTTATGCCCTATAAATCTATCCTCTTTATGGCATTCGAGGGCATATACTCTAACAATCTCCCACTTGCACTCAATGCCATTTGCTGTGGTATTTAATACCCATCTTTTTGAGATGTTTTTCCAGCACCGCCTGTGCCAATGGCTTAGTCAATGGATCAGCGACATCGTCGGCTGAGGCTATTTTCTGAACAGCTATTTCACCTCGTGCAACAATCTCTCTGATGATGTGATATCTCCTCTCTATGTGTTTGGATTTATTGTGAGACCTAGGTTCCTTCGCTTGCGCTATAGCTCCGGTGTTGTCACAATAAAGTGGCAACGAGAGCTTTATGCTAGGAACCACTTGAAGTTCCTCAACGAACTTCCTAATCCAAACAGCTTCTTTAGCTGCCTCCGAGGCAGATATGTATTCAGCCTCTGTGGTGGAGTCTGCGGTTGTGCTTTGCTTGGAACTTTTCCAAGTCACCGATCCACCATTTAGAGTAAATACAAATCCCGAGGTGGATTTCCGGTCATCAACATCAGATTGGAAATCCGAATCAGTGTACCCGTCCACCCTCAGGTCACCACTTCCACAGGTGAGAATCATATCCTTAGTTCTTTTCAGATACTTTAGGATATTCTTCACAGCTATCCAATGTTCCTTACCAGGGTTTGCTTGAAATCGACTAACAACGCTCACAGCATAAGCAATGTCGGGTCTAGTACAGAGCATCGCGTACATCAAGCTGCCCACAGCAGACGCATAGGGTATAATGTTCATTTCTTTTCTATATTCCTCACTTTGAGGACACATAGATTTCGAAAGATGTATCCCATGTCTCATTGGTAGGAACCCTTTCTTAGAATCTTCCATCCTATACCTTTTTAGGACCTTTTCTAAGTAAAGGGCTTGAGAAAGTCCTATCATTCTTTTGGTTAGATATCTATAGATCCGAATCCCTAGAATATAGGTCGCTTCTCCCAAGTCTTTCATGGAGAATGTACTCGAAAGCCACTTCTTGGTTGTGGTGAGCATTCCTATGTCATTCCCAATGAGTAATATGTCATCTACATGTAACACTAGGAATGTCAACTTGCTCCCATTGACCTTCTTGTAAACACATGGCTCGTCTTCATTTTTGATGAAGTCAAATCCTTTGACAACCTCATCAAAACGTAGATTCCATCTACGAGATGCTTGTTTGAGTCCATAAATGGATCTCTCAAGTTTACACACCTTATGAATATGCTCCTCGGATTCAAGTTTAGGCTGCCTACTCTGATCTTCACCTCATTGTTGTCCAGCTTCCTTTCTCGCATCAGATCCTGATTCATACAACATATGTGAGCACTAGCTCCAGAGTCAAGAATCCAAGATGTAGAGAAGACGGTCATAGAATAATAAGTTTCATGAACATAAAGTTCCATACCTTGTGCGCCAGGCCCCATATTCGGACAGTTCCTTCTCTAGTGGCCCAGCTCACCGCGGTGTAGGCATCTGTCTGTCTTTTGTGGTCCCTTTCGCATGCGAATCACAGGAGCTTTCCCTTTTCCTTTATCGACACCACCCTGAGCTCCAAGCTCGCCAGCCTGCTTCTTGGTTTTTCTCTTCTTATTCTTGGCCCGTCTGGGCCCAGAAGTGATAACCAAGGCAATCTCTTTTCCCTTGGGCTTCAATTGAGATTATGCAGTGATTAATTTATTCATTATCCCAGCTAAGCTGCATTCAATCTCATTGCAATTGAAGTTCATGACGAATTGGGAAAAAGAATCAGGAAGGGACTACAAGATAAGATCGGTCTGAAGTTGCGGGTTCATTGTAAAATCGAGAGCTTCCAATCTCTCGATCCACGATATCATTTTGAGGACATGATCCCCAACCTTCTCCCCTTCTCTCATTTTGGCTCCGAAGAGCTCTTTAGATATTTCATATCTAGCAGTCCTACTGTGCTCACCATAGAGCTCGACCAAGTGCGCCAAGATAGCCCTCGCTGTGGTCATCTTGTCGTGGAACCTCTGTAGCTCATTCATCATAGAGCAAAGAATGTACCCACGCACTCGGACGTCGTCCTTCACCCATTTTTCATGAGCTTGGACTTCTTCCTCATTGGCACGTGTTCTGGAAGGAGGAGCAGGGATATCAGTGTCCAACACGTATCTTAGAGACTCCATATTGAGAGCTATTCTCAAATTCCTTAGCCAATCCACGTAGTTGGGTCCGGTAAAGATATTTTTTTCGAGTAATACGGAAAGTGGGTTGATTGTCATTTTTCAAAAACGAGAGAGATAAAACAAATAACTGCAGAAAATAAACCAGACTTAATTAGAATATAGGACTAAACTAAGACCAAGTTTAAAATCAAGGACTTCGACTTATAACTTGGCTCCCACTACATTTTTCGAAATTCCACACTCCCACTGTGAAATGATGGAAGCGATCATTGATGAAAACTTCGTGGTGGGGATTGAGTTCTTTAATTAATATAATGGATGGCAACCCTTTGACGATATTTGGTCCATTACTTAACTAAAGTTATGTCAAACATCAATCTATCAAATAGACGGTTCAATCATATTTATCCCATAATCCATAAATACCGCAACCCTTTAACGATTTATTGGTAATGTGGACCATCTAAGTTCATTCCCACTAGCTCCTCATAATCTAACATTTGAATTTCACCTTGCAACCCTTTAACGATATTTGGGGTGAAATATGTCTAGATTAAGGCATCCAATGCACTTAATAAAATTCTAGAATTAAATCTTAATATATGACCCCCACTTACTGGGAAGATGCCACATATGGATTTAATCCTTGATCTTATTAAGTTTAGTGGAGGGAAAGGATGCCTAGCACCCCTTACTAACTTAGTATTATTTTTGTTTAGGAGAATTCATGTTCAAAACATTTATTTCGTCTCACTTTGCACATTTACCAATTTATATAGCGCATATTGATAACACACATGTTTCATACAACTAATGAACATGCATCGAAAACAATAAAACAACACACATGTCTATGGGCTTTTATCTAGAGGGCCCAAGCCAATGGGCCATCATAAAATTGAAAAAAAAAAACCTAGCTAATCTTCCTGGGCTCCAAGCTCCTCTTCTTTTGCATGATCTCCATTTTGAAAGGCCTATTCTATTTCTATTTATTACAAGAGGTAAATTAAAACCTATACATAAATCTAGAAATAAAATAAAATGAGCTCAAACCGGCCCTTACAACCCATCAAAAGAAATACATAATCAAAAGAAGCAACCTAAGCCCATAGACATATGTCACTATCACATAATACATGCTCGCGATAAATAAAGCACATATGTTGGTGATTAATAAAAATTAATTAGTGCAACTTAATTAATTTCCACAATAAAATTCCAAATTTTATTGATTCATATGAAAATAATCCTATTTATGAGAATTCTTTATTTAAATAAATAACTTAATAAATAAAATTCTCCAAGATTTTATTAATTAATTATTTCATTCACATAAAGATCAATAAAAACTATATTGGGCTTAATTTTATCAAAATTAAATTACCACCCATTGGCATATTCAAAATTAATTAATTAGGCCCAATAACTAATTTATTGAATTATCCACAATTTTAATCAAAATAATTTGGGCCCCTTTTTAATTAAATCCGGGTTATCATCCATTTGACCCACCCGGATAACTAAAATAGCCCAAATACCTATTCAATTAAAATTTGGACCTTAGGAAAATATAACCCGACCCATTAGGGCCTGAGTTACGAAAACCCGGCCCTCGAAACAGGTCCGTGCGTTGGGCGCATGGCACGGTGTATGCCGTGCGCCCAGCGCACGTGTACTTGGCCGGACGCCCAGCGTCCCACCAGCCCCTCCGACCGGCATCGTGAAACGGCAAGGCGTTGGGGCCCACCCAGTGTGTGCAACGGGAGGCCGAAAAGGCCAGCGCACGCTTTTTACATCGCGCTCGTCTTGGGGTTATACTTCTCCGATTCTCATAAACTTTATTTGCCCAGATTTGACACTCATTAAACTACAACTTTCGTGAAGAAACTTAAGCGAGATTCAGAATATTGTTATATGAAAAGCACGTTCAAAGCAGGCCTCAAAAACGCGGAAAAACAGTCAATCACACAAGCAATTAAACACAGAATTCAGAGATTGGCTCTGATACCACTGTTGGGAATTATTTGAATAAAATGCAGCGGAAAGTAAATTTAATTCCCAAAGCCCGAATCATCTTTAATCCTCGTGTTTAATTGTGTATAGAAAGATTACCGTTCTCGCGTATGTTGATTTCTGAAAGTAATCCTTTTCTCTAACGCCGAATTTGCCAACGTCTCTAATTCGTCACGCCGGAATCAAAAACGAAAAACTCCTCCTTTCTTCCTTGTCAAAGACGGCTAGAGAGAGAGAGAGAGGTGGGAGACTTTTTCTTGGAGAGAAAGTTATGTAAGTTGCCTTGTGTTATTTTTCACCTTGTGATATATTTATATCATTATGAAACAATAACCCTAGCATGCAAGAGCCCTATTTGGGCGTCTATTTGGCCGCCCCTTAGTGGGCTCGGAAGCCTTTGGGGTTTCGTCTTGCTTGCTAATTAATTAATCGGATAATTTATTGATCCAATAAATAAACTGATAATTCAATCCCTAATTAATTTATAATTCAATTTCTCCAAGAAATTAATTAACTCATTAATTTAATTAATTAATTAATTAATTAAATTATCCAATAATTAATTAATTAATTACCCCATCCAATGCCGTGAATTTCTCTCAAGTCTTTTTCCCATGTTTTTCCTTTTGCACTTCCTTTAAGCGCGCCTCTTTAGGTTCGTCTCAAAAGGCAATTAGGCGGAATCCGAAGGGGTGTGAGTGACACCTAGCCAGTCTCGTGGCTCACACCGTAACCCAATTGAGAATGAATGAATAGGATCATTTCCAAACCTTTACGCCGTGAATACAATACGTGTATAAACCTTTTATTCTTATATCCCAATCAAGTAAGAGTCATGGTCTAAAGTCAAACTCATATAACTTGACCATATGCCTAAGCTCATAATAAGTCGAGGTATTTAAATGCTTTGGCCAAAGACTTTCATCCTCACTTATTCATGATCGCATAGGATATTATACTCATTCACTTATGAAAGAATAAATTCCATATTGCAAATCAGTTAACAATGCTACTAGCCCATCAAGTCGCACTTCGAGGTTGATTCCACCAACAGGTGATTTGAATCTAACTACTCTAATGACAGACTTGATGTCACAAGTACATCTTCAACTTGATTTCTCAGGTTAGAGGTCACAAGTACCTATCACTACTTATCAGTTTCATCATTGACTATCAATGAGTGAATACACATGTGATGAACTGATGCGAGCCGTGTTCGAACATATCAGTCCAACTGACACGTCTATGATATAAGTTCGCACTACCATTTCCATAGTGTACGACTGGCACTTTCTCTGTCGAAACTTACATCATATAAGTCTTTATTCACTATTGATGCTCAATCAATATTTCTTAGACTTGCGAACCCTTTTAGATGTCAAGGGTCAAACCATTCTAGTGCCTTTCTTCCTATCCCATAAGAGGTAGAAGGTTCGCCTTGTCATCAAGGACTTTACGTTGTTGATTCACACCTTATAAATGCCTATAAGAAAACAACAATCAACTGTCTTATATTAATAGAAAAACCATAGTTTAGTTACAATGTTTATGCCCTATCAATCTATCCTCTTTATGGCATTCAAGGGCATATACTCTAACAGATACTACAAGATTCGATTTTGATAAACCTTTAATGAAAGATGACCAACTTCATATTTTGAAAGATGTCAGATTATATCAACGAGTGTATGATTCTCTATCAGCTGATCGAGTTGCAGCTATATATATGGGTTGAAGAAAATAATGTGAACATAATGTTTGAACGAGACATTGTAGTTCATCATCACTCAAGACATAGACACTGAATAAAACATTTTTATGGATGTTATGACCCTCTGTAGTATCCAATTCTTTTCCCTAAAGATCAGACATGATGTCATCTAAATATACAAGAACTTGCTTCTTCCACTCCTTCAACTCATGTTAGTGATGGAGCGCAATCAAGTAATCATGACTGATGTGGTTCGGATTTTCACACCAAGAAAACTGGAGAACCAAACAAGGTCTTTGACTGATTGTTGTAATTAATATATCTAAACTCTTGATTCACACTCAAATATTAAATATATAAAAACTCAAAACTAGTAGAAGAAAATGAGATAGAATGGCTCTCTTTATTGACTTTGAATATTCAAGAACATAAACCCTAATTTTGGAGTAGTATATTTTAATGAAAACTTGACTCTCTCTACTAAAACTTCAACTTGACTTCACTTAACTTCTGTTACAAAAAATGAAGTAAAAATATACATATATAGGCCTAGTGGCCGAGTTTCCTAGTAGTTGGGGAGTCTTGGATTGCTTCCAACTTGTTCTCAGATATTAGGGGATATGATGAGCTATATCTCTCTTTTTAGGATTTGGTGGTTAAAGATAAGATTCACCAAATATCTATTTATTTGAGTTTTTCTCGTAAGCATTTCCATGAGCTTCCCTTTGGGCTTTCGTCTTAGCATTCTCACGAGCATATCCTTGGGCTTTTTACAAGCTTTCCATTCACAAGCCTTCTTCATGTTAGCCCATTTAGGAGAAGTGAGAATTATGACCCATATCATAAGCCCCCCTACTCTTGAGAATTTGGGAATAAAAGGCTCAAAGTCTCAAGAGTACAGTAAATTGTCATAATTTTAAGGAGGGTTTAATCCTTTTTGATACACTGACAGTCTTGTTAAAAACCTTACCTCAGAAAAACCCAATGGGAAAAAACCAAGGTTAAGGGAAAAAGAGTGCAGGGTGTATCAATTCCTCCTTATGACCTTAGGGTGGGCTCATGGGGCATAATGACCAAATTATGGAGGGGGGAAGGGGCGAAATTTCCCCCCTCTCCCTTTTTGTTCTCCTTGTTTCCTTTCTTCTTAGCCTCCTTCTCCAATAAAAACTCTTCCTTTTGATTTCCTTGTGCAAATAAGATTCCTCTTCCTTCTTTCTTTCCAAGATACCTAAAAAGTCTCCTCTTCCCTTTTTTTTCTCTCAATTTTCGAAAATTCCTCCATAAAAATTCACCTTCCTTGCTCTTCTAATCCCTTTAGGATTTGGAATAATCCCTTCAAATTTTTGGCCTTTAAATACAAGACTTCTCCCTTTATTTCTCATCATAATTTTCGAAAAACACAAGACTTCTTTTTCCCATTTTTTTGAAAATTTCAAGCTATGCAAGCAAGCTCCCACGATTTTCGGGTAATATTCTCTTGATAATTCTTCACATATAAATCTAGGTTTTTTATCATCTCTTCCATCTTCATATTTTTAACAAAAACCATGTCTTCTCTTGTGTCGAATAATTCATCAAACTTGTCTTCTCGTCATGAGAAATTAATAGAGGTGTCGTCTATTGATAATGATTCAAGTGAGAGAACAAAAATTAACCTTCCATTACCTCGTGTTCAATCTTTTTCGTCTGGTAGGGAAAATGGAGTGGTAGGAGATGACATGTGGGGCGAAACCTAGTCAGATGTGGATATTTCCGATGACAAAATCTTGCTTTTAGTAAGTGAGGAACAAATCCGTTCCGCGATGCTCAAAATAAATGAGGGTTTTCCATCATATGAAGTGTATTCTTCTCGCTTTTCATTATCCAATGCTCAAAAATTAAGAAAACGATTACGACTTCCCCCGGGGTACGAAATAAATGTCCCCTCTCCTCAAGCTAGGCTGAACACGCCCCCTCCAGGCTCTCTCTGCTTTTTTGTTGCTCAAATTGAAGCCGGTTTGCGCTTTGCAATACCTTCTTTTTATATTGATGTATCCAATCGATATCAAGTGCCTTTATGCCAATTGTGTCCAAATTCCTTTAGCCTCATGGCAGCTTTCTTCATGGTGTCTTCTTTTAGGGGTGAAATTCCCTCAGCAAATAAGTTTTATTCGTTTTTCCAACTTAAAAAGTTAGAAAAAGGATTTTTTTTTATTTCAATGTGAGGGTAGGAGTGCACTTTTTAACTCATAATTTCAAAACTCATGGTGATTGGAGACACCATTACTTTTTTATTTCCTATCTTTCTCCGTGGTCTTTTCCCAATATATGGATCGAAGAGAGCCCCAAGTATCCTCAGTTTTCTCCTAAAGATAGGCCTCATTTTCATCAACGTATGTTGGATAGGTTGAATGAGCAAGTATATGATATCAAAGTCTTGATTGATGAGAACTTATTGAGGCATTTCCATTTGACTTACAAGCATACCCAACTGGGCAATAGTTTAGGTACACTCTTAAGCAATATTACCTGCTTCTTATGAGCTTCCACCCGCATATACATAAGCATTTTACTAGCTATCTGCATTACATTATTATTATTATTCATAAATACCTGACTTTGATTGAATGTCTTTTTGTTGTTGTTTGTTAGGTGCCAATATGTTCAGGGTTCTTTTGAAGAGTAAGGCCAGATTATCACCCTCCTACGGGAATGTAAATGGGGCGCCCATGGAGTTAGTACCGAAGAACAGGGCTTTTGATATGCCTCCTATCCCTTGTGACCAGCTACCTGATGGGGATGTTAATGGTAGAGACAAAAATAAATGCCCTAGGAAAGCCAAAGAGAACCCTCTTGTGCATGCTAATGGGAAAGGTCACAAACGTCCTCATGACCAGCCTCCACCTCAGCTATCCCGTGAACTCTCTGGTGCAAAGATTCCCGATACTTCAACTCTTCCTGCTTAGAGGGCCCCGTGTTCACTCCATTCCTTCTTCTCGCGATAGGTTTTCCGCCACTTCACTCTTCCTTGGTGGAGATAAAAAGATAGCTTGTGACCAGCTACTAGGTCTTGCTACGTCCAAAGTCCATCATTATATGGGAGATTTTTCTTGATTCTGCCTTTATGGACAAGTTTTCTTCCACCATGCTGCAGGTATATTTTTTACTTCTCTTCATCACATATATTATTTTTGTAGCAACATTTCCTTTTCATCAGCTAGCTGCTAATTTCCTTGTATGTTTTGATGGTAGGCGAGTATGGTCGGTGGTGATGCTATAGTTTGGCTTCTTCGTAAGCTAGTCGAGACCACTGATGAAGCAAAGAAAAGTGCTAGTTTAAAAGAGCAGCTTTCAGCCAAATCAAAAGAATTGGAGGGAGAACGTATTTTAAGAAAGAACTTATTTGTCGAATTAAACCAGCTGATGAAAGATTTTGCAAAGTCTCGAGCAAGTCATGCTGATGAAGTAAGGAAAGAGCGTGAGGTAGCTCACCAGGAGGCCCCTAAGGGTTTTGCCCACTCTCCTGCTGGGCAGGTCTTTTTAGAAGCTTATTACCAGCATAGACAAGAAGAATATTTGAAATCCAGTGACTTTTTTGAAGAATTGACAGGTTCAGCTCTTCCTTATTACCACCACGGCTTTCTCTCTTATCTTAAACAATTTATAGAGGTCAGTGTTTTACCACCAGGAACAGACCTTTCTTTCCTTAGAGAGACAACTAGATTGAATGATCCCCTTCCTAGAGAGGAAGCTCCTGAATACATCCCACCAGCTATCCAGCCACCTGCTATGCTAGCTAATGAGATAGCTGATGAAGTTGCCAATTAGACAGCTAAAGAGGCCCCTAAGGAGATAGTTGATGAGATCACAGACGAGGTATCTACTGGGGCTCCTGATGATGTTATTACGGGTGATCAGCTACCTGGTGAATCCTTCTTTGAGGCGATAGACGAGCTTGCTACCCCAGAAGCAAACGAGGAGCCAGAGTCCACCACCTTTATTTAGATTATTTGGATACTAGTTGCTTTCTCTTTCAGTAGTTTGTTTTTCCAGCAAATACTCTGTAGCATGCTCACTTTTAGGGCATAGATATTAGTTTTCATATCGTGCTCACTTTTGGGGCTCGAGCTTTCCTTTTATTTGAATAATAATAAGAGATATTCGCTTTTTTACCTTTAGTATATGATCTTTAATGGAACATGCCGAATGTATGTATGCGATTTATTCACAACAAATATATATTTTCTATGGAGAATGTATAAATGTAAATTTATTGACAATATATACCTGTTATATTGCCTAAGGCTTACAAACAGCTTTGTAGGAGGACTTACGCCACCTAGGTCTTATGCAGGGAGCTTACAGTAGCCTGAAATAGTCAATGTCAGGGCTTATGCCTCTTGGAGTCTTACGTGGCGAGTTATTAGCAGCCTGAAGTAGTCAATGTCAGGGCTTATGCTTCTTGGAGTTTTATATGGAGAGTTGTCAGCAGCCTGAAGTAGTCAATTGTCAGGTCTTACGCTTCTTGGAGTCTTATATGAAGAGATGTCAGCAGCGCTTCTTGGAGTCTTATATGGAGAGTTGTCAGCAGCCTGAAGTAGTCAATTATCAGGTCTTACGCTTCTTGGAGTCTTATATGGAGAGATGTCAGCAACCTGCAGTAATCATTATTAAGGCTTATGCCATCTAGAGTTTTTACTTTATTCATTATTTATGTGTTGCCTAGGGCTTATGCTGCCTTATAACAGGGCTCAAACAGCCTAGGTCTTATGATTTCCTCCGTCTTCGGTGCTGCCGAGGGCTTACAGTAGCCTGAAGTAGACAATGCCAGGGCTTAGGACGCTTGGGGTTTATGTGATGTCTTAGGTATATTATTTTATGTGCTGCCTAGGGCTTCTGCTGCCTTATAACAGGGCTTAAACAACCTAGGTTTTATGATTTCCTCCATCTTCGGTGCTGCCGAGGACTCACAGCAGCCTGAAGTAGACAATGTTAGGGCTTACGCCGCCTGGGGCTTATGCGATGTCTTTTATTATCTTATGTGCTGCCTAGGGCTTATGCTGCCTTATAACAAGGCTTAAACAACCTAGGTCTTATGATTTCGGCCATCTTCGATGTGTCTTTTATTATCTTATGTGCTGCCTAGGGCATATGCTGCCTTATAACAGAGCTTAAACAACCTTGGCCTTATGATTTTCGCCGTCTTCGGTGTGTCTTTATTATCCTATGTGTTGCCTAGGGCTTATGCTGCCTTATAACAAGGCTTAACAACCTAGGTCTTATGATTTCCTCCGTCTTCTGAGTGTCTTTTATCTATTATCTTGTGCTATTACTTGTGTGGAGACATGGCGTTAGAAAGATAAGCATAATAACACAAAGATGAATAAACTTCATTATTTGTCAGTCTCATCAGGAGAAAACAAGCATGTATTGCATGGCAGAAACGAAAATCAACGTCAAACTACTTCTAGATGCTTCCAGATCAAGCATCCAGTTATTGAAAGCAATAAAAATACTAACTTCATCAAAGCAATCTTCTTCTCAAGTGTAGAACCTCCTCAAGTTGTGCACATTCCATGGCCTAGATAGCTTCCGGCCTTCCACATCCTCCAGTGTGTATGCACCCCCACTTAGCACTTGTATCACCTTGTAAGGGCCTTCCCATTTGGGTCCTAGCTTTCCCACTGGCTTCAGGATGTCAGCTCGCTTGAGAACTAGGTCCCCTACTTGAAATTCTCTGGCCACCACCCTTCGATTATAAGCTGTTGGTATTCTTTGCTTATACTTGGATACCTTTAAATAGGCCATGTCCCTGCCTTCTTCTATGACATCAAGGTTTTCTCTCATCAACTCTTCATTCTTCTTAGCATCAAAATACTTCATCCTATGGGACGTCATATGGACTTCAGAGGGTATAACGGCTTCAGCTCCGTATACCAGGCTGAAGGGGGTCTCTTCAGTAGTGCTACGGGGAGTGGTTCGATATGACCATAACACACTCGGCAGCTCATCCCCTATGTACTTCCGCCTTTTTGTAGTCTTATTTTTAGTCCTTGCATGATGATTCGGTTAATCACCTCCACCTGTCCATTGCACTATGGGTGGCCCACAGTGGTGAACAATTACTTTATGCCCATCTCCATGCACTAATCTTGTATCATGGCACCTTGGAATTGCCTCCCATTGTCGGATATTACCTCGCGTGGTACTCCAAACCTAAAAAGTATGAACTTTTTTAGGAATTTTATCACTTCACCCTCCGTGATCTTGGCTAATGGTTCTGCCTCAATCCACTTGCTAAAGTAGTCTACTGCCACCAGCAAGAACTTCTTCTGTCCCGCCATAGTGGGGAAGGATCCCACTATGTCCATCCCCCATCTAGAGAATGTGTAAGGTGAGCTCATAGCTCCCATCACTCCTACTGGTTGATGATACAGTGTTGCATGCACTTGGCATTGCTCATACCTTCTCACCAGGTTCTTTGCGTCCTCCTTCATGGTAGGCCAGTAGTATCCGGCTCGAAGGGCCTTTCCTTTTATGGTATATGTACCAGCATGGCTACCCCAAAGGCCTTCATGGATATCTTGTAGAACAATCAGTCCTTCCTTCTTCGAGAGGCACCTCAGAAATGGGTGAGTAAAGGATCTCTTGTACATGGTTCCCTCGATTATGGTAAATCGAAGGACTCGTCGCTGCACTCTCAAGGCCTCCTTTTTGTCCTCCGGCAGTCACCCCTGTAGCATGTAATTGACTCAAGGCGTCCTCCAATCCTCTGGCTCCAAGGTTATGTTGCTTACTTCTTCTCCTATTATGGAATTTGGTATGGTTTCCACGTTTATCAGCCGAGTATGGTAATCGACTAGCGCACTAGCCAATTGGATTTTTAGGTCTCCTATTTTCTTCAAGTACTCCATCATCCTTCCTTCTTTGGCCTCGTATTGGCCATTAACTTGGCATACCACCAGCTGGGAGTCCCAGTGGACTCTCAAATGCTTTGCTCCCGCCTTTAACACCATCTTTATCCTGGCAATCAGGGCTTCATATTCGACTTCGTTATTAGAAGCGCAAAAATTGAACTTCAGGGCATAATCCAATTCATTTCCTTCGGGTGTCATCAGCACTACTCCCGCTCCACTTCCTGTTGAGGTGGCAGAGCCATCAACATGGAGCCACCAGATCTTCTTAACGTCTTGAGAGGAAGGTACCTCTGCTATGAAATCCGCCAATGCTTGAGCCTTTAATGGCAGGCCTCTGGGCATAGGTGATGTCGAACTCGCTGAGTTCCACCGCCTATTTGATCATCCTTCCTGACGCTTCAGGGAGTCTCAATATTTGCTTTAGGAGATAGTTGGTGCGTACTTCTATACTATGTGACAGGAAATACGGCCTCAACTTCCTGGCAGTGGTTACCAAGGCAAAGGCCACCTTTTCGATCTCTGGATACCTCTCCTCAGCCCCCCTAAGGGCTCGGCTGGCGTAGTACACTGGCTTTTGGTCACGTCCCTCGCGTATTAGCACAAAGCTAACGGCATGATCGGAAATCGCTAGGTACAGGTACAACTTCTCTCCAGGTAACAACTTAGTCAGCAATAGTATGCTGGTTAAGTACACCTTTAACTCCTCAAAGGCTTTTTGGCATTCTTCACTCTAGGAGAACGAACTTGCCTTCCGGATAACTCTGAAGAGCGGCAGGCTGTGCTCTCCTAGTCTTAAGATAAAATGACTTAGGGCCACCACCCTGCCAGCGTGCATTTGAACGTCATTTCGGGTAGCTGGAGGTGCCATTTCTTGGATAGCTCGTGTCTTCTCGGGATTGACTTCGATTCCCTCCCCCGTCACTAAGTATCCTAAGAACTTCCCACTTTGGACTCCGAAAGTGCACTTCAAGGGTTTAAGCTTCATTTGGTACTGTCGGAGTACCTCAAACGTCTCTGCTTGGTCATCCAAGTGGTCCTGCACCCTCCGACTTTTCACCCCCATGTCGTCTACATAGACTTCAAGGTCTCTCTCTATTTGCTTTTAGAAGATCTTGTCCATGAGCCGCTGATACATGGCTTCAGCATTCTTCAGGCCAAAGGGCATCACTACATAACATAACGTCCCGAAGGCTGTTATGAAGCTCACCCTATTCTGATCTTCAGGGGCTAGGGGTATCTGGTGATACCCATGAGACGCATCCATCAGGCTCAACAGTTCACACCCTGATGTAGAATCCACTAGCTGGTCGATCCTAGGGAGGGGGTAACAGTTTTTTGCCAAGCTTTGTTAAGATCTCAGAAATCTGTGCACATCCGCCATTTATCTCCTCCTTTGGGAACAAGGATAACGTTAGCTATCCACTCCGGGAATTGGATCTCCTTTATGTGGCCAGCAGCTAGGAGCCTGTCCACCTCTTCTTTTATGATTTTGTCCTTCTCAGGCCCAAAGTGCATCTTCTTCTGCTTCACGGGTTTGGAGGTGGCAAAGACATTGAGCTGGTGGACTGCTATAGCTAGATCAATGCCTACCAGGTCCTCCTACATCCAGGAGAAAACATCTATGTAATCTCAGAGCAGCTGAGTTCAGCGGGAAGCCATCTCAGGGTCGAGTTGAGATCCTATCTTGGTGATCTTGGAAGGATTGCCTGGCACCAGTTCCACCGTGATCAAATTTTCTGCCGGTTTGGCTTTAGGTTGCACGTTTGCCTCCTGGATTCCTCCTTTTATGGTCATGATCTCTTTTTTCTCCAGTTTAGACCCTTTTGGTAGGTCTACCTCCGTATTGGGTGATCTTTCTCCTGCTCGGATAGCTTCTACATAGCATTTCCTTCCAGCATGTTGATCTCCTTTTATTTATCCTATGCCTTTGCCCACCGGGAATTTCATCTTCATATGGTAAGTGAAAATGACTGCTTAGAAAGCATTCAGTGTAGGCCTCCCGAGAATAGCATTGTATGTTGATGGGGAATCTATGACCAAGAACCTCACTATTCTAGTCTTTTTTCGAGGTTCTTCTCCCAAGGATAGAGGCAATTGGACTTGCCCCAATGGTTGCACCACCTCTCATGTGAATCCGAAAAGAGCGATTTCCACCTTCGTCATTTGAATGCTCCCTAGGTCCATCCATTTGAAGGCATCATGGAAAAGTACATCCACCGAACTGCCACAGTCTGTGAAAACCCGTCCATTATCGTAGTTAGCTATGGTGGTTGTAATCAGTAAGGAATCATGATGAGGGCAGCTGAGGTGGTGCTCATCTCTAGTCCCAAATTGTATCAATGGCTCGGTGTTAACCGCAGCTACCTCCTCAGCTTCTCCTTCAGTTGTCTCTAGGTCGGACAACTCTTGTAGGGCCCTAAGATGAGCTTGTCGAGCTCTATGTAAGTCTCCATCAGTGGCGCCTCCGGTTATTATATTGATAAATTTTTGCCTTTGATTTGGCCTTACTTCTTTGTCTCTTCTCTCCCTCGCCTCATTTGGATACTCTTGAGGATGCATTTCAACAGCTGCCCTATACTGCGGTGGGGTAGGACTTCTTTCAAAGATTCTCGTGCTCTTCTCACGATCACGGCATATAAGTTCTTGCAAGTTCCCGCATTCTATCAGCCTTTCTATTTTGTTCAATAGATGCCAGTAGGTATTAGTATCGTGCTCGTAATCTTTGTGAAAACGACAATACTTGTCGGATTTAGGATGAGTTGGTCCATAAATCTCACTTCGTGGCCACCTCACCATCTTTTTATTCTCTTTTTCTATCGCCATAAGAGCTTTCTTGGGGGTCACCTTAAGAGGTGTCCGAATGGGATTCCCATACTCCTCTTGGTACCTATTGGGATAGGTGGGCTTCTTGGCCTCCACTGGAGCCTTCTTTTCACCCCCAGTAACGGGATTGCTGCTAACTATCTCCATTTAAGTAGCTTCCTCTAGATTCACGTATTTCTCCGCCCTTTCTAACAGGTTCTCGAAATTGGTAGCTGGCTTCTTGGCCAGGGACCTGAAGAAATCTCCATCCTTCAGACCTTGCGCGAAGGCATTAGCCAAGACTTCAGCATTCGCGGAAGGTACCTCCAAGACAGCAGCAATGAACCTTCTTATATACCCTCTTAAGGGCTCCGTGACTCCTTGGCGTATGTTGAACAGTCTCAGGGAGGTCTTTTGGTACCTCTTGCTGCTAGCAAACTGATGTAGGAACATCTCGCTAAACTCCTTAAACGAATTAATCGAATTCGGAGCTAGCAGATTGAAACACTGCTGTGCAGCTTTCGTCAAGGTGGTTAAGAATACTCGACATTTGACTCCACCAGTGTACTGATGAAGCAAAACACTATTCTCAAACTTTGATAAGTGCTCCGTAGGATCCGTCGATCCATCATACTGAGCAATATTGGGGACACAAAAATTATTGGGAAGCTCTTCGGCTAAGACTCGTGGCCCAAATAGTATACCTCGCGGAGGGGGTTGGAAACCTCCTCCTAGGCATTGCCTCATCTCTCTCATTTCCGCCCTTAGGTCCTCGAATCCTTCTATCGCCTCTAGATGCCTTACGCTACTACCCACGAGATTCATGGGTAGTTGTGTCCAGGGCATATCACCCATTTCACCAGGGTGCTAGTGAATTTATCTTTGTTGGTTTCCATCTAAGGTCTCTTCGTAAGGATGAGGGCCCACTCCATATGTTTGGTGAGGAGGGAATGATGGCGTATAAAATGTCGTTCCCCTTGAATCTTAAACAGTAGGGATCGCCACAGGGATAGCTGGCAGGGGTGGCAATGGAATGCTCACCGGGATCTTCCTTCTTGGTTGTGAATGCCCTCCTTGCAAAACAGAGGCCATTGCTGCAGCAAATGCTCATCCCCATTGATCCGTGGGAGGAAACTCGTTCCCTGCTGGTGGGAAACCTGATGGGATAGCATAGCTACTTGGTGAGCATGTTGTTCTTCACCTCCTCCCAGTTGCTGGCCTCCTTCACCTATAGACAGTTGTCTATGCACTGGCGGATTGAGACCTCCGTTCTCATTATCCAGTGGTGGATGAATTGGCTCCTGTACGTCTTGGGTTTGTGGCGGTACGAGCCCTCCCAAGTTAGGAGAGGCCATGTGTTCTCCTTCCTGGTGGCGCGTGTATACACGCGTTATCCCCAGCTCAACCTCCTGTTGCGAGGGTAAACTTCCTTGAGGTGGTGATTGAGTGGATCCCAATGCAACGGTTGTGTTTCCTGGAGCAGTTAACATGGAAATCGAAGCATGTGCGGGATTTCCAGTCACTGATTGCCCCGGTGCAACACCGGGTAGCATGGTGGCTGCACCGGAACGCGCGACCCCTTCCTCCACCATCGGCCCAACGGCGGGCCGTCCTTGGGCGGCGGTTGCCGGCAGATGCGTGGCGGCGCTCCTCCTCTCCGAACGCTTTAATCCTTGAACTCCTTCCATTTCAATGAAACAACTCACGTCTTAAACTCCTTTTCCCACAGACGGCGCCACTTGATGTGGTTCGGATTTTCACACCAAGAAAATCGGAGAACCAAACAAGATCTTTGATCGATTGTTGTAATTAATATATCTAAGCTCTTGATTCACACTCAAACAATAAATATATAAAAGATCAAAATTAGTAGAAGAAAATGAGAAAGATTGGCTCTCTTTATTGACTTTGAATATTCAAGAACATAAACTCTAATTTTGGAGTGGTATATTTTAATGAAAACTTGACTCTCTCTACTAAAACTTCAACTTGACTTCACTTAACTTCAGTTACAAAAAATTAAGTAAAAATATACATATATAGGCCTAGTATCCAATTTTCCTAGTAGTTGGGGAGTCTTGGATTGCTTCCAACTTGTTCTCGGATACTGGGGGATATGATGAGCTATATCCCTCTTTTTAGGATTTGGTGGTTAAAGATATGATTCACCAAATCTCCATTTATTTGAGTTTTCTCGTAAGCATTTCCATGGGCTTCGCTTTAGGCTTTCGTCTTAGCATTCTCACGAGCATATCCTTGGGCTTTTTACAAGCTTTCCATTCACAAGCCTTCTTCATGTTAGCCCATTTAAGAGAAGTGAAAATTATGACTCATATCAATGACTATGAACATGGTACTTACATTGGTTATATAGCACAAAATACTTTACATTTATATAAAAACCAATTTATTTATTATTTTTTATGTTAAATTATTTTAAATCTTTATGTAACTTTAAAATCTTCAGAATACTACCTTTGTTTCTAGAAAATTGTCCAAATTTCAATATTGATCATGTTCCACCTAGCTCTGATAATGAAGATGGTGATATTTCTCATGGAAAAGGTTTGTTATAAATATACGAAACATATATCTGCAGTGGTTTGTTTGAAGCCCCCTTATGTTATACTACGTGCATGTCAATTGGATTAGTAAAAATTCATTCATTTTTCATTTTCTTTTACATTATTAATTATAATTTTATAGAATACTTATATATTTTTCTAATTAAATCATACTACATAAATTATTTGTTCAAGAAACATTTATCTGTTATATATAATTTCTCCTCCAAGAACAAGAAGCTACATACATACTAAGTTGAACATCTATTATGCATTTTACGCCCTCTTTCAAGTAGTACAAGCACTTTGAAGGACTACAACAACTCTTCGTCAAATTTGACATGATATTAATATTAAGAGCAATATAAAATGACGGTTGTTGTTTTCTTCTTTGTAGAAATCTTTGTCATTTTTGAAGATGACAATGTCATTTAAGAGCAAATTTAAATTCAATTATTCTGATTAATTAATATATGCATTGAATTTGAGGATTTTTTGACAGCAAAAATTGTATAATTCAAGACTTGCAGTACTAAGTATTTTCATCATACGTTTAGATTATTGTCTATCCATAGATGATAAATTTTTAACGAAGTTTGTTCACATAGAATTATTACCAATTTTTTTACAATATATATTTCTGTATTCAACATTATTATTTTTTAAAATATTTCTTTAAATACAAATGATTCCGTTAATTATACAATTGGAAATGAGGGATCTTGAGCGTAAAAAACTCTGTCTATGGATGATGTTCTTCCCCAATAACAAGAAGGTATGTATGTACATATTAATGAAACCAAATTCAGGAGGATGTAAAATCAAAATTTAAGAAAGAAATTCAAGGGAGTGCAAATGAGTAAATCAGGGAAGTACCATGCATTCATATTCGATTTGTGAAGGAGAAGATGCATCTGGTTAGACACTTTTGATATTATTGAAGATGCTTATAAGGAGTATGTTTCCAGGAAGCGTGAAATCGAAGAAATGCTCTACACATAGATAATAATAACCAGGGTGGCCGAAAGAAGAATGAAAGTGAAAATCTTGAAAATGATACTGCATCAGATGAACTTCAAAACTAACCCAAATCAGACTTTGAAGAAAATGATGCAAAGAACTCAAAGAAGTTGTCAACGAACTTTAGCGAAGGAGGTAACAACATATCAAGTGATGATGAAAAAAATGTTGAGCAACTTCAAAAAGAAAAAAAAACTAAAACAGGAACCCGAGTAAGAAGAAGATTGCAGCCTCCACCAAAATCAAAGATGAAATGGACTAATTACACCTTCAAATAGTATTATACCTTATTTATTTATATTTCATGTTATTTACTTTTCAAGGTGTTACTTTGTAGAACATTTTAATTCCTGAATGAAATATCATCAAGAATTTCAAATTTTTTGGTTTCAATATTGAATTTATGTTAGACATCAAAGCTTCAAAATCATACAAACTGCTACTAAATTATTACATTACAATAACCTTAAAGAAATCAGGTATTCATTAGCACTTCTGCCATCAAAACGTTTAAAATAAGTAAAATAAATTACAATAATTAACTCTCTATTTTTTCCTCTCGGCGCACGTTAGAGTGGTTAACGTGCACTGCGCTCATGGCAAGGAAGAAGAAAGGGGTAGGGACTATTCTGAGGACGGAGATGACTATGCAACCACAGAAACAAATGGTGGAGAGAGATTCTGGCCAGTAAGGGAAGGAAGGGATATTCAGCAGACGCAAGCACGGGTCCAGGGTTTTCAATCCAAATCGCTATTGAGCCCTCGAATGGAATCGATTGATCAATTACTGAGTACGGCGCAAGGGATGTCGAATCAGAAACAACAGGAGGAGAAAATTGAACTAGTGTTGCAGGAGAGTATAAAGGATTACAGCAAATCCCCCAAGTTATGTAGAGTCAGAATGAGAAAAGGGCAGGGCATGGTGTGGAAGCAAACCAATTGGGGAAAAAGACAGGAACCATCTAGGATAAGTTTGACGTGTCCAAACTTCGAAACTCAGGAGCTAAGCTTACATATATGGAGCCGGCCACCCACCAAAATCAGCAAGTTGGGTGCATTGAGAAAGATGATGTCAAATCGGAGGTTGAATATTGGCAATCGGCGTTGGTTTGCTACATATTGGGTGCAAATCCCCCTTTCCCAGTGATGAATGGCTACATAAGACGTGTATGGGATAAGTATGGTATAGATAAGGTATTTCTTATGCCTAATGGATTTTTCTTAGTTAAATTTCATAACAATGAGGATAGAGATAAAGTGGTAGAGGTGGGAATCTATCACTTTGACAGCAAACCAGTGATTGTGAGCCCATGGAGTGAGAATTAGAATTATAGTAAGCAGAATATTGAGTGTGTACCAGTATGGGTCCAACTTGAAGGTCTTGATTTGAAGTATTGGAGTAGTACAACACTTAGCAAAATTGTGAGTTTAATTGGAACACCAATAATGGCAGATAAAATGACAATGGAGAAGGAAAGGATACGGTATGCAAGAGTGCTGGTGGAAGTGTATGTGAATAACATGCCTGAAAAAGTTCTATTTCAGAATGAGAAAGGAGTTGTGCAGGAGCAAAAAATGAAATATGAATGGAGGCCAACTAAGTGTACCTATTGCTTAGGGTATGGTTATGAGGAAAAATAATGTAGGAGAAAGAGTAAGAAGATGGAGTGGAGGCCCAAACAAACTGGCCAGGAGAGGGGGGGGGGGGAAATGCAAGACCCAATGCAGCAAACTAGAGAACCTTGTGAAGGGAATATAGGAAAGAAAGTGATAAAAGGGAAACAATGGCATATGGTTAATAGAACAGGGAGAAGGAATTTGCAATTTGGAGAACAAAGGGATTTACCCTCTACTTCAGCAGGGTATGCACAAGAGATTGAGGTGGAAAATGAGGAAGTAACCATAACACATGTAATTAATGCAGGGAATAGCCAGTTGGAACATTAGAGGGATGAATCGGGTAAGTAAACAGACGGAAGTTAAAGCCTTCTGTAATAAATATGAGATAGGAGTCATAGGGGTATTAGAGCACAAAATAAAGCAAGATAAAGTTAGTAAAGTATATAAGCAATTATGTAATGGATGGGGGTGTGAAACTAATAATAATGTTGATCCATGAGGCAGAATTTAGGTGATGTGGAGGAGGGATCTGTTTACAGTAAAGATAATAGCAAGAACTGCACAAACAATACATACTAGGATCCAAAATATAGTGACACAAGAATAGTATTATGTAACTTTTATATATGCTTATAATACAATAGCGGAGAGAAGTAATTTGTGGAGTGAACTCAGAAGGATTGCACAAAGTATACAAGGGCCCTAGATGATTGTGGGAGATTTTAACAGTGTCTTAACTGCATAGGACAGAATAGGGGTAATCCAGTTCCTGTAACAGAACTCATGGAGCTAAAGGGATGCATGGATGATTGTGATTTGGAAGAGATAAGATGGACCTGGTGTTTCTTTACCTAGAATAACAAGCATGAAGTTGGGCAGAAAATATTTTCCAGAATAGATAGAGCATTTGTGAATCATGATTGGTGTCTTAAATTTCCAGAAGTTGAAGCTACCTGAAAGAGTATCGAATCATAGCCCAATAGTGATCAGAGTACATTAACAAAATGTCACTAGAAGCAAACCCTTTAAATTCTTTAATATGTGGTGTGATGCACCGGGGTTTTTGGCCCTTGTAGATCAAGGTTGAGGGGAATAAAATGTTTATCATTGTGCAGAAACTGAAGAAGATGAAAACAACATTAAAGTATTTGAACAAAGAGAAATATTCTGATATTAAGAAAAAAACAGAGGAGATATACAGCCAGCTCTTATCTAAACAGGAAAGTCTTAATGCAAACCCTCTGAATTTAGAAGTGCAGGCGAAGGTTCAGGAGATCCAAAAAGAGTATAGTCAGTAATCAGTATGCTAGAGCTCAAGATGCATTCTTGTAGCAGAAAGCAAACAGTGATTGGATCAGACTGGGAGATCAAAATACAAGTTACTTTCACAGATTGATAAAACAAGTTCAATACAGGAATAGAGTGTGGAAAATTGTAGATGGAGATAAGGAAATTACAAAGTATGAAGCAGTAACTGGTCATTTTGTTAGATTCTATCAAAAGTTGTTGGGTTCTCATAATGATGTGAGGGGTACTGAGCAGAAAGTGTTTGAACATGGTCCAATGTTGAGTCTCGAGATGCAAATGAATCTTATCAAATCATTTACAGCAGAAGAGGTGAAAGATGCAATGTTAAGTATAAAAAGCACTAAAAGCCCAGGGCCAGATGGATTTGGGAGTGGGTTTTTTCAAGCATCCTGGAATATTGTTGGCAAGGAGATTACAGAGGCAGTGCTGGATTTCTTTAACCAAGGCAGACTACCGAAGCAGGTTAATTGCACTTTATTGAGCCTTATACCAAAAACTGAATAGCCTACACATGCTAGTGATTTTATATCTATTGATTGCTGTAATAGTGTCTATAAGTGCATTTCTAAAATGATTACAAAAAGGATGGCTGTGGTGTTACCTAATCTAGTCAATGAAAATCAAGGAGCTTTTACTAAAGGAAGGTCAATTGTGGAGAATATTCTAATCAGCCAAGAGCTAATTAGAATGTATAATAGGAAGAATATCTCACCAAGATGTCTTATGAAAATTGACATAAAAAAGGCTTATGATAGTGTGGAATGGCAATTTCTCGAAGAGGTGTTGGAGGGGCTCAGATTTCCATAAAGATTCACAAATTGGGTAATGGAGTCTGTCACCAGTACTTCTTATCCACTTGTTCTAAATGGTGAGATGCATGGGTTCTTTAGGGAGCAGAGAGGTTTAAGGCAGGGGGATCCAATGTCCCCACTGCTATTTGTGTTGATAATGGAGTATTTGACTAGGTCTCTTAAAATAGCAGCTCAACAGAACCATTTTAGATACCATCCTGGATGTAAGAGGATACAACACACAAACATTTGCTTTGTAGATGATCTAATGATCTTCTGCAAAGCAAATAATGCATCAGTGGGGGCCCTATGGAGTGCATTTCAAAATTTCTCTGAGACCTCTGGATTGTGGGCAAACTAGAGCAAATCCAGTATGTATATTAGAGGGGTGTCTCAAGAAGCTAAACAAAGCATGCTGCAGCTGCAGGTTACAGGGTTTAAGGAGGGAGAGTTTCCTATGAAGTATCTTGGCATACCAATATCTCCAACAAAGTGGAATAAGGTGGATTGCTATGTGCTAGTAGAGAGAATTACAAGAAAACTAACAGGTTGGGCATCCAGAAACCTTTCATATGCAGGGAGAATACAATTGATAAACTCAGTGCTATTATCATTGCATATATACTAGGCTTCTGTATTTATAATTCCTCAAGCTATCATGAAACAAATTGAGCAGAAGTGTAGGAACTTCCTCTGGGGGAGAAATGAGAAAAGAAGAAGGATAAGACCTATTAGTTGGGACCAAATTTGTAGGAAGAAGGAAAATGGTGGATTGAATGTACACTGTTGTAGGACCTGGAATACAGCAGCCATTGGTAAACTAGTGTGGGAACTTGCAAGTAAAAAGGATTCACTATGGGTTAAATGGATAGGGAGTATGTACTTACGGGACCAAAATTTCTAGACATACAAACCTCCCTTAGATAGAAGCTGGGCTTGGAAAAAGATCAATCATGTAAAGGGGAAGATTGAAGTTGGCTATGGTCACAACAGAGGATTCACAG
Source organism: Buddleja alternifolia (assembly GCA_019426215.1). Classification (NCBI taxonomy): domain Eukaryota; kingdom Viridiplantae; phylum Streptophyta; class Magnoliopsida; order Lamiales; family Scrophulariaceae; genus Buddleja; species Buddleja alternifolia. The sequence continues at coordinate 17,461,184 of CM033398.1, forward strand.
AAGCTTCGGGTAAATATTCAATTCAAATGTGTTATGAATGGCTTAGAGGGGATCAAGTGAAATTCACCTATGCTATAATTGTATGGAACCCATGTACTGTGCCAAGCCATGCTTTTACTGTGTGGATGGTATTGCATGAGAAGTTAATGACTAAAGACAAGGTGAATCAATATATACGAGGAATGGATTGTCAATGTGTTTTATGTGAAACTGAGGTGGAAAGCATACACCACTTGTTCTTTGAATGTCCCTAGTGTCAACAATTATTGAAGAAAACAATGTAGTGGTTACAGATTGATAGATGGCCTCATCAATTTTAGAGATGGAAACATTGGATTAAGTTTGCGTTTAGATCCTGGACCTGGAGACAGAGAACTAACATAGCAAGTGTAGCTGGGATTATTAATGGTATTTGGAGAGAAAGAAATCAAAGGGTGTTTGAACACAAGGAGACTCAAAGTGCTTTTCTTTTCACACAACTCAAGGTGAACTTTGTTTGAAGTTTGAAGGCTGGCGAAACAAGAGCAAAACCAATAGAGATAACGTTTTACTAAATTCAATTTTCGATAGTGTGGTTAGTTGAATGTTTATGGTATAAGATGACACTACGGCTAGACTGAATTGTCTCCCTTGAGTGCCTTTGTATGAAACAATTTTGAGTGTTGGTTTTTTTTTTAATAATATAATTACGTTACCTAAAAAAAAAAATCGGGTCATCAATCTTCACAAATGTCATTGGTTTCGATGCGGCATAAATCATTGTCATACAGTCTATTAACTCAATAAATCAAAATTAGCAGTTCGAACAAATTTAATGAAAGGCTTAATCACTAACTCGAAAAGTTCCTAATACCAAAGATGTATTCACAAAAAGTTCATTTGAGTGTACTATCAAATTAATTAATCATGTCATGTGCATCTGTAATGGGAAGATTAACATATCAGAACAAAATATGGAACTACATAAAAATGATATCTAAGAATATTATTCGATAGCTTTTATATGTTCAACAATAATGAGTGATTCATTTTTATTTAAATAAGGTTATTTCTTAAATCAATTCTAATGAATCACGTGCAATGCACGCAGTGGCAAATCTAAAATTTTTGTTCAGTGAGGGTACTAGGAATTTTATCGAGGGGGACGAGATTGTTGTGATATAACTATATAATTTGTTAAGCTGTACGGTACGCTATATTTATGGGGAAAAATATAATAAGAAATTAGGTTCAATTACAACTTTTGACAGCCAGAATTTTGGGTTTTGGAGGGGGGGGCGAACTCAAAGCAAAGGGAGAAAACGTGATATTTTTCGACCTTGAAAGGGGGCGAAATTCAAATATAAAAAATTTTGTAAGGTAAAAAAATAATTTTTCGAAATTGAGGGGGGGCATTTAATAATTTGAGTGGGGGCATTAATGTACTTTACAAATTAAAATTAAAAAATATGTATATATTTAAAAAAAAATTGAGTGGGGGCACTGCCCCCCCCCCCCCCCTTCCTTACACTTAAATCCGCCCCTGAACGCACGTGCTCTTTACTAGTCTATATAAATGTGTGAATAATTCATTTATTTATTCCATTGTGAATAAAACTTTTATACCCACTCTTATTATTAATAATAACTAGCGATGGAGGCATACTCAAATACGATTTATTTTGACTATTTCTAAAAAGAATGAAGCACATTTAATTAAAAAAGAAATCTAGATTTATTAAAATAGATTGCAAGATCAAATTGACATGTAAATAAATTGTATTTATATATATATTGACGGAAATTAATCACATAAAACATCGATTTCAACATAATTAAATACTAACCAAATGCGGATCTCAACTTGGTTGTTTCACACTTCTTCCACACGGTTTTGATGCTCTAAAACGTCTGCATTCTCAATCACGGGGAGAGAGATGACTATCCACAATCCAAGTACTTCAAATGGTGAATCTTCTTTGCCAATATCACACCAAAATGACACTTTTATGCCTTCACTTTTAGCCCCTCATTTTGCTGCGAATTTTCTCTCTATTCTTGTATATGTATTATTTTTTTATCTTATTTCAAACATAAGATATATATGGGAGAGAAGGAAGGAGTTGTGGTAGTTTTATCCTACAAAAAACTACTCCCTCTTTTTCTTTCTTTCAAAGTAATATGGGTAGGGTCAAGGCCTCATGGGCGACCCATGACCCATATCCAATTTCCAATATATATTGAAGATGATGAAACCTGTCCAAATATAAAACACAAAAACAAAATTTTGTGATTCTAATTAAAATAGTTTGGATCTAAAATTTCATAATAAAAAATATTATTATTAACATATTATTATACTGTGAACTAAAGAAAAGTTTAAATCACATACATACAATTTTAATGCACACTCAAATGTTAATAGTAAAATTTAATTTAGAAATATATTTTAGTTCTCCTTTTACCTTATTTTATAGTGATAATTTGCTTTTCTTTCTCCCATTTGAAACTAGAGAGTAAATGGTACCCATAAATCATAAACATGGAAACTTGCTGACCTCCTAAAATCCCAACCCTAACTCCTGAAGTTAAATGCATCTCTACGAGAATTTAACATTCACCATTAAGGGTTTAGAATAATTTGCATAAAAAGATCCCGACTTTTACAACACTTAATATAGGAAAAAATTACTAAAAATACCTTAAAATAACATTTTATAACTGAAAAATCCATGAAAAATATTTTTCTATGTAAACACTCATTCCACCACCTTTTCACTTAAAATAAGGGATAATTGCAAAAAATCCCCCTGTGTTAATGCAAAATTGCAAAAAAACACATATGTTAACGAAATAGGCTAAACACCACCATATGTTATTCAAAAGTCGGCAGAAAGTCACTTTTTGTTAAAAGGATAGAAAGAAATATGTGTTTTTTACTTTTTGTTAAAAGAATAGAAAGAAATATGTGTTTTTTGGGTAAAATAACACTATTCTACCTTTTATTTTGCTTGGAGAGTGTACAAATGACAAAAAATTATATCATTAAAGGTGAAAAACATGAAAAACATGCTAATTTTTTTTCAAAACGTGACTTTTTGCAGAATTTTGAATAACACATGGTGGTGTTTAGCCTATTTCGTTAACATAGGTGTTTTTTTGCAATTTCGCATTAACACAGAGGGAATTTTTGCATTTATCCCCTTAAAATAATTCAATAATTTTGGAAAACTAATTAATGGACTACATTGCCCTTGGTTTCTTAGGTGAAAGATTAACCAACTGGTTTTTTGTTATAATTTTTTTGAATTGACAAATTGCGTAACTAGAATTTTCCTTTTCATTTATTAGTCAAGATATTTTTTGTTATTTCTTTTTGAGTTTAACATGCTAATTAACTCAAAAGTATCTTATTAAGTTTCAGAACACTAAAGAATTATAAAAACCAAATATAAAATCATAAACACAAGATTTTAACAGACGAGACAAATTCTTACAAATAAAAAATCATGCGGGATTACTTTTACAACTTTAGAACGAATGAGAGATTAGAATTGCAACATACTCTATTCTATGGTTCTAATTTTCTCATTATATTTAATACTAGAGAAATTAATGTACATTTTGAAAATATTAAATAACTATTTTCTTAATGGAAGCAATTTTACCTTCTTCTTTTTTTTCAAATAATGAATATACTAAAGGATATATAAGTTAGAGTCATAATTCACATGATTTCATAAAAGAAGTATCATTTATAGCTAAAAGTTCATCCGTACTTGAAGTTACTAAAATGAATAATAAAAATAAAAACATGTACTTGAAATCAAGTTATATAAGTTTAATGAGAATAATGTGGTTTGATTTTCACACTAAGAAATTCGAGAAAGGGAAATGAAAGTTTTCCTAGAATAATAAACTAAAAGCAATCTTTATTTTAGTGGTGAATATTTCGAAAAAATGGAAGAAGAATAAGAAGGAAGAGCAAAATAAGAGTTTTCTTATTCTTGATCACCTGCACATTTCATATAATTTATGTCTGAATGTTTCACGAGGCTTCTTTAGTGCATGGTGCTTTACAAGGCTTCTTGCATATTTTCATGATAAATGTTAATTTCCACAAGGCTTTTAATGATAAATGTCTGGTTTCTCACCGGGCTTCCTGCATAAGTTAAATAGCAGCCTGATTTTCCACAGAGCTTTTAATGGTAAATGCCTGGTTTCTCATAGGACTTCCTGCATAAGTTAAATAGCAAACGCTTGATTCTTTCACTAGGCTTCCTACACGACTTTAATAGCAAATGTCTGATTTTTCATGGGGCCTTCAATGATAAATGCCTGGTTTCTCATAGGGCGCTTTTAATGATAAATGTTTGGTTTCTCATGCCTAATTCTTTCATAGGGCTTGTTTTTAGTAGATGCCAGATTCTTTCACAGGGCATTTGTTTAGTAGGTACCTGATTCTTTCACAAGGCTTGTCTTGATAGGTGCACGAGTCTTTCACAGGGCTTATGCTTAGTAGGTGCCTGATTCTTTCACAGAGCTTGTCTTGATGGGTGCCTGAATCTTTCACAGGGTTTATGTTAATCTCGTAGGACTTTTTCCTGATGTCAGGGCTTCTGCCTAATGTGACATACAGGGCTTTTGCCTGACCTTTCACAGGCAAAGGCCTTAAGATCGGCCAAAGTCCTATTAGTAGGAAGACTCATAGGACTTTGGCCGATCTTAAGGCCTTTGCCTGGTGTTTCACAGGGCTTTCGCCTGCTTTTTTAGCAGGGCTTTCTCCTGATCTTTATAATGCTTTCGCTTGGTTTTTCATAGGGCTTTTGCCAACTAGCCTTTGTCAGCAATTTTTGCTTTCGTTTCTTTTCTTTTGGATCCCTGTTTTAATACTCAGTTTGTTGGAAATCCTGGTCTCATGCGCAGCGGAAATCAAACATATTCGGATTCCCAAAAGTCAAGATCAATTTGTGATTTTTCGTTGATTTTAACAAAAACATGAATACGAAGAACGTGATAA